>CM062513.1:38889512-39522106 GCA_031439585.1 Pterocarpus macrocarpus | reverse complement strand
AAGCCCAAAACTAAAGAAGGAAAAAACAAAATTGAGAGACCCACATAGATACACACAAAGAAATAGGACTAATAGTCACAAGGCTATTTCTCCATATAACAAAAGAATCTTCCAGCAACTCTTTCTCCAAGGGAGCTTACTCTGGTAGTGAGGAGGCTATGAGGGGCAACATTGAAGAGACTTTCAAGTAACACTTCCTTCTTTCTTTCTAATTCTAATAATAATAACAAGTATTCAAGATTAGAACTAATTTCATTTCTTTAATTTCTCTAATAACAAGTAATCAAGTGGGTTAGTTAACTCTTTTACCACAAACTAACAATTTAGCACTATTTTATTTTATTCATCTAAATGTGATTAGCTTCCATTTTTATTTTACTAATTAACTCTTTCAAATAGGTTAGCTCTTTGGAAGTAAAACCAACTGACTTTGTTATTGTATTCTCTTAGTTTTTGCTTCTTTATTTAAGAAAGTTTCTTTCTTTTAGCTTGTGCTTTTGTCTTCTGGTAAGATTTTTTTTTTTGCATTTAAATTAATAAAAGTGTGATTATATATTCTTCTTTTCTTTTTGATGAAGTGTCTTGGCATAAGTATACGGAACAATTGTTTTGTTTTTACCTAGTTTCAAATATTTATTTTTGTTTTTTGGTTATGTTTATTCTGCCTTCTTGAACTTTTGCTTGTGGTAGTGTTTGAATGGAGATACATTACATTTTTTTTTGCTTGTATTTTATATGTTACTACTTGTTCTCTCTCTCTCTCTCTCTCTCTCTCTCTCTCTCTCTATATATATATATATATATATATATATATATATATATATATATGTGTGTGTGTGTGTGTGTGTGTGTGTGTGCGCTTTAATAAAGCCTACCTTCAAGTTATGTTTTCAATAAATCACATTTTGACTAACTCATATGGGAAATAATAAAGAAATCTGCGATGGAGATGCAAAAGTTTAGCACATTTCATTAAATGAGTAGTCAAGTTATCGCTATTTTGAGTTTACTCTTGAGGTGATTTTTGAACTCTTCATTGGGTTCTCCATAAATTGGTATTGCATCAACATTGCTTCCGATTGGAAGAACAGCTCATTCTCAGTTTGAAGATCCAATCAATATTATTGATGAATCTACATGCAACATAAAAATCCTCTTGCTAAGTTAATGGTGAAAACTAAACTTATAATTTGGGATGAAGCTCCAATGATGACAAAAATGTGTTTTGAAGCTTTAGGTAAATCTCTCAGAGATTTACTTCAGCATCAGAATTTTGAAAGCTTTAATCTGCCATTTGGAGAGGCAAATGTGTTGTTTGGGGGAGGGAGACTTTAGACAAATATTGCTAGTAATTCCAAATCGCAATGATCAGATATTGTACTCTTTGCAATTAATTTTTTCTACTTATGGCCTCATTGTCATATTCTTAGTTGCACTCGGAATACGAGACTAAAATTAGATAATGCCAATTCTGATTTGAATGAAGTGAAGGAGTTTTTTTATTGGATTTTGAAAGTAAGGGATGGGAAACTCTCTAAACCAAATGATGGGTAGGTAATGATTGACATTCCTAAGGAATTGTTGATAAAAGATTTTTCATATCCTCTTGAAGCAATAATGGATGCTATTTTCCCCAATTTTTTGGATCGCTACAATGATTTAGGATTTCCAAAAGGTCAAGCAATACTAACACCTACACTTCTTTGTAATAGTGAATGTTAACAACTATTTGCTTTCAAGGATTCTTGGTGAAGAGAAAGTGTATCTAAGTTCTTATTCTATATTGAATGATGCTACAAATGATAATTCATAAGCTGATATGCGTAGTGTTGACTTTCTTAATAACATCAAATGCTCTTACTTGCCTAATTATCAAATGCAATTAAAAGTTGATGTTCCAACCATAGTTCTAACAACCAAACGGGATCGGCCGATCCGACCGATCTAATTGATTTAACCGGGAACTATACCCTTGTCTGGTTTGGTTAGCTTACGAGAACTGACGAGTCCAAAAATTGGTAAAAAACAGGTGGAACCTGTTGAAAACCGGCAAACCGCTTGAATCGGGGCGGTTTAAGCGCTCTAACGGTTTAACAAAAAAAAGAGGAAAAAAAAAATAGATCTCAGATTCAGGCCTAGGCTGCTTATGAGCTCTCTCCTTTGTGCTCTACTACTCTGCAAGAAGGGTTGCCAATAAGATCTTCTCTCCTTCCCTTTATTGAAGAGCCATGTGCAATGACTTGTGCCTTACTGCAGTATATGCATCGTTGCACTTCTCAGGTGGAGGATGGAGCATGTTTGCGATACTTAAATTATATAATTTTAATTTTGATATTTATTTTCAAAAAAATTAGTGTACATATATATATATATATACCTGTTGAACCCTAATTGAATCATTAAACCTCTGAATCAGTACTTTGTCTGATTTAATATCCGGTCCGATTTTCAAAACCTTGGTTCCAACTCATAGTTAAGAAAATTAGACTGGATTGGTCGATATGATTGGTTCAACCGGGAACCAATCCTCAAAGTGGTTCGACCATTGCAGAAAAATCAAAATCAAAATTCAAAAAATCAGTGAGAACCAATGAACTAGCTGAACCAAGCCAGTTCACCCAATTGGCTGGTCCAATTTTTTTAAAAAGACAATTTCTTTTATAAAAAACAAATATTTAAACCATTTACCTTCCTATTCTTTTAAAAAGAGCCTAGAGGAGACAAGTACAAAGTGTTGTAATACATGGGTATTTGTAGTTATTTTAGGAGTAGAAAATTTGTAGCCTAAATAATGTGGGACTTAAGTGCTTATAGTAGTTTTAAGAATAAATGCTCTTAGTCTAAATAATGTGGGACTTCGGTACTCTATGTTTCAACTCTTATCAATAAAATGCTCTTGCATCATAAAATTGTAAGTATAATTTTGTCAAAATAATAATTATATTTGTATCTAATTGATATATAATAATATTAATTTAATATTAAATTGATATAAGTTATAAACTTTGTCAACGATGTTCTAAAAAAATAGCTCAATATTAATATCAATAATATATCATATTGAAATTATATTTTACTCCTTATTTATATTATTTAATAATTTTTATTTATTTTATAGAATATAATTAAGCATATTTCGATTGAACCCCAATTAACCTGTTTGAATCAATGAACCTCTGAACCAATACCTTATCCGATTCGATGTCCGATTCGATTTTTCGGAGCCTTGATCCAATTATGCTATTAAGAAATTTGGATCAAGCATCCAGACTTTATAATGGTACAAGGCTTATTATGTCTAAGCTAGGTGAACATGTGACTGAGGCTACTGTAATTAGTGAAAACAATTTTGGCAATAGAGTTTTTCTTCCAAGAATGAACATGAGCCCATTAGACACCAATTTGCCGTATAGATTGCAAAGGCCACATATCCTATTGTGTTTTGTATAACAACGGAGACAACCTTAATTAAACACAAAAATGGTGCAAACTATTATTTTGGATTTGCTGAGTTTAATATTAAAATATTGTATATCATATCTTCTCCAATTGGTCTTACACTCCTATTGCTAACAAATGCTATAAGAGAAGTTTGGTGTAGTTTAATCTATTTGCTCTTGGTTTTATTTTTTCTTTGCTTATTCACAAGAAAAAAAAAAATTGCATATTATATTATATTTATTATATGCACTACTTTAGTGAACTTAATTACATGAAATACGAATCAACATAATCCCGTGCATCACTTTAGGGTACTATACTAGTCAAGCTAAGAATGTTATCCTACAACTAACATTCCCTCCCAGCATCTATGAGTACCTTATGCCTTTCTATGAATAAAACACATAACTTTGATTGTGGTACCACTTGTCGAATTGAACGGTCAAAAATTACAATTGATTGTCAAGATGTAACTCTTTTTACTTAATCTCATTCCCAACTATCATAGTTCAATCTGACTACGACCTTAAACACATGTAATTATATAATGCTTTCCGATGACTTGATTGACATACTTCATTTGGCCCCAGTACATCAAATAAAAGATGTACATTCTCTTATTTTATTCAAGTCAGCATGTACCCAAGGAATGTATATATGATGAGTTTATTTTAAAATAGATGAATAATTTATTTAATACAATAATATATATATATATATATATATATATATATGACTATAAAATAAATAGAATACATTATTAAGTTGGCTTTGTAAATTATATTGATAGATAATATTTTAGTTGCTTTCGCACATACATATATTTTTTATATCAAGCATAAAAAATATTTAACATACACATGTTATAAATGTCTTTTGATTTGCATCTTTTAACTTAAGTAATATAATTTTTTTTTTTTGCCTTGATGGAACTACCGATATCTGAACTCTATTATTAGGAACATTAATCGGACTCCAACCCGACCAGCGGAGGAGTCCTTGAAAGAGAGTGCAGGGTCTTTTAGCAAAGATTTTTTTTTTCATATTCAGGATTCGAATATCAAACTTTTGTTTAAAGGGTTAAGGCACCTATAGGTTTATATAATTATATTTTAAAGTAATAAAAATAAACATAATTATGAAGAAAATTTTGTATAGATTTGCTACAGATTATGCAAAGAAGAAACACTTCAACCCCTTATCATCACTTAAAAAATAGTTACGAATCTAGTCGGAAAATAATAAAACATTCATCAATTATTTGGCATTTAATGAATATAAATGGCTTATCATAAATAGTTAGAAAAATTTCAGATCAACAATAAAAACAAAGATTGTGTTGGTAATAATGTTCTAAATAAATGTTATACGAAATAAGATTTTTAAAACTTTTGGTAAAATTGGTCTAATATTACAATCATATTATTAAATTCTCATTAAAAAGGTTGCTTTATAAAAATGAATCATAATAAAAATTAATATATATCCTAACTATTATAGATCTTGATAAAATTATCAAATGTAAATTGTATCGTTCAATTTCTTTATTTGACAAAAAATGTATCTGATAAGAAAATGTTGATTGATTAATCCACAACAGTTAGATCCATAAGAAAAACACTAATTTTCCTGAAAAGTCCTTCCTATAATTTTTAGGACGCACGTAGTTGTATTATTGACTATATTCAAGAATATCATGGATGAATTTTGAAACCTTCTGTTGTACCCATTTTATACCATTATTTCCTACCTTAAAAAACATAATTAAGGTATATAATTCATTCAATTTCTTTGTTTAATACGAACTTTCTTGAGAAAATGTTGATTGATTTTCCGCCCATAGTTGGCTCCATTTAGAATGGTTAATTTTTGTTAGTTTAGTTTGGTTTGAAAGATCAATCACAGTACCAAGCTATACAAGCAAGGGAGAGGTACACCATTTTCACATCTTCCATGAAATCTTTCATGTAAACAAAAACCATTCATGAGAAAAACAATGTCATCATCCATTTGTCATGCGCTTTTGTTACTTCTTCTTGGCTTTCTGCTGCAGCAGGAACCTACTCAAGCAATAAAACAGGCAAGCTCAATTTCCAGCTTCATCTATGACTACTTCTCTGAATTCTAATATTGAAAATAGGCCTAACAATTAATAATTCGTGTTTTGTTGTGTTAGTCCTATATTGTATACTTGCGATCACATTCTTTTGGCCCAAATTCTTCACCAGTCGATCTTGAATCTGCCACGAACTCTCACTATGCTTTACTTGCATCAAACGTTGGAAGGTATAGAATTTAACGCCGCTAATAGTCCATGAAATTCAGTGGTACAAGACCAGTATGAACTGATGCAATGATGTATTTTCCTACACATCATTGAGAAGGCCAAAGAAGCAATCTTTTACTCTTACAATAGATATATAAATGGCTTCGCAGCAGTGCTTGATGAAGAAGATGCAGCCAAGATTGCAAGTATATAGCTCATATTTTCATCTCAAGTTTTCCCAATTCCCATGCATAATCCACTATATGGACATTATGACAGATAGTTACTTGAATTGTCTAATTGGTGTTAGGAAAAATAGTGTAGAAGATAGATAAAAATTTGAATATTATGTTTTTAAGGTACAAAATAAATTGTTATCTTTAAAAATATATTTACCCTCATATATAGTTGCCAATGGGTTGATAATGATATTCCTCTAACATATAATAAGATCTCTATAAATTTTTTGATTAGTAATAATAAATTTTTTTTTCATTCTCTTTAAACTTAAAAAAATAAGATAAGACTTGTAAAATTTTTAAAATTCTCAAAATACACAAATTAAAGTGTATTTGTGTTTAACAAAGGGAAATTTATAATTGAATGTAGGAAGCTTAAATACGGTGCTTTATGTCCACATACGTGACAGGCTGCCACCAAAAGTCATATTGTTTGAATTCAAGGGACATATTGTTTCATTCAATGCTTGATGCATCGTTGCAATTGTTTGCAACCGTTACGCAGAGTGTAACTTTCAAGTTCAGGTTGCAATTGTAAGAAATGGTGTGTCCGTTCTCATTGCAACTAAGAGTCACGTGTGAAACCTCATGTGTCCAAATATGCAAAATCATGTGTTCCTTCAATTTCTAGCTTCTCCAAACAATAACCGCTGTCAAGTTCAATGGTTTTATTATATTTTAAATTGTAAAATATACTTTATAATCCACTATATGGACATTGACAGATAGTTACTTGAATTTTCTAACTGGTGTTGATTTTATAATTGGTGCAGAGAATCCGAATGTAATATCAGTTTTCTTGAACAAGGGACTAAGACTGCATACAACCCACTCATGGGATTTCGTCGGACTGAAGAGAAAAATTGGTGGCGTTGGAGAGGCCTCCGTATGGAAGAAGTCACTTGGTGAAGATATTATTATTGCAAATGTAGACACGGGTAAGATGGATAATGAACTTCTTTATGTATGCCGGTGCTTCTAATGTGCCTCACTGAACTATTTGATATGTTCTTGTTGCACTTTTTTTTTTTTTAATTTTCATTTATAACATGTATCCATTGATTTCATTTCTACAGTGAATATGGGTCTTGTTTGATTCCAAAAGCTAATGAATTCATCTCAAATTATAATCCTAGCTTCGCTTTTGGATAAAATGCATTCACTCCATGTGTAAGAAATATTAACAAATGCATATAATAAAAAGATTAATTTTAATATAATTTCAATATAAAAGTGTTTTACATTATTAACTAATCACATAATTTTATTTATAAAACTTTTAAGATAATAAATATTTGAATCAAATTCTTTTATTGATATGATAATATATATTTGAATATTTATGTAAAATTTTTTTATATTGATAGTACATTGAAATTAAATTTAATAATTTTAAAAATTGATATATGAATTTTTTTATGCATAATTAATTATTAAATTTATATATTTATTATAAGTACAATTAATTATAATGTATCTATGATGTTTGGGAATATTATTTTTCGTTAAAAAAATTCTTCTTTAAGTGATTCATTTTGAAAGATTTTGTTATATTTTTAATTAAATAACATGATCTTTAACCATTAAATCAAACTAAAACCAATGATAATTGATCCTTTTTCTTTCTAAGAACATCTTAATAAAAAACCATATTATTATACAATTATTTTTATCATTAATTTATAATAATAATTTTTTTAGGATCTAAATCACTCGTATCCAAATTTTACTAGACCCATCTAATTTGTTTACGGTTGGGTGTGGCCATCATAAAACAAGGGTTTTCTGGAGAAATTTTTTTTTTTTTTCCCATTTGCACCAAGATTCTGTTTAAGGGGGGTCAAAAGCTAAATCACTTTGATTATCCTTCGACCAATTGCCTGATCAATTTTTCTTGCCAAGTGCCCACCATCCTTTTTATTGATGTTGTGACTTGTGATAGGTGTCTGGCCTGAATCCAAGAGCTTCAGTGATGAAGGGATGGGCCCAATTCCGAAAAGGTGGCGTGGAATCTGTCAAACGGATAAGAACAACACGGATAAATTTCACGGCAACAGGTTCATGCCAATTCCTTCAAGACATACCATTTAATAGACATATCAAAAAGGAAAATGTTTTTTAACTTGAAATGTACACACGTAGTATACTAATTTGAGTTCGGATAAATATCAAAATATGTGTATATTTAAATGAGATAAATATATTATATAATAAAATTATCTTTTATCATAGATACTATTTATCAATAGAATTGTAAGAATAATGACATTATAAATTTATTATTTTTTTATAATTTTATTAATTAATAATATAAAATTATTTTATAAATTTTTTTTTTGACAGGATGCATAGGAATTAATCTTTTATATAATTATATAAAAGAGTGATGAATTAAATTTCTTATTTAATGTCCACGTATCTGGACACACTAAAAAATATGTTACTTTTTGGTACCAGGAATATACTGTACATGCAGGCTCGATTAGGTGAAAGAATTAGGCTAACTTTTTCTTTCCACCTTAATATTTATTCTACTAGATTTTGCACCTGTCGGGTAGATTGGCGGATGATTATCTATTTTTTTAATATTAATAATTATTATTTTTAATTATTTATTAAATATCATTTATTAGTAATTAGTTATTAACATCAAATTTAAGATATATTTTAATATTAATTATCATATAATTATATTATTAATATGAGGTAGTATTATTATATAATGAATTTATACAATATATTGAGAGAATTATAATAAATTCTCATGAGATTTAATATAATTACATTCAGTATCATTTTTTTTGTAAAATTATTTTCATAAATCTTTAAAATGATAAAATGATAAATAGATAGTTAGCATATGTGGCCAGTACAAATTTAATATTAATCAAATTAGTTTTTGAGGGAAAAAAATTTAGGTATAAGCTCTCTAACTATTGCAATTGTCTATTATATTAATTTTTTTAAGAACCGCTATTTGTTCAGTAACCAAAAACTAGTGTGATCGACACTTATAAGTCTTAAGAACTTTGAACCTAATTTTTTTCCTTAAGAATCAATGTGATAGACATTGAATAACGTGGGATTTATTCTTTTTTTTTTCTTTTTTTAAGATTCAAAAACAAATCATTATGATGCATATTTCGGGATATATATATATATACAATGAAGCTCAGATTCACTTTACTAACGGTTTGATTTGCATCAATTGTGCGATGAAAAAAATTCGTTGAGGTTTAACTATTTTTGATATTTTCAATTAATTCTTTGGTTATCTTATTGTGACAATTTCACTAATCATTACATGCAGGAAGCTTATTGGAGCAAGATATTTTTACAAGGGTTATGATGCGGCAGTTCGACGTTTTATCAATCACACGTACAACAGTGCTCGTGACTTTGATGGTCATGGATCCCATACTTTGTCAACTGCTGGTGGCAATTTTGTTGATGGAGCCAACGTGTTTGGCAATGGCAATGGAACAGCAAGCGGTGGATCACCAAAAGCCCGAGTTGCGACCTATAAGGCGTGCTGGTGGCAATTCCTATTCTTTGGTCAATGTTCTGAATCAGACATTTTGGCTGCTTTTGAAGCTGCCATAAGTGATGGCGTCGACGTGCTTTCGCTCTCTTTGGGTGGATCACCCGAGGAATTTTTTCAAAGTGCACTTTCCATAGGGTCCTTCCATGCTGTTGCCAACGGCATATCTGTAGTTTTCTCCGCTGGAAATTCAGGACCATCTCCTCAAACCGTAACGAACTTGGAACCATGGGTGCTCACTGTTGCTGCTACCACAGTTGATAGAGAGTTCAATAATTATGTTACGCTTGGCGATGGGAAAATTCTCGAGGTATTTGTCCATCATTACTTTTCTTTGTTGTTAGACTATAAGATTTTTACATAATCAATTAATTATATTTTTCTATTTATATAATTCAAGTAGTGATTACGTGACTTAACTATATTTACTAATATGACAAATATAAAATATTAGTACATCCAAATTAAATTCTTGTTATTATATATTAAAACCAATAGCACTTTTCGTTTTCATTGACCTTACTAGGTCAGCTGCAAAACACAATCAGTTCCAACTAATTTTTCCCCAATACATTATCATATTCTTAATCTCGATCCTTATGGAAATTTGTCTTAAATTTATTTAAAAGTCAAAATTGCCAATACCAAGAATAAGCACTGAGCTATATATGGAAAGCTAGAAGAGGCTCATGTGGCAGCTAACCTATGTCCCATTCTTTGATTGTTAGAGAGAAAGCCTTTCGGAGTCCGGCTTACCATCTCATTAGTTTTATCCATTGATAAGCGGAACTGATGCTAGAGCTAGCAATGCATCAGATAAAGATGCGTAAGAATACCTATACCAATATGTCCTTCTCTAATTACTTTTCTCTTTTGGATATTCTCTTATTAATTTACCAACAAAAAAAAATATATTAAACCACCTTGTTAATTGATGCAGCCTTTATTGTGAAAATGGGGCTCTTGATCCTCAGAAGGTGAAGGGGAAAATATTAGTTTGTCTTCATGATGTATATGATACTACGGCATACATAAGTCCACGAGCTGCTTCTATAGGCGCTATTGGAATAATTTTGGCCAAGGACAAGGACTTAAGGAACGATACCGAAACCTGGCCTCATGTGCTTCCTGCTTCATATGTTAACTTTACGGATGGGAGTTACATTTTTACTTACATCAACCGCACCAAGTAACTTTCTTCCTCATGCCCCTCTCTTGTTGAACTCTTCTAAGTTTGAAGCTATAATAAGGCTTATTTATAGTAACATTTTATATTATACATATATAATGATGCAGGTTTCCTGTGGCCTACATTTCTGAAGTTAAAACAGAATTGGGCATAAAGCCAGCTCCAATAATGGCTTCATTTTCATCAAGGGGCCCAATATCATTGAACCAGCAATCCTCAAGGTTTATTGTTGTTTTGATGATTGTTAATCACCCTTTAGGTTATTTTTAAATCTCAAGTGACAGTACAATTGTAACTTTGTTGTGCATTTCAGCCTGACATTACTGCACCCGGAGTCAACATCATTGCTGCTTATTCAGAAGCCAGATCTCCATTAGAAATATCATCTGATAAGCGTAGAACTCCTTTCATTACTATGTCTGGCACTTCAATGTCTTGTCCTCATGTTTCCGGCATTGTTGGGCTGCTCAAATCACTTCATCCTGATTGGAGTCCAGCAGCTATTAAGTCAGCAATCATGACTACAGGTATAATAGATGGTTTACACTCTTGTGACATTGTGGCATTAAATTTCTTATGTATACCCTATGTTAAATGCCATGCCTTTTACAGCCAAAATAAATGATAACACTGGAAGGCGTATATTGGATTCATCGCTGGAAAAGGCAACTCCATTTGCATATGTTGCAGGGCTTATTCGACCTAATCGAGCAATGGACCCTGGACTTGTATATGATCTAAATATTACTGATTATTTGAACTTTTTGTGTGGGCGTGGCTACAATGACTCTATGATTAAATTGTTCTATGGCAAGCATTATACTTGTCCAGAGTCGTTCAGCATAGCGGATTTCAACTACCCATCAATTGTAGTTCCTCGCTTGGACATTGGACATGCCGTGTATGTTACTCATACTCTTACCAATGTTGAGCCTCCAAGTATATATAGAGTGCACGTCAAAGCACCTCCAAAAGTTCTAGTTTCAGTTGAGCCTAACATTCTAGACTTCAAAGAAAATGGTGAGAAAAAGGAGTTCAAAGTTGCATTGAAGTTGGGGCCACTAAAAAGGTATAAGACTAATTATTTCTTTGGAGGTTTGGTTTGGACTGATGGCAAGCACCGTGTCAAGAGTCCTATTGTTGTTGAGTATCCATCTAAGTGAAGTCTATGTTATTGCTGAACTTAAGCACCAATAATTAAAGTGTTGTCTCTTCTATTTTTTTAAGCTCTGTAATAAGGTGGTCTTATTGATGAATACATATAAGTTATGTGAAAATTGATAAGGCAATAAATCATTTTTAACATTTGTTTGACTTTCTGGTTTTTTTTAATTTGTTATATGTGTCCTATTATTTGAACTCATGCTTTGAACCATTAAAGAGACATGACATTCTCAAAGGGATAATGTGAATTCAATGGTGTGAATCCAATTCCAATGATGTGGGATCCACAAAAAAAATTTGATTTTCTTTATGTATGCATTTGATGTCCAATTTTAAAGAAAAAAATTTCCCTTCTTCTATTAGGTGTTGTAAAACCAGCTAAAAATACTTGATAAAGTAGTTTGGCTTAGATACTTCTTATAATCCTTAAGAGATTAGATACCTCCTAAGGGCATTTCTTTCCAAGTTTGAAATTACATTTTTAGGAATAATATTTCTAGAAATGTTATACTTAGAAATGATATTTTTGGATATTCTAAAAAACTTCTTTGTTTAAAATTAAAAATTCTTGGATTAATCTTTTTTTTTTTTTTTTTTGAGATTCCTGAGTATAAATTGAAAATTTGATTGATTTATAATGCATATTCCTAGAATATATGTGATGATTCTAAAAGTACCCTTAATATTAATATTATTATTGTTATTATTATTATTATTTAATTAGGGAATATTTTGTTATTTTTGTTTAATAATTTTCATTCCTATGTCATATGGTGATCTCTCATTACCAACACTTGTTATGGGAATAAACTCCTATTAGATGGGAATGATTGATACTTGAGAATATCTTTATAAGACTTGTAAAAAATATGGAAATATATCATTCCCAAATAATTATTTCGGAGAATAAATTAATAAACCATGAAACAAATGCCCTCTTAAAATAAGCATAGTTCTATGGGGGGTTCTTAGGTAATGAAAATGAATTTGAGACCATATGGTGATTAACTAACAAAATGACTATTTTGCCCTTATTCTCTTCTTCCTTCTTTTTCCATTGAAATCACACCAGTTCCTATTCATCTTCCCCTCCCACCCCGAGTAACATAATTTACAATAAATAGAATTTAAAATTCTAGCTTAGTTCACCTGATAGATTAAACTATAAATAAAAATTAAAAAAAAATTGGGCAAACAATGAAGGAAAGGAAAATACCATGGATAGAATGAGTGGTGAACTCAACCATAAGCATCTTCCCATTGCGCCCCCAAGTCAAATCACCCACTCTAGCAACAGGACTGGCAATAGGTCAACCATTGGCATCTTGGTTGCTCTAACGCTGCTGCATGTGCTATTATTTCATATATTGATCCAACATATTTCAATGGTGGCCATTTACTGCGTAGTGTATATTGGCCAATGTTCTCAATTCCTTGCAGAGGTGATTAACAATGGGTGTTGAATATTTTAAAGCTATTTGGAATGAAGCTGGGCTTATGCTTTACTTGATTTCATAGCCGTATTGGTGTTCACATTGCTTGTTATTTGTGTTTTGTTTGTTTTCTTTGATTGATAGTTCTAGTGTATTGATATATGTGACTTGCTCCTTTTTTCCTACTTGAGAGTTAAGCCTATTTTGTTTGATTCATCAAGAGAGGGGGAATAACATAGACTGGCAAACTAAATTGGCAATCAAGAGAGAAAAAAGAGTTAAGCTTACCATTCCACTTTTATTTTCATTTTGCGGTCAACCAAACAGAGCACGGTTGAAAGGAGGGGGAAAGGAGTTACTGGTAGATTTGAAAGAAGCGATTTTGATAGAGGGAATGGCAAAGTGAGAGAGCGAGTTTGTAAAGAGAAGGGGCAATGAAAAGGAAAGGAAGAGAGCTTAGTGAGATGGTGGCTACAAGTGGTGAGCTGCACTGCAACAGTGGTTGAAGCAGTTAGTTGTAGATTTAGAGGTGGCAAGGCGAGTGGCATTGAGGTGCGAGAAGGCTCAGGCTCGAGTTTCGCGGAGGTAGGTTGCGATGGAGTTTGAATAATGGTGAAGAAGCAAGATGGCCGCAAGATGGGGATTTGCCAACGACAAGGCTGTGGTGGCATGAATGGTAGAAACAGTCGAGAGCAATAGTGCGTGGTGGTAGCCACAGTGGGTTGGTGGGCAGCAGCAACTTTTCGGTGGTGGCATAGAGGAAGAGGTCAAAAAGAAAGGGGAGGTGGAGAAAGAAGGGGAAGATAAGCGTAAAATAGGTAAACTCTTGATAAAATATATATTTTTTTATAAATATTAAAATATAAGTTTTAATTAATTACAACCATTAGATAGAATCCTTAATGGCTGAAATTTAGTCACCATATGATCCTAAACTCATCTTCCCCATTTTAGAAGTTGTTATAGTTCTATTATCAATGTCTCAATATTATTAATGGATTGGTGAATGAATGAGATCTTATTTTCTAATTTTGCAGTGAAAATGTGTTTCGGTAAAAAAAAGTACCCTTCTTAGTGCAAACAATCATTGTGTAAATTTTTATTTGCAAATAATTTACTTAGTACATATGCAAAATATGTATAGAGAAAAACTACATTTTTGTCCCCAAAACACATGGGGTGTAATAAATATGTCAATGAACTGGAAAATACATATAATTTAGTCTTTGAATTTACCCATAGTATAACAAGTTAATTCTTTTGGGGCACCGTTCTGTCAAATTTAGGGACCAAAACTTTACTTCGTTTGTTATAACATGGGTAAATTAAATTCTGAGACCAGATTGCATGTGTTTTCTAATTATTCATGGATGTTGTTACAACCTAATGTGTTGGGGATGTAATTGTAGCTTTTCTCTCTCACTCTATGTGTGTGTGTGTGTGTGTGTGTGTGTGTGTGTGTATACTCTTTTTGTTATAATATGGGTAAATTCAAAGACCAAATTATATTTGTTTTCCAATTCATGGATGAAATCTTACACCCTCCAATGTTTTAGGGACGAAATTATAATTTTTCTTTATTTATCTCTGTGTGTGTAGTTGTATGTAGTAGTTTTTCTCTATATATATGTGCGTGTGTATGTGACTATGTGCAAGCATGTGCGAGAGTCCTATATATATCAAGTAAGGAAAAATAACTATTTTTTTTTAAATATATGTCAAAATAAAGTAGGATAATAAAGTATCAAATTATTTTTAAATTGTATGAAATTTTATACATTTAATCAACTTAATGAAAACTTTCAATTAGCAAGTAGCTAGGTTGACAAAATCAAATGTTCATAAAATGTATTTAATGAAATATATATGTCAAGACTGACTCGAAATAAAATAAACAAAAACAAATTGCATACTAATATTTGTTGCACAATATCTTTTTTTGGGTATGGACCATCAGTATTCGAAAGTCCATTGGATTTCAATTAAACTAATTCGAGTTGGGTCGACCTACTTTGAGGATAAAGCTCTCCAATCACTATGTTTTTTTTTTTTTTGCCTATCCATAAGATTCGAATCCGAGACCTTGCTTATGAGAAACAAGTGTCGAATCACTTGAACCAATCTAGCATTGGTTTGTTGCACAATATCTAAATATAGTGAAATTAGTTAGACATTTTACTGGTATTTGTTGCCTAATTGTATCAAACAATTTTTCTTTTTTTCAATGACTTATAATGAATCTTAATCATAATCAATTAAATATATGGTTTAATTTTTATACACAATCTTACATAAATATCTAATCATATCTAACCACATTATTAAAAGTATTTGACCTTGTCACAACGTGCTCGGAGGATGTCGTGATGAGAGGCAAAAAAAAAAAAGATTGAAAAAATGTTAAATGGAGTTGCTACCAATTTTTATTTTGGAAAAAAATCGGAAAAAACTTTTAAATTTGCAAAAATTAGTCTTTCAAAGAGATTGGGTTAGGGAGTCTAATTATACATAAAGAAGGGTGGAAACTTTATCCCACTGCACTCCTAATACACCTATTTTATAATGGTTATCCTAGAGTTTGTTATGTAAATTAATACTAACTTTAATAACATTTATTTTTCCCTAATAAAATGACAATTATTTACAAAAACATAAATAAAACTAAATAAAAAAGAAACAAAATTTAAGAAAATTTAATTTTGGCTTGATGGGATTTACCTGCTCCTACATATCCTCCGGTGTAATGAGAAACTCAAATTCATTGTCATTATTGTAGAAAATAATTATGTATTGGGTTGATTTTATTTACAAAAAGATTTTTTTAAAAAGAAGAATAAGAAGAAGAAAAAACCTAATCCACTCTTGTATAGGATTAGGATAACAGAAACTATATAATAAACCTTTATAATTCTCACAACCATTGAGGATGGTCAAACTATACATCAATGTCGTAAGTTTGTCGCATGGATTTAAAAAAATGTTTTGACCATTAAAAAAAGAAAACTTTTTAGCTAAAGTTAATGTGATATTTCAAAATTTAAAAGAATTCAACTAATTAAAAAAATATGTCAAACAAAAAAGGCAAACACAAAAAAAAACTTGGACTAAAAATGCCAAAACAGAATGAAACATCAAATGAAAAAAAAAAAAAGCTTACGATGGAAAAGAATATATTTAATATAAAGAAAAGAAAACTACACATAAGAAAATAAAAATAAAAGGCAAAAACAAAAACAAAAACAAAAACACCTAACATACACATAAGAAGAAGATTAAACTACTATGCAAAGAAAACTTCATGTATTAATGGCAGTGATGATAATAGAGCACTCTAGTGGAGGCTGAGCGAGAGTGGCAGCTGCATGGCTTCACAATAGTGCAACAACATTTATGGGTGGAAAGATGAAGATGGGCTATAGTTTGGCTCAATTATGGGATTAAAATGAGAATATGAGTGATTTTGTGGAAAATGTTGGTATTAGGAATGTTGGAATGGCGATGAAATTTAGGACTTGATAAGAGAATGAGAATAAAAATAGTGAAAGTGGTCCATGACTGACTAAATTCCTCCTCCCTCTTGAAGTGAAGGAGTTGGCTTTATATAGAAAAGAATGAGAGAGATTTTTGCTAACAGATTGACTAGAAATTTAAAAAGTAATTAAAAACTTAAGATAGGATGAGATAAAAATTTGAAAAGCAGTTGAAAACTTAAAATAGGATAAGATAAAAAATTTGAAAAATGGTTGAAAGTTTAAGATTATGATAAGATTCTAGAAGCTAATAGAAAAGAAAATTTATTTTCTTATTTTCTTATTTTTATTAAAAGAAAGGACAAAATATGATATTCACAGACCTTATCATAATTACTTCAAAAGTTAGATAAAAATAAAACATAATTGATTGATATTGTAAAACACTTTATACTAAGAAAAGGAATATGGAGTGGCGTCCGCACCAAAAAAAAAAGAAAAAAAGCTGAACTTCTCACGTGGTTTACTATGTGTTGAATGAAAATAATGCAATCGGTTAAATTCCTTGAAGAAACTTATCCAATAACAACATCCCAAAGATTACCTATGTTCAGACGATTTAGGCTAAGAAGGGTACTCTGCTCCTTTGCAAATGGACTCCTTAAACGGCTTATAGGAGCAAGCCTTTGAGCAAGATCAGCTAACGAAGAATTGGAATAAAACTTGAACTTTTATTAATCAACCATGAGTTTGTACAAAGCCTTAAAGATAGATAAAGAAACTAAAGAAATGACATAAAGCTAAACCAGAAACTCGAAAGTAGAATAAAAACTGATAGTTAAAATGACATGATGTATAATTTTTCCTCGTTTTCCTTTTTCTCTTGAAAACATGGTCTTTTGTAGGCTCCCTGAAATGTTGCCATTTTCTTCCCATGACGTGCATAATGGCCTTTGTCTTAACTGCCATGGTTCTATGTTCTGAGCAGTGGTAACCGTTGCTTCTTAAGCCATCAGTCTCCAACTACCTTGCTCTCTGGGGCGTTGGGCTTATTTTCTCTCTTCAGCCCAGTTAGCCGATACTCATTTCGTGGCCTTATTTCGCATATTTCAGCCAATTAAGGCCAATCTCCTACGGGGCCCAAATTACCATCCTTCTCAGCCCAATCATTGTTTTGGTGCCAACATATGCCCCCCCAATGCAATACCTAGCAAACGGTTCAATTAGTAGGCTCGATATTGCATTTAAAACCTTCTTTTGACCGTTACTATTGATAAACCCTTATCTCTTCTCGCCTCTTCTTCGCGATTCAGCTTCTGCTTCTTTCTCTTTTAACAACTTCTGAAGGCTTTCGTGCAAACCTCAAACTGCTTTCATCTTTCAAATCCTTTTCTTGCTCTTCACTCCTCACTATGTCTTCTACTCCTTCAGACTCTGATAACCCTTCTAGCTTAAGCTTGCAGATCTGAGAATTCTTCTTCCTCTAGCTCTAACAATTCTTCCAGTCACTCCTCAAGTCATTCCCCAAATCCATCGGCTGATAGACTTCAAGAATCTGCCCGAGCTCTCAAATCCTTAGCAAGCAAGGCAACTTCGTCTCAAATGACTTCATCATCTCACCCAGCCAAGGATTACTCTTCGGAAGATGAGCCTGGCGCAGAAACTCTGGTTGCACACGATGCTGACCAAGGTTCTTACATCTTGGGTCCTCTATGTATTGAGCCTCCTTTATACTCCCACTATTTTTAAAGCTTCATCCTTGTTTTGGCACTTGAGCAATACTCCTTCTTGGCTTCTTCTGAATAGCTCACCAGCAATCAACACATATTTCAATGCTTTCTATTTGAGTTTGTAATCTACCTGGATCGATGGGTCAGCCAAATATTGGATCAATTCCTGTCTGTTGATACCCCATATGATGGTCAATTACCAAGACTTTTCTATCTTCCTCAATGTTGCTTTCCGAAGATATGGGCTTATAGCCAGAGGCATGTTGTGCTAAGTCATTTGCTATTTCATTTGATACTCTGGGGATATGTGATATTGACACATCGGCAAAGCATTCTAACAAAGCTTTGGCTTTATCCAAATATCCTTATAATGTTGAGCTGTTGCATCTATACTCCCCCAATAATTGATTAATCACCAACTATGAATCTCCCATAATCTCCATCGTCTTAACATCTAGAGACTTGAGCAGCTTCAAACTAATTTGAGAGCTTCATATTCTGCTTGGTTATTTGAACACTAAACATCTAACCGATATATAAACTTCTTATTTACTCCTTCAGGGCTAGTATTCACCACCCTTGCACAAACTCCATTTTGATGTTTCGAGCCGTTGAAAGCTAGAGTCCAAGGTTTAATTTGCACATATCCTTGGCCCCTCGGCTGGTGGGCTCTGAACCTCTATACATGGATGTTGTGCTAAGAAGTCAGCCAGTACTTGTCCTTTCATGGCTTTTAACCGTACATATTTTAGAGCAAATGCGTTCAACTTAGTAGCCCATTTCATCAATCTTCCTTGAAGAATCGGCCGATTGAGCGAATATTTCACTATGTCAATTTTGTAGACCACTAACAACTCCCAAGTTAACAAATAATACTCCAATTTTGTACAAGCATGGAATAATGATAAACATAATTTTTCTATCGAAGTGTACTTAGTTTCAACATCATTTAGCAGCCTACTCAAATAATAAATAGCCTGCTCGGCTCCATGCTCAGAATCTTGAGTTAACAAGCTTCCGATGGAGTCCTCAACGGCTGATATGTACAATTTGAGAGGCCTCCCAAATGCTAGTGGTGCTAATACTGGAGGTGTTGTTAAACACTTCTTGACTTGCTCAAAAGCCCTTTGTTGCTCATTACCCCAAATAAATTCCTAGGCTTGCTTAAGCCGTAACAAAGGTGAAAACGCCTTCATCTTGCCATCCAACTTAGCAAAGAATCTCCTCATGAAGTTTATTTTGCCTATTAGACTTTGCAATTCCTTCTTATTTTTTGGTGGTCTAGCTTCTAAGATGGCTTTCACTTTGTTCTTGTCTACTTCAATTCCTTTCCCATGGACCAAAAATCCAAGGAAATTTTCAATGGAGACCCCAAACGCACATTTGGCAGGATTCATCTTGAGCAAATGTTTCCTCATCCTGAGGAATGCTTGCTCTAAATTAGCCAAATAGTTTTGGAAATCGCTGACTTCATAACCATATCATCAATATAAACCTCCATACATCGCCTAATCAAATCATGGAATATCAAATTCATTGCCCTTTGATAGGTAGCCCCGGTATTCTTGAGACCAAATGGCATTACCACCCACTCAAAAATACCAATGGCCCCAGGGCAACGAAATGCAGTCTTATGCACATATTCTTTAGCTAAATAAATTTGATTATAACCCGAATAACTATCCATAAAGGATAAAATTCCATTATTGGCTGCGACATCAACTAACATATCCGCAATAGGCATAACATATTCATCCTTAGGGGTAGCTAGATTCAAATCATGAAAATCTATACAAATCCTAACTTGACTATTCTTTTTAATTATAGGAACAATATTTGAAAGCCATTGTGCATATTTAGCCGTCCAAATGAAACTTGCTCCCAGTAATCTTTCTATCTCCTCCTTTATCTTTGGCATTAACTTTGGATTAAATTGTCTGGGTGGTTGTTTGAATGGCTTGAAACCTTCTTTGATAGGCAAATAGTGCTCAACTAACTCTCTAGACAATCTAGGCATCTCATGATAATCCCATGCAAAATAATCTTTGTACCTGGTTATCAGCTGAATTAGTTGATCTCGTTCACCTTGGCCAAGTAAGCCACTGATCTTAGTCATTCTCAGCTCATTGCTATTGCCAAGGTTAACCTAAATCAAGGAGTCCTGAGCCTTAAAGCTTGGAACTTCTCTTTTGATGCGAGACATACACAAATTGCTGCTTGTTCTTTCTTACTTCCTGTTACCTCATTGTCCTTCTCGGGTGATTCCTGCTGAAACAAGAAGTTTTCTAGTCTAGTCTCAGCTAAATGTAGGGCTAGCCGTTGCAAGACTTCTTTCGCCATAATTGCATGGCTATCCATTGAAATATTTTGGTTTTGGCCATGAGTCGGCCTTTGTTGTAACCTCGAACCCATCCAACGATAGGTCAAGTGATTTGACAGAATCCGAAGCAACATCCTCGGGCCATAAAATAGGCTCAATCTTTGGAGAATAAAGCATGGCATCTACCATCCTTGCATCAGTTTTGAACGGGAATGAGTTTGCCCTCACTATCTTAACTTGGTCTTCATTCCATAACTGAAGTTGCTGATGGAGAGTAGAGGGCACACATTGATTCATTGAATCCACTCTCTTCCCAGCAACATATTGTACCCTGGATTGCCATTCATCACAAAGAAAACTATATTAATGGTTTTGAATCCTACTGTGAGCTTGGCAAAAAGGACTCCTAGCGCTAGAGTCTTTTCCCCAGTGAAATTGGTGATGGTCACATTGGTCTTCTTGAGGTCCTTCTGGCTTTTTCCAAGCTTCTCAATTTTGCTGTAAGGCATTGTATTAATCATGGCTCCTTAATTAACCAAGACTCTGCTTATAGGCTCTTTGTTTATCTGAGCCGAGATGTAAAAGGGCTTGAGATGTTTAGCCTTGACCCATCTTTCAAACTCTATTCCTCTTGGCGTTGCTATCACCAAAGTTTTATACTCGGCTTCATCTGTGCTTACTTCCCCTTCCAAATACCAAATATTACCATCTTGATCGGCAAACTCCATAGGACTAATCCCCATCATAGCTACGATAGCTGATTCTCCTTGGAATTCGTCCGATAAGACATCATTATTTGGTATATAATTCTGGAAACTCTCTACATATTTACCACTTACCTTAACCTCGAACCCTTGGTTGATGAAATTTATAGCTTGAATGGTGCTTAGGTAATCTCCTTAGGCCAGGTTATCGGCTGAAATTCAGAGGTATAATATATTGCCTCTGCTACTTTAACATCGGCTGAGAATGGTTTTTGATCCGTAGGCACCACTTCCACTTTATCCTTATTCCAAAACATAAGTTGCTGATGTAAGGTAGATGGAACACACATATTTGAGTGGATCTAATCTCTTCCTAACAACAAAGAGTATCCTAGCTTGGCATCCACAACAAAAAATACTGTGATCGATGTTTTAGTTCCCACAGTCAATTAAGCAATGTAGAATCCTAGAGCATCTGTGCTCTCTCCTGTGAAATTTGTCATTTTCATGTTAGTCTCCTTGAGATCCTTCTGAGATTTGCCTAACTTTTTAAGGATCCCTACTGGCATAACATTCATGATGGCACCCCCATCAATCAATACCCGACTGATAGGCCTCCCATTAATATGAGCCCTTATGTATAATGGCTTTAAATGTCTTGTCAGCTTAGATTTCTCAAACTTGATAACTCCTTTTGTATCGTCTTTCCTTTTTGTTCTTTCCTGCTGAGGTTCTATAGTTCCTTCTTCGTTGGCTAGAGTGGCCCATGCGGCTTCCTCAGCCAAGAAGTCACCATCTAACTATATCGGTTGATTCTCTTTTACAGCAAACTCAGTAGGTAAGACTCCCATGGTAGCAACTAAATTCACATCTTCTTGTAGATCATCAGTTAAAATGAGCAGATCGTTATCATTGAGAATCTGATCAATTAAACTTTCTGATAGATCTATTTCTGGGATTTGCATTCTCTCGGCTGATGTTTCAGCCGTTTGAATAACTTTCATGTCCTGATTCTGCCCCTGTAATTCTTTCACGCCTTCCATCTTCGGGCTGACGGCTTTTGCTACTCCTGTAGGTTTAGCTAGACCTGACGCTGTTGCTGCATTTTTCATTCGTTGGATGGACCTTTTCCTCTGCATCCTCCTTTTCTGTATTCTTGTCAGCTGAACAGGTCGTGGCTCTGGTTGTTTCCCTTTACCATATTTGTTCACAGACCATTCTCCCCTGTTAGACTCAATCTTTAACTTAATCATCTTCGCCTCTCTAGCTGATTCGTCATTTCTCACTGTGATCTTTAACATAGACTTCCCTTCATTATAGCTTAGCTCCACGGCCCGCTTAGAGTCTCTAGGCACGGGATGATCAGATATTTGAGGGAGCTACCTATGCTTATACCATGGTTTCCTTGGCTGGTCTCTTTAAGCGAATTGTATTCTTTGGAACACATTTAGCCGAGGTCCTTTATGCTGTCTTTCCCTCGGCTGACTCCTTTGTTGAGGAAATTGTAATCTTTGAAATACGCTCTGTCGAGGTTGTTCTGAGTTGCCATGTGGCTTAGGCATCCATTCTTTCTTCTCCATCTTCCTAGACGCATCATGACTCATGGTTCTGGTCCCTTCTTTCACAACCACTGATTTTGGTCTCCACACTTGCTTATTATGTTGGACAGGCTGAGTGGATGGAGCCTCCTTTTTGGTACGTTTGCTCTCTGCAGATATGGAAACCATATTGACAGTGGCTGCTGGAAAAGGATTGGTATCAATGGTCAAGCCTCTTCCTTTTTTATCTACAAGTTTAAACTTTCCTTCTTTTAAGCCCTTTGAATCACATTCCGAAAAATTTTGCAGTTATTCGTATAGTGTGAGTATGGATTATGCCACTTACAGTATTTCAAATTTTGAATTTGACCCATTGGAGGTAGTTTATGCCCGTCTAGAAGCTTAATTTGTTTATCTTTGACTAAAAAGTCAAAGATCTAATCTGCTTTTGAAATGTCAAATACAAATGCCTCTTTTTCCTCTGTTTTGACTTTTTTTTTCCTTTGGTAGGAGTAAGAGTAGGACAAGTGTATAGTTTGCCTCCCAGCAATTTAGCAATCATATCTTCCCCTTGGCCTACCCCTTCTTCTTAATTTTCTTCCTCATCGGCTGAATCACAATCGATTACAACCACCAACTGGGAACCTCTACGCCCTACTCGATTAGACCTCTTTTGCTCTCTTTTTATTATGAATTGTTCAACTCGAGCTGCTTTCCAAAAGAGTTGAGCCAAATCATCGTATTTTGAGACGATGAGTTTCTCTTTCAATTGAGAATTCATGTTATTCACAGCAATAGAGGCACATTCAGCTTCTGGTAGTTGGACGTTGCACTTCCTTTTAACCCTTATAAATCTTTCCACAAACTCTGCTACGGGCTCACTTGCTTGTTGTTTGATTCTTAACAAATCAAGAATTAAAGCTTCTAGTTGTGGCTTATAAATCCTATCATGGAATAAACGTTCCATGTCAGCCCAGCTTTGTATACACTTTGGTGGCAATGCTGAATACCAAGTGAATGCTGCCCCAATTAAGGATAAAGGAAATAATTGTAGTATTAGAAAATCATTCTGACTAGCCTCAGCGCATTAGGCTATAAATCGGCTGACATGTTCCATAGTTGACTTGCCATCCTCCCCAGAAAAGGTTATAAAATCTGGGGTTCTAAAACTTCTTAGAAATTGTATCCTATCTACTCAATCTGGGTACGGTTTCCTGTATACCAGCCTCTTTAAAGGTCTTAGTTGTACTCCAAAATGTCTCCTTATAGCCTTAGCAATCATATTTGGATCAATCAGCCGAGACGCAATCCCCCTCGGCTCAATACAAGGTTGAAGCTGAATGAGTGCTACCTGCCGATTGGCCCCCTATTCCACTCCTTGAGGGAATCTGTGGGGCAACTGCATGCGTGGCAAAGGATACATCGGCTGTTGGGGCACGTTCATCGGCTGTTGAGTCATATTCATTGGCTGAGCTATATAGTTTGGTGGTTGGACATGCATTGGTTGTGCCATTCCTCCAGGCTGGGTGGGACATATATGAATCGACTAAACATTTTGCCCTGCATTATAAGGGCTCCCTCGATTATCTCCTTGAGACCAACTTGTTTGTCCTACTAGATCAACTATTGTATAAGTAGGTTGTTTCCAATTTCCATTGAGGCCATTTCCTAGTCCCGTATTACTCATTGGTAATCCTAAATTTGCTGGTGCATTTGAGGGCCTTTTCACTATTTGTATTTGCCTAAGTTGGGGTCCTTGGTGCCCCCCAGCATAAGTCATTGTCTCATCATTAGTCTCAGGAACATTTGTATACATAGATTCAGCCGATTGACTATGAATTTGCCATCTTCCTTTCTGTTGCTGTTGGAATACCTGCAACTCATTTTGGACCATTGGCTTCACTATCTCAACCAATTGCTTAGACACTTCCTGCATCGGATCGTTTACTTCCTGCATTCGAAGGATGTGGACATTACTAATGGCTGCCTTTCCTCGTGTCCAGTGTGCGTAGAGCTAGTCACGTCAAAGAGAAGCTGTCGAAGCCTTCGGCGGCTGGGAGGTAACAGTTGCATTCGGCTGCTCTGAAATCACCCCTTGAGGAGATGTCGAGGCTGCTGCATACGTAGCTGATTGCCCCCATGCTTTCGACCGTGGGGTCGAACTTGAATCCCTCAGCGGCTAGGAGGCACCAGCTATATTCAGCTGCTCTGAATTCACTCATTGGGGTGTAGTCAAGGCTATCGCATATATAGCTGATTGCCTCCCTCCTTTCTGCTTTGGGGTGGAATTTAGATTCTGGTTCGTTGAACTCATGTTGATCACCTTTCCGTATCTTAAATTCATATGCCAAGTATGATCTAATCCTGGAACAAGAAACTCTCACTGACTCGACCTTGATGGTCCCACCAGGCGTTCCAATTTTATGTTGGACGAAAATAATGCAATCGGCTAAATTCCTTGAAGAAATTTATCCAATAACAACATCCCAAAGATTACCTACATTCAAACGATTTAGGCTAAGAAGGGTACTTTGCTCCTTAGTAAATGGACTCCTCAAATGGCTTACGGGAGCAAGCCTTTGAGCAAGATTGGCCAACGAAGAATTGGAATAAAACTTGAACTTTTATTGATCAACCATGAGTTCATACAAAGTCTTAAAGATAGATAAAGAAACTAAAGAAATGACATAAAGTTAAAACATAAACTTGAAAGTAGAATAAAAACTGATAGTTAAAATGATATGATGTATAATTTTTCCTCGTTCTCCTTTTTCTCTTGAAAACATGGTCTTTTATGGGCTCTTTAAAATGTCGCCATTTTCTTCCCATGATGTGCGTAATGGCCTTTGTCTTAACTGCCATGGTTCTATGTTCTGAGTAGTGGTAACCACTACTTCTCAAGCCATCAGTCTCCAACTACCTTATTCTCTTGGCTGTTGGGCTTATTTTCTCTCTTCAGCCCAGTTAGCCGATACTCCTTTCGTGGCCTCATTTCGCATATTTCAGCCAATTAAGGCCAATCTCTTACTTGGCCCAAATTACCATCCTTCTCGGCCCAATCATTTTTTTGGTGCCGACACTATGCTAAAAAGATTGA
Organism: Pterocarpus macrocarpus; assembly: GCA_031439585.1. Classification (NCBI taxonomy): domain Eukaryota; kingdom Viridiplantae; phylum Streptophyta; class Magnoliopsida; order Fabales; family Fabaceae; genus Pterocarpus; species Pterocarpus macrocarpus. The sequence goes on along the minus strand of CM062513.1, from coordinate 39,495,974 downwards.
ACACAAGAGATCATTTATGCAGCCTTAACATTAATCCAAAAAACCCATCTGCATGTCCCTTTTTTAATAAGGTAACAAAAATAGTCCCCCATCTATTTTTTGATTGTGAAATTTTATGAAAAATTTGGTCTGAATGTCTACTATGGTGGAATATGTCATGGGTGATTTATAACCAGCCCAACGTTTTCTTTGAGGCCTGGTTCGATATGCCTTTCTATGGATTTGAGAGAAAAAGCTTTGGAATTCTACAATGTATGTAATCCTTTGGAGCATTTGGCAATGTGGAAATCGCATGGTCTTCGATAATTTAATGTAAGACTAGAACTTGGAATCATTATATTAGATTAAACTGATAGTGTGGTGTTGGGCAAGTGGGTGGTGTCAAAATTTTCCGTTTAGTCCAGCACGTTGAATACAAACTTACATGAAGTGACGAAATGGAGAAGCAAACCAAAGGCCAATTTTTTGCCGAGATGATTTCTGTTTTGTGTCCAAGTTTGTCTAGGTTTCTGGTTTATGCTGTTGTCATTTGTTTTGTGGATATATTGATGTAGCATACTCTATTTGATTGTTTTGTTGGCTCCTCCCTCTATGGGTTGTTTAGAACCTGTTCTACCATAAGAAACTAACAAAATATCAAAATTTCTCTCTCAAGCATATTATTTGATTTTTATCATTTTTAATTGTTTATAAAGACTTTTCAATGCCAACATTTTTTATGAATTTTTTCTGCACTCTATTTTAAGTAATTTTATAAAATAAAAAGTGCATTTACGTTTCTTATTATTAGAAGAAAAAAGTTATTTAATTATTCTATACCAAATGAGATTTTTTCTATAGGCTAATAATTTTTTTTTGGTAAAATTGGGCTAATATAATCTGATTGCACTATTAATATCTCATTAAAAAGGCTGCTCAACAAAAATGGATCATAATAAAAATTAGAAAAAATTAAAATAACCTCTCTTGAAATCAGTTGATATCATATATACCTCTTAAATTTTAAAATTACACAAAATTCTGTAATAACTAACAGTGTTAATCTCCATTAAAATAATTTTTAAAATTTGCAAGTTACCCTTAATTAAAAAAAACCCAAACACATCTTCTTCTTTTCCCCTTTCATGGTAGCAACCCCATTTTCCACCACCTATTCTCTACCCCTTTCCTTTTCCACCATCCCATTCCTGCCATGTTTGTGCTACAACACAAGAACCTCAATACACTTTATTATTTTGAAATTAAATGCTTCAAAATCAAAAGAAAAAAATCATGGTTGGGATGGTTATAGTAGCCCCCATCTCCATTTTTGCGCTACATCACGCAGTTTCACTGTGCCATTGCCGTGAACCCGCATCCTGCCCCACCACAAAGCAATAATTTCTTGCTACTACATCAAGTCCACGACCCACCACAGTTGACTCTGCTTCGTAGTTGCCATTCATGCTCCACCTCTTCCCCATGGCACCAAACCCCACCTTCCTTCCTCTTTGTTTCTAACTCTTTTTATCTCAATTGCTTGTGATTCTTTGGCGAAATTTCTGCTGGGGATTATGGTGGCAATTATTTAGAGGGAGAGATAAATGTTATGGATTAATCTATGACTTGAATGGTTTTTTGTTTTATGAATTTTGATTTGATTTGGTTGATTTTGTTGTTGATTGGTTGCAAGAAAGGGAAAACAAAAAAGGCTTGATTCTGCTCTTGTGCCTTGGCAGAGAAGTGGCATTTCATAAGAAACTAAAGAAATGATTAAGGGTATAAAAATCATTTCATCTATTTCTTAATATTTTAAAACTAATTTTCACATTATCTTTAACAATTTATTATTAGTAAAAGATGTCACTGTATTGACTTTAAAACAATTAAGGGAGTCTAGTGTAAGTTTAAAATTTAGGGGGGAAATAAGTATAATAATATCAAATGATCTCAGACAAAATCATTGTAATTTGCCTTAGAAATTAATATATCCTAACTAATGTAGATCTTGGTAGAATTATCAATAATAAATAGCATTATTCAATTTCTTTATTTGACAAAAACTGTATCTGATCACAAAATGTTGATTGATTAACCCCCGACAGTTGGATCCATAAGAAAAATGCTAATTTTTTTGAAAAGACCTTCCTAAAGTTTTTACGACGTACTTATACTTGTATAATTGACCATATTGATGAATATCAACGCATGAGTTTTTAAATCTTTGCCGTACCCTTTTTTTTTTTACCATGACTTCCTACCTTCAAAAACATAAGGCATATAATTCATTCATTTCTTTGTTTAATGCGAACTTTTCTGGGAAAATTTTGATTGATTTTCCCACCATAGTTGGCTCCATTTAGAATGTTAATTATTGTTAACAGGAGGAGGTTCGTTTGGCTCCAAATCAGTCACGAAACCAAGTTATATAAGCAAGGGAGATGTGAGACCCTTTGCACATCTTCCATGAAATCTATTATGTAAACAAAAACAATTCATGAGAAAAACAATGTCGTTATCCATTTGTCATGCGCTTTTGTCACTTCTCTTTTGCTTTCTGCTGCAGGAACCCACCCAAGCAATAAAACAGCCAAGCTCAATTTCCAGCTTCATCGATCTATGACTACTTCTCTGGTTTCTAATATCGAAAATGGACCTAACAATTAATAATTTATGTTTTTTTTTTTTTGTTAGTCCTATATTGTATACTTGGGATCACATTCTTTTGGCTCAAATCCTTCATCAGTTGATCTTGAATCTATCACGAACTCTCATTATCCTTTACCGGATCATACGTTGGAAAGAGTAGAATTTAGTACGACACCCCCTCCCCCTCTTCCTCCCCAAAGAGTTCATGAAATTCAGTGGTGCAAAACCAGTATGAACTGATGTGATGTCTTTTTCTACACAGCATTGAGAAGGCCAAAGAAGCAATCGTTTACTCTTATAATAGATATATCAATGGCTTTGTAGTAGTACTTAATGAAGAAGATGCAGCCGAGACTGCAAGTATGTAGTTCATGTTTTTTCTCTCAAGTTTTCCCACGCATGATGGTCCTTACTATATGGACATTATTACTATATGGACATTATAGTATGACAGACAGTTACTTGAATTTTCTAACTGGTGTAAATTTTTTAACTGGAGCAGAGAATCTGAATGTAGTATCAATTTCCTTGAACAAAGGACGAAGACTACACACCGCACACTCATGGGATTTCCTAGGACTAGAGAGAAAAATTGGTGGCGTTGGAGAGGCCTCAGTATGGAGGAACTCATTTGGTGAAGATATCATTATTGCAAATTTAGAGACTGGTAATGATGGATAATGAATTTCTTTATGTCGTTGTATGTTATGTGCCTCATTGAACTATTTGATATGTTCTTATTTCACTTTTTTTTAAAATTATTATCATTTATAACATGTATTAATTCCATAGTGATTATGGATATTGTTTACCATCACTTGAATTAATTTTAGTGGTTGACACTTATTTTCCTTAAATAAGATATTAAATTTAAATCTTTTAAATAAAAAAGTTAGTATTAGAAGAGATTTACTTTTATAGTGGATCAACCCACCTGAAGTTAGATTAGATAGAATTATTAGATTTTTTATAATGACCCTTTAGACAAAAAATTATAGGCCTTGTTTGATTCCATTAGCTAAGTAACTGAACCCAAATGAACCCACAAAAAATAATCCATTCACTCCATGTGCAAGAAATGTTATACACCTAATGATTTAAAAAATTGAGTTATAAATTATTTTATTTGCAACTAATAATCAAATTTTTGTGTTTTAATTATAAATATCATTATTTATAATGCATCTGTAATATTTAAGAATATTATTTTTCATATAAAAATATTTTTCTTTAGATGATTTATTTAGTAATATTTTGTTATTTTTTATTTAAATAACATATATTTTTTTAATTTCCAAGAGGATCCCCTTCTTATTATTGGGAAAGGAGACTAATCTCTTTAGTATATAATCAACCTTACTCTTCCAATTTGATTTCTCTCTAGGAATTGAGCCAAAATCCTCTCTAAATCATAATATGTCTTTATTACTATGTCAACTCCCTTATTAGTATTAAATAACATTATATTTAATTATTAAATCAAAATAAAACCAATGATAATCGATAGTTTCTCTTTCTAAAAATATCTTAATAAAAACCATATTAATATGATTTTAATAATTTATAACAATAATTTGTTTTCGTCTAAATCACTCGTATTTAAAATTTACTAAATTCTTACTAATCTAATTAGGGTTGGCTTAGCCCATTATAAAATAAAGCTCTTCTACCAATAATTTTTTTTTTTTCATTTACATCTGGATTTTGTTTAAGGGGATCAAGAGTTAAAGTATGTGAATTAACAGATTGTTGATCATTTATAATAAATTTAATATACAATGATTTGTTTTTTGGTACATATATAAAACATGAATTTAACAATCATTCGGAACTTAACCTATTGTCAACTAAAATTATTGTTTCAATTACACTGGCTCTATTTTTTAACCACTGATAATTTAAGCAGGTTAGATACTGCTATAAACAAGCAATGCAGTTTTGAGTTAAACATGTCAAGTTGATTTATTATTCCTTTTTCTTTGTGCTTTATTTTATTTTTCTGTGCGATAACATTTTTGGTCGTTTTGATCGAGCAACGTATATCTAATAAATTGACCATTAAACTCAAAACAATTTGTTTGTTCAAGTTATTTCAGGAGGCTTTGAATGTCCTTCCATCAATTGCTTGTTTTTTTTTTTTTTTAATCAATTTTTCTTGCCAAGTGCCCACGACCGTTTTGTTATTTGTAACTTGTGATAGGTGTTTGGCCCGAATCGAAGAGTTTCAGTGATGAGGGGATGGGACCAGTTGCGAAAAGATGGCGTAGAATATGTCAAACTAATAAGAAGAATTCAGATAAATTTCACTGTAACAGGTTCATGCAAATTCCATCAAAACACCGTTTAATGGACATATCAAAATGAGATAAATATATTATACAATTATGCCAAAAAAGTGTTGAATTAAATTCGCTGTTTAGGCTTAGTTTGGTAGTGTTCTATGAAGGGGTACTTTGATTTATAAAAAAGCGTAAGCTAATTTTTTTTATTTGGTAAACCAAAAAGCTGGAATACTTTTGTTTTTGGTTTTTAAAAGCTAAAGATACTCTCGAGAACCCTCATAAGGTGTTTTTCAGAGCTGGTTTGTACTATCTAAAATTTATAATATTAATATAATCTTACTCTCATTAATGACATTAAAAATAAAAATTATTCTTTTTAATATTTATATCCATTATACTTATTTTAAATTTTAAAAGTAACTTTATCAAATATTATTTTTATAACTTCTGCTTATTGAAAATAACTTTTATATTATTTTATTAAAACTACTATGACTTTTCTAGAACAACTTTTAAAGAACTCAGAAAGCTTAATAACTCTCAAAAAGTCACAGTAATACCAAAACAAGCTTTATTAGCGGGACTCCATACTACTTTTTGGTACCAAAAACACACTATATATGTGCCTTTTTCGGGGAAACAATCATGTTAATTGTTTCTTCCCACCTTAATATTTATTCTATTAGCTTTTGTATAAATAGAGAGTTGGCATGTGTGGCAAGTACTTTAATTTCCTAGAATGGTTTTAATATCATACATAAGTTAAATTAGAGGATAATTAACTCTTCAATTTTTTTTCATTTTACAAGGATGTTAATTTTAGAGGAGCCTAAAGAAATTTAATATTAGTCAAATTAGTTTTTGAGGGAAAAAGAATTTAGGTTTAAGCTCTTTGACTATTGCAATTATCCATAATATCAACTTTAATTTTTTAAGGACTAACATGTGACCAATAATTAAAAACTAATGTGATCGATATCTTTGTATACCTAATTTTTTTTTCCCTTAGGAATCAATGTGACAGACATTGAATAATGTAGAGTTTAATCTAAGTTTCTTTTAAGATTCGAAAACAAATCTTTATGATATATATTTCGGAAGACAAAAATCTGCACGAATACAATGAAGAATTCAGTTTACTAACGGTTTTCATTGAGGTTTAACTGCTTTTGATATTTTTAATTAATTCCTCGGTGTTCCTATTTTGACATTTTCACTAATCATTATATGCAGGAAGCTTATTGGAGCAAGATATTTTAACAAAGGTTATCTTGCGGCAGGTGTTTATGGCTCATACAACAGTGCTCGTGACTATGAGGGTCATGGTTCACATACTTTGTTAACCGCTCGTGGCAATAATGTTGATGGAGCCAGTGTATTCAGCAATGGCAATGGAACAGCAAGAGGTGGATCTCCAAAAGCCTATAAGGTGTGCTGGCCACCAATCTACGCTGGTGAATGTTTTGATGCAGACATTTTGGCTGCTTTTGAAGCTGCCATTAGTGATGGCATCGACGTGCTTTCGCTGTCTTTGGGTGGATCTCCCCAGGAATTTTCTCAAAGTGCACTTTCCATAGGGTCCTTCCATGCTGTTGCCAACAACATAGTTGTAGTTTTTTCCGCTGGAAATTCAGGACCCGATCTTGGAACCGTAACAAACCATGGGTTCTCACTGTTGCTGGTAGCACAATTGATAGAGTTTAATAGTAATATTACGCTTGGTGACAAGAAAATTCTCAAGGTATTTGTCTATCATACTTTTTTTCTTTGTTGCTATATCAAACCCTATAGCACTTTTTGTTTTCATCGACCTTCAACTCCAACCCATTTTCTCCCCCATATACCTTTTTTCATTCTCAATCTACTAATAGGAAGTCGGCTTAAGTTTTATTTAACGTCAAGATTTCCAATACCAAGAACAAGCAGTAATCTAGAGAAATGTTAATTTCAACATCATTATGCAATGCTATATGCAATATCACTCTCATACAAACACTACAACCACCTCATTTCAATACACATGTATTTCGATATTCATGCACTCTTACATTAATATATGATGTAATGTCTACACTTACATGGGTTCAAATAATAGCAATCCTAATTCATTATGGAAAGTCATGAAAGGCTCATGTGGCATCTAATCTATCTTGATTGTAAGGGAGCAAGCCTTTCAGATTTTCGCTTGTCATCTCATAAGTTCTACCCATTGATAAGTTATAACTGCAATGGATGCTAGAGCTAGCTAATAATGCATTTGATGAACATGTGCAAGAATACATATAGGGATGTCAAATTTACCCGACTTTGTGGGTACTCACAGATAATATCCATGACAAGGTGGATATAGGGATGGAGAATTCACATATCCATTTGTTAAACCGGGCAGGAAGTGGGAATCATAATACCTATGCCCATATATACCCGATATGAAATTGCCAAATTACCGTTATATATATATATATATATATATATATATATATATATATATATATATATATTAACAATACAAGCCCCAGTTTTATTTTACCTTCTATTTCCTGTACCACCTCCAACCGCATGGCGGAGTGGGGTGGATGAGCGGAGGAGCGCGACGGACGAGGCAGAGCTGCCACGCTTGGCTGCCGCTACTGCAAGGCGGCCACTATCGCCATGAACACCAAAAAGACAATAATCCCCCTATTTTTAGACTGTTTTAAACATAGTGAAGGGGCTAGAAGGTCTTTCGATCCTTCCCCCTCCTTTCTTCGGTTTCTGCCTTGAGGTTTTAGGGATTTTCATCCCGATTCCTTTCCCTCTCAGTCACTCTCTCTCCCCCACCACCCCTTTGACTTTCCTACAGTTGTTCAACCTCCGGTGGTGGCGGCGGCCTGCATTTCCGAGACCGGCGGCAGTGGTGGTGGTCAGTTTTCGGCGGCGGCAGCAACGGTTGGTGTCCCTCTCCTTCCTCTCCTTCCTGCGCTTGTCTTTCTTTCTTTCTCTTCTGTTCTGTTTCTTCCTTTCTTCATTCAGTTTTTCTATCTTTTTTTTTTCTTTGCTTGCTTATCTTTTTTCCTTTTTTTCACTTGCTTCCTTTGCTCCATCTTTTTTTCCTTTCTGGTCCCTGTTTATTCGTCCTCTGTTTTCCCTTATTTTTTTCTGTTTTTTAGTTCAACAAATCGCAACATCATCAACTCAAGCTTCTAGTGTTGCTCCCTCTTCTTGTGGTTTGGTGAAGCCTACTGGTGACAACATTGATATAGCCTGGCAATGGAATAGCTTAAAAGATATCAATAATAGGAAGAGTGTAACATGTGATTTTTGTGGCAAAATAACCAATGGTGGAATAACTAGAGCAAAGAGACACCAAATGGGTGTGACAGGAGATGCAAAATCTTGTACAAGAGTTCCACATGAAGTTAAGCAACTTCTTAAGGAAGCTTTTGAGAAGAAGAATGCGGAGAAGGAATTAAATTTTGGTGCAATTGGAGAAGATGATGATGAACAAGAAGAGTTGGAAGAAATCCTACAAATTAGAAGAGGGAAAAGAGCTTCATCAACATCAAGTGGGAGTAATTCTGTTCCTTCAACTGTTCTTAAGCAACCTAAGAAAGCAAAGAACATAAAAGGTCCTTTGGATTTGATGTTCTTGAAAAATCCTGAAGCTACCATTAAATTGGAGAAGCCTCACCGGCAAACAAGCATTAATGATGCTTGCGATAAGGAAGTAAGGGCTAGAACCATTCAATACATAGCCCGATTCTTTAATATGAATGGGATTGCTTTCAACGTTGCTAAATCAAAAAGTTTTAAGTTGATGCTTGAAGCTGTTGGAAATTATGGTCCACACCTTAAAGCTCCAAGTTATCATGAGTTGAGAGTTCCACTCCTTAAAAAAGAGTTGGAGTTAACAAAGGATATGTTGAAGGGTCATGAGGAGGAAAGAGTGAGATATGGATACTCAATAATGTCAGATGGTTGGATAGATAGGAAGAATAGGACATTGATTAATTTCATGGTAAATTGTCCAGCTGGTACAATGTTTGTGAAGAGTGTTGATGCTTCTGCATATATGAAGACAGGGGAGAAAGTATATGAGCTATTGGATAGTTTTGTAGAGGAGATTGGAGAATAAAATGTTGTTCAAGTGGTAACTGACAATGGAAGTAATTATGTCTTGGCAGGTAAGAAACTATGAACTGCTTAAATTTCTTATTACTTCCTTTAATATTTGGCTACTCATCTAATTTTATTTAATTTGACTTTTCTTAAGCAAATTACTTCAAGCTAAGAGGAATAACCTCTTTTGGACTCTATGTGCTGCACATTGTGTAGACTTAATGTTGGAGGACATTGGAAAACTTCCTCGAGTTAAGAAGGCAATACAGAAAGGCATTAGTCTTGTGGGCTTTATCTACAACCACACTTTGGCATTGAATACAATGAGGAAATTTACCAACAAAATGGAGTTGGTTAGGCATGGGGTGACAAGGTTTGCTACAACCTTCCTTATATTGCAAAGGTTGTACAAACAAAAGAATAATCTTGGAAGGATGTTCACTTCAGATGAGTGGTTGAACTCCAAAACGGCTAAAAAACCTAAGAGAAAGAAGGTTGGTGATATTGTGCTCAGCACAACATTTTGAAATGATGTGTACTCTATTAAACTTATGAGGCCTCTTGTGCATGTCCTTAGGCTTGTTGATAATGAGAAAAAACCTGCAATGGGATACATTTATGAAGCAATGGATAGAGCTAAAGAAGCCATTCAAAATTCCTTCAATCATAATGAAGCCAAGTACAAGGATGTTTTTACTATTATTGATAAGAGATGGGACTCACAACTTCATCATCCATTGCATGCAGCTGGCTATTTCCTGAATCCTGAGTTTTACTATCCCAATGCAACAAAGATTGAGAGTGATCATGAAGTAATGGATGGACTTTATAAGACTATTGATAGGTTGATTCCAGATGAAGACTTGGCCTAAAAGATTACAAATGAGATTGAAATATTTAAGAGGGCTGGAAGTATATTTGGAAACAGGATAGCAATCAAACAAAGGAATACAGTGGCTCCTAGTAAGAATTAAGAAATATGTACTTAATTCTTGATAAATTTAGTTTTATAATGTTTCTTAGTAATGGTGATTTCCTGATTATTGAATCATAGCTGAATGGTGAAGGAAGTATGAAGGATCCACTCCTAACTTGTAATAATTTGCAGTCAAAGTGTTGAGCTTAACTTGTAGCTCAACAGGATGTGAACGTAATTAGAGCACTTTTGAGCATGTAAGCACATGAAAATAATTTTCCTTTGCATAGTTTTATGCTTTTATTTAATAATTTTAAAACTAACATTTTTGTCTAATTTATGATATGAATATCATAGATTCATTCTAAGAAAAGGAGCAAGCTTGAGCATCAAAAGTTGCAAGACTTGGTATTCGTCAAGTATAATCGAACCCTTAAAGAACGCTTTGATAGCCAAGATAAGATTGATCCTATTCTCCTAAATGGTATTGATGATAGCAATGAATGGTTGCTAGGAGAAATGGGTGCTAACACAGAAGATGCTGAAGAAGAATTTGTTTTTGGAGATGATGGATTGACTTGGGGAGATGTTTCTGCTGCAGTTGGGGCTGAGGAGCCTCCAAGACACACTAGACTTGCTACAGGATTGAAGAAGAAAGTATCAAAGCATTCTAGTTCAAGAAGAGGGAAGGAGCCTATTCAAGAGGAAGAAGAATTTGATGATGAGGAAGACTCAGAGGAGGGACAAGAAGAGATATATAAGTCTAGTAGGGAAGAAAGTGATGGAGAGAACAATTTGATAGTAGTGGAGGATGATGATGATGATGATGATGAATGATGAATAATTTGTAAAATGTTGTTAGTTTTAGAGAGTTAAGATTGTTGTCTTTTATATTTTGTTGTTCTTCTACGACTTGATGGTGCTTTTTTTTGGTTTTATTGCCCTTAGAACTTAATGTTTATGTATTTGATTGATGGTGATTGCATATTTTTAGAATATGGAATAGATTATGAATTTTCATTATTGATGTGAATGAGTTTAATTGTGAATAATTTTTTATTTTTGAGCATGTATATATGTTATATAATTTGCATAATAATTATATACATTTTTATCAAATAGCGGCCGGAACGCTATCCGCTATTCCGTTATAACGTTTTTGGGGTCGGCCGCTACGCGCCGCTATCCGCGTTTGACAACTATGCCTCCAACCCTTGGCCTTGGTTTTGTCTCCTCTCTTTGCTTTTCTATGCTTCAACTTGCTTCCTATTGCAACTCAAGTTCATACTCAACCTCCCAGGTCCCAGTCCACCATCTACCATGCTCAGTTGCTCCACCGTCGCAATCACAGAGCACCGTTGCTGTCCTCCACCACTGCGCCAATCTCGACGCCATGAAGCTAATCCACACCCAAGTCCTCAATCTAACCAGAATCACACTAGTACAACATAATCACAAAATTCTTAAACCAAAACCATCTAGACATTCCACAAAGCACAATTTCCATCATTTCCATACACCCACACACTAATTGATCCTCAAACTTTCATCACAGGATTATTACAGCAATATCACACATAACATCAGCTCAGAATCATCAAGGACATCAGCATCATATTAATTAGAAATTAACCAATATTTAGCAGCAATATGAAACAAATCATGAATTTACCTGATTGGTAGGAAAACCAGGTGGCAATTGACCCCTTTGTTGACTCACAAAAAAATTCACTTGCTCTTGTAGTAGTTGCAATTATAACTTCAAGTTATCATACTCAGCTCTTGATGGAGCACCAATAGCTGAAGATTGCATTGATCCTCCCAAGCGAGATGAAAACCCAAGCACTTGAGATGGGCAAACACCAAAACCCATGCCTCGAACATATCTTGGGTACTCTTTCCCAAAGACTTTGGCATATGCTTCATGTTTAGAGGGGCCCTCATGAATCTCCTTTTCCAAATCTTCCTACACAATATTAAACAATATAAAATCAAATATCCAAAACATATTTAAGACTTACACTTTTCTTCTAGGCCTCATAAAAGATCCATCTTTTTTCTTGTGGGCAATAGGATACATTTCTCCTATACTATACTTTCGTCCTGTTTGAGTTTCCTAACATTTTGACCATAAAATTAGTTAGATTAAAAAATCATCATTTCATTTTCTAAAAATAGCAAATTAAACATTAAGAGAATAAATAATTTGTACTAATTCATGTTATTTCCTAGCAAGTGTCTTTGAGCCAAGAGTATGAGGAATTGTTAACTGTTGCCGATTAGCAGAATTCTTTTCACTTATTGCCTGCATATTAGTATATATAAAAATCAACAAATGTTAAGCATAATTAAAGGTTAGCAAATATTGCCTTTGTATGATGATTACCTGAGCTTTGTCACTTAACTTGTATTCCAACAATACACCCTAATGATCCTTAGAGATCCCATTTGGATGCAAGTTGAGATTTTGTTCCTAACCAAGTTCCGATTTATAATTATTAAGAAATAACCGGCATTTGTTATCCTTCCATTGCTTCCCAATGTTTGAAAGAATATATTTTTTATTACCTTCATCATCAATAACAAAATTTTTCTTCAAAGCAAACACCATAAAAATATGGTTAGTAAACCAAAACTAAAATAAAATAAAAATTCAAATTTATACAATCAAATACAATTCATACCTTGATAGTTTGAGTATAAACATTCTCCTTATACTCTTCTAGAACTTTATGCCAATTTTTGTAGATTATGGGAAAATTGTTAAAATTACTAGCAATGTGCCTCAAAAATCCTCCTCATAAGCCACCAAACTCTCCAATTGGCTGACCCCTACGATTCCATTCCGTCACCACCCGTGTCCCCCTAAGAAGTGCAAGTGCATCTTACACCCTAAGGCATGTTTCCTTCTCAACGCCTTGGTCATCTAAATCGAAAGCCAACAACGATTAGTATAAAAAATTATAATAAAAATATAACATAATAATAAATGAAAAATAGTGAGTAGTAAATCTCATAACCCTCACATTAACAGTCCACATGGAGTTACACTTTCTGTTTGAAGTAGTGGTAAGTGGACCTTGGTTTTCCAGCTCTTCAGTATCACCAAGTTTAGTCTATGAGAAACTTTGGGTATTAGACTGAATTGGTAGCTGAGGAGGATCTTCTTCATCTTGAGTCGATGAAGTAGTATGAACTACAGGCTCACTTTGAGGAGAAATTTGGGATGCACTTTGATTCATGCCTTCAGAATTAGCATGACTGACACTTAGGAGGATGTCGCTTTATCCTAAGCATATCTGTAACAATTTTCACTCCAAATATTGAATTTAGAAAATATAAGATTCACATTTCATCACATGATAGTATAAACATAAATACAAAAATGGCAACCAATGTGAAGGACAAAAATGGCAAGTAGAATGGTAGTATAAACATACACATCAATACTCATGTAGAATCACAAGTGGTTTTATAATGGAAATGATCAAGTAATGTGCATACATGAAAAGAGAAAAGCAAAACATGAAAATCTAAATTCTTAGTACACAGATTTAATCACGTCTTTTATACAACCATATCCTCATTCTCATCATCATTTCCATTAATTGTGGGACTTTGAGGATCATCATCTGTAACCATTCTTGCCAACAGTATATGTGTAGTATCATCAGAGAAAAATATTTCCAAGTTTTGTGGCGGATAATTCTCATTGGATGCCATTATTTCTTCATCATCTTCACCCATGTCATATAAGTCTCTTGGCTTTAAATGAATCGGTATGCACCAACCTTTTTCCTTCTCATCCTCTACATAACAAACTATTTGAGCCTTAGAAACTTTAATGTATGGCTCATCATCTTCATGTTCACCAGGATGTATTAGTCTAGAAAAATTAATAGAGGTAAAACCCAACTTGTCTGTTTTTTATGCCTCTAGGATTAGTCGTATTAGCCCATTGACACTTAAACAAGGGAACTGTGAAGCCGTTATAGACAAGCTTAATAACATCCATCAACTTCCCATAGTAAGGTACGTCTCCAAAACTCATTTGGACATCCCTATTGCTCGAGTAACTTCTAGTTCCAAATGTACCAAGAACTCCACTATTTTGAGTTTTTAATGCATTGTCTCATGCCAAGGTTCGAAATTTGTATCGATTAACATTATATGCTAAGAACCTTCTAGCTTCATCATAAGGACCTTGAGCAAGACTCACAAGAATGTCTTTATCCAATTTGGGAAGATTATTGAGATTATTGTGAATCTAAACACTAATATGCCTGTATTAGTCACATGCATATTTAAAACAAAATGCAATATACATGGAAAGAAGTGATTTGTACTCACACGATTAGAAAACCAACTAACAAACTCCCTGTGAACCTTATTGTCTATTTCAATAGTATTTCTCGTACGACTCCTCAGTCGTTTCTTCATAACACCTCTAAATTCCCTAAATATACACATCATATTAGGCATTCAAAAAGAAAATTTTGACAAATAATACAACTATAAGAATTACTCACTCAAGATAGCAATTGACAGCATGACAGATAGTTAACACATGCCTATGAGCTTGCATCTTCTCAATTGACGTTAGAGTAAAATATGAAGAGCCACCAACTGACTTTCCAACTTGAGGAAATAGTTCAGATACTCGTGATTCGGGCTCTATTTCATCAGGCTCATCATTAACACGACTAGGTCGATCCCATCTTGTCTCAATATTGTCTAGATATCTTGAACAAAATGTAAGAATCTCTTGCATAAGATAACCTTCAGCCATAGAGCCTTCTGGCCATGCTTTGTTACGTACATAGGACTTCAGTTGTCCTAAGCACCTATTAGGTCAAAACATATGTAATTAATAACAATCCTATGCATTACTAAAATAATGAAAAAACAGAGACTTATCTTTTACTTTTCTATAGGATACATCCATTAATAATAGACAGGACCTCCAAGCTTAACTTCTTCAACAAGGTGTACAACCAAGTGAACCATAACTATGAAGAATGATGGGGGAAATAACATTTCCATGTGGCATAAGGTGAACACAATTTGATCTTGTAATTCATTTAAATCTTTAACAGACAACACTTTACCACATAACTTCCTAAAGAATGAGCACAACTCAATCAATACTGCTGAAACCTCGTCAGGCAAACTTGTCCGCAAGGCTAATGGTAGAAGTTGCTCCATCAATATATGATTATCATGACTTTTCAACATCCCATTTATCCTAAGATTATTCATATCAATGCACCTAGAAATGTTGCTTGAATATCCATCCAGTATACTAATGTTTCTTAAAGTTGCAAAAAATGCTTTCTTGCCTTTACTAGTCATTGTAAAGATAGTTGGAGGATACTTTCCACTTTCATCTGGCCAAAGATCATATTTACAAACTATAGCTTTAAGGTCTTTCCAAGCATTGACATGATCTTTTGACTTTGCACTATCATTTAGCAAAGTGTAAATCACATTGTCACAGACATTCTTCTCAATATGCATCACATCAAGATTGTGACACAACAAGTTATGCTTCCAGTAGGAAAGCTCAAAGAAAATGCTTTTCTTTTTCCATTGTTGAATACCTTTTGTAACACGTCCACCGCGTCTTCTTTTTCCTTTTCTTTCTATATGTATTCTTCGACCAAATGTGACATCAATGTCCTTGACTTGCTCAAGAATATCAAAACCAAATAACTTCTTTGGTGGATTGCGAAATTCTTGCTCTCCATTAAATTGAACCCTATTCAATCTAAATCTGTGACTTTGATCAAGAAAATGATGATGACCCATAAAACACCATTTTTTACTATGAGAAAGACAGCAAGGAATAGAGTCAAAGTTGCAAGATGGACAAGCAAGTCCAGTGTATGTGTTCCACCCAGAGAGGGTTCCTAGCCTAAGAAAGTCACTAATTGTCCACATCAAATCTGCATGCAATTTGAATATCTCTCACTTGAAAGAATCATATGCATCCATACCTTCATTCCATAACTCTTTCAACTCTTTGATTAAAGGCTGTAAGTAGATATCTATATCATTTACTAACATTCTCTTCCCAAGAATTATCATTGAAAGAATAAAAGATGTCTGCTTCATACACAGCCATGGAGGAGTGTTATAAGGAATGAGAATAATTGGCCAAGTGCTATAACTTACATTCATACTACCGAAGGGATTAAAACCATCAGTAGCTAATGCAAGGCATAAATTTCGTGGATCCTTTGCGAATGAAGTGTTTGTTAAATCAAACATCTTTCAAGCTTCTAAATCTCTAGGATGCCTCATCATGCCATATCATATCCTCAACTGTCTTTGAAGACAAAAACAATCTTTTTAAATGAGGTTTCAGTGGAAAGTAGCGAAGAACTTTGCCTAGCACTTTGTTTTTTATATTCCCATCACTGGATACTTGATTCTCACCTCCCTTTGTCCTTGATTTCCATCTAGACTTGTTACAAACTTTACATATTTCCTTCTCTTCATCTTCATCCCAATACAATATACAATTATTCGGGCATGCATGTATCTTTTCATAATTCAAGCCAAGCTTGGAGATAGTTTTCTTTGCATTATAAAATGAACTTGGAATCTTAGCATTTTCAAATGCATCATGTAAGAGTTCTAATATCATCATCATGGCCTTGTTGCTCATCCCACACATGCATTTGATATGATATAACTTCACTAAAAAAGATAGTTTTGAATATTTTCTACACCCTACATATAAAGGTTGTTCTCCGTCTCTTGCTAACTCTTCAAACTCTGCAACTTCACGCCGTTCTTCAGTTATATTTGGCATCACTCTTTCAGCTCTGCCAATGTCCTCATTTGATGCCAATGGTACTTCATTTGTGAGGTGCCTATCAAGCCCAAAAGCATCACCAATCATGTTACGAATAGGATCTTCATCGACCATGCCATCTTGGACAACATTCAAATTATGACTGTTTAAGACATTATTAGTCTCCCCTATGTCAGACTCTCCATAATAGAACCAAAATGTGTATCCTTTTGGAAATTGTGTACAAATTAAGTGATCATACACCACATCCCTTGGCTACCATTTTTTAAAACCACACCGGGAACAAGGGCATATTATTTTGCCATAAACTGAACAATGTTTAAAAGCAAAATCAATAAATCCCAACCCCTTGCTCATACTTAACTGAATTCCACGGCTTTGTAATCCATGTCTTATCCATTTATCAATATTAGAATCTTTGTAACACCCTTCCAAGTACAGTACTATGCTTAAGTCATAGTACCACACCCTAGAGTTGTTACTGTTACCTGAGCGGACCTTATCTGATAGCAACTTCAGCCGTCTTTGGAACTTCTTGAACTATCTAGAGATAACACGGAAATAGGAGTAAGAATTATAAATTTTCAGTAGAATTCTCTAATTATCATACATAATATTATCGTTGTCATCTCCAGTTTGCTTCGATTTATTATGAAAAAGGTGAACATGTTATGTAAACTGTTTAATTTTACAGGTCCAAAAATATATTATCTGAAGCAAAGTTCATTTTATTCATACACTTGGCATTTGGGAGAGTCCATATAAAATTTATGAAATATATTATGAATAACAATTGAAACATAATAAAATATAATAGCATCAATACACTAGAGACATAACATCTGCACATGCCTTTACTTGTATTTGAATTTATACAGATACACAAAATTTACCTTTCTTTCTTTATCTTCCTTTTCATCATAAAATCTTTATATGCCACATTCCAGAGTATGATCACCATGTCATACCCCATCAAATCTTGATCACCATGTCATGTTCCTTAGGAATATGGGAACTTCATTCGGTACTTACACTAGCTAGGTCATGCCATACCTCATGTAAACCCTATCTCCTATACTCACACTAGCTGGGTCAATGTCATGCATCATGTGAGTGGGGTGCTTACATATGTTTTAATCTTTAGTCTTTAGTCTTTACTGCCCTTGGGTAGCCTGGTCTTGGAGTGAGCTCATCAGCTCAACTTGTGACCGTCGTCACACTGACTCACCCACAAGGGGATTCACGTGCCTCTAGTCTTGGAGGGATCTCATTCTAGCCACGTGCCTCTAATTGAAGGGATCTCTTCTGGTCATATACCTCAAAATTAAGGGATTTCATCTGACCATGTGCCTCCAAGGTAGAGGGTAGCTACCTTCACAAGGAGGGATTCAAAGTGCAACTGCCTCCAAGTGAAGGGACCCACATCTTTATCTTTTAACTGCCTTCACAAGGAGGGATTTAATGTACAACTGCCTCCAAGTGAGAGGATTCATATTTAATATACTTATGTCTTTTCGTTCTCATGCATAATCAAGCATAGACATGCTGAATACACTCATACGTATGCTTCATCATTTACTTTCATATACTTCATATCATACCTAAATTCATACTTGCATATAAACATTCATAGTCTCATAGACTTCTGTCGTAAATTCGACAGCATAACGAATCAGATCCGTTTTTCCATGAATAGTGCCAGTTCTCACAGACAAATCGGTTATAACAGTATGATCAATCTAACATATCTATCAATATAAAACTTGCAACCATCAACTCAAGCCTTATATGTTCACTAACACCTGTAAAACCATCAATTTGGTCACTTTTGCCAATTATATTCGGCTCTGCCCGAATTTTGTCTAATCCACCTTTACTTCTATTCAACTCATTTAAACCTGAATTTTGGATATATCATAGCTATATGTGTCTAGTCTTCAATCCTTTTAATCCCATCTCATTTTGATTTGTATAACTCAAGATATTTACATTTTAACCCAGTCTACCTTACGGCTGGCCAAAATTACACACCTAAAAGTAAAAATCTACTATAAATCGAAAATAAGTCCAAATCATGTAAAATTGGTGTCATATCAAAGCTAACAGAACAACTTTTCATTTGCAAAAGTTCCATTTCATTTGCTTTAGTATAGCTCGAGTTATAAGTCCTGAAATCTGACCTTCCTGAACTACCCTATTTTAGCCTGGTTTGAACGTAGGGTAACTTCCTCGAACCACTGGGAACAATTGGGATCATAACAAACTCGAAATTTCATTGTGAAATGTTCCCCTATGTATAAGCTTTCTAACAAAATTGGTTTCACTCAATTTGGAGTTGTGTAAGGTGAGTTACACTCTCCTCAAGTCACACTGCCCGGATGAAAGTCCTGATTCCTAGGTTAACCTTCAAAAATTCATATCTCTCTCAATACTAACCCAATGGCCTTGTATTATATATGTATTAAAATTTTTGAATGTCTACTTTCATATAAAAATAGTCTCATCGGGTTTAATTAGTTGTAGGCGGAACCGTACACTCCGCCATACGGACTGCTGTGGGATTTCTCACTTAGGCAGCATCCCAATCCTCCACTTCTCCTAGTTTTCTTGTTCTAACTCTAATTCCAACTCAAGATTTCATATTAATCCAACCATAATCCATCACATACATCCAATATATCATCAAATACATAAAGAAGAATAAAATTTCATACAGCCATAGTGCAAAGAATTCAAGAACAGAAATAGAATCCTACCTCTTTGGAGTGTGATTTTGCTAAGTGTTGAGCTAAATGTTGAAACTTGAATTGCTAGAACCTTGTTAAACTTGAAGGAATGATGGAGTTGGTTGAGAGAAGAGAAGAAGAAGGCTGGAAAAAAAGGGAGAGAGCGAGGCATAAATCAGCTAGAAATGAGAGGGAGAGTCTAACTTAAATACATGAGAGTAATTGAAATTATGAGTGTTGATTGGTTGAAATTTTGTGATTGAAGTTAAGCTATGTCTCCCACTTTTGTGACCAAATTGCTCTCCACGTCGTCCCAAAAGTAGAACTCGCTTCCATTTTATCTAAAATCAGAATTCGTCTCGATTCTATTTAAAGTCGGAACTCGTGCTATTTGTGTGACTCTCAAAGATGAAATCGGATATCAGAAAACTTGTCTGGTTTATTCGAAACTCAGAAGCAAAGTCGAATGTCGGAAGTCATACAGCTTACAATCACATAATCTCGGAACCCCCCATTCAAACTCGGGAACACCAACAGAAATGAAAATCTCCTGGGAATAAACTCGAATATCAGAACTCGTGTATGACTTAGAAATCAACTCAAAGATCCGAATACGTGTCCATTCTTGTTGAGTTCAACTATAAAACCAGGACTCGTTACATTCAACTCGGAGGTCGGTACTTGTAACCAGTGTGTTAAACTATCAATTCGGATATCGGAAACCATGTACACTATTTTGAACCATGAGGTCTGAGATCGGAGCTCGCGTACATCTTGCTTGAAACTTGGAAATATATTATGAGATCGGAAATCGGATACATTTTCTTTGAGACATAAATTCGGATATCGGGAATCACGTTTGTCTTATTTGGACTTGAATGTTAAGTTGGAAGTCGAGAAATTATGTCAGATGAAGTCGAAAATTATGCTAAAATTCAAAGACTAACTCGGAAGTCGGAAATTATCCCATTTTATCTAAAATTTGAAGATAAATTCGGAAATCATGGGAACTTGAAGGTGAAGTCGGAACTCGGAACTCGGAACTCGGGAGATATTACAATCTCCTTCTGAATTCAAACAAAACATATTATTTAATAAATTTGATAACACATCTTTATTTTTTTTCTACATAGCCCACGAGAAATAGTAAAATAGTACACTAGTATAAATTAGTATACTATTTGTACGAGCAATGGAGCCAAAGTGAAGCTCATACTAAGAGAAAGGATTCACACAAATGACAAGTACATTAACAATTAACTCACTATTACAAGCAGTATCTCATATAATAGGGATCAATTAAATAATAATCCTGGGTACAAATTAGCAAACTTGCCACTTTCAAAGTTCAAAAACACAGACCAGCTATTCAAACCAAAATACACAGGAATTAGGGTTCATGCTAGTAACCAGGAAAACAAAAACAAGAAAAAGGCTCATGCTTAATTTCTCACAAACCAAACCACACCAAAACTTACTGATACAAAAGAATAAATGATAATGATTGTGATTAATATAAGGCTTGGTCAACCCAAAATTTATTATGTTGCCATAACATGTTTATAATTGGTTCTTTTAAAAACTAAACCTTTATGCATCAAATGCTCAAAATCTATACATATAAATCAAAAGCAGGTACCATGAATTACCTTAACCATGTACTGTGAATACAACTATGGTCACCAGTTTCAAGGCCTACATGCACTAGAACTAACTTAATACTTCCAGTACAATATTCATAAAAGAAATAATGAGGAAACAACGAATTTATGCATCTCTAATCCCTTTTTTTTTTCATGGTGGTAGGGTTAGAATGTGGGCAATATTTTATTGGCTCTCTAGGATACTCAAATAAGTGCTGCTTGTGTTCATGAGAGGTCACAGTCATATGTATATATCTAGATTATTAATATTATTATTAGTTGTCAATGTTCTTACTTAGATAGAAATAGTAAATTAGTCTTTTGAAGAAGAAGACAAGTTAATGAATAGATAAGATAGCAAAAATATATCAAGACAAATATATGATAGGATTAAAACTGAGCAAAATTCATGGGTTTATAAACAAAAAGAGGAAATAGGAAAAAAAAAAAAAAAAAAGGAAGCCACACTATGGAAACGTGATAGATGTACTCATTCAAATATAAGAACGTTCAAGCACGACATTCAAGCACTTAATGAGATTATTATTACAGAAAGTTGGTATTTTTTTTTTTTCTAAAAAAACAAAACCATATTTAAAAATGCCATACGTTCAAGATCATGCTTACAAAAGCCATACTTGAATATGAAAACAAATATATATAGATAAATATAAGATTAATATATTTAATTTATATTTTCACGAACGGTTTTGCGAAAAGCCGTTCATAACCAAAACCACTGCCAATAGAATTTTTCTTTTTAATTATGATTGTGGTTAGATAAGCATTTTTTTCCCTCTCAGACATATGCTTATTTTTTTTCTAATTGATTGCAATTTTATTTATAAAACTTTTTACAAAAAGTCGTTTTTATCACATAGTATTAGTCATGAAACTAACATTATTGTGTAACTAAGACATATATTAAACATGACTTAATGAACTAGCAGTCACTCTTTATCACTCTTTTTCCATGACTCATTTTCATGCAAAATTGACACTTGTTTACTATCAAATACATGCAAATGCCACTTCATATTTATCATTTTTCAATGCATAGGTCTATCTCAATCTGAACCTCAATCTCCTTTCATGGCTGGTGAGTGTCCTCACCATTGGATTTAACCCATAATGACATCACTGACAGTCTTTTTCAATTATGACCCATTTTTTCCCCTTGCTCAGGAATTTATATGTATCATTTAATATAATCTAACTTTGCATGACAGAAATAAGAAATGATATGCAATTGAATTGAAATACAAGATATGAATGAATGGATTGTAAACCCAAAAAAAGAATATGGATGAATGGAAAAAGATTAGGTAATAATAAAGAAAGAGGGAGGTGTACTTCGTAGGTATGATATATGATGCCTAATATTTTATTTTTCTTCTTCTTTTCATCCTTCTTCTTCTTTTTCTTGTAGTTTGTCTTCCCCCAAAATTTCAGGATCAACCAGAACTTCAATTAAAGTTAGAAGCAACCTGCCAATGTACCTAACCAAAACAGATTGAGACACAACACAACGTAGGGCTTCAATGAATAGCAGATGAAGAATTAAACATTCATGTTTCCATAAAAATCAGTACATATGAAAAAAAGAGTACACAATAATAGATTAAGTCCAAATTTTCATCATTCCATTTTACATTTGTAGTTACATGAATGAAACACACACACAAAGGTACACACTCTCAAATGAAAAATGGTCATTATTGCTCTAACTTCTAATTTTAGAATCAAAACACCCAATATCTTCAAATAAATAAATACCAATCACAGACACATGTTGTACATGGACATGGACCGTTTTGAGCTTTCATTCCTCTTCAATTCAACAACTAAAATCTATACTACCCCTTAATTATATAGAAAGCCATTAGGACTCTAGGCCTTATTATATAGAAAATCAATACTTATTAACAACAAACAATTTAATTTAAAGTAACTAATTATGAACTATTCCTAACTACTTACAAGCACTTGAACAATATTATCGGATTATCAAAACATTAGCAAACAATGATGAAGCTCGCATAACCTTCCTATCACAGAGACATATTAGAATACCATGGGCTTGAACCTTTCTTAGTCCTTGGTAAAGCAAATTCTCTACCTTGTGAACATCATAAACAAATAGCTCTTAGTCACAATACAACTTCCCAATTCTTTAACAGAACTTAATGAAGTCTCCTTGAAAGTGTACTTTTAGGAAACATACTATATTAGAGTAGTGCCCCTTATTATAATGAAAATTAATCAAAGGAATATTGAATCAAAGAAGCACACGTCATTACAACAATTTTAAAAGCACTTTCTATGGCATGGCTTAAGGGTATTAGGGAGCTATTATTGGATGAGAATATCAATATGGCTGTAGCGATAGATCAAAAGGTATTAAATAATTTTTTGCTTACTCTGTTATGCCTATGCTATTATGCTTTGAGTCAAGTCAAAACTAACCTCCAAGAAGCAGAAATGTCGAGAGACTTGTCTAGGTCACAACTCTATTTAACACGCAAATCAAAGCAAAGAACTGCAAAGAAAAACACTAATTAAAACCAACCAATAAGGTAAGATGAGGAAAACGCCATCTTAGTATAGAGAGAGAAAGAAGAGAACACTTTTGCTTGTGAGTAAGAAATAGAGAAAGATTTTTGGATTGTGCTATTGACACAACAGAGCTCGTGGTGATGGTGCACAGATGAAAGTTAGGGCGTGAGAGAAAGCAAAAGCAAGGGTTTGAAATGTGGGTTTTAGGCCGAAGGGGGTTTGAAAGGGAACGGGTCGAGAGAGGCGAGAGAGAAGGGCGAGGGAAAGATTAGGGATTTAGGTGCACAAGTTTTCTCATTAATTCTACCAGTGATTTGCGGCGGTTAAAAGCCAAACAGCTGCGGATAATTAATAACCGGAGGCAGTAGGTAAAGCTCCGCAAAGAGGGTCGTGAAATGTTCAAGCGGAGGCCTTTTTTCTTAACCGCCGTTAAATGTCCGCTGCAAACATTCATATTTGGTGTAGTGCAAGAGTCCTATTGTAGTTAAGCATGCATCCATACAAGTGAAGTTTATGTTACTATTGAATTTATGTACCAACAACTTAAAGTGTTGTCTCTTCTATTTTTAAAACTCCGTAATAAGGTGGTTTTATTGATACATGCATAAGTTATATGAAAATTGATAAGTCAATAAATCATTTCCAACATTTGTTTGTCTTTCTAGTTGTTGCTTTAATTTGTTATGAGTCCCATTATTTGAACTCATACTTTGAAACACTAAAAATATACTACATTCTCAAAGGTATGGGGCTTTTTATGGTGACCTTTGAATTTGGATGGGTTTTGGTGCCTATCCTAGTTGGACCACTAATAATAGGGAAATAGTATAGAGGTATCTATGTAAGATGCTTATATGTTTACATGTCAAACATAACCCGATTTGGATGAATAGCTAAATCACACATAGTTAATAAATTATAACAAAAAAAACTTAAATTTGTTCTTTTAAAAATAAAAATAAAAATCTTCTTTTTTTTGCCGCCTAGATTCCCCCACCCACCTCCTTCTGGCACCACTTTTCTTCGGTGGCCTATTCCCCACTTCCTCCTCCAATACCATATCCTTCCCCGATACTTTACCTTATGATACCTCTTCTCTTCTGCCCTTAGCTCCAATTAAATCTAAGGACAAATTATCAGCATCTTTTCTCCAATTTTAGCTTAAATCATTACAAGACAATTAACCCTAGAAAATAAATAGATCAAACCCCATATGTAAATTGATGATAAATGAAACCCAAAAGCTAGAAATTGAAGAAAACTACAAAGATTGGAACTACATGAGAACATTGCGTTGAATGGGAAAAATAATCACTCCTAAAGAATAGTTAAAAAACAAGGGTGGACGGAGCGACTAACGATGGTGATGAGAATGTTAACTCTTTCATTATTACTCTCTTCAACAACTATTTTCATGGCTTTGGGACAGAGTGCCTTTACTTCTGGCTCCTTTAAAGGCTCGTACTTCTTCAGTTGTTCTATTTGCTGGTCTAGGTTTGGTGTCTTTATCTCTTCCTTCTCCTTCTCCTTCCCTCCACTAACACTCAACCTCTCTTTTTGAGACTTTCTCTCAAATCCCGCTACTTCTATTTTAAGACAAGTTGGTTGGATGACTAGGGGAAAGGAGAGGTGTTAGAAGGTGAACATGTTCAAAAGGACGTGAAATTGGAGAAAGGAAAATGGGATAGGTCCTTGGAGTGAAGGAAGGTAGCAGCAAAGGGAGGTGGTGGGGGAATCTTGTTGGCATCGAAAGTTTAAATTTTCTTTTTGTAAAGAACAAATTGAAGTTTTTTTTTTTAACAAAATAATAAAATGTAGAAACATAAGCATCTTACATGAATATCTTTTGCCATTTGCTAATTGCTAGTGGTCTAACTAGGATGGGCACCAAAACCCCTCCAAATTCAAAGGCACCATAGAAAGCACCAAAAGGTATAGTGTGTAATCCAATGGTGTGTGCCAATTTAATGGTGTGGGATCTAAAAAAATGTTTGATTCTCCCTGTTTTGTATCTTTTTTAATGTACAAAAATGTTCTCTTGAGTATTGTAGAATTAGCTTAAAAAGAATTGATAAATTAGTTTGGCTTAGAAGAAAAACGCTATTTGAACCCATGTGAGTGAGAGTAAATATTGAGATACATGTATATCAAGATGAAATATATATTGTATGTTTATCTAAAGTAATATTATTTGTATATCAAAAACAAATATCAAAAGTGGACACCATCTAGAGAGTGACATAAAATATTTAATGATGATAGATAGGCCCATAATTTTGTATGTGTCTCTTTCAGTCATGTCCATTTTTTTGTTATTTTTTATAATATAAATAAGATTACTTTTATAAAAGAGGTGGTGTTATATTTAGTGTAAAAAAATGATATACAAATAACATATCTCAACTTAGTATACCACTTATCATCCTAAAGATTGAGAATAAATACCCGCTAAAGCAAGCACTCAAGGGATTTAGATGTCTATTATGAAACATATCAACATTATTAATGGATTAGAGAATAAATGAGATTTCATTTTCTAATTTTCCTTCCTTGTCCATTATGTTGAAACTTGAAAATGTGTTTTAGTCAAAGAGCACTATCGTTAAGCCAGAACCTGTATGCCTCATATTCATTTGCCTGATTGAGGTAGGTAAATGATTAAATTAAATAGCAATTAATTTTTAATTACCTATCAGTATTTATAATTAATGTTTTCTTAAATAAATTGAAAACATCATATTTATACTCATTTTATAGACAAATTTATTTTAGAGAGTTTTTCCTCCTTCATGTCATCTTTCCTAACAACTAACAAAAACGGTTTCTAGCCAACAATAGGTGACGTTTGGTGCTATTGAATTTGACACTGTATATGTTTCCAAGCTAGCCTCGTTGGTTAGTGCTAGGATGCTTTGAGAATACCAGCGAAAGTAGATTCTCCACCATAAGCAAACTGAAGTTCAATCAATGTACACCTAAATTCTAAACCCTATTATCAAAGTAAGACAAATGTTGTTAAAAAGACTATATACGAGTGATTGCTAGAATTTAGCCTTCGAATTTGGTTAAGATAAATAATATTATTTGTGCTCATTTTACTTGAAATATCGTGTCGATTCATCCATCATTCATCATCAAAAATGAGTTGACACAATATTATAAATGAAATGAACATAAACAGCACTATTCCGTTAAGATGTAATCAAGCACGCCAATTTGTTTTACTTTTTCTTTTTTTGTCTGACCACTCGTTTTTCTCTTAAGTCTGTACTATTCATTTGTTTGTTTGTTGTGCACTTTTTTGATTTGGGGGACAGACGATTTTGGCAAGGTGGGGGAAGGGGAGGGTTCCATTCTCAAACCCATGATGTGGTGCTAATGAGGCTTCTTTTTTTTAATTATTTGTCATAGGGGGAATTTTAAGGGCTCTGCACCCCTACCCACGGGAATCGAACAAGTTCCCCTTGCTTCTCGAGGTGCAGTATTTGTCCATTGAGGCAAGGGCGCAAGGCCTTGTCCGCGGTGCTAACGAGGCTTCAGATTTCCCACTTTTGCCTCAGACTAGACCTATTTGTTTGGTTTTCCCTTGCAATGTTGTAACGTTTGTATGGAATGGGCTTGGCCCATGTGTCTGACATTGTGGGTGGAGACTTCCCTTTTAAAGACATTTTAAAGACATTGGCCAAAAAAGAGGTTTTTTTAATACAAAAGAAAGATAAGTTCACGACAAAAAATATATGTGTAAGTTGTCCAAACAAAATATAATGATTTTAATTTAGATGTATTGATAGTATAAAGATTTTTCATATTATCATCCAATCAAAATTTTTTATTTACATAACCATTTAAATAGTAGATAATTATGTCAAAGAATTTTATTAATATGGTAATTTATAATTAGATGTCTGTATAAAAAAATTTTATACTAATAATACATTCTAATTAAATCCAAATATAATTCCTTTTTTTTTATACAAATATAATTCCTTTGCGGATGATCATTTAACTCAATGGCAAAACGTCATCCCCAATATCTGTGATGTCGGGTACAAGTACGACACTAGGTCAATGTTTTTTAAAGTTGTGCAAATCAAATCAAATTCAATAAAAATCATTAAATCAATTTAATACAAACTAAAATTCAATCAAAATCATAAAATTTTGGATTAAATTGGTTCTTATTTTTTTACAAATAGTTTATATTGGATAGAATTTTAGATTTAATTTTTAAAACTCATCCAATCTAATTCGAATCAAATAATATTATATAATATATTTTATTATTATTAAGTTTCTACTTTTACTTATAATAATTTTAATTTATCATATAATTTTCTATATTTATATGTCATTCTCATTGAAGTACTATTTTATGCATATTACATAAGTATAAATATTTTTTTATTTATTCGTATTATTGATTCAAGTTACTTTTTATTTATAATATTCTATAATTAAAATTTTCTTTTATCAAAAACCGATTACATCAATCCAATCCAAACAACTAAAAATTGGTTCAAATTGAATCAGATTTAAAATCAAAATTAAATTGATCTAATCTAAATTATTATATATTTTATTATTTAAATTAAATAAATTCTTTATTCAAAACTGATTCAAATTTTACCACAATACCCGTAAATTGTTACCCCCCCCCCCCCCCAACGCCCTCCAAATGACCAAAGAAGAAAAAAAATCCTTCAAAGTCAAGTAAATTTGGACAAAAAAAATGCATGACAAAGAAAGCCACCAAAAAAGATTTAAGTAATAAAAAAAAAAGGAAGCCCAAACTCATCATTTGACAACATGCAAATTTTGTAGGATCAAGAAATTTTTTTCTCTTTTAAGTTAATCGACACTTGTTATTCATTGTATGTCTCATTTAAATTTGAGATGTTTTATATTTGACTCTCACCTCCCAAAAATATTCTCTAAGAATAATTTTTAGTCTTACTACCTTCACTGAAAAAAAAAATGAAAAACACCAATAATGAAAAAGATTTTATCCCTATATTTGACTAATAACATGTGTGTATATATATATATATATACACTCAATTTAAATATATTTTATTTTATTTTTAGTTCCACTATAATATTTGTTTTTCACTTTTGATCCCTCTTTTTCCAATTTTAAGTTTTTGATCCATATTGTGTTAACCCAGTAGTTAGCTGATAATATTTATAAAAATAAAAAAAAAAGATATTTAAAATATTTATAAATATTAAAAATAAATTTTTTAATATTTAAAAAATTAAATACATATTCTTAACTATTTATTGAAACCAAAATTTAAAACGACACGAATCAAAATGCAAACATTAGGAAAAAAAAAAGACCAAAAACCAAGAAAAAAATTGTAAAGGAATTAATATTAAAACGATATATATTTATAAAGATTAAAAATATATTTAAATTAACTTAATCCAAACTAGATTTATTATTATTTAAATTCTTCTTTTCTTTTCTTGGAACATAGGTAAAAATATATTTGAATTTATAACCGCATACTATCCAAACCCTTACCACTAATCCATTCTTAGTGATTTACAAAAAAAAAAAAAAGTAGCTCATTTTTTGTATATAATCGTGTGTGCCCAGAGAAAAATACATCCAAATACTTAAATAGATAAAACTCTCTTAAAGCTTATGTGACAACTTAAAATACATGCGCACATCTTTGGCTTTATATCTGAATGGGCATCTATTATCAATTTTGTATGACCTTTTCTAATACATAGAGTTTCATTTTCAAGTTACTTAAACTATGTAAAAAAGTTAAAATTAAAAATCCATACCCAGTAAACCAAGTTAGAGAAATGTTACACATCTACAGCAATTCAAAAGACTTACTTTGGTTTGTCTGATTCATCAGAGTTCACTGCATCCCATTGTAACAACGAAGACTTACTCTGGAAGAGGCAACTCCATTTGCTTATGGCGCAGGCCACATTCTATCTAATCGTGCAGTGTACCCAGGACTTGTGTATGACCTAAATACTACTGATTATTTAAACTTCTTATGTGGTCATGGTTACAATAGTTCCACAATCAAAGTATTCTACGACAAAATTTACACTTGTCCAATGTCATTTAACATAGCAGATTTCAACTACCCATCTATCACAATTTCTCACTTTAACAATGGTCATCGTCAGCATGTTACTCGTACTCTTACAAGTGTTGGGTCCCCAAGCACATACAGAGTGCGAGTCAAGGCACCTCCAGAAGTTCTAATTTCAGTTGAGCCTAACATTCTAAGTTTCAAGAGAAAGGGTGAAAAGAAGGTGTTCAAAGTTACATTAACATTAGGGTCATTAAAAAAGTATAAGGCTATATGTTTGGGGGTTTGGATTGGACTAATGACAAGCACCATATAAGGAGTCCTATTGTAGTTAAGTATCCATTTTAGTGAAGTTTTTAGGTTGGTGCTGAATTTACCTATCAACAACTTCAAATGTCGTCTCTTCTTTTTTTTTTTTTCTTTTTTCACTATGTAATAAGGTGGTTTTGTTGATGTATGCATTAGTTATTTAAAAGTTGATAAGTGAATAAATCAATTTTAATGTCATTTACTTTTCACTTTTTTTTTTTTCTATTCTTGCTATGTATTGTAGAACTAGTTGAAGAAGCTTGAAAAATTAGTTTGGTTTAATGTGTCCTATCATCTATAATAAAGGTAATAATGATAGGGGGTGAAAATCGGATCAGATTTTGACTTAAACAAACTTAGCTTATTTTTTAAACATGCTCAAAGTTTTGCTTGCTTACCTAATATAGCCCTTATTTTAATACTTAGTCTAACTTAAAACCTTATTTAAAGTCTACTTAGTAATAGGACCTTTAAATAGGTTACTACCTTTCATTAAATAGGCTAATAAGCCTATATTTTTAATCAAACCAACAATTTAAGCCTTTGACTTTTAAAAGTAAATAAATCATATTATTGCATATAAATTCATAAATAATAATAATATATTACATATTATTTAATCATATAAAGTTAGCTTGCTATCTAAAAAGCATTTTTAAGAGCTTACAACCTATCCTTTTTAATTAAATAGAGTTTTAAGAAAAGTCTTGTCTTATCTTTGCTTACTATATTGGCTAGGGTTAATGCATGTTAGGCTACATGTCCTTGCAAATGACAGAACATTTTGCCTATTTTCACTTCTAATCTTTGAAGAGAATACATATCTTCTTCTTCTTCTTAGTTTTTTTTTTTTTTGGTTTCTTGTAGATATCCTTCAATCGGCAGAAGTAATTCTATTAGAATATTTGAAATTTAATAGAGGATATAACTTTTCTAACACCGATCACTTCATACCCAAGACTCGAATCTAAAATGAAAAATAGATACCTTCTAAGTAAGGTCTAAGGAGATAGGCACATTGGCTACGAAGGGTTTAGCACTAGTAATTGGACAATAATTGGAATCATAATTATTTTATTTTTAGGCCTTACTGATTATTAGCTAAGCGGCAGTTTTGCTATTTATTAATTCGTATCTTATATTTTAATTTTGTAAAGATAAAAATGGAATTAATAATAAACCACAATTATATAACAAAAAAATCAAGAAGCGTTCAATAATAATTATAATTAGAGAATAAGACATATTTATATGAGTATATTTATCTTTAATTACTTAATTAAATGATTGATAACAAGTTATATGTTTATCTTTAAATTTTTAATTGATTGATGAAATGTATTTATCATTTTATATTTTTAGATCTTCAAATAAATAATTAATAATATATAGATTATATTGTTGGATTGAGCATTTACCATTAATTAGGCCAACATTTATAGTAGATAGTCATGGTGTAACTCTTTTTAGTTAAGTCCATTACCTATCATTGTTATTTGATCTTACTTTCGCCCTATATAGGCCTTGAGAAGGCAAGATACCGACTCACAACCAACAATTCCCTCCCAACAAATGTTGTGCGCATTTCATGTCTTTCCGACCTCCACCCCAATTCGATTTCAACCCACCTAGCCTAGTCCCCTCCTCTAGTAAAACAATCAACATGCCACTAGTTCCTACTTTTTTCTATTTCCTGCCTACTTATCCCCTCTTTTTCATTCCTTAATACTGGATAATTCTCTGTCAAGTTCTTTAATCCACCAACTAATAGGTGAAAACCATTGAAGAGCATTCCATAAGAGAGAAGAGCGGTTTTCCGGGTCTGAGAGGAATCTCCTCAGTTTAAAGGCAGGGCACAGGATAGGATATGAGTATAAGATGGAGACGCACCATAGATACCACATGTCAGATTCTTCGAATGTTGTTCCCATAAAGATGGTAAAAATGGTAAGATATGGTGCAACAGGACTTAGCCAAGTGGGTTGAGGAACCAGGTTATGTGTTTGGACTGATCTGTTTAGGTAAAGGGACATATGTGATCTGGCAAATTCCTGTAGGTATTTTGGTGTTAGAGGAGTGCCGGGAGGAATTTCAGGTGGGAAGGTTTTTTGAGCTATGACTTCCGTAGAGGAACTGGATGGATAAGTATTCATCATGATTAGTGGGTAACAGTGAGTGGAGGCGATGATGGTGATGGATTTGGTTTGGACTTGGTTTGGCCTGGAGAGGAAATCTGGGACAAGGTTTTGAGTTCCCTTTATGTGTTTTACAGAGAAATCATATCGGGAAAACCATTCTTTCAGTCTGAGTATTTGAGGACTTGGCGGGATTTTGTTTTTGAACTCAAGCAATTTCGGAAATGAGGAATTATCTAGATGTACCTCAAATTGGTGTCCTCTGAGATGGAAATCAAACTTCTGGATTCCATACTTGACTGCCAAGGTTTCCTTGTAGGTTGTGTGATAGTGTAGCTCCGCTGGTTTGAACTGTCCACTGGCATGTCCGCAATAGAATTTTTGGCCTTCAACTTCTTCTATCAGGACGGCTCCCCAGTACTGGTCACTAGCATCTGTTTGCAAAATCCGCTTTCCTTCTCCAGGTATCTTGAGAGGAGGTGGATTCTTTGCTGCTTGCTTCAGACGCTTTCTGACCTCGATTTGTTCTGATCCCCATGGAGGAGCTTTTTTCTTCAGGAGCTTGGACAGTTTCGTGGTGTCTTTGGAAATATGTGGGATGAAATCCCTTATGTAGTTGAGAATTCCCAGAAACTGTTGGATCTGCTTTGTGGTCATGTTTTCATCAGGGAATTTTGGAAGTTCTTCAGCAATGTGTGGCTGTGGCACATATTTTCCTTGAGCAAAGTGCATTCCCAGAAAATCTACTTCAGTTGTTCCGATCTGGGATTTTCTCGATGACAGCATTATTCCATATTGGTCACAAATGTTGTAGAATTCTTCCAAGAGTTGCTTGTGACTGTGTTCATCAGGAGAGAAAAGGAGTATGTCATCAATGTAAATGAAAGCACGATCAAGGAGAGGTTCAAAGACTTTGGTCATGGCCTTTTGGAACAGTGATGGGGCGACTTTGAGCCCAAAGGGTAAGACAGTCCATTGGTAATGGGCATTTGGAATACAAAATGCGGTTTTAGTGCATCTTTTGGGTTAAGGCCCAATTGCCAAAATCACGGCTTCAGGTCAAACTTTGAAAATATGGGCATTAGAATATAGGAATAAAGAGAGTAAATCTTCGGAAGAGAAACTTATCATCTTTGAGGAATTGGTTTAGTGGGCGATGTCGATGACAAGTCTCTTTTTTTCTCGAATCTGCTCAGATCTTTTATTCACATAAAAAGCTTGGCACGCCCAATCAGATTTAGTTGGTTCAATCAGCCCTTGCGTCAGCAATTGTTGGCATTCTTCAAATGCTGCTGCTCTGTCAGATGGTGACATTCCAGGATGAACTGCCTTGGTTGGATTGATGTCTTCATTTAATCTGAATGGCAAATCCACGAAGAATTTCTCATTCTTCCAAAGTGGATGAGGATGTTTGAAGAGGTCATGGCTGTCAGCACTCATCTTAAGGAGCTTGTCCTTTATGTCTTCATATCCCAATGGTGCATCTGCAAGAGTAAACAATTTTGGGACAGTAGAATAAGGCTTGAACTCCCGTTTGAACTTAATCCCTTGAGAAAGGATTTGAAGTCTATGATTTTGAGTGTAAACATCCATGCCAATCACAAGATCTTTGTCAGGCAAATCTGTTCCAATGACTTTGGTCCAGATAATGTATCCTGGGAAAAATTTGATTCCGATCTTGTGTTTAGTAATCAGATCCGTTCGAAAAATCTTGCCATCTATTTGCTTTGAAAAAATGGACCTTTGGATTCCCAAGCGGATGAGGGGAGGATCATCGGATTCATCAAAGTCTTTTGTGCTCCTGTATCCATGAAAGCAATGGCTTTGATTGGCATGTCATACTTGGAGGGAAGAATATGAATCTCGATGTTCGGCAATGGTGGAACCGGATCGAGGGAACTGATTTCTGGATTTGGAAGTCTGGGGACTTCTTCTGCTTGTAAGACAGGGAAATGTTCTTCAGAACTGGAAGATTCTGACTCACTGCTTTCTTCAGAGTCTGTGTATTCTAGTCCGAAGACAGTTGAGGCATCTGGCTGATCTTGCTCATCATACCAGGATTCAATGTCTTCATCTGCGGCTAAGTCAAGGGAATGGACTAGCTTGGAAGCCTTTTCCCTGTTATTTGGACAATTTTTTGAAAAGTGTCCTTTCTTGCCACAAATGAAACATCGTTTGCCATCTTTTCCTCGGAAAGGCTTTCTTTTGAAGAACTTGACCTTCTTCTTCTTTCTTTTCTTGTTCAGGAAGACTCTGTTTTTCCTTTTGGCAGTTGGCTTGTAGCAGTGAATTCTGAGTCTTTCTCTTTGCACTTGATCTCAGGTAATTCTTCTTGCAAGCTTGGTGTATTTCTTTACTGTCTTTGAGAATATTTTCAAAGAGGACTGTGGCTACATAGCTTGTCTAATGCGACAAGGCATGTGGGTGGATTTCTCCAAGAGTCATGCTTACAACGTCTCTTTGCATGGTGGTGATCATTCTGAACATTTCTGCCTGGAGTTCTTCGGGAAGAGAGCTGACATAGGTGTTCTTAAGGCTAGGATCATTGTAGCCATTTAGTTGATAAAACCTTTGAGCCATTCTTTTGAAATGGCGCTCAAGATCAGGTTTTTTTCAGAGAGCAACACTTCATGTCAAAGTATTCCTTCCGAACTTCCTTTTGAACAAGGTTGTGGTCACCAAGAAATTCATGATGGAGTGCGGCAATAACAGTATCAGTACTTTCTAGTCTGTGGAGTTCATCTTGTCTTACAGAACCAAGACTAAGATACCATTCCTTGAGGACTCCAGTCATGTGGGCACAGAATTCTTCAATGACTCGGTACCGATCAGCATCTGGTGAAACCATCTTAGCATCCATCCAGGCTTTAAAATCTAAAAACCTTTTTCTCCATTGAGATGGAGGGATGTCATCAATGGTGAATAATGGTCCTCCAGATAGTGGAGGAGTATTGATCTCTTGAGGATTTAAAGATGACGATTAAGCCCCTCTTGTTGTCTCGGTCTCTACAGTTGTAGCCATGAGGGTCCTAGTGATGTCAGCATACTCATCATCACTAGGGGTTTCCACAGATGCTTCGACACTCTGGTCATCGCTATCTGTTGGCTCTTGGTAGGCATGGGAGGATATCATGGCTTGAGACAGTGGGACTGTATCAGGGTCAACCTCTGAGGTCTGCATCTTTTTTGGAGATGGTTCGGGTTCAAGAGATTTTGAATCTTGAAATGGTTGTTTTGGAGAAACTGAGGAAGATTCAACAACTTCCTTCCTCTTTGGGTTTTCTCTAGAGGGTCGAGATCTTTCTCCAAAGAATGTGGTTTTTGGTGGTAGGTTTGGTGGTAGTAATGGTGGAGGTCTATATGGTTGTGAAGATGGTAGAAGGCTGGGATATATCTTTGGTGGTGGAGCAAAGAATGGAGTGCAGCTCTGGCTGTTTTTGGAGTTTCTTTGTATATTCATAGAGCTCTTCTATATTATGGCTAAGCCTCTGAAGTTCTCTTTCTCTTAGATCGAAAGCTGGGTCATGGATATTCCGGATAGGAAGTTGTCAGATTTCCATTTCCAGGACTTCGATTCTGGCTTTTGTCTCCTTATAGTATTTCTGCAACTTTTCAGACAGTATCTCCAGTCGTTGCTCTACAGCTGCCATGATGTTATCAATGCATTGATTAATTTTTGTCGTGACCTATTTTGAGCTATGGAGTTCTCGGTTTGCCAATTCAGAACTTCTTCAGCTTGAGTAAGAGGCTTCAGCTTGCCATCTGGTTGTACTTCAGTAGGCTGGACAAAAGGTTTAGTGTGTGTCTGGGTGGTAAGGTTGCTTTTCCTTTCCAGAGCTGGAAAGTCAGCTCCATAAGTGCCTGAAGTGGAGGCAAACATCATGCATGGGATTATTGGTGTTGTTGGGACAGAAAGTGTGGATTCCGGACTTTTACAGGAAAAGGAGTTTATGGCGTTTTGTGGTGGTGGCCAAGTAACAAGGTCAGGGTCTTCAGGCGGTGGTGGATACCCTTCTTGTCGGAGTATCCTGAGGGCTTCTTCATAGATTGGCAATGGTTCTCTCTTCTTTCTGATCCCTACCCAGGGACCATTTTCTGGATCAGATTTCCTCTGTGGCTTAAGAGGAGGCCTGCATGGAGTAGTAGGATGCTTACAGTTCCCTGTGCATGCTCTTCGCCATTCATCATTTTCTGGCATGGGATAGAACCACGTGTCACAAGTACATCCTGGTTCGCACATTCCCGATCCAGGAATATCCCATAGGAAATGGCCATCAATCTTGTCAGAATAGATGATATGTCCATTTGGCGAGATAGCATGAATCGACAACCTCTTTTCAGCTGCTCCGAGAGTGATCATCATGGTGTGGAAGACTGGAGGTTTTCCCCCAGAAGATTCCTCTTGATCTGGCCTTTTGAAAATAATTTTGACAGTTCCATCGGCAGACCTTTGAAAACTTGCTTGATTGAAGCAGCGAAGTCTTTGTTCCTTTTGAAGTTTTCATAGTTGCTTATCCATTCAAGCGGCATGAGTGCAGGAGGTCCTTCTTTGAAATCTGCTTTGGAATCTGAACGATGGAGGGTGTCTCATCGTTTGAGGTGGCCAGGACCATCAAGGCATTCTAATCGAAACCTTTCGGAGTAGGCAGATCAAAATAATGGTCTTGAAGCCTATAGATCATTGGTCCGCGATGAAGCGACTAGGCGATTCCATCTTGTGGAGCCCCTATGAAATTTGGACCTGTACTTTGAACCTGGTGGTCAAAGTGGGGTCTCTGAGGTGGACGTTGAAATTTGGGAACATGGACAAGACAACACTTCCCGCATTTAGTGTCGTCAAAGCGATTCAGGTGTGGCATGCTCAAGATTACGGAAGGTAGTATCCGATAGGCTTACCTGGCGGTGATAGGAAGTCCTTTTCTCCG
This sequence comes from Pterocarpus macrocarpus, assembly GCA_031439585.1. Taxonomy (NCBI): domain Eukaryota; kingdom Viridiplantae; phylum Streptophyta; class Magnoliopsida; order Fabales; family Fabaceae; genus Pterocarpus; species Pterocarpus macrocarpus. Next base: position 39,458,871 of record CM062513.1, on the reverse strand, counting down.
TGAAGGAAAGAACTAACCTAATAGCCCCAAGGTGAAGGTGACATATCCTTCTCTCGCCAAAGCTTTGGATGAGAGTAGGATTAATCTCAGTCAACATATTGTTTATTTGGTGGCTTGGAGAGCACATTCATCCATTTTTGTTGTCGGATGTACTCTTTCACACCAGTCTTGGAGTTGAGATAAGCTTTTCTTGAGCCACTTGAATGGCCCCTTTTCTCTTCTAAAGACATTATAGGGACTAAGGAGAGGAGGAATAGAGCTTTCTATTTGGGGCATCTTCAGGGACATAGGAATATTCTATGAGGTTTTCTATTTTGGAAGAAAGGGTTTTTATGCAGGATTCAGGGATGGATAGTCTTGAGGTTAAGGACAAAGGTTTTTGGAGGGCATTATCTGAGGAGGAGGACGCCATATGTGAGTTGGGACCTTCCTTACTCATTCTCCCTGCTAACATCTATAACATGCTCCCTGCTCTTTCATAGATACACACAAAGAAAAAACACTAGTAATCACAAGACTATTTCTCCACACAACAAAAGAAACTTCCAGTCGCTCTTTCTCTCGGGGAGTTTTGCTCCAGTGGTGAGGAGGCTATGAGGGGCAACATCGAAGAGACTTTCAAGTAACATTCCCTTCTTTCTTTCTAATTCTAATAATAATAACAAGTATTCAAGATTAGAACTATTTTCATTTCTTTAATTTCTCTAATAACAAGTAGTCAAGGCAGTTAGTTAACTCTTTTACCATAAACTAACAATTTAGCACTATTTTATTTTATTCATCTAAATGTGATTAGCATCCATTTTTATTTTACTAGTTAACTCTTTCAAATGGGTTAGCTCTTTGGAAGAAAAACCAACTGACTTTGTTATTGTATTCTGTTAGTTTTTGCTTCTTAATTTGTTTAAGAAAGTTTCTTTCTTTTAGCTTGTGGTTTTGTCTCCTAGTAAGATTATTTTTTCAGCATTTAAATTAATAGAAGTGTGATTATATATTTTTCTTTTCTTTATGATGAAGTGTCTTGGTATAAGTATATGGATCAATTGCTCTGTTTTTACCTAGTTTCAAATATTTATTTTTGTTTTTTGGTTATATTTATTCTACCTTCTTGAACTTTTGCTTGTGGTAGTGTTTGAATGGAGATATTTTACATTTTTTTAGCGTGTATTTTATATGTTACTACTTGTTTTCTCTCTCTCTCTCTCTCTCTCTCTCTCTCTATATATATATATATATGTGTGTGTGTGTGTGTGTGTGTGGACAATAAGGCCTGCCTTCAAGTTATGTTTTCAATAAATCACATTTTGATTAACTCATATAAGAAATAATAAAGAAATCTACAATGGAGATGCAAAAGTTTAGCACATTTTGTTAAATGAGTAGTCAAGTTATTGTTATTTTAAGTTTACTCTTGAGGTGATTTTTGAACTCTTCATTGGACTCTCCATAAAGGGGTATTGCATCAACATTGCTTTTGACTGGAAGAATTGCTCATTCTCGGTTTGAAGATCCAATCGATATTATTGATGAATCTACATGCAACATAAGTCAAGGAAGTCCTCTTGCTGAGTTAATGGTGAAAACTAAACTTGTTATTTGGGATAAAGCTCCAATGATGAAGCAAATGTGTTTCGAATCTTTAGATAATCTCTCAGAGATTTACTTTAGCATCAGAATTTTGAAAGCTTTAATCTACCATTTGGAGGCAAATGTGTTGTTTAGTGGGGGGCAGACTTTAGACAAATATTACCAGTAATTCCAAAAGGCAATAGATTAGATATTGTATTCTTTGCAATTAATTCTTCCTACTTATGGCCTCATTATCATATTCTGAGTTGCACTCAGAATACGAAACTACAATTAGATAATGCCAATTTTGATTTGAATGAAGTGAAGGAGTTTTCTAATTGGATTTTAAAAGTAGGGGATAGGAAACTCTCTAAACCAAATGATGGGTAGGCACTGATTAACATTCCTAAGGAATTATTGATAGAAGATTTTTCAGATCCTCTTAAAGCATTAATGGATGCTATTTTCCCCAATTTTTTGGATCACTACAATGATCTAGGATTTTCGAAAGATCAAGCAATACTAACTCCTACAGTTCATGTAATAGTGAATGTTAACAACTATTTGCTTTCAAGGATTCTTGGTGAAGAGAAAGTGTATCTAAGTTCTGATTCTATATTGATCGATGCTACAAATGATGATTCACAAGTTGATATGCATATTGTTGACTTTCTTAATAGTATCAAATGCTCTTACTTGCCTTATCATCAAATGCAATTAAAAGTTGGTGTTCCAGCCATAATTCTAAAAACCAGACCGAATCAGCCAATCAGACTGATTTAACTAGGAATTGGACCCTTGTTTGGTTCGATTAGCTTATGAGAATCAACAAGTCTAAAAACTAGTAAAAAATCAGCAGAACTGGTTGAAAGGCAAACCGCTTGAATCAGGGTAGTTTAAGCTCTCCAATAGTTCAACAAAAAAAGGAAGAGAAAAAAAAGATCTCAGATTTAAGACTAGGCTACTTACAAGCTCTCTCCTTTGTGCCTTACTATTGTGCAAGAGAGTTGCCAATAAGATCTTCTCTCCTTCCCTTTATTGAAGAGCCATGTGCAATGACTTGTGCCTTTCTGCAGTATATGCATCGTTGCGCTTCTTAGGTGCAGGATGGAGCATGTCTGCGATGCATCTACCCAGAGAAAAAGAAAACTATTAAATGTAGGGTTTCTAACTAGTTGGGTTTGAAGTTTTGGGCAATACTAGTCCAATTAAAAAGCTTTGAACCAGTCTTATGTATTTGGGCTATAGTAGTCTTATGTATTTGGTCTCAGGATCCACTTAATTTATATAATTTTAATCTTGATATTTATTATTAATAATTTTACTTATTTTATATAATATAAATGAATTTATGAAAAAAATTAGTGTGTAGGTGCATATATATATATATATATATACACCGATTGAATGAATCAGGTAAAGCAGGCAGTTATTAAGTGGCCAATTCAATTTTTTTAAAAGACAATTTCTTTTAAAGAAACAAATATTTAAACTATTTAACTTCCTACTCTTTTAAAAAGAGCCTAGAGGAGACAAGTACAAAATGTGTTCAGCCAATTGGCCAATTCAATTTTTTTTAAAAAGACAATTTCTTTTAAAGAAACAAATATTTAAACTATTTAACTTCCTACTCTTTTAAAAAGAGCCTAGAGGAGACAAGTACAAAATGTTGCAATACATGGGTATTTGTAGTTGTTTTAGGAGTAGAAAATTTGTAGCCTAAATAATGTGGAACTTAAGTGTTTATAGTAGTTTTAAGAATAAAGGCTCTTAGTCTAAATAACATTGGACTTGAGTATTCTATGTTTCAACTCTCATCAATAAAATGCTCTTGCATCATAAAAATGTAAATATAATTTCTTGAAAATAATAATTGTATTTATATATAATTGATATATTAATAATATTAATTTAATATTAAACTGATATAAGTTATAAACTTTGCTTGCAATGTTCTAAAAAAATTAGCTCAATATTAATATCATTAATATATCATATTGAAATTATATTTTAGTCCTTATTTATATTATTTAATAATTTTTATTTATTTTATAGAATATAATTGGGCATATTCTAGTTGAACCTCGGTTAAACTGATTGAAGCAATAAACCTTTGAATTAATACCTTGTCTGATTCGATGTCCGATCTGATTTTCGGAGCCTTGTTCCAATTATGCTATTAAGAAATTTGGATCAAGCATCTAGATTTTATAATGGTACAAGGTTTATTGTGTCTCAGCTAGGTAAACATGTTATTGAGGCTAGTGTAATTAGTGGAAATAATTTTGGAAATAGAATTTTTCTTCCAAGAATGAACATGAGCCCATCAAACACCAATTTGCCATTTAGATTGCAAAGGCCACAGTATATTATTGTGTTTTGTATAACAATGGAGACAACCTTAATTAAACACAAATAGTTGCAAACCATTATTTTGGGTTTGCTGAGTTTAATATTAAAATATTGTATATCATATCTTCTCCAATTGGCCTCACAATCCTATTGCTAACAAATGTTATAAGAGAAGTTTGGTGTACTTTAATCTATTTGCTCTTGGTTTTGTATTTTCTTTGCTTATTCACAAGAAAAAAAATTGCATATTATATTATATTTATTATATGCACTACGTTAGTGAACTTAATTACATGAAACACAAATCAACATAATCACGTGCATCGCACGGATACTGGCCTAGTCAAGCTAAAAATGTTAGCCTACAACTAACATTCTCTCCCGGCATCTATAAGCAGTTTATGCCTTTCTATGAATAAAACTCATAATTTTGATTGTGGTACCACTTGTTGAATTGAGCATTTATTACTAGGTCAAAAATTACAATTAATTGTCAAGATGCAACTCTTTTTACTTAATCTCATTCCCAACTGTCATAGTTCAATCTGACTACGACCTTAAACAGATGGAATTATATAATGCTTTCCGATGACTTGATTGAGATACTTCATTTGGCCCCAGTATATCAAATAAAAGATGTACATTCTCTTATTTTATTCAAGTCAGCATGAACCCATAGGATGTATATATGATGAGTTTATTTTAAAATAGTTGAATAATTTATTTAATACAATAATATATATGTAAAAAATGACTATAAAATAAATAGAATACATTATTAAGTAGGCTTTGTTTTTTTAAAAGAAAAAAGCCTTTGTAAATTATGTTGATCGATAATGTTTTAGTTGCTTTCGTACATAGGTATATTTTTTATATCCAGCATAAAAAATATACAGCATCCAAATGTTATAAATGTCTTTTGATTTGCATCTTTAACTTAAGTAATATAATTTTTTGTATCTCAATGGAACCACCGATATTTGAACTCTATGATTAGGAACTTGACTAATCGGATCCAACCCGACCAGATGGAGATTCCTAAAAGAGGTAGGGGGTTTCCTAGCAAAGATTTTTTTCATTTTCAGGACTCAAATATGAGACTTTTATTTAAAGGGTTAAGGCACCTATAGGTTAATATAATTATATTTTAAAGTAATAAAAATAAACATAATTATGAAGAAAATATATTTGCTACAGATCATGCAAAAAGAAACACTTCAACCCCTTATCATCATTGAAAAAATAGTTACGAATCTAGTCGGAAAATAATAAAACATTCATCAATTATTTGGCATTTAATGAATATAGATGGCTTATCCTAAATAGTTAGAAAAATTTCAGAGCAACAATAAAAACAAAGATTGTGTTGGTAATAATGTTCTAAATAAATGTTATAGCAAATGAGATTTTTAAAACTTTTGGTAAAATTGGTCTAATATTACAATCTGATTATTAAATTCTCATTAAAAAGGTTGCTTAATAAAAATTAATCATAATAAAAATTAATATATATCCTTACTATTATAGACCTTGATAAAATTATCAAATTTAAATAGTATCGTTCAATTTCTTTACTTGACAAAATCTGTATCTGATAAGAAAATGTTGATTGATTAATCCACAATCATTGGATCCATAAGAAAAAAGCTAATTTTCCTGAAAAGTCCTTCCTATAATTTTTAGGACGCACGTAGTTGTATTATTGACTATATTCAAGAATATCATGCATGAATTTTGAAATCTTCTGTTGTACCCTTTTTATACCGTTATTTCCTACCTTAAAAAAAACATAATTAAGTTATATAATTCATTCAATTTCTTTGTTCAATACGAACTTTCTTGGGAAAATGTTGATTCATTTTCACCCATAGTTGGCTCCATTTAGAAAGGTTAATGATTATTAGTTTTGTTTTGTTTGAAAAATCAGTCACAGTACCAAGCTATATAAGCAAGGGAGAGGTACACCATTTTTACATCTTCCATGAAATCTTTCATGTAAACAAAAACCATTCATGAGAAAAACAATGTCATCATCCATTTGTCATGGGTTTTTGTTACTTCTTTGCTTTCTGCTGCAGGAACCCACTCAAGCAATAAAACAGGCAAGCTCAATTTCCAGCGTCCTCTATGACTACTTCTCTGATTTCTAATATCGAAAATAGACCAAACAATTAATATTTCATGTTTTGTTGTGTTAGTCCTATATTGTATACTTGGGATCACATTTCTTTGGCCCAAATCCTTCACCAGTCGATCTTGAATCTGCCACGAACTCTCACTATGCTTTACTTGCATCATACGTTGGAAGGTATAGAATTTAACACCGCTAATAGTCCATGAAATTCAGTGGTACAAGACCAGTATGAACTGATGTAATGATGTATTTTCCTACACAGCGTTGAGAAGGCCAAAGAAGCAATCTTTTACTCTTACAATAGATATATAAATGGCTTCGCAGCAGTGCTTGATGAAGAAGATGCAGCCAAGATTGCAAGTATGTAGTTCATATTTCTCTCAAGTTTTCCCAATTCCCATGCATAATCCACTGTATGGACATTATGATAGATAGTTACTTGAAATTTCTAATTGGTGTTAGGAAAAATAGTGTAAAAGATGGATAAAAACTTGAATATTATATTTTTAAGGCACAAAATAAATTATTATCTTTAGAAAGATATTTACTCTCATACATAGTTGCTAATTGGTTGATAACGAAACTCTTTTAGCATATAATGAAATCTCTATAAATCTCTTGATTAGTAATAATAATTTTTTCATTCCCTTTAAACTTAAAAAATAAGATAAAATTTGTAAAATTTTTAAGAATTTAATTTAAATGTACTGACAGTGTAAAACAGTTTTATACTGTGAGCCAATAGAAATAGTGAAAAGTATCAACTCACACAAATAATTACCCATTATAATGAGGGATCCACCATGATTTCTCATTTTTTCCTATTTCTATTAGTTGACAGTGTAAAACAATTTTACACTGTCAGTGCATACCAATTAAACTCAGTGCATACCAATTAAACTCAACTTTTAAAACTCTCAAACTTACAATATACACGAGTTAAAGTGTATTTGTGTTTAACAAAGGGATATTTATAATTGAACGTAGGAAGCTTATATACGGTGCTTTATGTCCATATACGTGACAGGCTGCGACCAAAAGTCATATTGTTTGAATTCAAGGGACATAATGTTTCATTCAATGCTTGATGAATCGTTGCAGTTGTTTGCAACCGTTACGCACAGTGTAACTTTCAAGTTCAGGTTGCAATTGTAAGAAATGGTGTGTCCCTTCTCATTGCAACTAAGAGTCACATGTGAAACCTCATGTGTCCAAATATGCAAAATCATGTGTTCCTTCAATTACTACCTTCTCCAAACAATAACCGTTGTCAAGTTCAATGGTTTTATTATATTTTAAATTGTAAACTATACTATATAATCCACTGTATGGACCTTGACAGATAGTTACTTGAATTTTCTAACTGGTGTTGATTTTATAATTGGTGCAGAGAATCCGAATGTAGTATCAGTTTCTTTGAACAAGGGACTAAGACTGCATACAACCCACTCATGGGATTTCCTCGGACTGAAGAGAAAAATTGGTGGCGTTGGAGAGGCCTCAGCATGGAAGAAGTCACTTGGTGAAGATATTATTATTGCAAATGTAGACACGGGTAAGATGGATAATGAACTTCTTTGTGCCGTTGCTTCTGATGTGCCTCACTGAACTATTTGATATGTTCTTGTTTCACTTTTTCATTTTTTTTGTTTTTTTAATTATCATTTATAACATGTATCCATTGATTTCATTTCTACAGTGAATATGGGTCTTCTTTGATTCCAAAAGCTAATGAATTCAACTAAAATTATAATCATGCGTCGCTTTTGGATAAAATCCATTCACTCCATGTGTAAGAAATATTATCAAATACACATAATAAAGAGATTAATTTTAATGTACTCTCAATATAAATGAATTTTATATTATTATCTAATCACATAGTTCTATTTGTAAAATTTTTAGGATAATAAGTATTTGAGTTAAATACTTTTATTGATGTGATAATACATGATTGAATATTTGTGTAAAACTTCTTTATATTGACAATATATTGAAATTAAATTTAATAATTTTAAATATTGATTTATGAATTTTTTTTATATGTAATTAATTATTAAATTTATATATTTATTATAAATACAATTAATTATAATGTATCTATGATGTTTAAGAATATTATTTTTCATTAAAAAAATTCTTCTTTAAGTGATTCATTTAGTAAGATTTTGTCATATTTTTTAATTAAATAACATGATCTTTAACCATTAAATCAAAATAAAACCAATGATAATTGATCCTTTCTCTTTCTAAGAACATCTTAATAAAAAACCATATTATTAAATAATTATTTTTATCATTAATTTACAACAATCGATTTTTTGGGGTCTAAATCAATCGTATCCAAATTTTACTAGACCCCATCTAATTTGTTTATGGTTGGGTGTGGCCCATCTTAAAACAAAGGTTTTATAGAGAATTTTGTTTTTTTTTTTTTTTTTACCATTTACACCAAGATTTGGGGGTCAAAAGCTAAATCACTTTGATTATCCTTCTACCAATTGCTATTTTTTCTTTGATAAATTTTTCTTGGCAAGTGCCCACCATCGTTTTTATTGATGTTGTAACTTGTGATAGGTGTCTGGCCTGAATCCAAGAGTTTCAGTGACGAAGGGATGGGCCCAATTCCGAAAAGGTGGCGTGGAATCTGTCAAACGGATAAGAACAACACGGATAAATTTCACTGCAACAGGTTCATGCCAATTCCTTCAAGACATTCCATATAATAGACATATCAAAAAGGAAAATGATTTTTAACTTGAAATGTACACGCGTAGTATACTAATTTGAGTTCGGATAAATATCAAAATATGTGTATACTTAAATAAGATAAATATATTATATAATGAGATTATTTTTTATGGATGGATACTATTTATCAATAGAATTGTAGAAATAATGACATTATAAGCTTATTATTTTTTTATAATTTCATTAATTGATAATATAAAATTATTTTATAATATTAATATATAAAAATTAATTTTTTTTACGGGATGCATAGGAATTAGTCTTTTTATATAATTATATAAAAGAGTGATGAATTAAATTTCCTATTTAATGTCTACATATTCGGACACACTAAAAAATATGTTACTTTTGGTACCAGGAATACACTGTATATACGGGCTCTATTAGATGAAAGAATCAGGCTACTTGTTTCTTTCCACCTTAATATTTATTCTACTAGATTTTGTGCCTGTCTGATAGACGGGTGACTATATAATTTTTTAATATTAATTATTATTATTAAATTTAATTATTTATTAATTATTATTTATTAGTAATTAGTTATTAGTATCAAATTTAAGATATATTCTAATATTGATTATCATCTATCATTATAATTATATTATTAGTATGAGTTAGTATTATTATATAATAAATTTATATAATATATGAATTTAATTTAAATACACTGAAAGTATAAACTAGTTTCTGTTTTTTGTCAAATTGATAGAAATAGTGAAAAGTCTTAACTCATATAAATACCCACCCATTATAATGAGGGACCCATTATGATTTCTTATTTTTCCCTATTTTTATTGATTGACAGTGTAAAACATTTCTACTATCGATCATCACAAATTAAACTCATAATATATAAAGAAAATTATAATGATATTCCTCAAAATTTAATATAATTGCATCAAGCATCATCTTTTTTGCAAAATTATTTCCATAAGTCCTTGAAATGATAAAATGATAAATAGATAGTTAGCATATGTGGCCAGCATTTTAACTTCCATGAAATGACTTTAGTATCATACATATGCTTTTAAGGAAACCCTTAATTTTTTCTCTGACAAATTTAATATTAATCAAATTAGTTTTTGAGGGGAAAAAATTTAGGTATAAGCTCTCTAACTACTGCAATTGTCTATTATATTAATTTTTTTAAGAACTACTATTTGTTCAGTAACCAAAAACTAGTGTGATCGACACTTATAAGTCCTAAGAACTTTGAACCTAATTTTTTTTCTTAAGAATCAATGTGATAGACATTGAATAACGTGGGATTTATTCTTTTTTTTTTCTTTTTTTAAGATTCAAAAACAAATCATTATGATGCATATTTCGGGATATATATATATATACAATGAAGCTCAGATTCACTTTACTAACGGTTTGATTTGCATCAATTGTGCGATGAAAAAAATTCGTTGAGGTTTAACTATTTTTGATATTTTCAATTAATTCTTTGGTTATCTTATTGTGACAATTTCACTAATCATTACATGCAGGAAGCTTATTGGAGCAAGATATTTTTACAAGGGTTATGATGCGGCAGTTCGACGTTTTATCAATCACACGTACAACAGTGCTCGTGACTTTGATGGTCATGGATCCCATACTTTGTCAACTGCTGGTGGCAATTTTGTTGATGGAGCCAACGTGTTTGGCAATGGCAATGGAACAGCAAGCGGTGGATCACCAAAAGCCCGAGTTGCGACCTATAAGGCGTGCTGGTGGCAATTCCTATTCTTTGGTCAATGTTCTGAATCAGACATTTTGGCTGCTTTTGAAGCTGCCATAAGTGATGGCGTCGACGTGCTTTCGCTCTCTTTGGGTGGATCACCCGAGGAATTTTTTCAAAGTGCACTTTCCATAGGGTCCTTCCATGCTGTTGCCAACGGCATATCTGTAGTTTTCTCCGCTGGAAATTCAGGACCATCTCCTCAAACCGTAACGAACTTGGAACCATGGGTGCTCACTGTTGCTGCTACCACAGTTGATAGAGAGTTCAATAATTATGTTACGCTTGGCGATGGGAAAATTCTCGAGGTATTTGTCCATCGTTACTTTTCTTTGTTGTTAGACTATAAAATTTTTACATAGTCAATTAATCATATTTTTTTATTTATATAATTCAAGTAGTGATTAGGTGACTTAACTATATTTACTAATATGACAAATATAAAATGTTAGGATATCCAATTTAAATTCTTTTTATTATATATTAAAACCAATAGCACTTTTCGTTTTCATTGACCTTACTAGGTCAGCTGCAAAACACAATCAGTTCCAACTAATTTTTCCCCAATACATTATCATATTCTTAATCTTGATCCTTATGGAAATTTGTCTTAAATTTATTTAAAAGTCAAAATTGCCAATACCAAGAATAAGCACTGAGCTATATATGGAAAGCTAGAAGAAGCTCATGTGGCAGCTAACCTATGTCCCATTTTTTGATTGTCAGGGAGAAAGCCTTTCGGAGTCCGGCTTACCATCTCATAAGTTCTATCCACTGATAAGTGGAACTGATGCTAGAGCTAGTAATGCATCAGATAAAGATGCGTAAGAATACCTATACCAATATGTCCTTCTCTAATCACTTTTCTCTTTTGGATATTCTCTTATTAATTTACCAACAAAAAAAAATCTTAAACCACCTTGTTAATTGATGCAGCCTTTATTGTGAAAATGGGGCTCTTGATCCTCAGAAGGTGAAGGGGAAAATATTAGTTTGTCTTCATGATGTATATGATACTACGGCATACATAAGTCCACGAGCTGCTTCTATAGGCGCTATTGGAATAATTTTGGCCAAGGACAAGGACTTAAGGAACGATACCGAAACCTGGCCTCATGTGCTTCCTGCTTCATATGTTAACTTTACGGATGGGAGTTACATTTTTACTTACATCAACCGCACCAAGTAACTTTCTTCCTCATGCCCCTCTCTTGTTGAACTCTTCTAAGTTTGAAGCTATAATACGGCTTATTTATAGTAACATTTTATATTATACATATATAATGATGCAGGTTTCCTGTGGCCTACATTTCTGAAGTTAAAACAGAATTGGGCATAAAGCCAGCTCCAATAATGGCTTCATTTTCATCAAGGGGGCCCAATATCATTGAACCAGCAATCCTCAAGGTTTATTGTTGTTTTGATGATTGTTAATCACCCTTTAGGTTATTTTTAAATCTCAAGTGACAGTACAATTGTAACTTTGTTATGCATTTCAGCCTGACATTACTGCACCCGGAGTCAACATCATTGCTGCTTATTCAGAAGCCAGATCTCCATTAGAAATATCATCTGATAAGCGTAGAACTCCTTTCATTACTATGTCTGGCACTTCCATGTCTTGTCCTCATGTTTCCGGCATTGTTGGGCTGCTCAAATCACTTCATCCTGATTGGAGTCCAGCAGCTATTAAGTCAGCAATCATGACTACAGGTATAATAGATGGTTTACACTCTTGTGACATTGTGGCATTAAATTTCTTATGTATACCCTATGTTAAATGCCATGCCTTTTACAGCCAGAATAAATGATAACACTGGAAGGCGTATATTGGATTCATCGCTGGAAAAGGCAACTCCATTTGCATATGGTGCAGGGCTTATTCGACCTAATCGAGCAGTGGACCCTGGACTTGTATATGATCTAAATATTACTGATTATTTGAACTTTTTGTGTGGGCGTGGCTACAACGACTCTATAATTAAATTGTTCTATGGCAAGCATTATACTTGTCCAGAGTCGTTCAGCATAGCGGATTTCAACTACCCATCAATTGTAGTTCCTCGCTTGGACATTGGACATGCCGTGAATGTTACTCGTACTCTTACCAATGTTGGGCCTCCAAGTATATATAGAGTGCACATCAAAGCACCTCCAAAAGTTCTAGTTTCAGTTGAGCCTAACATTCTAGAATTCAAAGAAAATGGTGAGAAAAAGGAGTTCAAAGTTACATTGAAGTTGGGGCCACTAAAAAAGTATAAGACTAATTATTTCTTTGGAGGTTTGGTTTGGACTGATGGCAAGCACCGTGTCAAGAGTCCTATTGTTGTTGAGTATCCATCTAAGTGAAGTCTATGTTATTGCTGAACTTAAGCACCAATAATTAAAGTGTTGTCTCTTCTATTTTTTTAAGCTCTGTAATAAGGTGGCCTTATTGATGAATACATATAAGTTATGTGAAAATTGATAAGGCAATAAATCATTTTTAACATTTGTTTGACTTTCTGGTTTTTTTTAATTTGTTATATGTGTCCTATTATTTGAACTCATGCTTTGAACCATTAAAGAGACATGACATTCTCAAAGGGATAATGTGAATTCAATGGTGTGAATCCAATTCCAATGATGTGGGATCCACAAAAAAATTTGATTCTCTTTATGTATCCATTTGATGTCCAATTTTAAAGAAAAAAATTTCCCTTCTTCTATTAGGTTTTGTAAAACCAGCTAAAAATACTTGATAAAGTAGTTTGGCTTAGATACTTCTTATAATCCTTAAGAGAATAGATACCTCCTAAGGGTATTTCTTTCCAAGTTTGGAATTACATTTTTAGGAATAATATTTCTAGGAATATTATACCTATAAATGATATTTTTGGATATTCTAAAAAACTTCTTTGTTTAGAATTAAAAATTCTTGGATTAATCTTTTTTTTTTTTTTTTGAGATTCCTGAGTATAAATTGAAATTTTGATTGATTTATAATGCATATTCCTAGAATATATGTGATGATTCTAAAAGTACCCTTAATATTAATATTATTATTATTATTATTATTATTATTATTTAATTAGGGAATATTTTGATATTTTTGTTTAATAATTTTCATTCCTATGTCATATGGTGATCTTTCATTACCAACACTTGTCATGGGAATAAACTCCTATTAGATGGGAATGATTGATACTTGAGAATATCTTTATAAGACTTGTAAAAAATATGGAAATATATCATTCCCAAATAATTATTTCGGAGAATAAATTAATAAACCATGAAACAAATGCCCTCTTAAAATAAGCACCTAGGAAAAGCATAGTTCTATGGGGGCTTCTTAGGTAATGAAAATGAATTTGAGACCATATGGTGATTAAATAACAAAATGACTATTTTGCCCTTATTCTCTTCTTCCTTCTTTTTCCATTGAAATCACACCAGTTCCTATTCATCTTCCCCTCCCACCCCGAGTAACATAATTTAAAATAAATAGAATTTAAAATTCTAGCTCAGTTCACCTGATAGATTAAACTATAAATGAAAATTAAAAAAAAAAATTGGGCAAACAATGAAGGAAAGGAAAATACCATGGATAGAATGAGTGGTGAACTCAACCATAAGCATCTTCCCATTGCCCCCCCAAGTCAAATCACCCACTCTATGCAACAGGTCAACCATTGGCATCTTGGTTGCTGTAACGCTGCTGCATGTGCTATTATTTTATATATTGATCCAACATATTTCAATGGTGGCCATTTACTGCGTAGTGTATATTGGCCAATGTTCTTAATTCCTAGTAGAGGTGATTAACAATGGGTGTTCAATATTTTAAAGCTATTTGGATGAAGTTGAGCTTATGCTTTACTTGATTTCATAGCTGTATTGGTGTTCATATTGCTTGTTACGTGTGTTTTGTTTGTTTTTTTTTATTGATAGTTCTAGTGTACTGATATATGTGACTTGCTCCTTTTTTCGTACTTGAGAGTTAAGCCTATTTTGTTTGATTCATCAAGAGGGGGGGAATAACATAGACTGGCAAACTAAATTGGCAATCAAGAGAGAAAAAAGAGTTAAGCTTACCATCCCACTTTTATTTTCATTTTGCGGTCAACCAAACAGAGCACAGTTGAAAGGAGGGGGAAAGGAGTTACTGGTAGATTTGAAAGAAGCGATTTTGATAGAAGGAGTGGCAAAGTGAGAGAGCGAGTCTGTAAAGAGAAGGGGCAATGGAAAGGAAAAGAAGAGAGCTTAGTGAGATGCTGGCTACAAGTGGTGAGTCAGACCGCTTGATGGTTGAAGCAGTTAGTTCCAGATTTAGAGGTGGCGAGGCGAGTGGCATTGAGGTGCGAGAAGGCTCAGGCTCGAGTTTTGCGGAGGTGGGTTGCGATGGAGTTTGAATAGTGGTGAAGAAGCAAGATGGCCGCAAGACAGGGATTTGCCAATGACAAGGTTGTGGTGGCGTGAATGGTAGAAACAGTCAAGAGCAACAGTGCGTGGTGGTAGCCATAGTGGGGTGGTGGGAAGCGGTGACTTGTCGGTGGTGGCATAGAGGAGGAGGTCAAAAAGAAAGGAGAGGTGGAGAAAGAAGGGGAAGATAAGCGTAAAATAGGTAAACTCTTGATAAAATATATATTTTTTTATAAATATTAAAATATAAGTTTTAATTAATTACAACCATTAGATAAAATCCTTAATGGCTGAAATTTAGTCACCATATGATCCTAAACTCATCTTCCCCATTTTAGAAGTTGTTATAGTTCTATTATCAATGTCTCAATATTATTAATGGATTGGTGAATGAATGAGATCTTATTTTCTAATTTTGCAACCTGTCAGTTATGTTGAAACTTGAAAATGTGTTTCAGTAAAAAAAAGTGCCCTTCTTATTGCAAACAATCATTGTGTAAATTTTTATTTGCAAATAATTTACTTAGTACATACACAAAATATATATAGAGAAAAATTACATTTTCGTCCCCAAAACACATGGGATGTAATAAATATGTCAATGAATTGGAAAATACATATAATTTAGTCTTTGAATTTACCCATAGTATAACAAGTTAATTCTTTTGGGGCACCATTCTGTCAAATTTAGGGACCAAAACTTTACTTTGTTTGTTATAACACAGGTAAATTAAATTCTGAGACTAGATTGTATGTATTTTCCAATTATTCATGGATGAAGTTGTTACACCCTAATGTGTTGGGGATGTAATTGTAGCTTTTCTCTCTCTATGTGTGTGTGTGTGTGTGTGTGTGTGTGTGCATACTCTTTTTGTTATAATATGGGTAAATTCAAAGACCAAATTATATTCGTTTTCCAATTCATGGATGAAATCGTCACACCCTCCAATGTTTTAGGGACGAAATTATAATTTTTCGTTATATATATCTGTGTGTGTAGTTGTATGTAGTAGTTTTTCTCTATATATATGTGCATTTGTATGTGACTATGTGCAAGCATGTGTGAGAGTCCTATATATATCAAGCATACTAAATCTAAGGAAAAATAATTGTTTTTTTTTTAAAGATATGTCAAAATAAAGTAGGATAATAAATTATCAAATTATTTTTAAATTGTATGAAATTTTATACATTTAATCAACTTAATGAAAACTTTCAATTTAGCAAGTAGCTAGGTTGACAAAATCAAATGTTCATAAAATGTATTTAATGAAATATATATGTCAAGACTGACTCGAAATAAAATAAACAAAAACAAATTGCATACTAATATTTGTTGCACAATATCTGTTTTTGGGTATGGACCATCAGTATTCGAAAGTCCATTGGATTTCAACTAAATTAATTCGAGTTGGGTCGAACTACTTTGAGGGTAAAGCTCTCCAATCACTAGTTTTTTTTTTCCTATCCATAAGATTTGAATCTGAGACCTTGCTTATGAGAAATAAGTGTCGAATCACTTGAACCAATCTAGCATTAGTTTGTTGCACAATATCTAAATATAGTGAAATTAGTCAGACATTTTACCGGTATTTCTTGCCTAATTGTATCAAACAATTTTTCTTTTTTTCAATGACTTATAATGAATCTTAATCATAATCAATTAAATATATGGTTTAAGTTTTATACTCAATCTTACATAAATATCTAATCATATCTAACCACATTATTAAAAGTATTTGACCTTGTCACAACGTGCTTGGAGGATGTCGTGATGAGAGGTAACAAAAAAAATATTGAAAAAATGTTCAATGGAGTTACTACCAATTTTTATTTTAGAAAAAAATTGGAAAAACCTTTTAAATTTGCAAAAATTGGTCTTTCAAAGAGATTGGGTTAGGGAGTCTAATTATACATAGAGAAGGGTGGAAACTTTATCCCACTGCACCTCTAATACACCTATTTTATAATGGTTACCCTAGAGTTTGTTATGCAAATTAATAATAACTTTAATAACTTTTATTTTTCCTTAATAAAATGACAATTATTTACAAAAACATAAATAAAACTAAATAAAAAAGAAACAAAATTTAAGAAAATTTAATTTTGGCTTGATGGGATTTACCTGCTCCTACGTATCCTCCGGTGTAATGAGAAACTCAAAGTCATTATCATTCTTGTAGAAAATAATTGTGTATTGGGTTGATTTTATTTACAAAAAGATTTTTTTAAAAAGAAGAAGAAGAAGAAGAAGAAAAAACCTAATCCACTCTTGCACATGATTTAGGATAACAGAAACTATATAATAAACCCTTACAATTCTCACAACCATTGAGGATAGTCAAACCATACATCAATGTCCTAAGTTTGTTGCATGGATTTAAAAAAATGTTTTGACCATTAAAAAAAGAAAACTTTTTAGCTAAAGTTAATGTGATATTTCAAAATTTAAAAGAATTCAACTAATTAAAAAATATGTCAAACAAAAAAGGCAAACACAAAAAAAAAAACTTGGAGTAAAAATGCCAAAACAAAATGAAACATCGAATGAAAAAAAAAAAAGCTTACGATGGAAAAGAATATATTTAATATAAAGAGAAGAAATTAGTATAAGCTTCTTTTTAAAAGAAAATAAAAATAAAAGGCAAAAACAAAAACAAAAACAAAAACACCCAATATGCACATAAGAAGAAGATTAAACTACTATGCAAAGAAAACTTCATGTATTAATGGCAGTGATGATAATAGAGCACTCTAGTGAAGGCTGAGCGAGAGTGGTAGCTGCATGGCTTCACAATAGTACGGCAACATTGATGGGTGGAAAGATGAAGATGGGCTATAGTTTGGCTCAATTATGGGATTAAAATGAGAATATAAGTGATTTTGTGGAAAATGTTGGTATTAGGAATGATGGAATGGCGATGAAATTTAGGACTTGATAAGAGAATGAAAATAAAAAATAGTGAAAGTGGTCCATGACTGACTAAATTCCTCCTCCCTCTTGAAGTGAGGGGGAGTTGGCTTTATATAGAAAAGAATGAGAGAGATTTTTGCTAACAGATTGACCAGAAATTTAAAAAGTAATTAAAAAACTTAAGATAGGATGAGATAAAAATTTGAAAAGCAATTGAAAGCTTGAGATAGGATAAGATAAAAAATTTGAAAAATGGTTGAAAGTTTAAGATTATGATAAGATTCTAGAAGCTAATAGAAAAGAAAATTTGTTTTATTATTTTCTTATTTTTATTAAAAGAAGGACAAAATACGATATTCACAGACCTTATCATAATTACTTTAAAAGTCAGATAAAAATAAAACATAATTAATTGATATTGTAAAACACTTTATACTAAGAAGAAGAATATGGAGTGGTGTCCACCCCAAAAAAAAAAAAGAAAAAAAGCTGAACTTCTCACGTGGTTTACTATGTGTTGAACAAAAATAATGCAATCGGCTAAATTCCTTGAAGAAACTTATCTGATAACAACATCTCAAAGATTACCTATGTTCAGACAATTTAGGTTAAGAAGGTACTTTGCTTATTAGCAAATAGACTCCTTAAATGGCTTACAGGAGCAAGCCTTTGAGTAAGATCGGCCAACGAAAAATTGGAATAAAACTTGAACTTTTATTGATCAACCATGAGTTCGTATAAAGCCTTAAAGATAGATAAAGAAACTAAAGAAATGACATAAAGATAAAATAGAAACTCGAAAGTAGAATAAAAACTGATAGTTAAAATGACATGATGTATGATTTTTCCTTGTTCTCCTTTTTCTCTTGAAAACATGGTCTTTTATAGGCTCCCTGAAATGTCGCCATTTTCTTCCCATGACATGCATAATAGCCTTTGTCTTAACTGCCATGGTTCTATGTTCTTAGTAGTGGTAACCGCTGCTTCTCAAGCCATCAGTCTCCAACTACCTTGCTCTCTTGGGAATTGGGCTTATTTTCTCTTTTCAGCCCAGTTAGCCGATACTCCTTTCATGGCCTCATTTCACATATTTCAGCCAATTAAGGCCAATCTCCTACTAGGCCCAAATTACCATCCTTCTCGACCCAATCATTTTTTTGGTGCCAACATATGCCCCCCAATGCAATACCTAGCAAACAGTTCAAATAGTAGGCTCGGTATTGCATTTAAAACCTTCTTTTGATCGTTACTATTCATAAACCCTTATCTCTTTTTTGTGATTCAGCTTCTGCTTCTTTCTCTTTTAACAACTTCTCAAGGCTTTCGTGCAAACCTCAAACTGCTATCATCTTTCAAATCCTTTTCTTGCTCTTCACTCTTCACGATGTCTTCTACTCCTTCAAACTCTGATAACCCTTTTAGCTTAGCTATTCGTACCCCATCTGAGAGTTCTTTTTCCTCTAGCTCCAACAATTCTTCCAATCACTCCTCCGGTCATTCCCCAAATCCATCGGCTGATAGACTTCAAGAATCTGCTCGAGCTCTCAAATCCCTAGCAGGCAAGGCAACTTCGTCTCAAATGACTTCATCGTCTCACCCAGCCAAGGATTCCTCTTCGGAAGATGAGCCTGGCGCAGAAACTCTGGTTGCACACGATGCTGACCAAGGTTCTTACATCTTGGGTCCTCTGTGTATTAAGCCTTCTTTATTCTCCCATTACTTTTAAAGCTTCATCCTTGTTTAGGCACTTGAGCAATACTCCTTCTTGGTTTCTTTTGAATAGCTCACCATCAATCAACACATATTTCAATGCTTTCTGTTTGAGTTTGTAATCTACCTGGACCGATAGATTAGACAAATATTGGATCAATTCCTATCTCCAATCGGCTGATACCCCCATACGATGGTCAATTACCAAGACTTTTCCATCTTCCTCAATGTTGGTTTCCGAAGTCATGGGCTTATAGCCAGAGGCATGTTGTGCTAAGTCATTTGCTATTTCATTTGATGCTCTGGGGATATGTGATATTGACATATCGACAAAGCATTCAAAGAAAGCTTTGGCTTTATCCAAATATCCTTATAATGTTGGGCTGTTGCATCTATACTCCCCTAATAATTGATTGATCACCAACTGTGAATCTCCCATAATCTCTATCGTCTTAACATCTAGAGACTTGAGCAACTTTAAACTAATTATGAGAGCTTCATATTCTGCTTGGTTATTTGAATAATAAACATCTAGCCGATATATAAACTTCTTGTTTACTCCTTCAGGGCTAGTATTCACCACCCCTTCACAAACTCCATTTTGATGTTTTGAGCCATCGAAAGCCAGAGTCCAAGGTTTAATTTGCACAAATCCCTCGCCCTCGGTTGGTGGGCTCTGAACCTCTATACATGGATGTTGTGCTAAGAAGTCAGCCAGTACTTGTCCTTTCATGGCTTTTAACCGTGCATATTTCAGAGCAAATACGTTCAACTTAATGGCCCATTTCATCAATCTTCCTTGAAGAATCAGCCGATTGAGCAAATATTTCACTATGTCAATTTTGTAGACCACTAATACCTCCCTAGGTAACAAATAATACTCCAATTTTGTACAAGCATGGAATAATGATAAACACAATTTTTCTATCAAAGTGTACCTAGTTTTAGCATCATTTAGCAGCCTACTCAAATAATAAATAGCTTGCTCGGTTCCATGCTCTGAATCTTGAGCTAACAAGCTTCTGATGGAGTCCTCAGTGGCTGATATGTACAATTTGAGAGGCCTCCCAAATGCTAGTAGTGCTAATACTGGAGGTGTTGTTAAACACTTCTTGACTTGCTCAAAAGCCTCTTGTTGCTCATTACCCCAAATAAATTCCTTGGCTTGCTTGAGCCGTAACAAAGGTGAAAATGCCTTCATCTTGCCATGCAAATTAGCAATGAATCTCCTCATAAAGTTCATTTTGCCTATTAGACTTTGCAATTCCTTCTTATTTTTTGGTGGTCTAGCTTCTAAGATGGCTTTCACTTTGTTCTTGTCTACTTTAATTCCTTTCCCATGGACTAAAAATCCAAGGAAATTTTCAAACGAGACCCTAAACGCACATTTGGCAGGATTCATCTTGAGTGAATATTTCCTCATCCTGAGGAATGCTTGCTCTAAATTAGCCAAATGGTTTTGGAAATTGGCTGACTTTACAACCACATCATCAATATAAACCTCCATATATCGTCCAATCAAATCATGAAATATCAAATTCATTGCTCTTTGATAGGTAGCCCCGGCATTCTTGAGACCAAATGGCATTCACACCCACTCAAAAACACCAATGGCCCCAGGGTAACGAAATGCAATCTTATGCACATCTTCTTCAGCTAAATAAATTTGATTATAACCCGAATAACTATCCATAAAGGATAAAACTCCATTATTGGCTGCGGCATCAACTAACATATCCACAATAGGCATAACATATTCATCCTTAGGGGTAGCTAGATTCAAATTATGAAAATCTATACAAATCCTAACTTGACCATTCTTTTTAATTACAGGAACAATATTTGGAAGCCATTGTG
Organism: Pterocarpus macrocarpus; assembly: GCA_031439585.1. NCBI lineage: Eukaryota > Viridiplantae > Streptophyta > Magnoliopsida > Fabales > Fabaceae > Pterocarpus > Pterocarpus macrocarpus. The sequence goes on along the minus strand of CM062513.1, from coordinate 39,437,457 downwards.
CATATTTAGCCATCCAAATGAAACCTGCTCCTAGTAATCTTTCTATCTCCTCCATTATCTTTGGCATCAACTCTGGATTAAATTGTCTGGGTGGTTATTTGAATGGCTGGAAACCTTCTTTGATAGGCAAATGGTGCTTAACTAACTCTCTAGACAATCTAGGCATCTCATGATAATCCCATGCAAAACAATCTTTGTACCTGGTTATTAGCTGAATTAGTTGATCTCGTTCACCTTGGCCAAGTAAGCCACTGATCTTAGTCATTCTCGGCTCATTGCTATTGCCAAGGTTAACCTCGATCAAGGGGGTCCTAAGCTTCAAAGCTTGGAACTTCTCTTTTGATGCGAGACATACACAAATTGCTGCTTGTTCTTTCTTACTTCCTATTACCTCATTGTCCTACTTAGGTGATTCCTGCTGAAACAAGAAGTTTTCTAGTCTAGTCTTAGCTGAATGTAGGGCTAGCCGTTGCAGGACTTCCTTCGCCACTATTGCATGGCTATCCATTGAAATATTCTGGTTTTGGCCGTGAGTCGGCCTTTGTTGTAACCTCGAACCCATCTAATGATAGGTCAAGTGATTTGACAGAATCCAAAGCAACATCCTTGGGCCACGAAATATGCTCAATCTTTAGAGAATAAAGCATGGCATCTAGCATTCTTGCATCAGTTGTGAATGGGAATGAGTCTGCCCTCACTACCTCAACTTGGTCTTCATTCCACAGCTAAAGTTGCTGATGGAGAGTGGAGGGCACACATTGATTCATATGAATCCACTCTCTTTCCAGCAATATATTGTACCCTGGATTGCTATTCATCACAAAGAAAACTGTATTAGTGGTTTTGAATCTTATTGTGAGCTTGGCAAAAAAGACTCCTAGCGCTAGAGTCTTTTCCCCAGTGAAGTTGGTGATGGTTACATTGGTCTTCTTAAGGTCCTTCTGGCTTTTTCCGAGCTTCTCAACTGTGCTGTAAGGCATTGTATTAATCACGACTCCCCAATCAACCAAGACTCTACTTATAGGCTCTTTGTTTATCTGAGCCGAGATGTAAGGGGGCCTGAGATGTTTAGCCTTGACCCATCTTTCAAACTCTATTTCTCTTGGCATTGCTATCACCAAAGTTTCATATTCGGCTTCATCTATGCTTACTTCCCCTTCCAAATACCAAATATTACCATCTTGATCGGCAAAATCCCCATCATAGCTACGACAACTGATTTTCCTTGGAATTTGTCTAATAAGACATCATCATTTGGTATATAATTCTGGAAACTCTCGGCATATTTACCACTTACCTTAACCTCGAACCCTTGGTTGGTGAAATTTGTAGCCTGAATGGTGTCTTGGGTAATCTCCTCAGGCCAAGTTATCGGTTGAAATTCAAAGGTATAATACATTGCCTCTGCTACTTTAACATCGGCTGAGAATGGTTTTTGATCCACAGGCACCACTTCCACTTTATCCTCATTCCAAAACATAAGCTGCTGATGTAAGGTAGATGGAACACACATATTTGAGTGGATCCAATCTCTTCCTAACAACAAAGAGTATCCTAGCTTGGCATCTACAACAAAAAATATTGTGATGGATGTTTTGGCTTCCACGGTCAATTAAGCAATGTAGAATCCTAGAGCATCTGTGCTCTTTCCTGTGAAATTTGTCATTTTCATGTTAGTCTCCTTGAGATCTTTCTGAGATTTGTCTAACTTTTTAAGGATCCCTACTGGCATAACATTCATGATAGCACCCCCATCAATCAATACCCGACTGATAGGCCACCCATCAATATGAGCCCTTATGTATAATGGCTTTAAATGTCTTGCCAGCTTAAGTTTCTCAAACTTGATAACTCCTTCTATATTGTCTTTCCCTTTTGTTCTTTCTTGCTGAGGTTCTACAGTTCCTTCTTCGTCGGCTAGAGTGGCCCATGTGGCTTCCTCAGCCAAGACGTCACCATCTAACTATATCGGTTGATTCTCTTTTATAGCAAACTCAACAGGTAAGATCCCATGGTAGCAGCTAAATTCACATCTTCTTGTAGATCATCAGTTAAAATGAGCAGATCATCATCATTGAGAATCTGATCAATTAAACTTTTTGATAGATCTATTTCTGAGATTTGCATTCTCTCGACTGATGTTTCAACTGTTTGAATAAATTTCATGTCCTGATTCTGCCCCTGTAATTCTTTCATGCCTTCTGTATTCTGGCTGATGGCTTTTGCTACTCCCGTAGGTTTAGCTAGACCTAACACTGTTGCTGCATCTTTCATTCGTTGGATGGACCTTTTCCTCTGCATCCTCCTTTTTTGTGTTCTTGTCAGCTGAACAGGTCGTGGCTCTGGTTGTTTCCCTCTACCATATTTGTTCACGGACCATTCTCCCCTGTTAGACTCAATCTTTGACTTAATCATCTTCGCCTCTCTAGCTGATTCGTCATTTCTCACTGTGATCTTTAACATAGACTTCCCTTCATTATAGCTTAGCTCCACGGCTCGCTTGGAGTCTCTAGGCATAGGATGATCAAATATTTGAGGGAGCTGCCTATGCTTATACCATGGTTTCCTTAGCTGGTCTCTTTAAGGGAATTATATTCTTTGGAGCACATTCAGCTGAGGTCCTTCATGCTGTCTTTCCCTCGGCTGACTCCTTTGTTGAGGAGATCAAAATCTTTGAAATACGCTCTGTCGAGGTTGTTCTGAGTTGCCATGTGGCTTAGGCATCCATTCTTTCTTCTCCATCTTCCTGGATGCATCATGACTCATGGTTCTAGTCCCTTCTTTCACAACCACTGATTTTGATCTCCACACTTGCTTATTACGTTGGACAGGCTGAGTGGATGGAGCCTCCTTTTTGGTATGTTTGTTCTCTGTAGATATGGAAACCATATTGATAGTGGCTGCTGGAAAAAGATTGGTATCAATGGTCATGCCTCCTCTCTTTTTATCTGCAAGTTTAAACCTTCCTTCTTTTAAGCCCTTTGAATCACATTCCGAAAAACTGTGCAGTTATTTGTATAGTGTGAGTATGAATTATGCCACTTGCAGTATTTCAAATTTTAAATTTGATCCGTTGGAGATAGTTTATGCCCGTCTAGAAGCTTAATCTGTTTATCTTTGACTAAAAAGTCAAAGATCTAATCTGCTTTTGAAATGTTAAACAGAAATGCCTCTTTTTTCTTTATTTTGACTTTTTCTTTTCCTTTGGCAGGAGTAAGAGCAGGACAAGTGTATGGTCTGCCTCCCAACAATTCAGCAATTATATCTTCCCCTTGGCCTACCCCTTCTTCTTCATTTTCTTCCTCATTGGCTGAATCACAATCGATTACAGCCACCAACTGGGAACCTCTACGCCCTGTTCGATTAGAGCTCCTTTACTCTCTTTCTATTATGAATTATTCAACTCGAGCTGCTTTCCATGAAAGTTGAGCCAAATCACCGTATTCTGAGACGATGAGTTTCTCTTTCAACTGAGGATTCATGTTGTTCACAGCAATGAAGGCACATTCAGCTTCTGGTAGTTGGACGCTGCACTTCCCTTTAACCCTTATAAATCTTTCCACAAACTCTGCTACAAGCTCACTTGCTTGTTGTTTGATTCCTAACAAATCAAGAATAGAAGCTTTTGGCTGTAGCTTATAAAACCTATCATGGAATAAACGTTCCATATCAGCCCAGCTTTGTATAGACTTTGTTGGCAATGCTGAATACCAAGTGAATGCTGCCCTAGTTAAGGATAAAGGAAACAATTGTAGCCTTAGAAAATCATTCTGACTAGCCTCAGCGCATTGGGCTATAAATTGGCTGACATGTTCCATAGTTGACTTGCCATCCTCCCAAGAAAAGGTTGTAAAATCTGGGGTTCTAAAACCTTTTAGAAATTGTACCCTATCTATCCAATCTGGGTACGATTTCCTATATACCAGCCTCTCTAAAGGTCTTAGTTATACTCCAAAATGCCTCCTTATAGCCTCAGCAATCATATTTAAATTAATCAGCTAAGGCACAATCCTCCTCGGCTCAACACAAGGTTGAAGCTGAACAGGTGCTACCTACCAATTGGCCCCCTATTCCACTCCTTGAGGGATTCCGTGGGGCAACTACATGTGTGGTAGAGGATACATCGGCTGTTGGGGCACGTTAATCGGCTATTGGGTCACATTCATTGGCTGAGCTATATAGTTTGGTGGTTGGACATGCGTTGGTTGTGCCATTCCTCCAGGCTGGGTGGGACATCCATGAATTAGCTGAACATTTTGCTCTGGATTATAAAGGCTCCCTCGATTATCTCCTTGAGACCAACTTGTTTATCTTACTAGATCAACTGTTCTGTAAGCAGGTTGTTTCCAATTTCCATTGAGGCCATTTCCTAGCCCTGTATTACTCACTAGTAATCCTAAATTTGCTGATGCATTCGGCGGCCTTTTCACTATTTGTATTTGCCCAAGTTGAGGTCCTTGGTGCCCCCCAGCATTAGTCATTGTCTCATCATTAGTCTTAGGAACATTTGTATACATAGATTCAGCCGATTGACTATGAGTTTGCCATCTTCCTTTCTGTTGCTGCTAGAATATCTGCAACTCATTTTGGACCATTGGCTTCACTATCTCAGCCAATTGCTTAGACACTTCCTGCATCAAATCGTTTACTCCTGCTTCGATCTATTGCCGTATGAAGGATGTGGACATTACTAATGGCTGCCTTTCCTCACATCTGGTCTGCGTGGAGCTGGTCACGTCAGGAGAAGTTGCCGAAGCCTTCGGCGACTGGGAGGTAACAGTTGCATTCAGCTGCTCTGAAATCACCCCTTGGGGCGTAGTCGAGGCTGCCGCATACATAGCTAATTGCCCCCTGCTTTCGACCATAGGGTAGAACTTGAATCCCTCAGCGGCTAGGAGGCACCAGCTATATTCAGCTGCTCTGAATTCACCCGTTTGGGTGTAGTCAAGGTTGCCGCAGACATAGCCGATTACCCCCCTGCTTTCTGCTTTTGGGTGGAACTTGGATTCTGGTTCTTTGAACTCATGTTGATCACCTTTCCGAGTCTTAAATTCATATGCCAAGTATGATCTAATCCTGGAACAGGAAACTCTCGCTGACTCGACCCTGATAGTCCTACCAGGCATGCCAATTTTATGTTGGATGAAAATAATGCAATCGGCTAAATTCCTTGAAAAAACTTATCCAATAACAACATCCCAAATATTACCTACGTTCAGATGATTTAGGCTAAGAAGGGTACTCTGCTCCTTAGCAAATGGACTCCTCAAACGGCTTACGCGAGCAAGCCTTTGAGCAAGATCAGCCAACGAAGAATTGGAATGAAACTTGAACTTTTATTGATCAACCATGAGTTCGTACAAAGCCTTAAAGATAGATAAAGAAACTAAAGAAATGACATAAAGTTAAAACAAAAACTTGAAAGTGGAATAAAAATTGATAGTTAAAATGACATGATATATGATTTTTCCTCGTTCTCCTTTTTCTCTTGAAAACATGGTCTTTTATAGGCTCCTTGAAATGTCGCCATTTTCTTCCCATGACGTGCATAATGGCCTTTGTCTTAACTGCCATGGTTCTATGTTCTAAGTAGTGATAACCGCTGCTTCTCAAGCCATCAGTCTCCAACTACCTTGCTCTCTTGGGAATTGGGCTTATTTTCTCTTTTCAGCCCAGTTAGCCGATACTCCTTTCATGGCCTCATTTCACATATTTCAGCCAATTAAGGCCAATCTCCTACTAGGCCCCAATTACCATCCTTCTTGGCCCAATCATTTTTTTGGTGCCAACACTATGCTAAAAAGATTGAATACAAGAGATCATTTATGTAGCCTTAACATTATTCCAGAAAACCCATCTGCATGTCCTTTTTTTAATAAGGTAACAAAAATAGTCCCCCATCTATCTTTTGATTGTGAAATTTTATGAAAAATTTGGTGTAAATGTCTACTATTGTGGAATATGTCATGGGTGATTTATAGCCAGCCCAACATTTTCTTTGAGGCCTGGTTCGATATGCCTTTCTATGGATTTGAGAGAAAAAGCTTCGAAATTCTACGATGTATGTGATCCTTTGGAGCATTTGGCAATGTGGAAATCGCATGATCTTTGATAATTTAATGTAAGACTAGAACTTGGAATCATTATATCAGATTAAAGTAAGAGTGTGGTGTTGGGCAAGTGGGTGTGTCAAAATTTTCCGTTTAGTCCAGCACGTTCATTACAAACTTACATGAAGTGAGGAAATGGAGAAGCAAACCAAAGGCCAGATTTTTGCCGAGATGATTTCTATTTTGTGTCCAAATTTGTCCAGGTTTCTGGTTTATGCTGTTGTCATTTGTTTTGTGGATATATTGATGTAGCATACTCTATTTGATTGTTTTGTTGGCTCCTTCCTCTACAGGTTGTTCAGAACCTGTTCTACCATAAGAAACTAACAATATATCAAAATTTTTCTCTTAAGCATATTATTTGATTTTTATCATTTTTATTTGTTTATAAAGACTTTTCAATGCCAACATTTTTTATGAATTTTTTTTGCACTCTGTTTTAAGTAATTTTATAAAATAAAAAGTGCATTTAAGTTTCTTATTATTAGAAGAAAAAAGTTATTTAATTATTCTATACCAAATGAGATTTTTTCTATAGGCTAATAATTTTTTTTTTGGTAAAATTGGGCTAATATAATTTGTTTGCACTATTAATATCTCATTAAAAAGGCTGCTCAACAAAATTGGATCATAATAAAAATTAGAAAAAATTAAAATAACCTCTCTTAAAATCAGTTGATATTATATATACCTCTTAAATTTTAAAATTACACATAATTCTGTAATAACTAACAGTGTTAATCTCCACTAAAATAATTTTTAAAATTTGCAAGTTACCCTTAATTAAAAAAAAAAAACCCAAACACATCTTCTTTTCCCCTTTCATGGTGGCAACCCCATTTTCCACCACCTATTCTCTACCCCTTTCCTTTTCCACCACCCCATTCCTGCCATGTTTGTGCTACGACACCAAAACCTCAATACACTTTCTTATTTTGAAATTAAATGCTTCAAAATCAAAATAAAAAATCATGGTTGGGATAGTTATAGTAGCCCCCATCTCCATTTTTGCACTACATCACGCAGTTTTACTGTGCAATTGCCGTGAACCCACATCCTGCCCCACCACAAAGCAACGATTTCTTGCTACTGCATCAAGTCCACGACCCACCACAGTTGACTCCGCTTCATAGTTGCCATTCATGCTCCACCTCTTCCCCATGGCACCAAACCCAACCTTCCTTCCTCTTTGTTTCTAACTCTTTTTATCTCAATTGCTTGTGATTCTTTGGCGAAATTTCTGTTATATTTTTCGTTTTAAAATCATTTGTGCTGGGGATTATGGTGGCAATTATTTAGAGGGAGAGATAAATGTTGTGGATTAATCTATGACTTGAATGGTGTTTTGTTTTATGAATTTTGATTTGATTTGGTTGATTTTGTTGTTGGTTGGTTGCAAGAAAGGGAAAACAAAAAAGGCTTGATTCTGCTCTTGGGCATTGGCATAGGAGTGGCATTTCATAAGAAACTGAAGAAATGATTAAGGGTATAAAAATCATTTCATCTGTTTCTTAATATTTTAAAACTAATTTTCACATTATCTTTAACAATTTATTATTAGTAAAAGATGTCACTGTATTGACTTTAAAACAATTAAGGGAGTCTAGTGCAATTTTAAAATTTAGGGGGAGAATAAGTATAATAATATCAAATGATCTCAGACAAAATCATTGTAATTTGCCTTAAAAATTAATATATCCTAACTAATGTAGATCTTGGTATAATTATCAATAATAAATAGCATTATTCAATTTCTTTATTTGACAAAAACTATATCTAATCACAAAATGTTGATTGATTAACCCACGACAGTTGGATCCATAAGAAAAATGCTAATTTTTTTTAAAAGACCTTCCTAAAATTTTTACGACGTACTTGTACTTGTATAATTGACCATATTCATGAATATCAATGCATGAGATTTTAAATCTTCGTCGTACCCTTTTTTTTAACCATGACTTCCTACCTTCAAAAACATAAGGCATATAATTCATTCATTTCTTTGTTTAATGCGAACTTTCCTGGGAAAATTTTGATTGATTTTCCCGCCATAGTTGGTTCCATTTAGAATGTTAATTATTGTTAACAGGAGAAGGTTTGTTTGGCTCCAAATCAGTCACGAAACCAAGTTATATAAGCAAGGGAGAGGTGAGACCCTTTGCACATCTTCCATGAAATCTGTTATGTAAACAAAAACAATTCATGAGAAAAACAATGTCGTTATCCATTTGTCATGCACTTTTGTCACTTCTCTTTTGCTTTCTGCTGCAGGAACCCACCCAAGCAATAAAACAGCCAAGCTCAATTTCCAGCTTCATCGATCTATGACTACTTCTCTGGTTTCTAATATCGAAAATAGACCTAACAATTAATAATTTATGTTTTTTTTTTTTGTTAGTCCTATATTGTATACTTGGGATCACATTCTTTTGGCCCAAATCCTTCATCAGTTGATCTTGAATCTATCACGAACTCTCACTATGCTCTACCGGATTATACGTTGGAAGGAGTAGAATTTAGTACGACACCCCCCTCCCCCTCTTCCTCCCCAAAGAGTTCATGAAATTCAGTGGTGCAAAACCAGTATGAACTGATGTGATGTATTTTTCTACACAGCATTGAGAAGGCCAAAGAAGCAATCGTTTACTCTTATAATAGATATATCAATGGCTTTGCAGCAGTACTTAATGAAGAAGATGTAGCCGAGACTGCAAGTATGTAGTTCATGTTTTTTCTGTCAAGTTTTCCCACGCATGATGGTCCTTACTATAGGGACATTATAGTATGACAGACAGTTACTTGAATTTTCTAACTGGTGTAAATTTTTTAATTGGAGTAGAGAATCCGAATATAGTATCAGTTTCCTTAAACAAAGGACGAAGACTGCACACCGCACACTCATGGGATTTCCTAGGACTAGAGAGAAAAATTGGTGGCGTTGGACAGGCTGCAGTATGGAGGAACTCATTTGGTGAAGATATCATTATTGCAAATTTAGACACTGGTAATGATGGATAATGAATTTCTTTATGTCGTTGTTTGTTATGTGCCTCATTGAACTATTTGATATGTTCTTATTTCACTATTTTTTAAAATTATTATCATTTATAACATGTATTAATTCTAGAGTGATTATGGATATTGTTTACCATCACTTGAATTAATTTAAGAGATTGGCACTTATTTTCCTTAAATAAGATATTAAATTTGAATCTTTTAAATGAAAAAAGTTAGTATTAGAAAAGATTTACTTTTATAATGGACCAACCCACCTGAAGTTAGATTAGATAAAATTATTAGATTTTTTATAATGACCCTTTAGACAAAAAATTATAGGCCTTGTTTGATTCCATTAGCTAAGTAACTAAACCCAAATGAACCCACAAAAAATAATCCATTCACTCCATGTGCAAGAAATGTTATACACCTAATGATTTAAAATATTGAGTTATAAATTATTTTATTTGCAACTAATAATCAAATTTTTATGTTTGAATTATAAATATCATTATTTATAATGCATCTGTAATATTTAAGAATATTATTTTTCATATAAAAATAGTTTTCTTTAAATGATTTATTTAGTAATACTTTGCTATTTTTTATTTAAATAACATATGTTTTTTTTATTTTTCAAGAGGATCTCCGTCCTTATTATTGGAAAAGGAGACTAATCTTTTTTGAGTATAGTCAACCTTACTCTTTCAATTGGATTTCTCTCTAGAAATTGAACCAAAGTCCTCCCTAAATCATAATGTGTCTTTATTACTATGCCAACTCCCTTATAAGTATTAAATAATATTACGTTTAATTATTAAATCAAAATAAAACCAATGATAATCGATCATTTCTCTTTCTAAAAATATCTCAATAAAAACCATATTAATATGATTTTAATAATTTATAACAATAATTTGTTTTCGTCTAAATCATTCGTATTTGAAATTTACTAAATTCTAACTAATCTGATTAGGGTTAGGTTAGCTCATTATAAAATAAAGCTCTTCTACCCATAATTTTTTTTTTCATTTACATCTAGATTTTGTTTAAGGGGATCAAGAGTTAAACTATGTGAATTAACATATTGTTGATCATTTATAATAAATTTAATATAAAATGATTTTTCTTTTTTGGGTACATATATAAAACATGAATTTAACAATTATTCGGAACTTAACCTATTGTCAACTAAAATTATTGTTTCAATTACACTGGCTCTATTTTTTAACCACTGATAATTTAAGCAGGTTAGATACTGCTATAAACAAGCAATGCAGTTTTGAGTTAAACATGCAAGTTGATTTATTATTCCTTTTTCTTTGTGCTTTATTTTATTTTTCTGTGTGATAACATTTTTGGTCGTTTTGATCAAGCAACGTATATCTAATAAATTGACCATTAAGCTCAAACAATTTGTTTGTTCATGTTATTTAAGGAGGCTTTGAATGTCCTTCCATCAATTGCTTGTTTTTTTTTTTAATTAATTTTTCTTGCCAAGTGCCCACGACCGTTTTATTATTTGTAACTTGTGATAGGTGTTTGGCACGAATCGAAGAGTTTCAGTGATGAGGGGATGGGACCAGTTGCGAAAAGATGGCGTAGAATATGTCAAACTAATAAGAAGAATTCAGATAAATTACACTGTAACAGGTTCATGCAAATTCCTTCAAAACACCGCTTAATGGACATATCAAAATGAGAAAAATATATTATACAATTATGCCAAAAAAGTGTTGAATTAAATTCGCTGTTTAGGCTTAGTTTGGTAGTGTTTTATGAAGGGGTACTTTGGCTTATAAAAAAGTATAAGCTAATTTTTTCTGTTTGGTAAACGAAAAAATTGGAGTACTTTTGCTCTTGGCTTATAAAAGCCAGAGATGCTCTCGAGAGCTCTCATAAGGTGCTTTTCAAAGCTGATTTATACTCTCTAAAATTTAAAAGATTAATATAATATTATTCTCATTAATGATATTAAAAATAAAAATTATTCTTTTTAATATTTATATCCATTATACTTATTTTAAATTTTAAGAGCAACTTTATCAAATATTACTTTTATAATTTCTGCTTATTGAAAATAACTTTTACATTATTTTATCAAAACTACTATAGTTTTTCTAGAGCAGCTTTTAGATAGCTCAAAAAGCTCAACAATTCTCAAAAAGTCACGATAATACCAAAATAAACTTTATTAACAGGACTCCATACTACTTTTTGGTACCAAAAACACACTATATATGCACCTTTTTCGGGGAAACAATCATGTTAATTGTTTCTTCCCACCTTCATATTTATTCTATTAGCTTTGTATAAATAGAGAGTTGGCATGTGTGGCAAGTACTTTAATTTCCTAGAAATGGTTTTAATCTCATATATAAGTTAAATTAGAGGATAATTGACTCTTCATTTTTTCCATTTTACAAGGATATTAATTTTAGAGGATACTGAAGAAATTTAATATTAGTCAAATTAATTTTTGAGGGAAAAAGAATTTAGGTTTAAGCTCTTTGACTATTGCAATTATCCATAATATCAACTTTAATTTTTTAAGGACTAATATGTGTCCAATAATTAAAAACTAATGTGATCGATATCTTTGTATACCTAATTTTTTTTTTTTTTCCCTTAGGAATCAATGTGACAGACATTGAATAATGTGGAGTTTAATCTAAGTTTCTTTTAAGATTCGAAAACAAATCTTTATGATATATATTTCGGAAGACAAAAATCTGCACGAATACAATGAAGCTAGGATTCAGTTTACTAACGGTTTTCATTGAGGTTTAACTGCTTTTGATATTTTTAATTAATTCCTCGGTGTTCTTATTTTGACATTTTCACTAATCATTATATGCAGGAAGCTTATTGGAGCAAGATATTTTAACAAAGGTTATCTTGCGGCAGGTGGTTATGGCTCATACAACAGTGCTCGTGACTATGAGGGTCATGGTTCACATACTTTGTTAACCGCTGGTGGCAATAATGTTGATGGAGCCAGTGTATTCAGCAATGGCAATGGAACAGCAAGAGGTGGATCTCCAAAAGCCTATAAGGTGTGCTGGCCACCAATCTACGCTGGTGAATGTTTTGATGCAGACATTTTGGCTGCTTTTGAAGCTGCCATTAGTGATGGCATCGACGTGCTTTCGCTGTCTTCGGGTGGATCTCCCCAGGAATTTTCTCAAAGTGCACTTTCCATAGGGTCCTTCCATGCTGTTGCCAACAACATAGTTGTAGTTTTTTCCGCTGGAAATTCAGGACCCGATCTTGGAACCGTAACAAACCATGGGTTCTCACTGTTGCTGGTAGCACAGTTGATAGAGTTTAATAGTAATATTACGCTTGGTGACAAGAAAATTCTCAAGGTATTTGTCTATCATACCTTTTTTCTTTGTTGCTATATCAAACCCTATAGCACTTTTTGTTTTCATTGACCTTCAACTCCAACCCATTTTCTCCCCCATATACCTTTTTTCATTCTCAATCTACTAATGGGAAGTCGGCTTAAATTTTATTTAACGTCAAGATTTCCACTGCCAAGAACAAGCAGTAATCTAGAGAAATATTAATTTCAACATCATTATGCGATGCTATATGCAATATCACTCTCATACAAACTTACACTACAGCCACCTCATTTCAAAACACATGTATTTCGATATTCATGCACTCTTATATTAATATATGATGTAATGTCTACACTTACATGGGTTCAAATAATAGCAACCTAATCCATTATGGAAAGCCATGAAAGGCTCATGTGGCATCTAATCTATCTTGATTGTAAGGGAGCAACCCTTTCAGATTTTCGCTTGTCATCTCATAAATTCTACCCACTGATAAGTGATAACTGCAATGGATGCTAGAGCTAGCTAGTAATGCATTTGATGAACATGTGTAAGAATATATATAGGGATGTCAAATTTACCCGACTTTGTGGGTACTCACAGATAATACCCATGACGGGGCGAATATGGGAATAAGGGATTCAAATATCCATTTGTTAAACAGGGTAAGGAGTGGGGATCATAATATCTATACTTGTATGTACCCGATATGAAATTACCAAATTACCGTTATATATATATATATATATATATATATATATATATATTAATAATACATACATATATTAACAATACAAGCCCTAGTTTTATTTTACCTTCTATTTCCCAGCCACCTCCAACCCTTGGCCTTGGTTTCGTCTCCTCTCTTTGCTTTTCTATGCTTCAACTTGCTTCCTATTGCAACTCGAGTTCATACTCAACCTTCCAGGTCCCAGCCCACCATCTACCTTACTCAGTTGCTCCACTGTCACAGTCGCAGAGCACCGTTCTTTGTCCTCCATCACATTGCCAACCTCGACGCCATGAAGCTAATCCACACCCAAGTCCTCAATCTAACCAGGACTACACAAGTACAACATAATCACAAAATTCTTAAACCAAAACCATCTAGACATTCCACAAAGCACAATTTCCATCATTTCCATACACCCACACACTAATTGATCCTCAAACTTTCATCACAGGATCATTACAGCAATATCACACATAACATCAGCTCAGAATCATCAAGGACATCAACATCATATTAATTAGAAATTAACCAGTATTTAGCAGCAATGTGAAACAAATCATGAATTTACCTGATTGGTAGGAAAACCAGGTGGCAATTGACCCCCTTGTTGACTCACAAGAAAATTCACTTGCTCTTGTAGCAGTTGCAATTGTAACTTCAAGTTATCATACTCAACTCTTGATAGAGCACCAATAGCTGAAGATTGCATTGATCCTCCTGAGCGAAACGAAGACCCAAGCATTTGAGATGGGCAAACACCAAAACCCATTCCTTAAACATATCTTGGGTGCTCTTTCCCAAAGACTTTGGCATATGCTTCATGTTCAGAGGGGCCCTCATTAATCTCCTTTTCCAAATCTTCCTACACAATATTAAACAATGTAAAATCAAACATCCAAAACATACATTGCCAATATTAAGCATCTGTGAAAAATATAAATACATCAAACATCCAAAACATAGTTAAGACTTACACTTTTCTTCTGGGCCTCATCATTGACAAAAGATCCATCTTTTTTCTTGTGGGCAATAGGATACATTTCTCCTCTACTATACTCTCATCCTGTTTGAGTTTCCTAACATTTTGACCATAAAATTAGTTAGATTAAAAATTCATCATTTCATTCTCTAAAAATAGCAAATTAAACATTAAGAGAATAAATAATTTGTACTAGTTCATGTTGTTTCCTAGCAAGTGTCTTTGAGCCAAGAGTATGAGGAATTGTTAACTGTTGCCGGTTAGCAGAATTCTTTTCACTTATTGCCTGTATATTAGTATATATAAAAATCAACAAATGTTAAGCATAATTAAAGGTTAGCAAATATTGCCTTTGTATGATGATTACCTGAGCTTTGTCACTTAACTTATATTCCAAAAACACAGCCCAATGATCCTTAGAGATCCCATTTGGATGGAAGTTGAGATTTTGTTCCCAACCAAGTTCCGATTTATAGTTATCAAGAAATAACCAGCATTTGTTATCCTTCCATTTCTTTCCAATATTTGAAAGAATATATTTTTGGCTACCTTCATCATCAACAACAAAATTTTTCTTCAAAGCAAACACAATAAAAATATGGTTAGTAAACCAAAAATAAAATAAAATAAAAATTCAAATTTATACAATCAAATACAATTCATACCTTGATAGTTTGAGTATAAACATTCTCCTTATACTCTTCCGGAACTTTACGCTAGTTTTTGTAGATTATGGGAAAATTGTTAAAATTACTAGCAATGTGCCCCAAAAATCCTCCTAATAAGCCACCAGACTCTCCAATTGGCTGACCCCTATGATTCCATTCCGTCACCACCCGTGTCCCCCTAAGAAGTGCAAGTGCATCTTGCACCCTAAGGCGTGTTTCCTTCTCAATGCCTTGGTCATCTAAATCGAAAGCCAACAACGATTAGTATAAAAAATTATAATAAAAACATAACATAATAATAAATGAAAAATAATGAGTAGTAAATCTTATACCCCTCACATTAACAGTCCACATGATGTTACACTTTCTGTTTGAAGTAGTGATAAGTGGACCTTGGTTTTCCAGCTCTTCAGTATCACCAAGTTCAATGTATGAAAAACTTTAGGTATTAGACTGAATTGGTAGCTGAGAAGGATCTTCTTCATCTTGAGTCGATGAAGTAGTATGAACTACAGGCTCACTTTGAGGAGAAATTTGGGATGCACTTTGATTTATGCCTTCAGAATTAGCATGAACTTGAGTTGGTTTCAACTGACGCCTAGGAGGATGTCGCTTTATCCTAAGCATATTTGTAACAATTTTCACTCGAAATATTGAATTTAGAAAATGTAAGATTTACATTTCATCACATGATAGTGTAAACATAAATACAAAAATGGCAACCATTGTGAAGGACAAAAATGGCAAACAGAATGGTAGTATAAACATACGCATCAATACTCATGTAGAATCACAAGTGGTTTTATAATGGAAATGATCAAGTAATGTGCATACATGAAAAGAGAAAAACAAAACATGAAAATCCATATTCTTAGTACACAGATTTAATCATGTCTTTTATACAACCATATCCTCATTCTCATCATCATTTCCATTAATTATGGGACTTTGAGGATCATCATCTGTAACCATTCTTGCCAATAGTATATGTGTAGTATCATCAGAGAAAAATATTTCCAAGTTTTGTGGTGGATAATTCTCATTGGATGCCATAATTTCTTCATCATCTTCACCCATGTCATATAAGTCTCTTGGCTTTAAGTGAATCGGTATGCACCAACCTTTTTCCTTCTCATCCTCTACATAATAAACCATTTGAGCTTCAGAAACTTTAATGTTTGGCTCATCATCTTCATGTTCACCAGGAGGTATTAGTCTAGCAAAATTAATAAAGGTAAAACCCAACTTGTCTTTTTTTTATGCCTCTAGGAGTAGTCATATTAGCCCATTGACACTTAAACAAGGGAACTATGAAGCTGTTATAGACAAGCTCAATAACATCCATCAACTTCCCATAGTAAGGTATGTCTCCAAAACTCATTTGGACATCCCTATTGCTCGAGTAACTTCTAGTTCCAAATGTACCAAAAACTCCACTATTTTGAGGTTTTAATGCATTGTCTCGTGCCAAGGTTCGAAATTTGTGTCCATTAACATTATATGCTGAGAACCTTCTAGCTTCATCATAAGGACCTTGAGCAAGACTGACAAGAATGTCTTTATCCAATTTGGGAAGATTATTGAGATTATTGTGAATCTAAACACAAATATGCCTGTATTAGTCACATGCATATTTCAAAAAAATATGCAATATACATGGAAATAAGTGATTTTTACTCACATAATTAGAGAACCAACTAACAAACTCCCTGTGAACCTCTAAATTCCCTAAATATACACATCGTATTAGGCATTCAAAAAGAAAAATTTGACAAATAATGCAAGTATAAGAATTACTCACTCAAGATGGCAATTGACAGCAGGATAGTTAGTTAACACATGCCTATGAGCTTGTATCTTCTCAATTGACGTTAGAGTAAAATATGAAGAGCCACCAACTGACTTTCCAACTTGAGGAAATAGTTCAGATACTCGTGATTCGGGCTCTATTTCATCAGGCTCATCATCAACACGACTAGGTCGATCCCATCTTGTCTCAATATTGTCTAGATATCTTGAACAAAATGTAAGAATCTCTTGCGTAAGATAACCTTCAGCCATAGAGCCTTCTGGTCGTGCTTTGTTATGTACACAGGACTTCAGTTGTCCTAAGCACCTATTAGGTCAAAACAGATGTAATTAATAACAATCCTATGCATTACTAAAATAATGAAAAAACAGAGACTTATCTTTTACCTTTCTATAGGATACATCCATCAATAATAGACAGGACCTCCAAGCTTAACTTCTTCAACAAGGTGTACAACCAAGTGAACCATAACTGTGAAGAACGATGGGGGAAATAACATTTCCATGTGGCATGAGGTGAGCACAATTTGATCTTGCAATTTGTTTAAATCTTTAATAGACAACACTTTACCACATAACTTCCTAAAGAATGAGCACAACTCAATCAATACTGCTGAAACCTCATCAGGCAAACTTGTCCGCAAGGCTAATGGTAGAAGTTCCTCCATCAATATATGATTATCATGACTTTTCAACTTCCCATTTATCCTAAGATTATCCACATCAATGCACCTAGAAATGTTGCTTGAATACCCATCCGGTACACTAATGTTTCTTAAAGTTGCTAGAAATGCCTTCTTGCCTTTACTAGTCATTGTAAAGATAGTTGGAGGATACTTTCCACTTTCATCTGGCCAAAGATCATATTTACAACCTATAGCTTTAAGGCCTTTCCGAGCATTGACATGATCTTTTGACTTTGCACTATCATTTAGCAAAGTGTAAATCACATTGTCGCAGACATTCTTCTCAATATGCATCACATCAAGACTGTGACACAACAAGTTATGCTTCCAATAGGGAAGCTCAAAGAAAATGCTTTTCTTTTACCATTGTTGAGTACCTTTCGTAACACGTCTACCACGTCTTCTTTTTCCTTTTCCTTTTATTTGTATTCTTCAACCAAATGTGACATCAATGTCCTTGACTTACTCAAGAATATCAAAACCAAATAACATCTTTGGTGGATTGCGAAATTCTTGCTCTCCATTAAATCGAGCCCTATTCAATCTAAATCTATGCCTTTGATCAAGAAAATGACGATGACCCATAAAACACCATTTTTTACTATGAGAAAGACAGCAAGGAATAGAGTCGAAGTTGCAAGATGGACAAGCAAATCCAGTGTATGTGTTCCACCCAGAGAGGGTTCCTGGCCCAATAAAGTCACTAATTGTCCACATCAAATCTGCATGCAATTTGAATATCTCTCACTTGAAAGAATCATATGCATCCACACCTTCATTCCATAACTCTTTCAACTCTTTGATTAAAGTGCTGTAAGTAGATATCTATATCATTTCCTGACATTCTCTTCCCAGGAATTATCATTGAAAGAATAAAAGATGTCTGCTTCATACACAACCATGGAGGAGTGTTATAAGGAATGAGAATAATTGGCCAAGTGCTATAACTTACATTCATACTACCAAGGGATTAAAACCATCAGTAGCTAATGCAAGGCATACATTTCATGGATCCTTTGCGAATGAAGTGTTTGTTAAATCAAACATCTTTCAAGCTTCTGCATCTCTAGGATGCCTCATCATGCCATCCTCTTTAGTATCCATAGCATGCCATATCATATCCTCAGCTATCTTTGAAGATAAAAACAATCTTTTTAAATGAGGTTTCAGTGGAAAGTAGCAAAGAACTTTTGCTGGCACTTTGTTTTTTATATTCCCATCACTGGATACTTGATTCTCACCACCCTTTGTCCTTGATTTCCATCTAGACTTGTTACAAACTTTACATATTTCCTTCTCTTCATCTTCACCCCAATACAACATACAATTATTCGGGTATGCATGTATCTTTTCATAATTCAAGCCAAGCTTGGAGATAGTTTTCTTTGCCTCATAAAATGAACTTGGAATCTTAGCATTTTCAAACGCATCATGTAAGAGTTCTAATATCATCATCATGGCCTTGTCACTCATCCCACACACACATTTGATATGATATAACTTCACTAAAAAAGAGAGTTTTGAATATTTTCTACACCCTACATATAAAGGTTGTTCTTCGTCTCTTGCTAACTCTTCAAACTCTACAACTTCACGCCGTTCTTCAGTTACATTTGGCATCACTCTTTCAACTCTGCCAAGGTCCTCATTTGATGCTAATGGTACTTCATTTGTGAGGTGCCTATCAAGCCCCAAAGCATCATCAATCATGTTACGAATAGGATCTTCATCGACCATGCCATCTTGAACAACATTCAAATTATGACTGTTTAAGACATTACTGGTCTCCCCTATGTCAGACTCTCCATGATAGAACCAAAATTTGTATCCTTTTGGAAATTGTGTACAAATTAAGTGATCATACACCACATCCCTTGGCTACCATTTTTTAAAACCACACCCGGAACAAGGGCATATTATTCTGCCATTAACTGAACAATGTTCAAAAGCAAATTAATAACTCCCCTAACCCCCTGTTCATACTTAACTAAATTCCGTGGCTTTGTAATCCATGTCTTATCCATTTATCAATATTAGAATCTTCTTTCTGAATTCAAACAAAACATATTATTTAATAAATTTGATAACACATCTTTATTTTTTTTCTACATAGCCCACGAGAAATAGTAAAATAGTATACTAGTATAAATTAGTATACTATTTGTACGAGCAATGGAGCCAAAGTGAAGCTCATACTAAGAGAAAGGATTCACACAAATGACAAGTACATTAACAATTAACTCACTATTACAAGCAGTGTCTCATATAATAGGGATCAATTAAATAATAATCTTGGGTACAAATTAGCAAACTTGCCACTTTCAAAGTTCAAAAACACAAACCAGCTATTCATACCAAAATACACAGGAATTAGGGTTCATGCTAGTAACCAGGAAAAAAAAAACAAGAAAAAGGCTCATGCTTAATTTCTCACAAACCAAACCACACCAAAACTTACTAATACAGAAGAATATATGATAATGATTGTGAATAAGGCTTGGTCAACCCAAAATTTATTATGTTGCCATAACATGTTTATAATTGATTCTTTTAAAAACTAAACCTTTATGTATCAAATGCTCAAAATCTATACATATAAATCAAAAGTAGGTACCATGAATTACCTTAAGCATGTACTGTGAATACAACTATGGTCACCAGTTTCAAGACCTACATGCACTAGAACTAACTTGATACTTCCACTGCAATATTCATAAAAGAAATAATGAGGAAACAACGAATTTATGCATCTCTAATCCCTTTTTTTTTGTCATGGTGGTAGGGTTAGAATGTGGGCAACATTTTATTGGCTCTCTAGGATACTCAAATAAGTGCTGCTTGTGTTCATGAGAGGTCACAGTCATATGTATATATCTAGATTATTATTATTATTAATATTATTATTAGTTGTCAATGTTCTTACTTTGATAGAAATAGTAAATTAGTCTTTTGAAGAAGAAGACAAGTTAATGAATAGATAAGATCGCAAAAATATATCAAGACAAATATATGATAGGATTAAAACTGAGCAAAATTCATGGGTTTATAAACAAAAAGAGGAAATAGGAAAAAAAAAAAAAAGAAGCCACACTATGGAAACGTGATAGATGTACTCATTCAAATATAAGAATGTTCAAGCACGACATTCAAGCACTTAATGAGATTATTACTATAGAAAGTTGGTTTTTTTTTTTTTCTAAAAAAACAAAACCATATTTAAAAATGCCATACGTTCAAGATCATGCTTACAAAAGCCATACTTAAATATGAGAACAAATATATATAGATAAATATAAGATTAATATATTTAATTTATATTTTCATGAACAGTTTTGTGAAAAGCCGTTCATAACCAAAACCACTGCCAATAGAATTTTTCTTTTTAACTATGATTGTGGTTAGATAAGCATTTTTTTTTTTCCTCTCAGACATATGCTTATTTTTTTTCTAATTGATTGAAATTTTATTTATAAAACTTTTTACAAAAAATCGTTCTTATCACATAGTATTAGTCATGAAATTAACATTATTGTGTAACTAAGACATATATTAAACATGACTTAATGAACTAGCCGTCAGTCTTTATCACTCTTTTTCCATGACTCATTTTCATGCAAAATTGACACTTGTTTACTATCAAATACATGCAAATGCCACTTCATATTTATCATTTTTCAATGCATAGGTCTATCTCAATCTGAACCTCAATCTCCTTTCGTGGCTGGTGAGTGTCCTCACCATTGTTTTAAATTGCGGACCGCATCACATGATGCGGCCGCAATATTACAGTTGTGGTCACCGCCGCAACCGCATCACACCGCAATTGCGGTGTTTCACCTATTCACGTAAATTGACCGCAACGTAACCGCATCGGAGCCGCAACGGGCTGCATCAGAGCCGCAACGGTCCGCATTAGGTCGCAACAGACCGCAACGAGCTTAATTTCAAATGATAAACTAAAAAAAAAATCACACCGCAACGGCCGCAATACGCATCGCGATAGCCGCAATACCCGCAATCGCAACAACCGCAACCGCGACCGCATCCGCAGCCGCAACCGCAATTTAAAACACTGGTCCTCACCATTGGATTTAACCCATAATGACATCACTGACAGTCTTTTTCAATTATGACCCATTTTTTCCCTTGCTCAGGAATTTATATGTATCATTTAATATAATCTACCTTTGCACGACAGAAATAAGAAATGATATGCAATTGAATTGAAATACAAGATATGAATGAATGGATTGTAAACCCAAAAAAAGAATATGGATGAATGGAAAAAGATTAGGTAATAATAAAGAAAGAGGGAGGTGTACTTCGCAGGTATGATATATGATGCCCAATCTTTTATTTTTCATCTTCTTTTTCTTGTAGTCCGTTTTCCCCCAAAATTTCAGGATCAACCAGAACTTCAATTAAAGTTAGAAGCAACCTGCCAATGTACCTAACCAAAACAGATTGAGACACAACACACAGTAGGGCTTCAATGAATAGCAGATGAAGAATTAAACATTCATGTTTCCATAAAAATCAGTACATATGAAAAAAAGAGTACACAATAATAGATTAAGTCCAAATTTTCATCATTCCATTTTACATTTGTAGTTACATGAATGAAACACACACACAAAGGTACACACTCTCAAATAAAAAATGGTCATTATTGCTCTAACTTCTAATTTTAGAATCAAAACACCCAAAATCTTCAAATAAATAAATACCAATCACAGACACATGTTGTACAGGAACATGGACCGTTTTGAGCTTTCATTCCTCTTCAATTCAACAATTAAAATCTATACTACCCCTTAATTATATAGAAAGTCATTAGGACTCTAGGCCTTATTATATAGAAAATCAATACTTATTAACAACAAACAATTTAATTTAAAGTAACTAATTATGAACTATTCCTAACTACTTACAATCACTTGAATAGCAACTTACAATATTATCGGATTATCAAAACATTAGCAAACAATGATGAAGCTCGACCCATAACCTTCCTATCACAGAGACATATTAGAATACCATGGGCTTGAACCTTTCTTAGTCCTTGGTAAAGCAAATTCTCTACCCCGTGAACATCATAAACAAATAGCTCTTAGTCACAATACAACTTCCCAATTCTTTAACAGAACTTAATGAAGTCTCCTTGAAAGTGTACTTTTAGCAAACATACTATATTAGAGTAGTGCCCCTTATTATAATGAAAATTAATCAAAGGAATATTGAATCAAAGAAGCACACGTCATTACAACAATTTTAAAAACACTTTCTATGGCATGGCTTAAGGGTATTAGGGAGCTATTATTGGACGAGAATATCAATATGGCTGTAGCGATAGATCAAAAGATATTAAATAATTTTCTGCTTACTCTGTTATGCCTATGCTATTATGCTTTGAGTCAAGTCAAAACTAACCTCCAAGTAGTAGAAATGTCGAGAGACTTGTCTAGGTCACAACTTTGTTTAACACGCAAATCAAAGCAAAGAACTGCAAAAGAAAAACACTAATCAAAACCAACAAATAAGGTAAGATGAGGAAAACGCCATCTTAGAACAGAGAGAGAAAGAAAGAAAGAAGAGAACACCTTTGCTTGTGAGTAAGAAATAGAGAAAGATTTTTGGATTGTGCTCCGCAAAAAGGGCCGTGAAATGTTCAAGCGGAGGCCTTTTTTCTTAACCGCCGTTAAATGTCCACTGCAAACATTCATATTTGGTGTAGTGTAAGAGTCCTATTGTAGTTAAGCATGCATCCATGCAAGTGAAGTTTATGTTACTATTGAATTTATGTACCAACAATTTAAAGTGTTGTCTCTTCTATTTTTAAAACACCGTAATAAGGTGGTTTTATTGATACATGCATAAGTTATATGAAAATTGATAAGTCAATAAATCATTTCCAATATTTGTTTGTCTTTCTAGTTGTTGCTTTAATTTGTTATGAGTCCCATTATTTGAACTCATACTTTGAAACACTAAAAATATACTACATTCTCAAAGGTATCGGGCTTTTTATGGTGACCTTTGAATTTGGACGGGTTTTGGTGCCTATCCTAGTTGGACCACTAATAATAGGGAAATAGTATAGAGGTATCTATGTAAGATGCTTATATGTTTACATTTCGAACATAACCTGATTTGGATGAATAGCTAAATTACACATGGTTAATAAATTATAACAAAAAAAACTTAAATTTGTTCTTTTAAAAATAAAAATAAAAATCTTCTTTCTTTACTGCCTAGATTCCCCTCCCCACCTCCTTCTGGCACCACTTTCCTTCGGTGGCCCATTTCCCACTTCCTCCTCCAATACCATATCCTTCCCCAATACTTTACCTTATGATACCTCTTCTCTTCTGCCCTTAGCTCCAATTAAATCTAAGGACAAATTATCAGCATCTTTTCTCCAATTTTAGCTTAAATCATTACAAGACAATTAACCCCATAAAATAAACAGATCAAACCCCATATGTAAATTGATGATAAATGAAACCCAAAAGCTAGAAATTAAAGAAAACTACAAAGATTGGAACTACATGAGAACATAACATTGAATGGGAAAAATAATCAGTCCTAAAGAATAGTTAAAAAAAAAGGGTGGACAGAGTGACTAATGGTGGTGATGAGAGTGTTAACTCTTTCATTATTACTCTCTTCAACAACTATTTTCATGGCTTTGGGACAGAGTGCTTTTGCTTCTAGCTCCTTTAAAGGCTCGTACTTCTTCAGTTGTTCTATTTGTTGGTCTATGTTTGGTGTCTTTATCTCTTCCTTCTCCTTCTCCTTCCCTCCACTAACACTCAACCTCTTTTTTTGAGACTTTCTCTCAAATCCCACCACTTCTATTTTAAGACAAGTTGGTTGGGTGACTAGGGGAAAGGAGAGGTGTTAGAAGGTGAACATGTTCAAAAGGATGTGAAATTAGAGAAAGGAAAACGGGATAGGTCCCCGGAGTGAAGGAAGGTAGCAGCAAAGGGAGGTAGTGGGGGAATCTTGTTAGCATCAAAGGTTTAAATTTTCTTTTTGTGAAGAACAAATTGAAGTTTTTTTTTTTAACAAAATAATAAAATGTAGAAACATAAGCATCTTACATGAATATCTTTATGCCATTTGCTGATTGCTAGCGGTCTAACTAGGATGGGCACCAAAACCCCTCCAAATTCAAAGGCACCATAGAAAGCACCAAAAGGTATAGTGTGTAATCCAATGGTGTGTGCCAATTTAATGGTGTGGGATCTTAAAAAATGTTTGATTTTCTCCATTTTGTATCTTTTTTAATGTACAAAAATGTTCTCTTGAGTATTGTAGAATTAGCTTAAAAAGGATTGATAAATTAGTTTGGCTTAGAAGAAAAATGCTATTTGAACCCATGTGAGTGAGAGTAAATATTGATATACGTGTATATCAAGATGAAATATATATTGTATGTTTATCTAAAGTAATATTATTTGTATATCAAAAGCAAATATCAAAAGTGGACACCATCTAAAGAGAGACATAAAATTTTTAATGATGATAGGTAGGCCCATAATTTTGTATGTGTCTCTTTCAGTCCCATTTTTTTGTTATTTTTTATAATATAAATAAGATTACTTTTATAAAAGAGGTGGTGTTATATTTAGTGTAAAAAATTGATACACAAATAACATATCTCAACTTAGTGTACCTCTTATCATCCTGAAGATTGAGAATAAATACCTGCTAAAGTAAGCACTCAAGGGATTCAGATGTCTATTATGAAACATATCAACATTATTAATGGATTGGAGAATAAATGAGATTTCATTTTCAAATTTTCCTTCCTTGTCCATTACGTTGAAACTTGAAAATGTGTTTTAGTCAAAGAGCACTATCGTTAAGCCAGAACCTATATGCCTAATATTCATTTGCCCGATTGAGGTAGGTAAACGATTAAATTAAATAGCAATTAATTTTTAATTACCTATCAATATTTATAATTAATGTTTTCTTAAATAAATTGAAAACGTCATATTTATACTCATTTTATAGACAAATTTATTTTAGAGAGTTTTTCCTCCTTCATGTCGTCTTTCCTAACAATTAACAAAAACGGCTTCTAGCCAACCGCAGCTGACGTCTGGTGCTACTGACTTTGACACTGTATATGTTTCCAAGCTAGCCTCGTTGGTTAGTGCTAGAATGCTTTGAGAATGCCAGTGAAAGTAGATTCTCCACCATAAGCAAACTGAAGTTCAATCAATGTACACCTAAATTCTAAACCCTATTATCAAAGTAAGACAAATGTTGTTGAAAAGACCGTATATGAGTCACTGCTAGAATCTAGCCTTCGAAATTGGTTAAGATAAATAATATTATTTGTGCTCATTTTACTTGAAATATCGTGTTGATTCATCCATCATTCACTATTAAAAATTAGTTGACACAATATTATAAATGAAATGAACATAAATAACACTATTCTGTTAAGACGTAATCAAGCACGCCAATTTGTTTTCCTTTTACTTTTTTTTGTCTGACCACTCGTTTTTCTCCTAAGTCTGTACTATTCATTTGTTTGTTTGTTGTTCACTTTTTTGATTTGGGGGACAGACGATTTTCGCAAGGTGGGGGAAGGGGAGGGTTCCATACTCAAACCCATGATGTGGTGCTAATAAGGCTTTTTTTTTTTTAATTATTTGTCATAGAGGGAATTTTAAGGGCTCTGCACCCTTACCCACGGGACTCGAACAAGTTTCCCCTGCTTCTCGAGGTGCAGTATTTGTCCATTGAGGCAAGGGCGCAAGGCCTTGTCCGCGATGCTAACGAGGCTTCAGATTTCCCACTTTTGCCTCACATTAGACCATTTGTTTGGTTTTCACTTGCAATGTTGTAACGTTTGTATGGAATGGGCTTGGCCCATGTGTCTGACATTGTGGGTGGAGACTTCACTTTTAAAGATATTTTAAAGACATTGGCCGAAAAAGAGGTTTTTTTAATACAAAAGAAAGATAAGTTCACGACAAAAAACATATGTATGAGTTGTCCAAACAAAATATAATGAGTTTAAATTAGGTGTATTGACAGTATAAAATTTTTTTACACTATCATCTAATTAAAATCTTTTATTTATATGACTATTTAAGTAATAGATAATTATGTTAAAGAATTTTATCAATATGATAATTTATGATTAGATGTCTGTATAAAATTTATTTATATTAATAATACATTTAAATTAAATCTAAATATAATTCCTTCGCGGATGATCATTTAACTCAATGGCAAAACGTCATCCCCAATATCTGTGATGTCGGGTACAAGTACGACACTAGGTCAATGTTTTTTGAGGTTGTGCAAATCAAATCAAATTCAATAAAAATCATTAAATCAATTTAACACAAACTAAAATTTAATTAAAATCGTAAAATTTTGAATTAAATTGATTTTTATTTTTTTTGTAAATAGTTTATATTGGATAGAATTTTAGATTTGATTTTTAAAATCAATCCAATCTAATCTAAATCAAATAATATTATATAATATATTTTATTATTATTAAGTTTTAACTTTTATTTATTATAATTTTAATTTATCATATAATTTTCTATATTTATATGTCATTCTCATTTAAGTACTATTTTATGCATATTACATAAGTATAAATATTTTTTTATTTATTCATATTATTCATTCAAGTTACTTTTTATTTATAATATTTTATAATTAAAATTTTCTTTTATCAAAAACCGATTACATCAATCCAATCCAATCCAAACAACTAAAATTGGTTCGGATTAAATCATATTTAAAATCAAAATTAAATTGATCTAATCCAAATTATTATATATTTTATTATTTAAATTGAATAAATTTTTTATTCAAAACTTATTCAAATTTTACCACAATACCCGTAAATTGTTACCCCACCCCACCACTCCAAATGACCAAAGAAGAAAAAAAATCCTTCAAAGTCAATTAAATTTGGACCAAAAAAAAAACATGACAAAGAAAGCCACCAAAAAAGATTTAAGTAATAAAAAAAAAAAAGCCCAAACTCATCATTTGACAACATGTCAAATTTTGTAAGATCAAGAAATTTTTTTCTTTTTTAAGTTAATCGACACTTGTTATTTACTGTATGTCTCATTTAATTTTGAGATGTTCCATATTTAACTTTTACCTCCCAAAAATATTCTCTAAGAATAATTTTTAGTCTTACTACCTTCACTGAAAAAAAATGAAAAACACCAATAATAAAAAAGATTTTATCCCTATATTTGACTAATAACATGTATATATATATATATATATACTCCATTTAAATATATTTTATTTTATTTTTAGTTCCACTATAATATTTGTTTTTCACTTTTGATCCCTCTTTTTCCAATTTGAAGTTTTTGATCCATATTGTGTTAACCTAGTAGTTAGCTAATAATATTTATAAAAATTAAAAAAAAAGATATTTAAAATATTTATAAACATTAAAAATAAATTTTTTAATATTTAAAAAATTAAATACATATTCTTAAATATTTATTGAAACCAAAATTTAAAACGACATGAATCAAAATGCAAACATTAGAAAAAAAAAAAAAAAGACCAAAAGCCAAGAAAAAAATTGTAAAGGAATTAATATTAAAATGATATATATTTATAAAGATTAAAAATATATTTAAATTAACTCAATCCAAACTAGATTTATTATTATTTAAATTCTTCTTTTCTTTTTTTGGAACATAGGTAAAAATATATTTGAA
This sequence comes from Pterocarpus macrocarpus, assembly GCA_031439585.1. Lineage (NCBI taxonomy): Eukaryota > Viridiplantae > Streptophyta > Magnoliopsida > Fabales > Fabaceae > Pterocarpus > Pterocarpus macrocarpus. The sequence continues at coordinate 39,409,392 of CM062513.1, read as the reverse complement.
TTTATAACCACATACTCTCCAAACCCTTACCGCTAATCCATTCTTAGTGATTTAAAAAAAAGAAAGTATCACATTTTTTGTATATAATCATGTGTGCCCAAAGAAAAATACATCCAAATACTTAAATAGATAAAACTCTCTTAAAGCTTATGTGACAACTTAAAATACATGCGCACATCTTTGGCTTTACATCTGAATGGGCATCTATTATCAATTTTGTATGACCTTTTCTAATACATCGAGTTTCATTTTCAAGTCACTTAAAATATGTAAAAAAGTAAAAATTAAAAATCCATACCCAGTAAACCAAGTTAGAGAAATGTTACATATCTACAGAAATTCCAAAGACATACTTTGGTTTGTCTGATTCATCAGAGTTCACTACATCCCATCGTAACAACGAAGACTTACTCTGGAAGAGGCAACTCCATTTGCTTATGGCGCAGGCCACATTCTATCTAATCGTGGAGTGTACCCAAGACTTGTATATGACCTAAATACTACTGATTATTTAAACTTCTTGTGTGGTCATGGTTACAATAGTTCCGCAATCAAAGTATCTACAGCAAAATTTACACTTGTCCAAAGTCATTTAACATAGCAGATTTCAACTACCTATCTATCACAATTTCTCACTTTAACAATGGTCATCATCAGTATGTTACTCGTACTCTTACAAGTGTTGGGTCCCCAAGCACATACAAAGTGTGAGTCAAGGCACCTCCAGAAGTTCTAGTTTCAGTTGAGCCTAACATTCTAAGTTTCAAGAGAAAGGGTGAAAAGAAGTTGTTCAAAGTTACATTAACATTAGGGTCATTAAAAAAGTATAAGGCTGATCATATGTTTGGGGGTTTGGTTGGACTAATGACAAGCACCATATAAGGAGTCCTATTATAGTTAAGTATCCATTTTAGTGAAGTTTGTAGGTTGGTGCTGTATTTACCTACCAACAACTTCAAGTGTCATCTCTTCTTTTCTTTTCTTTTTTCTTTTTTCACTATGTAATAAGGTGGTTTTGTTGATGTATGCATTAATTATTTAAAAGTTGATAAGTGAATAAATCCATTTTAATGTCATTTACTTTTCACTTTTTTTTTTTCTGTTCTTGCTATGTATTGTAGAACTAGCTAAAGAAGCTTGAAAAATTAGTTTGGTTTAATGTGTCCTATCATCTATAATAAAGGTAATAAGAATACGGGGTGAATATCGGATCAGATTTTGACTTAAACAAACTTAGCTTATTTTTTAAACATGCTCAAGGTTTTGCTTGCTTACCTAATATAGCCCTTATTTTAATACTTAGTCTGACTTAAAACCTTATTTAAAATCTATTTAGTAATAGGAACTTTAAATAGGTTACTACCTTTCATTAAATAGGCTAATAAGCCTATATTTTTAATCAAACCAACAATTTAAGTCTTTGACTTTTAAAAGTAAATAAATCATATTATTGCATATAAATTCATAAACAATAATAATAATATATTACATATTATTTAATCATATAAAGTTAGCTCGCTATCTAAAAAGTATTTTTAAGAGCTTACAACCTATCCTTTTTAATTAAATAGAGTTTTAAGAAAAGTCTTGTCTTATCTTTGCTTACTATATTGGCTAGGGTTAATGCATGTTAGGCTACATGTCCTTGCAAATGACAGAACATTTTGTCTATTTTCACTTCTAATCTTTGAAGAGAATACATATCTTCTTCTTCTTCTTCTTCTTAGTTTTTTTTTTTTGGTTTCTTTTAGGTATCCTTTAATCAGCAGAAGTAATTTTGTTAGAATATTTGAAATTTAATAAAGGATATAACTTTTCTAACACTGTTTACTTCATACCCAAGACTCAAAACTAAAATAAAAAATAGATACCTTCTAAGTAAGATCTAAGGAGATAGGCACATTTGTTACGAAGGGTTTAGCACTAGTGATTGGACAATAATTGGAATCATAATTATTTTATTTTTAGGCCTTATTGATTATTAGGTCAGCGACAGTTTTGCTATTTATTAATTCGTATCTTATATTTTAATTTTGTAAAGATAAAAATGGAATTAATAATTGTTAAAATAAACCATAATTATATAACAAAAAAATCAAGAAGCGTTCAAAAATAATTATAATTAGAGAATAAGACATATATGAGTATATTTATCTTTAATTACTTAATTAAATGATTGATAACAAGTTATATGTTTATCTTTAAATTTTTAATTGATTGATGAAATATATTGATCATTTTATATTTTTAGATCTTCAAATAAATAATTAATAATATATAGATTATATTGTTGGATTGGGCATTTACCATTAATTAGGCCAAAATTTATAGTAGATAGTCATGGTGTAACTCTTTTTAGTTAAGTCCATTACCTACTATTGAGAAGGCAAGATACTGACTCACAACCAACAATTCCCTCCCAACAAATGTTGTGTGCATTTCATGTCTTTCCGACCTCCACCCCAATTCGATTTCAACCCACCTAGCCTTGTCCCCTCCTCTAGTAAAACAATCAACACGCCAATAATTCCTACTTTTTTCTATTTCCTGCCTACTTATCTCCTCTTTTTCATTCCTTAATATTTTTGAGCTAGTTATTATTATTATTTTATTATTATTATTATAATAATAAAGGGTTGAAGCCCAAAACTAAAGAAAGAAAAAATAAAATTGAGGGACCCAAATAGATTCACACAAAGAAAAAAAACCCGTAGTCACAAGGCTATTTCTCCATACAACAAAAAAACCTTCTAGTCGCTCTTTCTCTAGGGGACTTTTGCTCTAGTGGTGAGGAGGCTAGGAGGGGCAACATCAAAGAGACTTTCAAGTAACATTCCCTTCTTTCTTTCTAATTCTAATAATAATAACAAGTATTCAAGATTAGAACTATTTTCATTTCTTTAATTTCTCTAATAACAAGTAGTCAAGGCAATTAGTTAACTCTTTTACCATAAACTAACAATTTCGCACTATTTTATTTTATTCATTTAAATGTGATTAGCATCCATTTTTATTTTACTAATTAACTCTTTCAAATGGGTTAGCTCTTTGGAAGTAAAACCAACTGACTTTGTTATTGTATTCTATTAGTTTTTGCTTCTTAATTTGTTTAAGAAAGTTTCTTTCTTTTACCTTGTGGTTTTGTCTCCTAGTAAGATTATTTTTTCGACATTTAAATTAATAGAAGTGTGATTATATATTTTTCTTTTTCTTATGATGAAGTGTCTTGGTATAAGTATATGGATCAATTGCTCTGTTTTTACCTAGTTTCAAATATTTATTTTTGTTTTTTGGTTATGTTTATCTGCCTTCTTGAACTTTTGCTTGTGGTAGTGTTTGAATGGAGATATTTTACATTTTTTTAGCGTGTATTTTATATGTTACTACTTATTCTCTCTCTCTCTCTCTCTCTCTCTCTCTATATATATATATATATGTGTGTGTGTGTGTGTGTGTGTGTGTGTGGACAATAAGGCCTGCCTTCAAGTTATGTTTTCAATAAATCGCATTTTGACTAACTCATAGGAAATAATAAAGAAATTTGCAATGGAGATGCAAAAGTCTAGCACATTTTGTTAAATGAGTAGTCAATTTTGAGTTTACTCTTGAGGTGATTTTTGAACTCTTCATTGGACTCTCCATAAAGGGGTATTGTGTCAACATTGCTTCCGACTGGAAGAACTGCTCATTCTTGGTTTGAAGATCCGATCAATATTATTGATGAATCTACATGCAACATAAGCCAAGGAAGTCCTCTTGCTGCGTTAATGGTGAAAACTAAACTTGTAATTTGGGATAAAGCTCCAATGATAAAACAAATGTGTTTTAAATCTTTGGATAGATCTCTCAGAGATTTACTTTAGCATCAGAAATTTGAAAGCTTTAATCTACCATTTGGAGGCAAATGTGTTGTTTGGTGGGGGGGGATACTTTAGACAAATATTGCTAGTAATTCCAAATGGCAATAGATCAATTATTGTATTCTTTGCAATTAATTCTTCCTACTTATGGCCTCATTGTCATATTCTGAGTTGCACTCGGAACACGAAACTACAATTAGATAATGCCAATTTTGATTTGAATGAAGTGAAGGAGTTTTCTAATTGGATTTTAAAAGTAGGGGATGGGAAACTCTCTAAACCAAATGATGGGTAGGCACTGATTAACATTCCTAAGGAATTGTTGATAGAAGATTTTTCAGATCCTCTTAAAGCATTAATGGATGCTATTTTCCCCAATTTTTTGGATCACTACAATGATCTAGGATTTTCGAAAGATCAAGCAATACTAACTCCACCACTTCATGTAATAGTGAATGTTAACAACTATTTGCTTTCAAGGATTCTTGGTGAAGAGAAAGTGTATCTAAGTTCTGATCCTATATTGATTGACGCTACAAATGATAATTCACAAGCTGATATGCATAGTGTTGACTTTCTTAATAATATCAAATGCTCTTACTTGCCTTATCATCAAATGCAATTAAAAGTTGGTGTTCCAACCATAATTCTAAAAACTAGACCGAATCGCCCAATCGGACCGATTTAACTAGGAACTGGACCCTTGTCTGGTTCAATTAGCTTATGAGAATCAATGAGTCCAAAAACTAGTAAAAGATCGACGAAACCGGTTGAAAATTGGCAAACCACTTGAATCAGGGTAGTTTAAGCTCTCCAATAGTTCAACAAAAAAAGGAGGAGAAAAAAAAATAGATATCAGATTTAGGACTAGGCTACTTACAAGCTCTCTCCTTTGTGCCCTACTATTGTGCAAGAGAGTTGCCAATAAGATCTTCTCTCCTTCCCTTTATTGAAGAGCCATGTGCAATGACTTGTGCCTTTCTATAGTATACTACTAAATATAGGGTTTCTAACTAGTTGGATTTGAAGTTTTGGGCTATACTAGTCCAATTAAAAAGCTTTGAACTAGTCTTATGTATTTTGGGCTATACTAGTCTTACGTATTTGGTCTCAACATCCACTTAAATTATATAATTTTAATTTTGATATTTATTATTAATAATTTTATTATATATATATATATATACACACACCGATTGAATCTGAATTTAACATATGGAACCATTAAACCTTTTAACTAGTACCTTGTCTAGTTTAATGTCCGATTTAGATTGGCTGTTTTGATCGATTCAATCAGGAACCAATCCTCAAAGTGGACCAGTTCACCCAATTGGCTAGTTCAATTTTTTTTTAAAAAGACAATTTCTTTTAAAGAAACAAATATTTAAACTATTTAACTTCCTACTCTTTTAAAAAGAGCCTAGAGGAGACAAGTACAAAATGTTGTAATACATGGGTATTTGTAGTTGTTTTATGAGTAGAAAATTTGTAGCCTAAACAATGTGGGACTTAAGTATTTATAGTAGTTTCAAGAATAAAGGCTCTTAGTATAGATTAATATAATTATATTTTAAAGTAATAAAAATAAACATAATTATGAAGAAAATATATTTGCTACAGATCATGCAAAAAGAAACACTTCAACCCCTTATCATCATTGAAAAAATAGTTACGAATCTAGTCGGAAAATAATAAAACATTCATCAATTATTTGGCATTTAATGAATATAGATGGCTTAACCTAAATAGTTAGAAAAATTTCAGAGCAACAATAAAAACAAAGATTGTGTTGGTAATAATGTTCTAAATAAATGTTACAACAAATGAGATTTTTAAAACTTCTGGTAAAATTGGTCTAATATTACAATCTGATTATTAAATTCTCATTAAAAAGGTTGCTTAATAAAAATGAATCGTAGTAAAAATTAATATATATCCTTAGTATTATAGAACTTGATAAAATTATCAAATGTTAATAGTATCGTTCAATTTCTTTACTTGACAAAAACTGTATCTGATAAGAAAATGTTGATTGATTAATCCCCAATCGTTGGATCCGTAAGAAAAACGCTAATTTTCCTGAAAAGTCCTTCCTATAATTTTTAGGACGCACGTAGTTGTATTATTGACTATATTCAAGAATATCATGCATGAATTTTGAAACCTTCTGTTGCACCCTTTTTATACCATTATTTCCTACCTTAAAAAACATAATTAAATTATATAATTCATTCAATTTCTTTGTTTAATACGAACTTTCTTGGGAAAATGTTGATTCATTTTCCACCCATGGTTGGCTAGATTTAGAAAGGTTAATGATTGTTAGTTTAGTTTTGTTTGAAAAATCAGTCACAGTACCAAGCTATATAAGCAAGGGAGAGGTACACCATTTTTACATCTTCCATGAAATCTTTCATGTAAACAAAAACCATTCATGAGAAAAACAATGTCATCATCCATTTGTCATGGGCTTTTGTTACTTCTTTGCTTTCTGCTGCAGGAACCCACTCAAGCAATAAAACAGGCAAGCTCAATTTCCAGCTTCATCTATGACTACTTCTCTGATTTCTAATATCGAAAATAGACCTAACAATTAATATTTCATGTTTTGTTGTGTTAGTCCTATATTGTATACTTGGGATCACATTCTTTTGGCCCAAATCCTTCACCAGTCGATCTTGAATCTGCCACGAACTCTCACTATGCTTTACTTGCATCATACGTTGGAAGGTATAGAATTTAACCCCGCTAATAGTCCATGAAATCCAGTGGTACAAGACCAGTATGAACTGATGCGATGATGTATTTTCCTACACAGCATTGAGAAGGCCAAAGAAGCAATCTTTTACTCTTACAATAGATATATAAATGGCTTCGCAGCAGTGCTTGACGAAGAAGATGCAACCAAGATTGCAAGTATGTAGTTCATATTTTTCTCTCAAGTTTTCCCAATTTCCATGCATAATCCACTATATGGACATTATGACAGATAGTTACTTGAAATTTTTAATTGGTGTTAGGAAAAAGTGTAAAAGATGGACAAAAATTTGAATATTATAGTTTTAAGGCACAAAATAAATCATTATTTTTAGAGAGATATTTATCCTCATACATAATTACTAATGGATTGATAACGAAACTCTTTTATAATGAAATCTCTATAAATCTTTTGATTAGTAATAATACTTTTTTCATTCCCTTTAAACTTAAAAAATAAGATAAAATTTGTAAAATTTTTAAAGAGTTTAATTAGAGTGCACTGATAGTATAAAATTTTTTTACATTGTTATCCAATCAAAACACTCCATTTGCATGACCATTCAAGTAGTAGGTGGTTATGTCAAAGACTTTTACTAATGTGACAATATATGATTGGATGTCTGTGTAAAAATTTTTTACACTTACAGTGTATTCAAATTAAATCCATTTTTAAAACTCTCAAACTTACAATATACACAAATTAAAGTGTATTTGTGTTTAACAAAGGGATATTTATAATTGAACGTAGGAAGCTTATATACGGTGCTTTATGTCCATATACGTGACAGGCTGCCACCAAAAGTCATATTGTTTGAATTCAACGGACATATTGTTTCATTCAATGCTTGATGCATCGTTGCAGTTGTTTGCAACCGTTACGCACAGTGTAACTTTCAAGTTCAGGTTGCAATTGTAAGAAATGGTGTGTCCCTTCTCATTGCAACTAAGAGCCACATGTGAAACCTCATGTGTCCAAATATGCAAAATCATGTGTTCCTTCAATTACTACCTTCTCCAAACAATAACCGTTGTCAAGTTCAATGGTTTTATTATATTTTAAATTGTAAAATATACTTTATAATCCACTGTATGGACATTGACAGATAGTTACTTGAATTTTCTAACTGGTGTTGATTTTATAATTGGTGCAGAGAATCCGAATGTAGTATCAGTTTCTTTGAACAAGGGACTAAGGCTGCATACAACCCACTCATGGGATTTCCTCGGACTGAAGAGAAAAATTGGTGGCGTTGGAGAGGCCTCAGCATGGAAGAAGTCACTTGGTGAAGATATTATTATTGCAAATGTAGACACGGGTAAGATGGATAATGAACTTCTTTATGCCGTTGCTTCTGATGTGCCTCACTGAACTATTTGATATGTTCTTGTTTCACTTTTTCATTTTTTTTGTTTTTTTAATTATCATTTATAACATGTATCCATTGATTTCATTTCTACAGTGAATATGGGTCTTCTTTGATTCCAAAAGCTAATGAATTCAACTAAAATTATAATCATGCTTCGCTTTTGGATAAAATCCATTCACTCCATGTGTGAGAAATATTATCAAATACACATAATAAAGAGATTAATTTTAATGTATTGTCAATATAAAAAAAAATTTATATTATTATCTAATTACATAGTTCTATTTGTAAAATTTTTAGGATAATAAGTATTTGAGTTAAATACTTTTATTGATGTGATAATATATAATTGAATATCTGTGTAAAATTTTTTTATATTGACAATGCATTGAAATTAAATTTAATAATTTTAAATATTGATTTATGAATTTTTTTATATGTAATTAATTATTAAATTTATATATTTATTATAAATACAATTAATTATAATGTATCTATGATGTTTAAGAATATTATTTTTCATTAAAAAAATTCTTCTTTAAGTGATTCATTTAGTAAGATTGTGTTATATTTTTTAATTAAATAACATGATCTTTAACCATTAAATCAAAATAAAACCAATGATAATTGATCCTTTCTCTTTCTAAGAACATCTTAATAAAAAACCATATTATTATATAATTATTTTTATCATCAATTTACAGCAATCAATTTTTTGGGGTCTAAATCAATGTAACCAAATTTTACTAGACCCCATCTAATTTGTTTACGGTTGGGTGTGGCCCATCTTAAAACAAAGGTTTTCTAGAAATTTTTTTTTTTTACCATTTACACCAAGATTTGGGGGTCAAAAGCTAAATCACTTTGATTATCCTTTCACCAATTGCTGGTTTTTGATAAATTTTTCTTGCCAAGTGCCGGCCATGCTTTTTATTGATGTTGTAACTTGTGATAGGTGTCTGGCCTGAATCCAAGAGTTTCAGTGATGAAGGGATGGGCCCAATTCCGAAAAGGTGGCGTGGAATCTGTCAAACGGATAAGAACAACACGGAAAAATTTCACTGCAACACGTTCATGCAAATTCCTTCAAGACTTTAATAGACATATCAAAAAGGAAAATGTTTTTGAACTTGAAATGTACACACGTAGTATACTAACTTGAGTTCGGATAAATATCAAAATATGTGTATACTTAAATGAGATAAATATATTATATAATGAGATTATTTTTCATGAACGAATACTATTTATCAATAGAATTGTAAAAATAATGACATTATAGGCTTATTATTTTTCTTATAATTTTATTAATTAATAATATAAAATTATTTTATAATATCAATACATAAAAATTAATTTTTTTTTATGGGATGCATAAGAATTAGTTTTTTATATAATTATATAAAAGAGTGATGAATTAAATTTCCTATTTAATGTCTACGTATACGGACACACTAAAAAATATGTTACTTTTGGTATCAGGAATATACTGTATATGTGGGCTCTATTAGGTGAAAGAATCAGGCTACTTGTTTCTTTCCACCTTAATATTTATTCTGCTAGATTTTGTGCCTGTCTGATAGACGGATGACTATATAGCTTTTTAATATTAATCATTATTATTAAATTTAATTATTTATTAGTGATTAATTATTAGTATCAAATTTAAGATATATTCTAATATTAATTATCATTTATCATTATAATTATATTATTCGTATGAGTTAGTATTATTATACAATAAATTTATATAATATATGAATTTAATTTAAATGTATTTACAGTTTAAAATAATTTTACACTATTAGTTAATAGAAATAATGGAAAATACCAACTCATATAAATAACTGCCTATTATAATGAAGGACCCATCATGATTTCTCATTTTTTCTTATTTTTATTAATTGATAGTGTAAAATTGTTTTACACTATCAGTACATATCTATTAAACTCATAATATATAGAGAAAATTATAATGGCATCCCTTAAAATTTAATATAATTTCATCCAATATCATCTTTTTTGCAAAATTATTTCCATAAGTCCTTGAAATGATAAAATGATAAATAGATAGCTAGCATATGTGGCCAGTATTTTAACTTCCTTGAAATGACTTTAGTATCATACATATGTTTTTGAGGAAACCCTTAATTTTTTCCCTGACAAATTTAATATTAATCAAATTAGTTTTTGAGGGGAAAAAATTTAGGTATAAGCTCTCTAACTACTGCAATTGTCTATTATATTAATTTTTTTAAGAACTACTATGCGTTCAGTAACCAAAAACTAGTGTGATCGACACTTATAAGTCCTAAGAACTTTGAACCTAATTTTTTTTCTTAAGAATCAATGTGATAGACATTGAATAACGTGGGATTTATTCCTTTTTTTTTTTTTTTTTTTTTGAAGATTCAAAAACAAATCATTATGATGCAGATATATATATATACAATGAAGCTCAGATTCACTTTACTAGCCGTTTGATTTGCATCAATTATGATGCAACAATTTTTGATATTTTAAATTAATTCTTTGGTTATCTTATTGTGACAATTTCACTAATCATTACATGCAGGAAGCTTATTGGAGCAAGATATTTTTACAAGGGTTATGATGCGGCACTTGGACATGTTCTCAATTTCTCGTACCACAGTGCTCGTGACTTTGATGGTCATGGATCCCATACTTTGTCAACTGCTGGTGGCAATTTTGTTGATGGAGCCAAATGGCAATGGAACAGCAAGCGGTGGATCACCAAAAGCCCGAGTTGCGACCTATAAGGCGTGCTGGTGGCAACTCCTATTCTTTGGTCAATGTTTTGAATCAGACATTTTGGCTGCTATTGAAGCTGCCATAAGTGATGGCGTCGACGTGCTTTCGCTATCTTTGGGTTTATATCCCGAGGAATTTTTTCAAAGTGCACTTTCCATAGGGTCCTTCCATGCTGTTGCCAACGGCATATCTGTAGTTTTCTCCGCTGGAAATTCAGGACCATCTCCTCAAACCGCATTGAACTTGGAACCGTGGGTGCTCACTGTTGCTGCTACCACAATTGATAGAGAGTTCAATAATTATGTTACGCTTGGTGATGGGAAAATTCTCAAGGTATTTGTCCATCATTACTTTTCTTTGTTGTTAAGAGTTTAATTTTGTATAAAATTTTTACTCAATCAACTAATCATATTTTTTTATTTGTATGATCATTCAAGTAATGGGTATATAATTTAATCACATTTATTGATGTGATAAAATATGATTAGATGACAGTGTAAAAAATTAAGTATATGCAAATTAAATTCTTATTGTTATATATTAAAATCTATAGCACTTTTTTGTTTTCATTGACCATACTAGGTCAGCTACAAAATACAATAAGCTCCAATTAATTTTTCCCCAATACATTTTCACATTCTCAATCTTGATCCTTATAGAAATTTGTCTTATATTTATTTAAAAGTCAAGATTGCCAATAGCAAGAACAAGCACTAATCTATATATGGAATGCTAGAAGAGGCTCATGTGACATCTAACCTATGTCCCATTCTTTGATTGTTAGGGAGAAAGTCTTTCGGACTCCGGCTTACTATCTCATAAGTTCTATCCACTGATAAGTGGAATTGATGCTAGAGTTAATAATGCATCAGATAAAGATGCGTAAGAATACCTATACCAATATATCCTTCTCTAATTACTTTTCTCTTTTGGATATTCTTTTATTAATTTACCAACCAAAAAGAAAAATCTTAAACCACCATGTTAATTGATGCAGCCTTTATTGTGAAGATGGAGCTCTTGATCCTCAGAAGGTGAAAGGGAAAATATTAGTTTGTCTTCATGATGTATATGAGAGTACAGCTTACATGAGTCTGCAAGCTGCTTCTGCTGGTGCTATTGGAATAATTTTGGCCAAGGACAAGGACTTAAGGAATGATACTGAAACCTGGCCTCATGTGCTTCCTGCTTCATATGTTAACTTTAAGGATGGCAATTACATTTTTACTTACATCAATCGCACCAAGTAACTTTCTTCCTCATGCCCCTCTCTTGTTGAACTCTTCTTAGTCTGAGCTATAATAAGGCTTATTCATAGTAACATTTTATATTATACATATATAATGATGCAGGTTTCCTGTGGCCTACATTTCTGAAGTTAAAACAGAATTGGGCATCAAGCCAGCCCCAGTAATGGCTTCATTTTCATCAAGGGGGCCCAATATCATTGAACCAGCAATCCTCAAGGTTTATTGTTGTTTTGATGATTATTAATCACCCTTTCGGTTTTTTTAAAATCTCAAGTGATAGTACAATTGTAACTTTGTTATACATTTCAGCCTGACATTACCGCACCCGGAGTCAACATCATTGCTGCTAATTCAGAAGTCGTATCTCCATTAGAAGTAAAATCTGATAAGCGTAGAACTCCTTTCATTACTATGTCTGGCACTTCAATGTCTTGTCCTCATGTTTCCGGCATTGTTGGGCTGCTCAAATCACTTCATCCTGATTGGAGTCCAGCAGCTATTAAGTCAGCAATCATGACTACAGGTATAATAGATGGTTTACACCCTTGTAACATTGCGGCATTAAATTTCTTATGTATACCCTATGTTAAATGTCATGCCTTTTATAGCCAGAATAAACGATAACACTGGAAGGCGTATACTGGATTCATCACTGGAAAAGGCAACTCCATTTGCATATGGTGCAGGGCTTATTTGGCCTAATCGTGCAGTGGACCCTAGACTTGTATATGATCTAAATATTACTGATTATTTGAACTTTTTGTGTGGGCGTGGCTACAACGACTCTATGATTAAATTGTTCTATGGCAAGCATTATACTTGTCCAGAGTCATTCAACATAGCAGATTTCAACTACCCATCAATTGTAGTTCCTCACTTGGACATTGGACATGCTGTGAATGTTACTCGTACTCTTACCAATGTTGGGCCTCCAAGTATATATAGAGTGCGTATCAAAGCACCTCCAAAAGTTCTAATTTCAGTTGAGCCTAACATTCTAGACTTCAAAAAAAATGGTGAGAAAAAGGAGTTCAAAGTTACATTGAAGTTGGGGCCACTAAAAAAGTATAAGACTAATTATTTCTTTGGAGGTTTGGTTTGGACTGATGGCAAGCACCGTGTCAAGAGTCCTATTGTTGTTAAGCATCCATCTAAGTGAAGTCTATGTCATTGCTGAACTTAAGCACCAATAATTAAAGTGTTGTCCCTTCTATTTTTTTAAGCTCTATAATAATGTGGTCTGATTGATGAATGCATGTAAGTTATGTGAAAATTGATAAGGCAATAAATCATTTTTAACATTTATTTGACTTTCTGGTTGTTGTTTAATTTGTTATATGTGTTCTATTATTTGAACTCATGCTTTGAACCATTAAAGAGACATCACATTCTCAAAGGGATAATGTGAATTCAATGGTATGAATCCAATTTCAGTGATATGGGATCCACAAAAAAATTTGATTCTCTTTATTTATCCATTTGATGTCCAATTTTAAAGAAAAAAATTTCCCTTCTTATGTAAAACCAGCTAAAAATAATTGATAAAGTAGTTTGGCTTAGATACTTCTTATAATCCTTAAGAGAATAGATACCTCCTAAGGGAATTTCTTTCCAAGATTGAAATTACTTTTTTAGGAATCATCTTTCTAGGAATATTATACCTAGAAATGATATTTTTGGGTATTCTAAAAAACTTGTGTGTTTAGAATTAAAAATTCTTGGATTTTTTTTTTTTTTTTGGAAATTCTTGAGTATAAATTGAAAATTGGATTGATTTATAATGCATATTCTTGGAATATATGTGATGATTCTCAACGTACCCTTAATATTATTATTATTATTTAATTAGGGAATATTTTGATATTTTTGTTTAATAATTTTCATTCCTATGTCATGGTGATCTTTCATTGCCAACACTTGTCATGGGAATAAACTCCTATTAGATGGGAATGATTGATACTTGAAAATATTTTTATAAGACTTGTAAGAAATATGGAAATATATCATTCCCAAATAATTATTTCTGAGAATAAATTAATAAACCATGAAACAAATGCCCTCTTAAAATAAGCACTTAGAAAAAGCATAGCTCTATGGGGGCTTCTTAGGTAATGAAAATGAGTTTGAGACCATATGGTGATTAAATAACAAAATGACTATTTTGCTCTTAATCTCTTCTTCCTTCCTTCTTTTTCCATTGAAATCGCACCAGTTCCTATTCATCTTCCCCTCCCACCTTGAGTAACATAATTTGCAATAAATAGAATTTAAAATTCCAGCTCAATTCACCTAATAGATTAAATTATAAATGAAAATAAAAAAAAATTGGGCAAACAATGAAGGAAAGAAAAATACCATGGATAAAACAAGCGGTGTACTCAACCATAAGCATCTTCCTATTGCCCCCCCCTAAAGTCAAATTACCCACTCTAACAACAAGACTGGCAATAAGTCAACCATTGGCATCTTGGTTGCTGTAACACTACTGCATATGCTATTATTTCATATATTAACCCAACATATTTCAGTGGCGGCCATTTACTGAGTAGCGTATATTGGCCAATATTCTTAATTCTTTGCAGAGGTGATTAACAATGGGTGTTGAATATTTTAAAGCTATTTGGAATCAAAGTGGGCTTATGCTTTACTTGATTTCATAGTCGTATTGGTGTTCATGTTGCTTGTTACGTGTGTTTTATTTGTTTTCTTTTATTGATAGTTTCGGTGTACTATTATATGTGACTTGCTTCTTTTTTCATTTGAGAGTTAAGGCTATTTTGTTTGATTTATCAAGGGGAAAAAAACAACATAGACTGGCAAACTAAATTGGCAATCAAGAGAGAAAAAAAGAGTTAGGCTTACAATTCCACTTTTATTTTCATTTTGCGATCAATCAAACAGAGCACGATTGAAAGGAGGGGGAAAGGAGTTACCGGTAGATTTGAAAGAAGCGATTTGATAGAGGGAGTGGCAAAGTGATAGAGCGAGTCTATAGGCAATGGAAAGGAAAAGGAGAGAGCTTAGCAAGATAGTGGCTATAGGTGGTGAACTGCATTGCAATAGTGGTTGAAGTAGTCAGTTGCGGATTTGGAGGTGGCGAGGCAAGTGGCATTGAGGTGCGAGAGGGCTCAGGCTCAAGTTTCGCGGTGGTGGGTTGCGATGGAGTTTGAATGGTGGTGAAGAAGCAAGATGGCTGCAAGATTAGGATTTGCCAATGACAAGGTTGTGGTGGCATGAATGGTAGAAACAGTCGAGAGCAACAGTGCGTGGCGGCAGCCATGATGGGGTGGTGGGTAGCAGCGACTTGTTGGTCATGGCATAGAGGAGGAGGTCAAAAAGAAAGGGGAGGTGGAGAAAGAAGGGGAAGATAAGGGTAAAATGGGTAAACTTTTGATAAAATATTTTTTATAAATATTAAAATATAAGTTTTAATTAATTATAACCATTAGATAGAATCCTTAATGGCTGAAATTTAGTCACCATATGATCCTAAACTCATCTTCCCCATTTAAGAAGTTGCTATAGTTCTATTATCAATGTCTCAATAATATTAATGGATTGGTGAATGAATGAGATCTTATTTTCTTATTTTGTAGCCTTGTCAATTATGTTGAAACTTGAAAATGTATTTCAGTAAAAAAAAAAAAGTACCCTTCTTATTGCAAACAATCATTGTGTAAATTTTTATTTGCAAATAATTTACTTGGTACATTCACAAAATATATATAGAGAAAAACTACATTTTCGTCCCCAAAACATACGGGGTGTAATAAATATGTCAATGAACTGGAAAATACATATAGTTTAGTCATTGAATTTACCCACAGTATAACAAGTTAATTTTTTTGGTGCACCATTCTATCAAATTTAGGGACCAAAACTTTACTTTGTTTGTTATAATATTGGTAAATTAAATTCCAAGACTAGATTCTATGTATTTTCTAATTATTCATGGATGAAGTTGTTACACCCTAATGTGTTAGGGACATAATTGTAGCTTTTCTCTCTATGTATGTGTGTCTGTGTGTATATACTCTTTTTGCTATAATGTGAGTAAATTCAAAGACCAAATTATATTTGTTTTCCAATTCATGGATGAATTCGTTACACCCTCCAATGTTTTAGGGATGAAATTATAATTTTTCATTATATATCTCTGTGTGTGTAGTTGTATGAAGTAGTTTTGCTCTATATATATGTGCGTGTGCATGTGACTGTGTGCAAGCGTGTGTCTGAGTCCTATATATATCAAGCATACTAAATCTAAGGAAAAATAATTGTATTTTAATAAAATATATATGTCAAAATAAAGTAGGATAATAAAGTATCAAATTATTTTTAAATTGTATGAAATTTTATACATTTAATCAACTTAATGGAAACTTTCAATTTAGCAAGTAGCTAGGTTGACAAAATCAAATGTTCATAAAACGTATTTACTGACTCGAAATAAAATAAACAAAAACAAATTGCATACTAATATTTGTTGCACAATATCTTTTTTGGGGTATGGATCATCAGTATTCAAAAGTTCATTGAATTTCAACTAAACTAATTTGAGTTAGGTCGACCTACTTTAAGGATAAAGCTCTCCAATTGCTAGTTTTTTTTTTTTTTTTTGCCCTATCTATAAGACTCGAATCCAAGATATTGCTTACGAGAAACAAGTGTCGAATCACTTGAATTAATCTAGCATTCGTTTTGTTGCACAATATCTAAATATAGTCAAATTAGTCAAATATTTTACCGATATTTGTTGCCTAATTGTATAGAACAATATTTCTTTTTTTCAATTACTTATAATGAATCCTAATCGTAATTAATTAAATATATGGTTTAATTTTTATATACAATCTTATATAAATATCTAATCATGTCTAACTACATTATTAAAAGTATTTGACCTTGTCACAACATGCTCGGAGGGTATTGTGACGAGAGACAACAAAAAAAATATTGAAAAAATGTTCAATAGAGTTGTCATCAATTTTTATTTTAAAAAAAATTGGAAAAACCTTTTAAATTTGCAAAAATTGGTTTTTCAAAGAAATTGGATTAGAGAGTCTAATTATGCATAGAGAAGAATGGAAACTTTATCCTATTACACCCCTAATACACCTATTTTATAATGGGTTACCCTACAGTTTGTTATGCAAATTAATAATAAATTTAATAACATTTATTTTTCCCTAAAAAATGACAATTATTTACAAAAACATAAATAAAATTAAACAAAAAAGAAATAAAATTTAAGCAAATTTAATTTTGGCTTGACGGGATTTACCTGCTCCTACGTATTCTCCGATGTAATAAGAAATTTAAAGTCATCATCGTTCTTGTAGAAAATAATTATGTGTTGGGTTAATTTTATTTACAAAAAGAGTTTTTTTTTAAAAAAAAGGGAAAGAAAACCTAATCCACTCTTGCACATGATTCAGAATAAAACAAACTATATAATAAACCCTTATAATTCTCACAACTCTTGAGGATGGTCAAACCATACATTAATATCGTAAGTTTGTCACATAAATTTAAAAAAAAATGTTTTGACCATTAAAAAAAGAAAACTTTTTAGCTAAAGTTAATATGATATGTCAAGATTTGAAAGAATTCAACTAATTAAAAAGTATGTCAAACAAAAAAGGAAAACACAAAAAATAAAAAAAAGAAAACTTGGAGTAAAAATGCCAAAAAAATGAAACATCAAATGTGAACAAAAAAAGCTTATGATGGAAAATAAAATATTTAATATAAAGAAAAGAAATTAGTATAAGTTTCTTTTTAAAAGAAAATAAAAAAAAGCCAAAAACAAAAAAAACAAAAACATCCAACATGCATATAGGAAGAAGATTAAACCACTATGCAGAGGAGACTTAAGGTATTAATGGCAGTGATGATAATAGAACACTCTAGTGGAGGCTGAGTGAGAGTGGTGGTTGCGTAGCTTCACAATAGTGCAGCAATAGTAATGAGTGGAAAGATATAGATGGGCTATAGTTTGGCTCAATTATACGATTAAAATGAGAACATGAGCGATTTTGTGGAAAATGTTGATATTAGGAATGGTATAATGATGATGGAATTCAGGATTTGATAAGAGAATAAGAATAAAAAATAGTGAAAGTGGTCCATGATTGACTAAATTCCTCCTCCCTCTTGAAGTGAGGAAGTTGGCTTTATATAGAGAAGAATGAGAAAGATCTTTGCTAATAGATTGACCAGAAATTTAAAAAGCAGTTAAAAAATTGAGATAGAATGAAATAAAAATTTGAAAAGCAATTAAAAACTTGAGAGAGGATAAGATAAAAAATTTGAAAAGATGTTGAAAGTTTAAGATTAGGATAAGATTTTAGAAGCTAACAGCAAAGAAAATTTGTTTTATTATTTTCTTATTTTTATTAAAAAAATGACAAAATATGATGTTCACAAACATTATTATAATTACTTTAAAAGTCAGATAAAAGTAAAATATAATTGATTGACATTGTAACACACTTTATACTAAAAAGAAGAAATGGAGTGATGTACACCCCCCCCAAAAAAAAAAGAGCTGAACTTCTCACATGGTTTACTATGCTAAAAAGATTAAATACAAGAGATCGTTTATGTAGCCTTAACATTATTCCAGAAAACCCAACTGCATGTCCCTTTTGTAATAAGGTAACAAAAACAGTCCCCTATCTAATTTTTGATTGTGAAATTTTATGAAAATTTTGGTTTGAATGTCTACTATGGTGGAATATGTCATGGGTGATTTATAACCAGCCCAACATTTTCTTTGAGGCTTGGTTCGGTATGCCTTTCTATAGATTTGAGAGAAAAAACTTTGGAATTCTATGATGTATGTGATCCTTTGAAGCATTTGGCAATGTAGAAATCCCATGGTCTTTGATAATTTAATGTCAGACTAGAACTTGGAATTATTATGTCAAATTAAACTAAGAGTGTGGTGTTGGGCAAGTGGGTGGTGTCAAAATTTTCCGTTTAGTCCAGCACGTTGATTACAAACTTACATGAAGTGAGGAAATGAAGAAGCAAACCAGAGGCCACATTTATGCTAAGATGATTTCTGTTGTGTCCAAGTTTGTCTAGGTTTCTGGTTTACGCTGTTGTCATTTGTTTTGTGGATATATTGATGTAACATACTCTATTTGATTGTTTTGTTGGCTCCTCCGACTATGAGTTGTTCAGAACCTATTTTACCATAAGAAACTAACAATATATCAAAATTTATCTCTCAAGCATATTATTTGATTTTCATCATTTTTATTTGTTTATAAAGACTTTTCAATGCCAACATTTTTTATGAATTTTTTTCTGCATTCTATTTTAAGTAATTTTATAAAATAAAAAGTACACTTACATTTCTTATCATTAGAAGAAAAAGGTTATTTAATTATTCTATACCAAATGAGATTTTTTCTATAGGCTAATAATTTTTTTAGTAAAATTGGGCTAATATAATCTAATTGCGCTATTAATATCTCATTAAAGAGGCTGCTCTATAAAAATGGATCATAATAAAAATTAAAAAAAAATTAAAATAACCTCTCTTAAAATCAGTTGATATTATGTATACCTCTTAAATTTTAAAATTACACATAACTCTATAATAATTAATAGTATTAATCTCCATTAAAATAATTTTTAAAACTTGTAAGTTACCCTTAATAAAAAAAAATCCAAACACCATATTCTTCTTCTCCCCTTTCATGGTAGCACCCCCATTTTCCACCACCTATTCTCTACCCCTCTTCCATTTTCACCACCCCATTCCTGCTATGTTTGTGCTACGACACCAGAATGTCAATACACTTTCTTATTTCGAGCTTAAATGCTTTAAAATCAAAAGAAAAAAATCATGGTTGGGAAGGTTATAGTAGCCCCCATCTCCATTTTTGTGCTACATCACACAATTTCACTGTGCCATCGCTGTGAACCCGCATCCTGCCCCACCACAAAGCAATGATTTCTTGCTACTGCATCAAGTCCCCGACCCACCATAGTTGACTCCGCTTTGTAGTTGCCATTCATGCTCCACCTCTTCCCCATGGCACCAAACCCAACCTTCCTTCCTCTTTGTTTCCAACTCTTTTTATCTCAATTGCTTATGATTCTTTGGTGAAATTTCTGTTATATTTTTCATTTCAAAATCATTTGTGCTGGGGATTATGGTGACAATTATTTAGAGGGAGAGAATAAATGTTGTGGATTAATCTATGACTTGAATGGTTTTTTGTTTTATGAATTTTAATTTGATTTGGTTGATTTTGTTGTTGATTAGTTGCAAGAAAAGGAAAACAAAAAAGGCTTGATTCTGCTCTTGGGCCTTGGCATAGAAGTGGCATTCATAAGAAACTGAACAAATGATTAAGGGCAAAGTTAAGAGAACCAGAGCAAACCGGCCGGCCAAACCAATCCAACTGGGAACCGGATCCCAGGCCAGTTCGGTTAAACTGGTAAATCGGACCGGTCAAACCTATTGACCGATTTTGTTTTTTTGAAAAAAAATTTGATAAAAATGCTATTATTTCTTTTATATTAAAAAAAAGCTCAATCAAAATAAAAATTCATTTTTTTTCAGTCTCAAATTTTTTAGTATGCTTATTTGTTATATACTCTTACATTAATTTAAAAATAAAAAATAATTGTTATATTATTTGTGAGTACTTTTTAAAAAAAATATAAGTAAAAATTAAAATAAATAAATTTTACATTTAACATGTTTGATAAAGTACCTCATAATAAATATTATTTTGCATTACTTATATTATTATTAATAATTTAATATAATTTTTTACTTTTTAATTAATTAATTATATATATATATATATATATATATATATTATGTCCCGGTCGAACCTTCGATTGAACCAGTTGAACTTCTGAACTTTTGAACCCCTGTCTTGGCTAATTTGATACCCAGTCCAATTTTCTTAACTTTGATTAAGGGTATAAAAATTATTTCGTCTGTTTCTTAATATTTTAAAACTAATTTTCACATTATCTTTAACAATCCATTATCAGTAGAGATGTCACTGTATTAACTTTAAAACAATTAAGGGAGTCTAGTATAATTTTAAAATTTAGAAGAGAATAAGTATAATAATATCAAATGATTTCAGACAAAATCATTGTAATTTGCTCTAAAAATTAATATATCCTAACTAATGTAGATCTTGGTATAATTATCAATAATAAATAGCATTATTCAATTTCTTTATTTGACAAAAACTGTATCTGATCACAAAATGTTGATTGATTAACCCACGACAGTTGGATCCATAAGAAAAATGATAATTTTTCTGAAAAGACCTTCCAAAAATTTTACGACGTACGTATACTTGTATTATTGACTATATTCATGAATATCAATGCATGAGTTTTAAAATCTTCGCCGTACCCTTTTTTTTTTACCATGACTTCCTACCTTCAAAAACATAAGGCATATAATTCATTTATTTCTTTGTTTAATGCGAACTTTCCTGGGAAAATTTTGATTGATTTTCCCACCATAGTTGGCTCCATTTAGAATATTTAATTATTGTTAATAGGAGGAGGTTCGTTTGGCTCCAAATTAGTCATGAAACCAAGTTATAGAAGCAAGGGAGAGGTGAGACCTTTTGCACATCTTCCATGAAATCTATTATGTAAACAAAAACCATTCATGAGAAAAACAATGTCATTATCCATTTGTCATGCGCTTTTGTCACTTCTCTTTTGCTTTTTGTAGCAGGAACCCACCCAAGCAATAAAAGAGGAAAGCTCAATTTCCAGCTTCATCGATCTATGACTACTTCTCTGGTTTCTAATATCGAAAATAGACCTAACAATTAATAATCCGTATTTTTTTTATTAGTCCTATATTGTATACTTGGGATCACATTCTTTTGGCCCAAATCCTTCATCAGTTGATCTTGAATCTGTCACGAACTCTCACTATGCTTTACTCGTATCATACGTTGGAAGGAATAGAATTTAGTATGACCCCCCTGTTGGAGTTGATTAAAATAAAACATCTTGGAAAAAGTCCCACATCACTTAGGATTGCAAAGGAAGAGGGAGGCCAAGACTATATATATGGACCCAACTCCTTTGTTTCAATTTGCACCAATTGCAAACACTTGAAGCTTGTATCTAACTTTCTTCTTTCTTGTACTCTTGTCTTAGAGTGTTGTGAGATGTAGATCAGATATTTGCTTTGGAGGGTGTGGGTGTACTGGGGTCTGAGAAAAATTTATGTGTTGTAAAAATTTTCACATAGTGTTATTCTCTGGTTATCTTTAGATAGCTTTTGTGATGTGGTTCTCTCAAGGTTATTATCAATTGGTATTAGAGCCTTCCACCATATCTCCCAGCTGCAGTCGAGTGGCGCTGGTGGTGATGCTAGCATTGCAGTGTTCGCCCGGGACTAGCCAAAGAGGCTAGTGCACAGCTAGCCCGCATGGGCGCTGAGGCTGCGGAGTGTGGTGGGAAGTTAGGACCTAATTGCAAGGTATGAAACTTGAGTCCTACATCGGAAGTATAGGATTCTGATGGGGAGTTTATAAGGCCTTGGGCTTTTCCATCACCTTTATTTTTAGGAAAGTTCTCAAGGGGGAAAATAGTGTTTTTCCCAACAAGTGGTATCAGAGCTTATGGCTCGGTGGGATATAATTCTTAGTATGCTCTATGATTGCAGCATTGTCTGATCTTCCACATTAGAAAATAATTGTTCTTTGTCAGTTGAGAATTATCCTTGATTGTTGGAAAGAAGTGTGATACTGTGAGAGTCCTGTTTTAGAAAGATTCTGGCTAGGAAAAACTTGGTACTTAAGCATGTCTATTATGACCCACCTCTCTTTCCTGGGAACCTATCTAATGCATGGTTTACAGTTTTTATACACTATTTCAGCATACAGTTGCGATGTCAAGTTTTTCAAATGTTGTGAAGTTTGACATAAAGAAATTTGACGGAAGAATCAATTTTGGCTTGTGGCAAATACAAGTTAAGGATGTGTTGTTACAATCAGGAATACACATGGCATTAAAAGGGATAAGTTATTGCTAGCGGATCCACCATTGCACATGAGCATTGGTTGGCATTGATGCAAGGTGTGTGGTGAGATTATGTCGATGGCTGAAGAACTTTCGAAGAAAGCCAAAGTGGAAGTTGCACCATAAATTTTTTAACATGGTTTTGACATGTGTCGAGAAGAAATTCTTTGAATAGCCTAATTCCAAGTGAGTATACTCTTTATGGTGGAGTATGATAGTTCTTTTGAACTGTGATTGTTGGTGTAGACAATGAAAACAGAAGATGTGTCCATTTCAATCAAGGTGGAGATTGTTGGAGTTGATTAAAATAAAACATCTTGAAAGAAGTCCCATATCACCTAGGATTGCAAGGGAAGAGGGAGGCCAAGGCTATATATATGAACCCAACTCCTTTGTTTCAATTTGCATTAGTCGGAAACACTTTAAGCTTGTATTTGATTTTCTTCTTTATTGTACTCTTGTCTTAGAGTGTTGCGAGATATAGATCAGATATTTGCTTTAGAGGGTATGGGTGTACTGGGGTCTGGGGTGTGTGAGAGAAAAATCTATGTGTTGTAAAAGTTTTCACATAGTGTTATTCTTTGGTTGTCTTTAGACAACGACGGTGGTTTTTCTCCGGTTTTGGATTTTTCCATGTTAATTCTTGTGTTGTGATTGTGTTATTGATATATTTTATTTCTCTATTTTTAGGAAAGTTCTCAATGGGGAAAATGGTGTTTTTCAACACCCCCCTCCTCCCCCTCTTCCTCCCCCAATAGTTCATGAAATTCAGTGGTGCAAAACCAGTATGAACTGATGTGATGTACTTTTCTACACAGCATTGAGAAGGCCAAAGAAGCAATCGTTTACTCTTATAATAGATATATCAATGGCTTTGCAGCAGTACTTAATGAAGAAGATGCAGCCGAGATTGCAAGTATGTAGTTCATGTTTTTTCTGTCAAGTTTTCCCATGCATGATGGTCCATACTATATGGACATTATAGTATGACAGACAGTTACTTGAATTTTCTAACTGGTGTAAATTTTTTAGTTGGTGCAGAGAATCCGAATGTAGTATCAGTTTCCTTGAACAAAGGACGAAGACTGCACACCGCACACTCATGGGATTTCCTAGGACTGGAGAGAAAAATTGGTGGCGTTGGAGAGGCCTCAGTATGGAGGAACTCATTTGGTGAAGATATCATTATAGCAAATTTAGACACTGATAATTACGGATAATGAATTTCTTTGTGTCGTTACTTGTTTTGTGCCTCATTGAACTATTTGATATGTTCTTATTTCACTTTTTTTTTTAAATTATTATCATTTATAGCATGTATTAATTCTAGAGTGATTATGGGTATTGTTTACCATCACTTGAATTATTTTAAGTGGTTGACATTTATTTTTCTTAAATAAGATATTAGATTTAAGTCTTGTAAATAAAAAAAATTAACGTTAGAAAAATTTTACTCTTATAGTGGACCAACCCAACCAAAGTTAGATTAGTTAGAATTATTAGATTTTTTATATTGACCCTTTAGACAAAAAATTATGGGTCTTGTTTGATTCCATTAGCTAAGTAACAAAACCCAAATGAACACTCAAAAAATAATTTGAATTTGGATATTGATTAAATAACCAAGTTATATATATATATATATATATATATATATATATATATATATATATATATAAAATCCATTCACTCCATGTGCAAGAAATGTTATACACCTAATAGTTTAAAATATTGAGTTATAAATTATTTTATTTGCATTTAATAATCAAATTTTTATGTTTTAATTGTAAATATCATTATTTATAATGCATATATAATATTTAAGAATATTATTTTTCATATAAAATATTCTTCTGCAAATGATTTATTTAGTAATGTTTTGTTTTTTAAATTAAACAACTTTTTTTTTTATTTTCTAAGAGGATTCTCTCCTTATTATTAGAAAATGAGATTAATTCCTTTTGAGTATAATCAGCTTACTCTTCCAATTGGAGTTCTTTCTAAAAATTGAACCGAGGTCTTCCCTAAATTATAATGTATCTCTACTATTATGTCAACTTTTTTGTTAATGTTAAATAATATTATATTTAATTATTAAATCAAAATAAAACCAATGATAATCGATTCTTTCTCTTTCTAAAAATATCTTAATAAAAACCATATTAATATGATTTTAATAATTTATAACAATAATTTTTTTTTGTCTAAATCTCTCATATTTAAAATTTACTAAATTTTAACCAATTTGATTAGGGTTGGGTTAGCCCATTATAACAAAAAAGCTCTTCTCCCGATAATTTTTTTTTTTTTCATTTACATCTGGATTTTGTTTAAGGGGATCAAGAGTTAAACCATGTGAATTAACTGATTTTGATCATTTATATTGAATTTAATATAAAACGTGATTTTTTTTCGGTACATATATAAAACAGAATTTAACAATTATTCGGAACTTAACCTATTGTCAACTAAAATTATTGTTTCAATTACGCAGGCTTTATTTTTTAACCACTAATAATTTAAGCAGGTAGATACTGCTATAAAAAAGCCATGTTGTTTTGAGTTAAACATGTCAAGTGGATTTATTATTCCTTTTTCTTTGTGCTTTACTTTACTTTTCTGTGTGATAACATTTTTGGTCTTTTGATCAAGCAACGTATATCTAATAAACTGACCATTAAACTCAAACAATTTGTTTGTTCATGTTATTTAAGGAGGCTTTGAGTGTCCTTCCATCAATTGCTTGTTTTGTTTGTTTTTTTGTTTTTTTTATCTTCAATCAATTTTTCTTGCCAAGTGCCCACGACCATTTTATTATTTGTAATTTGTGATAGGTGTTTGGCCTGAATCGAAGAGTTTCAGTGATGAGGGGATGGGACCAGTTCCGAAAAGATGGCGTAGAATATGTCAAACTAATAAGAAGAATTCAGATAAATTTTACTGCAACAGGTTCATGCAAATTCCTTCAAATCACCATTTAATGGACATATCAAAATTAGAGAAATATATTATATATATCAGGAGTGCTATTTAGCATGACAATTAATTCGTGCAGGTACTACGAAAGGGCTAATAACCAATCACAAGAGAGTTACATGGTTAAATGAGGAAAGAAAAAATTAGTTAAAAAACAAAATGCAAAACTATAACACTCCTGATTCATCTTCATACGTCGTATCACGAAAACCATTTCATACCTTTCAGCATTTTCCTATATAATTATGCCAAAAAAGTGTATAATTAAATTCGCTGTTTAATGTGTAAGTAATGGGACTCTATACTACTTTTTGGTATCAGGAACATACTATATATGCAGGCTCTTTTCGGTGAAACAATCATATTAATTGCTTCTTTCCACCTTAATATTTATTCTATTAGCTTTTGTATAAATAGAGAGTTGGCATATGTGGCAAGTACTTTAATTTCCTAGAAATGGTTTTAATATCATACATAAGTCAAATTAGAGAATAATTAACTCCTCATTTTCTCACTTTATAATGATATTAATTTAGAGGATCTTAAAAATATTTAATATTAGTCAAATTAGTTTTTGAGGGGGGAAAAATAGGTTTAAGCTCTTTGACTATTGCAATTATCCATAAATATCAACTTTAATTTTTTAAGGACTAATATGTGTCCAATAATTAAAAACTAATGTGATGATATATTTATATACCTATTTTTTTTTTCCCCTTAGGAATCAATGTGACAGACATTGAATAATGGGGAGTGTAATCTATGTTTCTAAGATTCGAAAACAAATCTTTATGATATATATTTCGGAAGACAAAAATCTGCACGAATACAATGAAGCTAGGATTGAGTTTACTAACGGTTTTCATTGAGGTTTAACTACTTTTGATATTTTTAATTAATTCCTCGGTGTTCCTATTTTGACAATTTCACTAATCATTATATGCAGGAAGCTTATTGGAGCAAGATATTTTAACAAAGGTTATCTTGCGGCAGGTGGTTATGGCTCATACAACAGTGCTCGTGACTATGAGGGTCGTGGTTCACATACTTTGTCAAACGCTGGTGGCAATAATGTTGATGGAGCCGGTGTGTTCGGAAATTGCATTTTGGCTGCTTTTCAAGCTGCCATTAGTGATGGCGTCGACGTGCTTTCGCTGTCTTTGGGTGGATCTCCCCAGGAATTTTCTCAAAGTGCACTTTCCATAGGGTCCTTCCATGCTGTTGCCAACAACATAGTTGTAGTTTTTTCCGCTGGAAATTCAGGACCCGATCTTGGAACCGTAACAAACTTGGAACCATGGGTTCGCACTGTTGCTGCTACCACAATTGATAGAGAGTTTAATAGTAATGTTACGCTTGGTGCCAAGAAAATTCTCAAGGTATTTGTCTATCACACTTTTTGTCTTTGTTGCTATATCAAACCCTATAGTACTTTTTGTTTTCATTGACCTTCAACTCCAACCCAATTTCTCCCCCATATACCTTTTTACATTCTCAGTCTATTAATGGGAATTCGGCTTAAGTTTTATTTAACGTCAAGATTTCCAATACCAAGAACAAGCAGTAATCTAGAGAAATGTTAATTTCAACATCATTATGCAATACTATATGCAATATCACTCTCATACAAACTTACACTATAGCCACATCATTTTAATACACATGTATTTCGATAATCATATACTATTACATTAATATATGATCTAATGTCTATACTTACATTGGTTCAAATAATAGCAATTCTAATCCATTATGGAAAGTCATGAAAAGCTCATGTGGCATCTAATCTATCTTGATTGTAAGAGAGCAAGCCTTTCATATTTTGGCTTATCATCTCATAAGTTCTACCCACTGATAAGTGATAACTGCAATTGATGCTAGAGCTAGCTAGTAATACATTTGATGAATATGTGTAAGAATATACCTACACCAATATGACCTTTTCTAATTACTTTTCTCTCTTGGATATTGTCTTATTACTTTATCAACAAAAAAAATTATCTTAAACCACCTTGTTAATTGATGCAGCCTTTATTGTGATGGAGCTCTTGATCCTAAGAAGGTGAAGGGGAAAATATTAGTCTGTCTTCACGGTGGATATGAGAAAATAGCTCATATGGGTGTGCAAGCTGCTTCTATAGGCGCTATTGGAGTAATTATGGCCAATAACGAGTACTTTGGGAATGATACTCAACCCAAGTCTGACGTGCTTCCTGCTTCACATGTTAACTTTATCGATGGCAGTTACATTTTTACTTACATCAATCGTACTAAGTAACTTTCTTCCTCATGCTGCTTTCTAGTTGAATTCTTCTCAGTTTTTAGCCATATTAGGGCTTATTCATATAATAACATTTTATATTATACATATATAATCATGTAGGTCTCATGTGGCTCACATTTCTAAAGTGAAAACAGAATTGGGCTCAAAGCCAGCTCCACTTATGGCTTCATTTTCATCAAAGGGTCCTAATATCATTGAACCTGCAATACTCAAGGTTTAGTGTTGTTTTGATGATAAATTATAAATCACCCTTTAGGTTATTTTAGTAGTGCAATTGTAACTTTGTTATGTATTTCAGCCAGACATTACTGCACTCAGCGTCAACATCATTGCTACTTACACTGGAGCCATATCTCCAACAGAAGAACCATCTGATAAGCATAAAACTCCTTTCATTTCTAAGTCCGGCACTTCAATGTCTTGTCCTCATGTTTTTGGCATTGCTGGGCTGCGCAAATCACTTCATTCTGATTGCAGTCCAGCAGCTATTAAGTCAACAATCATGACTACAGGTATAATAGATGGTTTACACTCTTGTAACTTTGTGGGATTAAATTTCTTATGTATACCCTCTATTAAATGTCATGCCTTTTACAGCTAGAATAGAAGATAACACTAGAAGACCAATACTGGATTCATCCCTAAATATGGCAACTCCTTTTTCGTATGGTGCCAGGCTTATTCAACCTAATCGTATAGTGGACCCTGGACTTGTATGACCTAAATATTACTGATTATTTGAACTTATTGTGTGGTCGTGGCTACAACAACTCTAAGATTAAAGTGCTTTATGGCAAGAATTATACTTGTCCAAAATTGTTTAGTATAGCAAATTTGAACTACCCATCAATCACAGTTCTCCACTTGGATATTGGACATGCCATGAATATTACTCGTACTCTTACCAATATCGAGCCTCCAAGTACATATCGAGTGCGCATCAAAGCACCTTCTGAAGTTTTAGTTTTAGTTGAGTCTAACATTCTAAACTTCAAAGAAAATGATGAAAAAAAGCAGTTCAGAGTTACATTCACATTGTAGCCACTAACTAAGTATAAGATTGATTATTTCTTTGGGGGTTTGGATTGAACTGATGGCAGCACCATGTCAAGAGTACTATTGTAGTTAAGCATGCATCCATACAAATGAAGTTTGTGTTCCTGCTGAATTTATGTACCAACAACTTAAAGTGTTGTCTCTTCTATTTTTTAATTAAGTTGTCTCTTCTATTTTTCAAACTTCGTAATAAGGTGGTTTATTGATACATTCATAAGTTATATGAAAATTGAAATAGCAATTAATTTTTAATTACCTATTAGTATTTATAATTAATGTTTTTTTAAATAAATTGAAAACGTCATATTTATACTCATTTTATAGACAAATTTATTTTAAAGAGCTTTTCCTCCTTCATGTCGTCTTTCCTAACAACTAACAAAAACAGCTTCTAACCAACAGCAGGTGACGTCCATGCTATTGACTTTGACACTGAATATGTTTCCAAGCTAGCCTCGTTGGTTAGTGCTAGGATGCTTTGAGAATGCCAGCGAAAGTAGATTCTCCACCATAAGCAAACTGAAGTTCAATCTATGTACACCTAAATTCTAAACCCTTTTATCAAAGTAAGACAAATGTTATTGAAAAGATCAGATAAGAGTCATTGCTAGAATCAAGCCTTCAAAATTGGTTAAGATAAATAATATTATTTGTGCTCATTGAAATATCGATTCATCCATCTTTTATCATCAAAAATGAGTTTACACAATATTCTAGATAAAATGAACATAAACAACACTATTCGGTTAAGATGTAATCAAGCACGCCAATTTGTTTTCCTTTTTCTTTTTTTGTCTTACTACTCGTTTTTCTCTTAAGTTTGTACTATTAATTTGTTTGTTTGTTGTTCTCTTTTTTGATTTGGGGGACAGGCGATTTTTGCAAGGTGGGGGAGGGGGGGTTCCATACTCTAACCCATGATGTGGTGCTAATGAGCCTTTTTTTAGTTTTTTAATTTTTGTCATATGGGGGATTTTAAGGGCTCTGCACCCCTACCCACGGGAATCGAACAAGTTTCCCCTGCTTCTCGAGGTGCAGTATTTGTCCATTGAGGCAAGGGCGCAAGGCCTTGTCCGCGGTGCTAACGAGGGTTCAGATTTCCCACTTTTGCCTCAGACTAGACCGATTTGTTTGGTTTTCACTTGAGGGCTTGGCCCATGTGTCAAACATTGTGGGTGGAGACTTCACTTTTAAGGTGAGGGATTCGTTAGTCCACCTTGTGTCGTGGACTAATGTTAGTCCCCCCACATGCAATTAAACTATGGTCGTTAGATTGTGTTTATTTAAAATCTGACGGTTTAGATTTTTTCCGTGTTTCTTTGTTAGAAAATTGTGAATGGGTGTCTTGGTTATTTAATATTTGCAAATAAGTCCACGAATTTGTGGACCCAAAATGTGATAGCCACACTGTTCACGTCTTGCGAACCGTAATCCCCCGACATTGCAACAACCTAGTGATAGGATTAGCGTAGCAAAACGATGGTTCCAAAGATGTTGAAGATGGATGGTTAGTAGTAGAACAGTGGTTCGTTTGCAGCATTTTTCCTTTGTTTAATTCTTTGGTTATGATTTTTGGGCTTGTTGGAAGATATGGAAATGGATTCTTTTGTACCCCTTTTTGCTATAAACTGATATTAGAGACTCAACAAAATAACTTACAAATAATTTCTTTTCAACACTCACACAAACACACAAACAAAGAGGAAGAGAAGATTTCTTTCTATTCCACTTATTAATTCACTTCATACATGATCGATAACAAGCAAAGGCTTTTATTTTTATAGGCTACAATTTGTCATAAAATATTAAAGTAATACAAAACCCATAAGAAAAGTAACCAGCACCCAGCAAGCGGTGGCAGATAGGCTATAAACATAGAGCTAATAGGCTATAAAAAATATCTAGGTGTATAGCTTGCAATATGATGTAATTCTTGGAGCATGGGACAATTTAATGAGCAGCAAACTTCTGAACTTAAGTGCTGCAATTGTTGAGCAATTTTCACATAAAATTGGCAGTGAAAGAAAACCGTGGACGAAGTAATCAGAGAGAGGATGGCCACGCTTGGTTTAATTTTTCTAACAAGAACAACGCACTGATATGGGTGGATACAGAACTGGAAAGTCATCACCAGAACAAATGCCTATGTCCAACCCTCTTACAACTTCTATGTTCATCCCTCTACACAAATCAAAATGCACGGTGCAGGGCTACCACGCCCACCGACGGTGCCATCACAAAGCCCTACTGACCATTCAATTTGCCAGGACAATACAAATCCACCGCCACAGGAATCCCTCCGACAGAAAAGGGGCAGCAATCGGAGAAGGGATATATTTGCAAATAAAATCACAGGAAGTGCTACATAACAAATGCACGAAGGGATTATTTTGTTATTTTAAAGGGGGACTAACGTTAGTCCATAACATGGGATGGACTAACAAATCCCTCCCTCACTTTTAAAGATATTTTCAGACATCGACCAAAAAAGAGGTTTTTTTAATACAAAAGAAAGATAAGTTCACGACAAAATATATATATAAGTTGTCCAAACAAAATATAATTCCTTTTTTTTTATATACAAATATAATTCCTTCGGGGATGATCATTTAACTCAATGGCAAAATCTCATCCCCAATTTCTGTGATGTCGGGTACATGTATGATACTAGGTCAATGTTCTTTAAGACGTGCAAATCAAATCAAATCAAATTTAATAAAAATTATTAAATCAATTCAATAGAGTCAATTAAAATTACAAAAATTTAGATTAAATTAGTTCTTATTTTTTTATGAATTGTTTAGATTGGATAAAATTTTAGATTTAATTTTCAAAACTAATCAAATCTAATTTGAATTGAATAATATTATATAATATATTTTATTATTATTATTAAGTTTTTACTTTTACTTATAATAATTTTAATTTATCACATAATTTTATATATTTATATATCATTCTCATTTAAGTACTATTTGATACATATTATATAAGTATAAATATTTTTTTATTTATTCATATTATTGATTCAAATTATTTTTTATTTATAATATTCTATAATTAAAATTTTCTTTTATAAAAAATCGATTACATCAATCCAATCCAAACAACTAAAATTGGTTTGGATTGAATCGAATTTAAAATCAAAACTAAATTGATATAATCCAAATCGTTATATATTTTATTATTTAAATTAAATAAATTTTTTATTCAAAATTATTCAAATTTTCCCACAAATACCCCTAAATTGTTACCCCCTCTCCAAATGACCAAAGAAGCAAAAAAATCCTTCAAAGTCAAGTAAATTTGGACAAAAAAATGACAAAGAAAGCCGCCAAAAAAGATTTAAATAATAAAAAAAAAGCTCAAACTCATCATTTGACAACATGTCAAATTTTGTAAGATCAAGATATTTTTTTTCTTTTAAGTTAATCAACACTTGTTATTTTTTGTATATCTCATTTAAATTTGAGATATTCCATATTTGATTCCTATCTTTCAAAAATATCCTTTAAGAATAATTTTTAGTCTCACTATCTTTATGAAAAAAAATATTAATAATAAAAAAGATTTTATCCACATATATATATACACTCCGTATAAATATATTTTATTTTATTTTTAGTTCCACTATAATATTTTTTTTTCACTTTTGATTCCTCTTTTTCCAATTTTAAGTTTTTGATCCATATTGTGTTAAGCCAGTAGTTAACTAATAATATTTATAAAAATTAAAAAAAAGACATTTAAAATGTTTATAAAGATTAAAAATAAATTTTTTAATATTTAAAAACATTAAATACATATTATTAAATATTTATCGAAACCAAAATTTAAAACCACACGAATCAAAATCCAAATATTAGAAAAAGAAAGATTAAAAGTCCGGAAAAAAATTGTAAAAGAATTAATACTAAAATGACATGTATTTATAATAATTAAAAATATATTTAAATTTAAATTAAATCAATCTAAACTAGATTTATTATTATTTAAATTCTTTTTTGGGAACATAAGTAAAAATAGATTTAAATTTATAACCGCCTACTATCCAAACCGTCACCACTAATCCATTTTCAGTGATTTCTAGTGATTAAAAAAAAAAAAAGTATCGCATTTTTTGTATATAATCATGTGTACCAAGAGAAAAATACATCCACATACTTAAATAGATAAAACTCTCTTAAAGCTTATGTGACAACTTAAAATACATGCGTCTGTCTTTGGCTTTACATCTGAATGAGCATCTATTATCAATTTTGTATGACCTTCTCTAATACATCGAGTTTCATTTCCAAGTCACTTAAAATATGTAAAAAAGTAAAAAATAAAAATCCATACCCAGTAAACCGAGTTAGAGAAATGTTACACATCTACAGAAATTCGGAAGACTTACTTTGGTTTGTCTGATTCATCAGAGTTCACCGCATCCCATTGTAACAACGAAGAGCCAAACAGAAAAGACACAACATAAACAAAATCCCACTCATCGAACCAAATCCTATTTTCCAAAATCAACAAAAAGCACATTAGCTATTCCAAAGAACATTGTACACACTTGAGGATTCACCGTTCAACCATACAGTTAGCCCCAAATTATAAAAACCAAAATAAAAAAAAAAAATGTTCAGTATTAGACCAAATTGAATCGATCCATAAACGATGCAATTTTTTAATCTCATACAGTGAGTTTGATATCACCCAAATCAAGCTGAGCAGCGATTTCCTCAAGCTGCTTCTTGACGCTCATATCAATCAACTTGGACCCGGAGTTCCCGTACCTGATGGTGAACCCAGCCACGAGGCTAGGGTCAATAACGGTCTTGATCCTCACGTTCTTCGCCCCCGTCAGCTTCTGCACCTGCTTCGCGATCTGCGCCAAGTGCTGCGACTCCAGCTTCACCACCGAGCTCACCACGGCCAGCTCCGTGTCCGTGAGCGTGTTGTACACGAACTCGAACTCCTTCGCTATCTCCTTCAACAGCCCGATCCTCTTCGCGTCCACGAGGATGTTCAGGAAGTTGCGCGTGTGGGGCTGGAAGCTCGATGACGTCGCAATTTCTTCAACTAACTTCTTCTTCTTGTCGGAGTCGATGGTCGGGTTGGCGAAGAATTCGAAGACCTGTGGGTCGGAGAAGATTTCCTCGATTTTTTCGATGTCGGCGGTGGTGGCGTCGAGGGTGTTGTTGGACTTGGAGACATCGGCGAGGGCGAGGGCGTAGCTGGCGGCGGCGGTGGAGGCCATGCGGGCGCCGAGGGCCCCGCCGGAGCGGCGGCGGCGGCGGGAGGGGGAGACTTTGAGGGTGAGGGAGGGGAATGTGGTGGTGGAGAGGGAGAGGTTGAGGATGGGTTTTTGGGTGAGGAGGGATCGGGGGGTTTGGGTGGAGCGGAGTGAGGCTGTGGTGGTGGTGGTGGTGGTGGTGTGTAGAGACGCCATTTTTGGACAAGGGAGAAAGGCGAAGAATGGGTGTGAGGAGTAAGGGTTTCTTTGTTTTTCGGTTTTGGTTGGGATTTGGTGGTGGGCAAGGAAGAGGGTG
Organism: Pterocarpus macrocarpus; assembly: GCA_031439585.1. Taxonomy (NCBI): domain Eukaryota; kingdom Viridiplantae; phylum Streptophyta; class Magnoliopsida; order Fabales; family Fabaceae; genus Pterocarpus; species Pterocarpus macrocarpus. The sequence continues at coordinate 39,374,493 of CM062513.1, read as the reverse complement.
AGGGGCGATTGCGAGGAGCACCTTAGAGCCTCTTGTCTCAGGGATAAGATAATTCCCCGTGAATGCGTGGACCTGAATTTGTGGAACAAGGATCTGGTTTTTGTGTTTTTGGTTTTTATATATTATATTACACGAAAACAAAATGATGCTCGAACGATAAAAAAAAATTGAAATGCAAATGATTTAGGACTTACCTATTGGAATCCAGGTGGAAAATATGTGTTTTTTATTTTTTTTAAAAATAATTGTTGGAATTGAATTAATTTTTTTAAGAATTGATGGATTTTAGTTTGATAAAAAGATTAATCCAAACTAAATCGCTTCTTTTTAATCATTGTGATAGCCCAATTATTGATAAATTAGGCTAAAAAACTAACAAAGTTAATATCAATAAATATGAATAATAAGTTAGCCTAAACATGTCATATAAACAACAACAATCTCTTTTCTCGGCCATACAATTAAAACAAGCAGAAGTTTTTTCTTTTGGTCAATAAACAGCAAGAAGTTTTCTTTTTTGGATGCCGTGGTGGGCTTCTTTAACAGCGTTGCTAAGTGTCCAGGGCCACTTTAACATTCGATCTGAGGTGTTCAATTCCACTGTTATGCACACGGTAAGTGCTTTCGCCATCCATATGGGCCACGTACCCGCACTAACTCAAAAGCGACTCTAAGAAGGACATCCGCATGTGAAAAACATTACAGTCCACGTCTGACCCAAAAACTTAAAAACAAAAAAAATATTGCAGTCCACGATCATTAAAAAAAAACAAAGATTACAGTCGACCAGAAACATAGATTCGAGAAACAGAGAGGCCGTGAATTAGCTTTTCAGTTTTCACCGCAACCAGGTGAAAGGAAGTGGGGGTGACTTATTTCTATTTGTCGCCCGCTGGTGTTAAAAACAATCTTAACATATACATAACATGATTGACAATAGATTATTTTAAGAAAATAATTATATTTTAAGAATTATTTCAAGAAAATTTTAATTTTAAATTATTTTAAACCTAAGGATGAATTATATTGATATCTCCTGAGGTTAAGTATAATTACACTTGGTATCCTTTTATTTAGCTATATTATACTGATCTCCCTTATTACTAATGGTTGATCGGGTTCCGAGTTTTGAGTTTCAAGTTATCAAGTTTTGAGCTAAAAATGTCTTTTAATGTGATAATTCATTTCTAAATTCCGAGTTACGAGATAATTACGCCTACTGAGAGGGTGAATTATCACTAAATAATCTTAAAACTCGAAACTCGGAAGTAAATTATCATATTAAAAGATATTTTTAACTCAGAATTTGGTAACTTAGAACTCAAAACTCAGTCACTCATTAATAATAAAGAAGGTTAGTGTTATATAACTAAATAAAGATATGTTAGGTGTAATTATATTAAACCTCAGGAGATATCAATATAATTCACCGTAAACCTAAAATAAACTAATATAAGGACACACATAATCTGGTCGCAGAAAAGAGAAAAAGATAGGGTAAAGAATATTATAACTTTCTCATGGGGAATAGGGTAAAATTAGTTTTCTATTTTGGTATAAAGAATCCTAAAAATAGGTGTGCTTAAGGTCTAAGGATAGGCTACATCAGGTTTAATATTAAACTACTACATAAGCATTTGATGCCAATTACAGGGATATTGGTAAAGAATTATGAGAAATTGGGAAAATGGGTAACGTATGGTTTAATTGGAGGGAAATAGCATATCCCGATTTAGGCAGAAGTTTCCTCAGTTCAGCTAGTGCAACCTCACTGACTGAAAAAGGAAAGAGTAAATGGATGTTACTCACTCTCCACTGACCAGTACTGAAACGCCAACGTGCATTCGAATTTCCACTTTACAGTACTGTTTGTTCCCTTAACAAATTCTTTCCCCTCCCCCCACAAAACAACTCATCTGCTTCTTTCTTTTTCCTTCCCCCCCACCCCTTTCTCCACTTACTTATACTCGGTCACAAATAATCTAATGAATATATCTTTCGACTTTACGTGTGACCTGAAGCTTATTTTATAATTGAAAAAATAAAATTAAAAAAACCTACAACTTGCAACTTGTTCATATCAATCTATTTTAAGTATTTATTACCCTGATTTTCTTAGAAGAAATCTAAAATTGTATTAATTTATTAAGAAAATTGACATCAATCGTATTTAGGACATTTGTCTTGCCGTCCACTGTACCCCAAAAAAAAACTTTATCTCAATCCACTTTTTCAATTCTAATTTTATTTAATGTGTTGAAAAAAATTAATTTGTATACATTGATATTATTAATTAGTAAAAATACAAAAAAAATCAAATTATAATAAATTACTTATCATAATAGATAATTAATTATATGAGTTGATATTTTTTAATATTTTTATTATTAATACATATAAGTTAAACTCATATTTAAAATTTTAAATATAAATAATTATTCTCTACCACACTCTTTTAAATTTTAAAACAAAATATAGAGAAACTAGAAAGAAAAGACTCGAGCCGTGAATAATATCATAAGAAACCCAATCTTATACTTCAATATTATAGTAACATTTAGAATGCTTACCATAGAATATGAATATTAAATATTTATTTAAAATTAAATTATTAATCTAAAGTTATTTATAAATCTAATGATAAAGAATGATAGAATAAATTTAATATATTAATACATAATATTAGAATATTATAATCCATTAAATTGACATCAGGTAATCTGTTGATAATGCCTAACTCGAAATTCAATGTCTATATATTTTTATTAATGTCATATTTAACTCGGAACTCGAAACCAGGTGTTTTTACATTGATATTTATTAGTATAAGGCCTAATTTTTAACTCGAAACTCAATATTCATAGAATTCGAAAATAAAAACTTAGTATCAATTAAATAATTAAAATAAAATAATTACTTATAATAGATAAAAAGAAAGTGAATATTTGATATTTATATTTAAAAGTGAATATTTTATAATTTATCTGATATTATAATATTGATTGATGAATATGCTGGAGTTGGACAACAATTGCTCAATAATTTTAGTAATTAGACGTAAATGTTACTCCAAAGACCAAACTTAAAACCATTGTTTTTTCAAGGGAAATGAAGTTATGACTATTTTTTCTTTTAAAATTAACCGAATCTGAAATAAAGTAGATAAGACCCACGTCACGTGCGAATTAAAATAAGCCAAAAAGGAGACATAGAGAAATAAACACATTTTTTCCCCTTAAAAAAATCCCAGATGGCCAAATCCCAGCTTCAGCTGTCGTAGCCTCGAAAGTCGTAATCCAGACCCAAAAAAAAAAAAAGACCTCCACTTCCTTCAATACGAAATACGAAATATCTTAGTTCCAATATTACCAAAAATAAAATATAAAAATAAAAACTCTAATCTTTTTTTTTTTTTTCTTTTTTGTCTTCTGTCCAGGTTAAATTTAATTTTGAACAGAACCCGTAATCTTTCCACCCAGTCTCCATCGCCCAACACACACGTTCTACCCCACTACCTCACCGTTACCTCCTCCAACAACCGCACCACCATCAACACCGTCGTTCTCCACCACCCACGGCTCCGCCGGCGAACACTCCATCTTGTGCCGCAGCTTCCAATCAAGCGCCTGGCACCCGCGAGAGCAATAGTTCACCTTCCCGCAAACCGAACACCGCCGGAACTCGTGCTCGCGCGTCTCCGGCCGCCCGCACCCGACGTGCGCGCACAGCCTCAGCCCCTCCCCCAAACCACCCCTGCCCGACTCGAACCACTCCCTCATAAACCAATTCACCGGCTGAACCGCGCCGTTATAACAACCGTAACCGTCCAGTAACGGAATAACCGTCCCGGCACGGCAGGCGAGGTTCCGTAACCGTCGAGCGCGCCACGTCAGCAAAGAGGAGTTGGAGGAGGATGAGGAGGACCGCGTGACCACGTGTATGACTAACGCGAGCTCGCGCGCGTTGGCTTGGATGAGGAGGCGCCGGCCCTCGGCGACGTTCTGGCGCGCGCCGAAACCGTCCTGGAGGCAGTGACCTAACTCGCGGAGCGCGTCGATGTGGCCGAGGAGGGATGCACGCGCGCATAGCGCAACGCCGGCGCGGAGATCCTTGTCGCTTTTGGAGCCGCCGCTGCCGTTGAACTGTATCACCGCCAGCGAGTAGAGCGCCGGCGCGTGAGACCTCATCGCCGCCTTCGCCATCAGCGAGAGCCCGCTCCTTCGGTTTTGCAAGCAATAAAAACGGATCTGAAAAATGGGAAAAAAGAATCAAATAAACACACAACGGAACTTCAAAACTTGAAATCATTCAGTTATGAGAATGTTGATGTTAGGACTTACCATTCCGAGAGTGTAGCAGGCGTCGACGTTGCCGGCGTTGACGCAGTGGCTGAGGAAACGGTGAGCGGATTCTGACCAGTTTTTGGGTTTTATGGCGAACGCCTTGGCGCCGAGTTTCGATAACACGAGACGGTGGAGGGCTAAGCGGTTCAGTCTTTTGCATCTGCACGTTCATTTTGATGGGCAAAAAATTCAACAAAAAAGGTGATAAGTAGAGGTAGGAATATACGTGAGATTGTGTGTGGTTGGGGGAGACTTACGTCAAGAGGATGTTGATGAAATCGGAAGGGGAAGAGGTGGTGGAGCTGAGCTTGGAGAGGATGAAGACGACGAGATCGTCCGGTAACCCTTCCAAGGGGTTGTTGTTGTTGTTGTTTTTGTCGGTGCGGTGTCTCTGCGAATTATAATATCGCAGTGGCTGTTGTGGCCTTCTCATGTTCCGAGCAACTATCGTACGCAACGAAATGCACACAATACGAAAGGTATAGCGTTTGTGTTGTTTGATGTGTGTTGTTTGGGTTTAAAATGAATCTGTTGTTGTGTGTGTGGTTATTGGTACTGCTGTTGGTGTGTAACGGCGAAACAAGAGAGACAGAGGCATTTATATTTGAAGAGGGGAGAGGGGAGAGTGAGAGCCCCGCAAAAGCTATAATTGCGATTGGGAACGGACCCACGTACGTATCACATATGCCGATAAGCGTTTTAGTTCTTCTCAGACCAAATGAATAAGAAAAATTGGCCAGCGGATTTGAATTATTCTATTCTATATTCTCTCTTTGCTGATTTGATTAATCTTCTGAATTGCTTGAGAAAGAAAATATTAAATAGCTTTTACCGGGTTAGGATATTAAAAATGAGTTTAATTGATATAAATTAATCGTATAAAATAATTTTATATTATTAATTAATAGAAATAGAAAAAATTAAGAAATTATGATGGGTCTCTTATTATAATAAATAATTATTTGTATAAGTTAGGTATTTTTCATTATTTCTATTGATTGATAGTGTAAAATTTTTTTACATTATCAGTATATTTAAATTAAATTTATTAAAAATTAAATTAATTTCTATCAACTTATACTTTTTGGTTTCCAATGACAGTCAAATAAGAGGGTGGTTTACCCGACTTTGCCCAAAAACCCCCCCCACAGTTTTTCAGTTTAGCAAAATTTGTCATATTTTTCATATTTTTTTACTCCTTTCTCATATATAAAATTATTTTTTTCTGTTATATTCACTTTTACTTATTTATTCATTATTTATTTATTGTTATTTACTTTTACTTATTTTAAATAAGATAAATGTATATGAAGTGACAAAATTTACAGATACTAAAGATAAAATAAGTGTAAGTATAGCTCTTTCTCTTTTTCTTCTCCCACACTGTGCCTAGGTATAAGTTAAAAAAATTCTTCTTCTTCGAAAAAAATAAATTTACCATGTGCTATAAAAGAAGAATAAGCTAATTGCATATGAAATAAAAAATTTGCAGATACTAAAGATAAACAAATACAAGTTACAAAACAATGAATAATAAAAATAGTACAACAATGAAATCCCTAAATAAATACATAACAACAAAATTATTAAACTCGTCAGCTTTGCTCTTTCCCTTTTTCTTCTCCTACACTATGCCAAGAGTGAACCTACTTGGCCCCTTAATCTTTGAGCGAAGCTAGTACCATGCATTCTTTGATAACTGTCCACTACTTTGAGCTCCCCCTCCCCCTCTATTTCTCCCCTGGTCTTTACCTTCGCCTCCTCCTCCGCCATGTACATCATCACCATCATCACCGCCATCATTGTCCTCACACTCATCCTCGCCTTGCCTGCTTGTCCTCACCCTCCTAGTCCCCTTCTTCCTCGTCCCCGTCCTCCTCCTCCGCATGGTCCTCACCCTGATGATGTTGTGGCATCCCTTCATGGTGTGCCTCAAAATGATACTATCCCTCCTGTTGCTGCCATGGGACACCCTAATAGTGCACCTAAAACTGATAGTATTGCATAGTCAACAATCTGCTGGAGAAGTTATTGGAAACTTTGATAATACTACATCATCTCAGCATCTTACAGCAGTTGATCTGCAGAATATATCAGGCCAAAGGAATGCAAAATTGAAGGTGTTGTTGCCCCCTATGGATGCTCATGTGACGGTGGTGGCTAATGCTCCATTGATGGTACTGGTCAATACACACCATGCTTGTGCTCGGAGCTTGCTTCATTTAGATCAAGGTCAAAACCACAACATCGGCTGGACTCTACAGTCATCTTAAATCCCCACCCTAAATGCCCACCACGCCGGCTCAATTCACCAACACGAGCTTGACTCTCGTGTTAGGTCAAAGAGCCACCAACCCTCAGGTTTATGCTACTGCATGAGTCAACAGACATTCTTCCACGTGTCTACTCTAATTCAACATCCTCATGAACAAGCGAATGGTCTACAGATATTGATGTTCTTTGTGGCTTTATACTGTCCCAAGTTTGCTCTCTCTGAGGGCAAGGTGGTGGGGATATATGGCCCCAAGATTGTTGCATATGTGGGGGGTGGTAGGGGCATATGGCCCCAAAGCTGCTCCATTTATGGTGGTGGCACCTGTGTAAAAGTACATAATCAATAATAGTAATTTAAATTTAAATTATTTGATGTGTGAATAATTATTAAAGCAATATAATTATTAAACTCATACCTAGGCATAAAATTGCTCCATCTAGACATAATGTCTATGCCTTTGAGGGAAAAGTTTTAATGCTACCTCCTTAGAGGTAATCCCCATTGTCAGGGTAGATGGGGCTCCGCGGATAACCATAAACTCAAGATAGACTGCCTATACCAATTCCAATATTTAGATGACGCATCTGAAATGTCGATGGGAGGTCCACGTAATATGTACATCTGTCTGTGCTTCCACAAAGTGATCCAATGCCTATGCTCTTCAACTTAATTGAGATGGTGTTTTCCTCTCAAATCTTGATTATGCGAAAAATCTCATGGGATCAACGGAGATTCTTTGTTCAATCTCAAACTAGTGCGATACACGGTCATTTGCATGCCACTCAACAATTTCAAAGCATACAAGTGACACGATGGTCGACCACTATGTATGCCATCCCCTTATGTCTACTGGAATGTAGCCAATAATGTTTGCTTAAGGTCGCCACCAAAACTGCATTATAAAAAAAAAAAGTTATAACAAGGATAGTAATTGCTACATTAAAGCATATATAATTTAGTCCTTACCTAATTATATTCCATGAGGTCAATGGCCAGTGTGATATTGCCCACTGCTCGGTATTCCTACTGCATTGGAAAGGATGCATCGCCTACCGGTGGCATACAATTTTAATTAGATATAAATTTCACAATATCAAGCACCCTAAAAAAAATATATAAAGTGTTTATACCTAAAAGTTAGGGGGAAATCTATCTGCAGGTGAGGAACAAGAGCCAAAAATGGCAGGTGATACCATGCCCAAGAACGAAGTAAGACAAAGCACTCGCTCATTTTCTGACATGTCTTCTGCATTGCACAACATAAGTATCGATATAGATAAGCAAGGCAGGCAGAGCCCCAGCTATAAGTGCCAACTTGCTCCAAATCTTCTAAAAGCGGAAGATACTTTGCATGGATGGCCAAACTAGTTTTGTCATGAAAAACTCACTCACCTAGCCGCCGTAAAATTTAACTGCGAGCATGGCACCGAATTGCATTATCACCGGCATTAGGTTGGAGACTTCTAAAAGTCCAGTTTAACCAAGCCAACTTGAATCCGGACCTATCAATTTTGCCTTGTTCGAGGCGAACACCTAGTAGACTCTCACAGTATTTTTCTATTAATTGTCTATTAAAATTTGTAGAGCTACTAACCACTTAGCCATTAGTACGGAGCTTGAGCAAAACTGCAACATCTTTTAGTGTAATCATGCACTCTTCAATGGGAAGGCAAAAAGTGTGTGTCTCTAGGCTCCATCGCTTGATCAACGCACTAACAAGCTCCCCGTGTATCGGTAACGTGCCGATCATGGCAACACGAAGCAATCCAGCCATCTCTAAGTAGTGCTCTATCTCGGGCACTAGGCTTTTCATTAGCATATGGCATGTTCACAAAACTCGAATCTCTTGACCAATATTTTGACCAAACTAAATGTTATTACAAACATTAGAATATTATGACAAATATTAAAAAAAAAATTTAAAACATGTACACAAAATGAAATAGAAAATTGCTAAATTAAATAATAATATAAATTACCAACAATAATAACAAAATTAAAATAAAATAGTAAATTACTAAAAACCCTAAATCCTGTCACTAATCTACCCTAATCAAGAGCAACCTATTCTATTCTTGTCTGTTATATAGTCTACATTAAAGAATACTATTACTAATCTAATGATAATAACAAAAATAAAATAAAATCAAATCAAATCAAATAGTAAATTCCTAAAATTAATTAATAATTTAATTGCTAATCATTTAATTACTTTTGATAATTAGACTAATCTTTTCTACATTTTATGTTAAACAACCTTAAACCCTATCACTAATCTACCTAAATCAAAAGCAACATATTCTACTCAATTCTAATCTATTGTATTCTATGCTATAGAATACTATTACTACCCTAATGATACTAACAAAAATAAATTTAAATAAAATAATAAATTGCTAAAATTAATGATTACTAACTTATACTCTAGTTCAAATTCTCATCAATATTTGATAATTAGACTAATATGTTTTACTTTTTTAATGCTAAACCACCTTCAAACCTATTACTAATCTATCCAAGTCAAATATAATATATTCTATTCTATTCGAGTCTAATCTATTATACTGTACATTAAGAACACTATTACTAATCTAATGATAATAACAAATATAAACTAAAATAAATTAATTATTTGCTAAAAATAAATAATAACATGATTACTAACTTGCTTATATACTCTATGTTGACTTTTTGTCAATGTTGGGTAATTAAACTAATGCCATATGCTTTATTATGTTCAAGAACCCTAACTCCTATCATTATCCTACCCAAATCAAAAGCAACCTCCTACTCTATTTTTTCTGTTCTATTAAACTCTACACTAAATAACTCTATCTAACGATAACAACAAATATAAAATAAAATAAAATAGTAAAACCCTAACAATATATAATAATATAATAACTAACTTATACTCTACTTTAAATTGTCAATGATAGGTAAATTAAACTAATCTATTCTATTTCATTATACTCAAGAACCGCAAACCCTATCTCTAATCTATGCAAATCCAAAGCCTATTATTCTACTTTACTGTTCACTAATAAATTATTTCTACAAGCTATTGATAACAACAAATATAAAGTAAAATAATAAATTATATATTTATAATTATGATAAATAAATAATAAAATAAATAACTTTTGAAAAAAATAATTTGATTACGTTATTTTAACGAATTGCCTCTGAAATATGCTTGTACGGATCCATCATTATATCTAGAACCACCATTTTCATTGCTTTTCTTCTATCAAAAATACTAGCCATGTTTTCAATTTTTTTTCAACCACACCTCTATTATAATGTGATCAAAGCTCTTCCACTTTTTTCTCACTTCTCTCCACCCTTTTTGTCTCTCACATTCACGAATTGCACTTTTCACACAAACACACACACTCTCTCTCTATCTATCATTCATAGTGCAATCTCTCACTCCTACTCTTGCTCAAAGATCACAAAATTCGAGCTATATATATAGGCGAGATGGGACTGCAAGGATTCGGTTAAAAGTAGACCAGATTGCCAGGGATTTGGTCCATTTATAGGTGGATAGCAGAGATCCAGTCCACCTGCTGCCAGATTATAGATGAAGCCCCTCATTGGTTGGCTTCTGGTCATGTCCGAGGCAGGATTCCGGCTATTTTTGCAGCAGATTCCCTGACACGCTCTGCCACTTCAACGGTTCCCTTTTTTTCGATGTTGGTGCAGGAATCCGATGCTAGTTTACTCGAATTTTCCCAAAAACCCCCCACATTTTTCCAATGTAGCCAAATTTGCCATATTCTTAATATTTTTTCACTCTTTTCCCATATATAAAATGATTTCCCCAAATAAGATCATGTATACCAAAAAAGTTTGTTGAACTGCTCTAAAATTGTTGTGTTTAAAGTTGATACAAGTAGTTTTCTATAAAAGATTTTTAATTAAGTTCATATTGTTCCAAAAAAATATATTGTTAGAGTATTAAAAGCTGGATTTCAAAGACCTAATAATAATTTTTTCACAAGTCTAAGAATATTAAAAAGTTTGTGTGTGGACTCTTATATGGTTAAACAAAAAAAAAAAAAAAACCTTCATAAGTCCTTAATTACTGCAATAAAATTTTTTAAAGTTATAGTTATCGCTGAATTAATTCAATCTACAATTAAAGAACCATCTAATTAACAGTTTTTAAAAAAAGCACAACTAAAAAAGAAATTTAAAAAAACTATGTAATTTAATTGCAAACTTTCAAGACATAAGAACTTATGTAAACATGTTCAATAAAATATAGCAGAAGACTAATTAAACATATACTAAATGAATTTTGTATTTTATTTAATTTTACTCTAAAGTATCAGTATTTGAAAATTATAAACTCTAATTAATTTAATATAATCAAGTTAATCCATTATGAAATAAAACTCCATAGCACTATATTTTATATTTTATCTAATTTAATATATTTTATATTAGGGAGAACCACCAATTTAGTCTCTAAAATATCAAAATACTAACAATTTAGTCCCTAAAAGATATTATTTTCTCTTGTGATATCTCAATGATAAATATATTGATAAATTAGTCCCTAAAAAATTAATGCATTTACAAATTAGTCCCTAAAAAATAATTTATTAATAAATTAATCCATAAAATATTTTTTATTAACACTAATAAAATTTATTATTAATAATAGAATTTATTGGACTATCACAAACTAATAAAATATTTTTTAAGAATTAAATTATTAATATTTAAATCTTTCGGGTCAAATTAGTAATTCTCACTTTATGTTAAGTACTATAAAAGATATTGTTTTTTTATAATTCAAAACTTGTCATATTGCTAGACGACTTTCTTTTTTTGAAGCATACCATGTGCTTAAGATCTCAATATGAATCTACGTATACGGAATGCTAAGAAGAGTAGCTTTGCAGGGCTCTAGTCATGAATTTCCGTTTTTTAATAAGAAATGTTTTTTTACTATTTACTAGACACCACTATAAAAATATCATAATTTATAAATGTTCCATTACAGAACTTTTTTTCCTTTTTTCTTTTTTCAAATGTCCCATTTTATTGTACGGGTTCTTTTATTTTATTTTAATAACTGGTTCATTGATCAAATAATAACTCTTCTTTCTTTGATCTGCGGGATGGGACCCGGCATTACCTGGGGCCTCGAGCGCTGCCGGCTCGCCAAAGAGCCTCCTAAAGACTAAGGTCACAAGGGCTTTGCTCATTTTAATTGGGTTAATCAATTCTACATTGTACCCATATCCTGGCGAGGAAATCGTTTTATTTGATGTCATATCTCAAATTTATTTATAGCCAATTATGAAGGATGATTGAAATTGAAAGATCGAATAGTCTTGACAAAGAAAAAAATCCCTAATTTTGAGCCTTGGGGGTTGAGTGTTTCTCATTTATTGATAGATTATTTATATAAGAATGGGTGCGTTTGTTTCGATTTTTAACAAAATAATTTTAAAATTTAAATTTTATATATAAATAAAAAAATTAATTTTTTTTTAAAATTACTCTTTTCAACTTTTATAAAAAATTTGGAAACAGATTTTTTTTAAATTTTGATTAATTTTAAAAAATTATTCAAACATATGAATACTAATATTTTTAGATGAAAAAAATAATTTTTTACCAAAAAATTCCAAACAAATACATCCTATGCTATGGTTAAAGTGCTATTTAGGAATGCTAGTTATTTTTAAAAATAAGTTTTTATTTAAAAAACTATATTTTCAATATAATATGATATGTTTAGTAAGAATAGATAAAAATAATTATCATCTTCAATTTATTTTATTTATATTAAAAACAATTATTTTAAAAAAAATTATTATTCTTTAAACATTTTGATTATAAGTAGAAGCTAATTATTTTGAATTTATAATATTTTAAATAAATTAACTTTACATATTAAATATTATATGATATAAAATTATTATTTTATATATTTTTTAATAATTTATTATACATAAATAAATTTTTTATCTAATTCAAACAAAATACAATATTTTAAAATCAGTTTTCAATTAATACATCTAACCATGAAGTTGATTTTATCATAATCAATTATAAAGAAAATAAAAATTCAATTATATAATAATCGATTATTTAAATGATTTTAATTTTATAATATATCCAAACATGCCCAAAGTTTGGTACATGTTGTGATTATAGAATAGAGTAATCATCTTTTCTTAAACGTTTTAGGATAATACTTATGCCGTTACACATACATTATTTTATATATGTATAATTGTTATTACTATTATAGCGAATTTGATTTCGTTTGTTCACATATATGAATGTTATATGTGAGATGATTTATTTCTCACATATATGGAGAAAAATATTTTTCTGATTGTTTGTGAAATCTCACTGTACAAATTTCCCATTTAAAGTACAATTTTATAGACATAATGTATCATAAATACATTTTTTTGGTTTCCTAAGAAAAACCGATTTAGTAGGTGGAATAAAAATATGATTTAATTTTGATATATCATTAATGTAAAATTTTTTACACAGTCATAGTCATGCAATCATATATAGTCATGTCATTTTATTTGGAAAAAGTCAAATGAAATGCCTGATACTATATTGTACATATTATAGATATGAGAAAGCTACAACAACCCCCTTGAAAGCTTTCTAGAAAAGGCATTAAATAAAAAAAAAAAAAGTACACCACACTTTATTATAAAAAAAATTAATAATCAAATAAAAGTAATATTATTATATACTAAATAAATATATTTTGATATTAATTTAATAAAATATTAATTTTTTTCATAAAATCAGCAAATAATTATCATTAAAATTTTCTTATATATATTTATTTTTTGAAAAATATATCTCTCCACATGGGTTATATTCTTTAAAAAATAAATTAATTATTGTTAGTATATCAAATATATTAATCATGTTTATATAAATTGCAGTACTATATGTAAATAACTTTAAAATATATGAAATGTGAGACTTGTTAAACTAATTAGTAATTAATATTCTTGAAAAGCAATTTTAAAAAAGATCTTATTGTTATAACAATACTAAAAAAATTAGTATCATAATATTTTAGTCAAGATTAAATCTTTATGATATTAATATAAGATAATTATAATAATTTATTTTTAATACGTTGTTAATATAAATAATATTTATCTATATTACCAATAATTTAATAAAATAACTTTTATAAAACTCATAAATAATTATCATCAAATTTTGCTAGTATATTTTAAGTTTTCAAAATATATCTCTTCACAAGGTTACATCCATTAAAAAATAAATTAATTATTTGTTAGTGCATCTAATATATGAATTATGTTTAAATAAGTTACAATAATGTATGTAAATAACTTCAAAATATATGAAATATAACACTTTTTAAATTAATTAGTAACTAATATTATTGAAAAGCTATTATTAAAGAAGATATTATTATTATGGCACTACTAAAAAATTATTTGTCTCATAGTAATAAGATATTTTATTCAACATTAAATCTATATAATATTAATATAAGATAATAATAAAGATTTAATTTTAATATATTATCTACATAAAAAAATTAATATATTGTCAACGTAAATAAATTTTTATAGTTATTTAATCATGTATATTATAGCATATAATGGTATATTATTTGAATTTTTATTCATTAATATCTTATTTAGATAGAAAAAATAGAAAAAAGATAATATTACTCAAGTAAATGGAAATAACGGAAGGTAAATATTAACTAGATAAGAGAAAAAAAATAAAAAAGTACTTAATATGAAAAAAAATTAAATTATAAAATTATTCAGAATCATAAATTGGTTCAAAAAATAGGTAAGTGATTTTTTTTTTCCAAACAAAATGTTGAGTTTGCTAGCCTCCATATGAAAGTGTAGATGTTAGCATTCTCCATATACAAATACTCCTTTATTTTGCACTTTATCTATATCCATATTATTTACATTTGTTATTGCAAATTATTTAAACATAATTAAAATATTAGAAGCACAAGCAATAATTAATTTATCTTTTAAGGAATGTAACCCATATAGAGAGACATATTTTTCAAGAACTATATATTTAAACTTTTTAAGAATAATTATTTACGAGTTTTATTAAGAAATTAATATTTTACTAAATTATTGCTAAAATATATATATATATTTAGCATATAATAATATTATTTTTATTTTTATTATTAAAATATTTTTTAATAATGAAGTAAAATGTTCTTTTTTTATAAGTTAGGAGTTTAGTGTCTTTTTTAGAAACCTTAAAGGAGTTGTTGTACTTTTCTCCATAAATATTGATGAAAAGTTATATACCATCCACAAAAGATCTATGAAGTTTTATTGCATTAATGGCATAAGTTTTTAGCTTATTATTGGATAAAAATGTAATCAGCTAAACTTCTCTAAGAAATTTATCTGAGAACAAAATCCTAAAGATTATTTTAATTCAAGCGATTTATGCCAAGGAGGGTATTTTGCCCCTTAACAAATTAATTCCTCAACCAACTCACATAAGCAAGTATTGACCAAGATCGATCAATGAAATATTGAGTAGAAATTGAATTTGAATTGAAGTATTAAGAATTCATATAAGTTGAAGTCTTAATGTGGAAATTATTAAAATGACAAAAAGCCAAAACATAATGCTAATGAAAGTAAAAGGAAATTTTTTAAAAGCTAGTAGTAGCCAAATTGGCATGATGTATGTCCGTGTGTTTGGATCTTGTATCTATGAGCTCTTATATCTATCCTAGATCTTAACCACTTCTCAGGTGCATGTACATAGCGGTGCTTAGGTAGGTTTTCATGCATCCACATTCTCATTTAGACCGTTGCCTAAACTTGACACCAACCCCTAACCAACTCCTCTTTCTTTAATAATTGGACTTCACCTCAAACCTTGGCCTAATCTTATTTCCTCAATTGATGCATCCCTGGCCATAGATATCCATTTTGGCCCATTCCACTCTCTAAACTGAGCCCAATTAGGTCATTTGCTAGCCCATAATTAATTATCCAATTAACCTTCACGTAAAATTTATTACGATCCCAACATATATCCCTTATATTACCTAACTAACAGCTATTTACTAAGCTAGGTAATGTATTTAAATTCATTACTGTTACTATTCATCCACCTTCAACGAGTGAATCTTTCCCTTCTTCTTCTTAGACTTGGTTTCTTTTCCTCTCAACCTTCAACAAACTTTTAAATCTTCATTCGCCTTCTATCTTTTCATATTCTTTGTATCATTCTTTACTCTAAAACATCCGCAATATCTTCTGATCATTTTGATTCTCAAACCCTAGTATCTCGCTTGCTTAAGGCCCATCAAAGAGCTCTTCTTCATCAAGCTCTAAGAGCCCTTCAATTGATTTGTCAGCTAATTCTCCTCAAAAATCACCTGACAAAATGGAGCAATTGGCCAAGGCCCTTAAAGCCCTTGCTGGCAAACCTAAATCGGCTTAATAGCCTTCTCATCTCACCCAATAAGAGAATCTTTATCAGAAGATGAATCCGAAGCTGAGAATCTCATTGCTTATGACTAAGCTCACTGCACTTATATTCTAGGTCCCCTTTGTACATAACCTCCCCTATTTCCTCATATCACCAAATCCTTTATTCTCCTTGATAAATTCAAATTTCCAATCACCGAGGATTGATTTTCAATCTTGAAATGCTCTAAAGAACTTTGCGACTAGCCAAAACCAAATGATGACTATACCACATGGCTAAATAAAGTAGCAGATTGATGGGGAGAAGAATGGAAAAATTGGGGTATTTATGACATAATTATGCTCTCCAAACTGAGCTACTCGCCTAATATTAATATGTTCTTAACCTTCTCGGCTTCTAGAACTCTACCATTAATGCTTTTGTCTTTCCATTTGGGATCATGTTGCCTTCACTCTTTGATATTGTTACCATGTTAGGGCTCCCAATCATTGGGAAGACATCCCCAATCTTTATGATAAAGGATTTGAAGACCTTGGCTACCTTATTTATACAGAAATTGCTAGTTATGGAAAATACATGAGTGAGCATAAGCGAGAACAAGGTGTTGTAAGCAAAACTGAACACAACGCCCTTATTTTCTTTTGGCTTTTCAAATTTTTTATTTGCACTAACTCCCTTGCAATAGTTAATGAATATTCCTACTATGTATCTGCCATAATCTTTGGTAGGCCGATCAATTTAGGATTGCTGTTTCTCTCTTTGTGAATTGATCAGCTAAAGGCCAAGGAAAACAAAGTCATTCCTTGTCCTAAACAATTTTTGTTTTTGTGGATTAATAAATATTTTCTAGAATTGTACTGAGATTGTGCACTCGTGGTTGAACCGGATCGAAATTCCTCCATTTATAGTCTTCATTACAAGATTGTTCCCATTTCTACATTCTCGGCTTTTCAAATAGCTGATCGGCTATTTATGATGCAACAGAGGGCGTATCTGGTAGTTTGCCCCATTTTATATCGTTCTTATGGCCAAGCTTGGGTTTAGCTGGATCTACTAACAGTATTTGATGAAGAGCTAACTGAGGTGGCTCCTTATTAGAGTAATGCCCCGACTGGCAAGGACCTTTTAAATGGAGTTTGCCCTTTGGTTCACTTCAACAAAATTTTAGCCGAGCCCTACAATCTAAATTGCTTTACTCGGGAATTTGGTTTACTATAAGAAGTTCGTACTCCCTACTAATCTATGGTACGTTTGGAGTAAAGGCCCTCTATCCACCACTTGGAGATAGATCAGCTTGTCGCCACCACCAACAACAAACTATCTCAATTTCAATTTAAACCCTTTGTGGTTAATCCTAGAGCTACTCCAGATTATGCAAAGTGGTGGAGATTTATCCTCACAGGGGCATTCACCTCTCCCTTGGAATGTTATTATCCAAATTAGTTGGAGGTAACCATGCCAAATCTTCTTAGCCTCCTCGACTAATTACTAGCAGTAGCACAAATAGCAGTAAACCATCATCCAAGTCCAAATCTATCACCATCAAAGGTGAGTACCTTAATTTGCTATTCATTTGATCCACTTTTTCTTTACTTGTCATGACTTAAATTTCTTCTTTATTTGATTTCCAAAACCTCAAATTGTTGATATGGAGACTCATGTTCCTTCGCAATTGAAGCCTAAAACTACTGTGAGGAGAAGTCCTCAAAATCTTATTTCCCTAACTTCTCTCAGAGTGGTAGCTCCAACTGAGGTCTTAGAACAAGAGAGTTCCCCTGTGAGAGTAAGTACTTCTTATTTCTTCTCATATATTACCAATTTTCACTTTCTCATATGTTTGCCTTTGATTTGCAGAAAGAAAGAAGAAGTAAAAAGAGAGCTGAGCTGCAACCTCTTCTAGCTGCTTCACCAGCTAAGGCTAAACCTTAAAAGAGAGTGGTTATAATTCCAAAATCTGAAGAAGAAAAGGAAGTTAAAGAAGAACATCCTCTCAAGAGGTGGCCCGAACGTACTTCTCGGCCAATATCGTTAATTACCTCTTCCTCAATTGATGTGGTAGACCAACCATTTTCATCTGAGCAGGATTGGAGAGTTGTGACTAATCCTATTATTCAAAATCCCCCCATGCTACTACACTACAGGAAAATCCCTCAACTAATGAGACTTAAGATGATAATCAACCAAGCACTCAACTGAGGGGTTTTGCAATAGCTAAAAAGACTTAGCTAAGTCATGGCTTGGGAGAAACAAGAATATCTACTTCTCCTTCTGCTACTCCATGTTTGGTTCCTGATGAAGAGCTAGAGCAATACTTCAATGCTCCCTTAACTCATCCACCCAGTGACAGTTCTTTTCTAGTGCAGGAACATCTCCACATTATTGAAAATGAATTACAGAAACCTTTCCCCACAAACCTTGCTATCTTGGCCAAATTAGGGAGATCTTTTCTGAGGGTGTCTGAGGCTACCAATATTGATGTTCCTCCTGCTCTTCAGCAAGTTTGTGCTGATATTATACTCACCTTCTCTGACACCTTGTTGGATTACCAAATGTACAAAGCCCGCCGAGACAATAGTCTTAAGGCTTTGGAGGAACTAGCCTCCTTCAAGGCTCAAAAGAGTGCCTATTTGACCTAGTATCAATTTGTGAAGTCTAGCCGAGACCAACATCAACATTAGCAGACTCAATTAACTAATCGAATTAGGTCAATCCATGAGGAGATTACTAAGTTGCAGGCTGAATTGGGGATTTTAGAATCGGAATTAACCACTATTAATACACAAATCAAGGTTGAAGATAAACAATGACTTTAGCTATATACTCAAGCTAAGTCGTTGGATAGCAAAATAGTTCCACTTATTGAAAAGCAACAGCCTTTGGAGCGTACATTGGAAGTGGGCAACAAAGGCTTAGCTAAGGCTGAGGCTTCTTAGACCTCTTAATTTAGTAAATTTCGTGAAGCTCAGCTGCCACCTTCTTTAGGTAACTATCATTTCTACTTTGTTTGATATTCATTGATGCCTTATAGTTTTTTCTAGACTTCTAACTATTATTTTGTGCAAAGACTGTTCAATCACTTAAATGAGCCTTTGCCCTTATTGCTAGTGATTCTTCTACTCTTCCAATCCCTAAGCTTACACTTGAGGATCTTCAAGATAATATTCTGGCTGTCATTGAGGATGCCTTTGATAGCAGCTTTAGCAGAAAAGATGACTGCAAAATTGATTGTGCACACAAAACAAAGCCAAAGATGCAATTCCCAAAGACCCCGCGACTTAGACTAAGGATTTATCTTCTTTCTTTTCTTGATCAAAATATTACTAAGCTAAATAGCTGGCTTATAGCTATTACTTTGAATACCTTGGCTATTTTGTATTGGTTTCCTAAATAGAAAGATAATATCTTATGAGAAATTTTCCATTGATGCTCTTTGATGACTCCTTTCCTTCCATGTCAACCAATCTATGTGCTCCTCTATATATAACTTGGCTAACAATGTAAGGTCATTCCCAATTGGGAGACCATTTGCCGAACTTAAGATCTTTTGTCCTTTCCACACAATTTCACCATTGGTAAATTATTTCCCTTTCACCTTCTTATTATAAGATTTTGCAACCTTTTTCTTTATTTAACTTAATATTTTCTAAAGTCATAATCCTATTATCATTGACTAATTCCAACGCTTAGAACATAACTTCAGAATATTCCTTAGGTTGCAATAAGCTTGTTTTGCTACTCTCGATGATTTGATATTTATTTCCATAGGCAAAACTGCGTCTTGGCCATAGGTTAGTCTAAAAGAAGTTAGACTTGTGGCCTTGTTTTTTGAATTCCTATATGCCCAAAACACCTCAGATAATGCTTCATGCCATTTTTTGGGCTGATCATCAATAGTTCTTTTAATCATATCAATTAAAACTTTGTTTATAGCCTCAACCTAACCATTGGCTTGAGCATAATAAGGTGATGAATGAATTAATCGAATTCCATATTTTTGTACAAACGATTTCACCTTACCTCCTATGAACATAGTGTCTTGGTCAGCCGTTATGGTTTTTAGAATACCAAACCTAGGTATATTTGTTTTTCAATAAATATTATCACATTAGCTTGTGACACACTTGTCATCAGCTAAGTTTCTACTCACTTGGTAAAATAATTAGTGGCTACTATAATAAAAGTATGCCTCTTAGAAGATGGAGGGTAAATCTTGCCGATAAGATCCATTGCCCAACCTCTAAATGGCCAAGGTTTAATAATAGCATGCAATTCATCAGATGGTACCCTTTGAATTAGCCTATGTAATTGACAAGCTTCACATTCCTTAGCATAAGCAAAGAATCAGCTATAATAGTTGGCTAATAATATCCATATCGACAAATTAGCCATTTCATATTATGTCTAGACTTATGAGCTCCACATACACCTTCATGGACCTCCCTTATCACCTTCAGTGCCTCTTTCCTACTCAAACATTTGAGCAACATGCCTTCGTAGCTCCTTCTAAATAATTCCCTATCAATCAGTACATATTTTAATACTTTTTGCTTTAGTTTATAGTCAACTTGAACTAAGGGATTAGCTAGATATTAGATCAATTCCTATCTCTAATTGGCTTATATACTTGACTGTTGACTAACTATGGTAGTCATAGCATTTGTTGTTTCCAAATTATCGATTATAGGAGCTAAGGGTTTATATCCTGAAGCATGTTGTACCAAATCATTTGGTGCTTTATTACAAAATCTGGGAACATGAGTAATTATGACATCGACAAAATGTTCTAACAATTCTCCATCTTCTTTCAAACATTTTTGCAAAACTAGATTGTTGCACCTATATTCTCCTAATAATTGGTTTATCACCAATTTTGAGTGTCCCATAATTTGCACAATTTTAACATCCAAGGATTTTAGCAACTTTAAGCCAATAATGAGAGTCTCATACTCTGTTTGGTTATTAAAGCATTGAACATCCAGCCGATACATAAAATTTCTTGTCCACTCCTTTAGGACTTGTAATTAACACTCCTGCTCCAACCCCCTTTTGATGCTTTGATCCATCAAAAGCTAGAGTTCATGGTTTAATTTGCACATAACCTTGGCACTCAGCAAATGGATTCTATATTTCTATATTTCTATACATGGGTGTTGTGCTAGGAAATCGATTAAAACTTGCCCTTTCATAGCCTTTAAGGGCACACATTTCAGGGCAAAGACATTTAACCTAATTGTCCATTCCATTAATCTCCCTTGAAATAATGGCTGATTTAACAAATATTTGACTATATTAATCTTGCATACCACTAGCTTCTCTCTCGGCAAGAGATAATACTCCAACTTTATACATGCATGAAATAATGATAAACACAAATTTTCTATTGGAATACACCTGGTCTCGGCATCACTTAATAGCCTACTCAAATAATATATTACTCGCTCAGTTCCATCCTCTAAATCTTGAGCTAATAAACTCTCAATGGAATCTTCAACAACTGATACAAACTTGAGAGGCTTACCAAGAGCAGGTAGTACTAGCATAGGAGGTGTGGCTAAACATTATTTAATAAGATCAAATACCTTTTGCTGTTCACTACCCCATATAAATTCTTCAGAATGTTTAAGCCTCAACAAAGGTTAAAAGGCTTTTAGTTTACCAACTGAATTTGCAATAAACCTTCTTATGAAGTTTATTTTGCCTATTGAGCTTTGTAACTCTTTTTTGTTGATTCGAGATCTTGCTTCTAAAATAGCTTTCACTTTGTTCTTATCCACCTCAATTCCTTTTTTATGGACTAAGAATCCGAGAAAGTTTTTAGCTGAGACTCCAAAAACACATTTGGCAGGATTCATTTTAAGAGAATATTTCCTCATTCTGAGGAAGGCTTGTTCTAAGTTAGCCAAATTTTCTTTGAAGTCAACTGACTTCACAACTACACCATCAATATATACCTCCATATATTGCCCAATTAAATCATGAAAGATTGAATTCATTGCCCTTTGATAGGTGGCCATGGCATTCTTGAGAGCATATGGCATAACCACATACTCAAAGTTGCTAAGGGAAACAAAAGGTAGTTTTGTGTGTATCTTTCTCAGCTAAATAAATCTAATTGTATCCAAAATAACCATCCATAAATGATAAAACATCATTATTAGCTATGGCATCAACTAACATGTCCACATTAAGCATAATATATTCATCCTTAGGGGTAGCTAAATTTAAATTACAAAAATCTATGCCAATCCTAACTTGACCATTCTTTTTAATTACAGGAACAATGTTTGAAAGCCACTATACATATCGGGGGCTATCCTAATGAAACCTGATTTTAATAACCTTTCAATCTCCTGCTTTATCTTTGGCATCAATTATGGGTTAAACCTTTTAGGTGGCTGTTTGAATGGCCTAAATCATTTTTTAATTGGTAATTAGTGCTCAACTAACTCCCTAGACAGCCTAGACATTTCTTGATAATCTCAAGCAAAACAATCTATATACTTAGCTATCAATTGAATAAGTTTATCTCGATCACTTTGGCTAAGTAATCCACTAATTTTAGTTTATCTCGGCTTATCAACTATTCCAAGATTGACTTCAATTAAGGGATCTTGTGCTTTGAAACTTGCAATTTCTTTTTTTATTGGGGACATGAACAACTATGCAGGGACATCTCCCTTATTCTTTTTCATTTCCCCTAATTTTCCTCCTTTATTATCTCACACTTTTCTTCATTCTTCTAGGCTAGCTCTTGTTAGAAAAGGCTTTCCTCAATCCTTGCCTCACTTGAGTTTAAGGTTAATCATTGTAGGACATCTTCTACCACTATCTCTTGGCTAGTCATGGACAATTTTCTCTTTGGGTTGTGTGTCAACCTCCAACTCTATCTAAAAACCTTACTTCGTAAAATTCATACCTAAATGGTATCCTAAGAAACCTCTAGAAATTTATTAGCTAGAACTCAAGGGTGCAATAGATGGCTTCAACAACCTTGACATTAGCTAAAAAAGGCTTCTAATTAGTTGATGCAACTTC
This sequence comes from Pterocarpus macrocarpus, assembly GCA_031439585.1. Lineage (NCBI taxonomy): Eukaryota > Viridiplantae > Streptophyta > Magnoliopsida > Fabales > Fabaceae > Pterocarpus > Pterocarpus macrocarpus. The sequence continues at coordinate 39,351,366 of CM062513.1, read as the reverse complement.
TACCTTGCCATTTTTCCAGAACATTAGCTATTGATGCAATGTGAAAGGAACACACATATTAAAATGAATTCAATCCTTTCTTAAAAGCAATAAATATCCAGGTTTTGCTTCAATAACAAAGAATATAATGTCAGATTACTACCCCACTGTGAGTTCAACAATGTAAAAACCTAATGCATATGTGCTTTCTTCTGTGAAGTTAGTCATCTTCAAATTTGTCTCTTTAATATAATTTTGGGTTTTCCTTAATTTTCTCAAAATTCCCACGGGCATGACATTCATGATACCGTCAAACTTAATTACCTCTCGTTCATCGTTTGATTGCTCTATTAGCGAGTTTGTACCTACCACTTCCTTATCTTCAGCTAAGGTAGTCCATGTAGCTTGCTCAACTAGGACATCACCTTCCAGTTGTAGTGGTCGGTCTTCTTTCATAGCAAACTCAATAGGTAGTACTCCAATGGTAGATGTTAACATTGCATCATCTTGTACATCATCAGCTAATATAAGCAAATCATCATCATTAAGGATTTGATTGATTAAGTTTTCTGACAGCTCTGGCTCTGTAAATTGCACTCTTTCAGCCAACACCACAGTCGTTTGAGTTTGAATTTAATGTTGGGTCTACACTTTGATTTCCTGTATAACTTGTTTTTTTGGGCTGTAGACTTCTTTTCTTTCTACATGCTTGGCTTGTTCCAGCATAGCCACTATATTCTTCATTTTCTGGATGGACCTCTTTCTTTGTAGCCTTCTTTTTTGGGTTTGAGTAAGCTCAATTGGTTGTTTTTCCTTTTGTTTACCCTTGCAATATTTGTTCAAAAATTATTGTCCCTTGTCTATTCTCGATTTAATCATCTTAGTTCCTCTTGACACTTCATCATTTCTCACAATAATTCTAAGAGTGGACTTTCCTTAGCTAAAATTGACTTTCACAGCTTGCATAGAATCTCTAAGCATTGGGTGGTCCGAGTCCTATACAATGTGCCTTTGGTTAGAGCTTCTCCCCCTCCATTGATTCTGAGGAAAATATAGCCTTGGAAATACGCTCTACTAAGATGTCTCAAATTGCTCCCATGCCCCAATCTTTCTTTGAGCTTAGGTCTCTATTCCTGCCTAATATTCCTCTTTGAATTATCATGGCTCAAAGCTTTGGTATTCTTCTTTATTACTATTGATTTTGTTCTCCATACTTGCTTAGAGTGGTGGACAAGTTAGGAGGTTGAAGCCTCCTTCTTAGCGCACTTACTCATAGCTGAAATGGAAATCATATTGATAATAGTTGAAGGAAAAAGGTTTGTGTTAACAGACATATTGCCCTTTTTTTTTATTTGTGAGTTTGAACCTTCCTTCTTTCATGACCTTTTTGTGTAATATTACGAAAAATGATACAATTATTGGTGTAGTGTGAGTATGAATTATGCCATTTATAATAATTCATGTTTTGAATTTGATCCGTTGGAGGAAGCTTATTGCCTTCTGGAAGCTTCATCTGTTTGTCTTTGACTAAAAAGTCAAAGATTTGTTCAACTTTTGAAGTGTCAAATAGTGCCTCCTTTTCCTCAGTTTTGATCTTTTCTTTTCCTTTAGTAGGAGTGAGGGCCAGATATGTATATGGCTTGCCCCCGGGTAATTTAACAACCATAATTTCTCCTTGCATGGTTCTCTCTTCATCCCCTACTTCTTCCTCAGTTAAGTCACAATTGACTACAGCAACCAGTTGAGAACCTTTAGGCCCAGCTTTATTAGCTCTCCTTTATTCTCTTTCCACTATAAACAGCTCTACCCAAGAGGCTTTCCAAGAGAGTTAGGCTAGATCCCCATATTCCGAAATAATCAATTTCTACCTTAGCTAGAGATTCATGTTATTCACAGCAATAGAGGCACACTTTGCTTCATGCAATTGCACATTACAATTTCCCTTTACTCTTCTGAACCTTTCCAAAAATTCTGTAATTGGCTCATTAGCTTGCTGCTTAATGCCCAATAAATCTAAGACAGAAGCGTTTGCTGGGGCTTATAAAATCTATCATGGAATAAGCGTTCTATATCTACCTAGCTTTGCACAGAATTTGGAGGTAAGGATGAATATCATGTGAATGCTACTCCTGCTAGAGATAAAGGGAAGGGTTGTAGCCTTAAAAAGTCATTTTGGCTAGCCTCAGCGTATTGGGCTATGAATCAGCTGATGTGCTCTATTGTAAATTTGTCATCTTCTCTAGAAAAAAGAGGTAAAATCTGAGGTTCTTAAATATCTTAGAAATTGAACACTATCTACCTACTCGGGATATGGTTTTCTATATAATGGCCTCTTCAGGGGCCTTAGTTGAACATCAAAATGTCTCCTCATAACCTCGGCTATCACATTTGGATTAGCTAAGGCATAACCATTCTTGGCTCAGCACACGGCTAAGGTTGAATAGGTGCAGCCTACCGATTTATCCCTTGTTCAACTTGTTGGGGCATTCTATTCTAGGATTGAGCACATGGTGGAGGTATACGTTAGAGTACATACATAGATTGTGGAACATGACCTAGTGGTAGGGTATAAGTAGGATGAAATGATCCCACAGGCTAAGCTGCATATCCTCCAATTAGCTAAGTGTTGACCCCTGAATTATGAGTAGCCTATTGGGCATCCCCTTGAGGCCAATTCGTTTGGACCAATGGATCAACCATTAAGGTAGGATTGAAATATCCAGACTGGTGCAAATTATTGGTAAAACTACCTTAAGAACTTGCATCTCCAAAAGGCAATCCTAAATTTCCTGGTACATTGGCGGGCCTTTTAATCATCTACACTTGGCCACATTGAGCACCTTGATGCCCTCTAGTGCATCAATAGTCTCAGGCATGATTTCATGTATAGCCTCAGCCGAATGACCTTGGATATGTGACATTTCCTTTTGCTGCTGTTGAACTAGTTGCATCTCATTTCCCACTGTTGGCTTTACAATCTCAACTAGTTGATTAGACATTTCATGCATCAAATCATTTATACTCGTGTCAATTTGCTGTCTAATGAAAAAGGTTGACATAACGATCGGCTGCTTTTCCTCATGTCCAGTCTATGTTAAGTTAGACATGTTTGAAGATGCTGTCGTACCCTTAGGCGATGAAGAAGCAGAAACTGTACACAGCTGCTCTTAAGTCACCACTGGAGGTATAGTCAAGGCAACAGCATACGTAGCTGGTTGGGCCCCTGCTTGCTGCTTTGAAGTCAAACTTTGGTTTGTCAAACTCATATTGATAGTATTTTAAATTCATACGCCAATTATAATCAAGACTAGGAACCGAAAACTTTTGCTAATTTGACCTTAGATGCCCCATTAGGAGTACAAAAATATATTGAATAAAAATGTAATCGGCTAAACTTTTATAAGAAATCTACTCAAGAACAAAGTCCTAAAAATTACCTTAATTCAAGTGATTTGTGCTAAGGAGGGTATTCTGCCCCTTAACAAATGAATACCTCAATCAATTTATGCAAGTAAGTATTGAGCAAGATTGATCAACGAAAGATTAAGTAGAAACTGAATTTGAATTGAAATATTAAGAATTCATACAAGTTGAAGTCTTAATGTGGAAACAAAAAAGTGACAAATGCTTAAACATAATGCTAATGAAAGTAAAATGAAATTTTTTAAAAGCTAGTAGTAGTCAAATTGCCATGATGTATGTTCATGTGTTTGGATCTTACATGTATGAGCTCTTATATCTCTCCTAGATTTCACCACTTCTCAGTTGCATGGACATAGTGGCTCTCGGCTAAGTTCTAGGGCTGTTCATGAGCCTAGGTAGGCCTGCGAACTCGACCGACCCTACCCAACCCAATCACAAAATGCTGGTTTGGGTCGGATAATCGGGTCTGTTCAGGTAAAACCCGATTAACCCGCCCTTTGTTTGGGTCGGGTATTGGGTATAAAAATTGAACCCGTTACCCGACCTATAGACCCAAAGCCCTTTTTTTTCTTTTTTAAATGTTATACTTAGTTACCTAATCCCTAATTTGAGAGTTACACAATTCATCTCAAGTTCTCACCCTCAACCAATCATCTCTCTCTCTCTCTCAACCCTTACCTGCCGTAGCTCTACCAGCCTCTCATCGTGGCTAGCATGCCATGCCAGCAACCGCCTCTGGTTGGTCTCCTTCTCTATTTCCCAATTCCAGCCTCATCCCATGTCTTCGGCTCTCTGCCATATTGCCAAATCGAAGGAGCCCCTCCACCACTGCATTTTTCTTACCTAGTTCAACCTTAGAGCCACCGGCCGCAAAGGTGACTCTAAGTTGTTGCAGTGTTGTGTGTTGACCATTAGTTGCCTCCTTGTTCTCCTTCTTTTTCTTGTTGTAGTTTTATCTTTGTATTATTTTTATTTTTTTTTTGGGAATTTGAAAACTAAAAGGTGGAAACTTTTGATAGTTTCAACCTCAGATCTAAGATTGATTTTCCCTTTTTTTTAAAAAAAAAGAAAGAATGAACCCAATCACCTAACCCAATTCGACCCGATTTGGATCGGGTTGGGTTGGTTCAGGTATAGTAGCAAAATTTCTAAAAACCGACCCAATCCAACCTGAGCTCATTTGATTGGATTGAGTCTTTTTTTCCTTTCAACTCAACTCGACTCGTGCACACCCCTATTAAGTTCCCATGCATCTAAATTCTCATTTAGTGGTAACTGCCACCTAACCTTCATGCCAGCCCCCAACCAACTCCTCTTTCTTCAATAATTGGGCTTCAACTTAAATCTCGGCCCAATCTTAGTTGATGCATATTTTCCCTGGACTTGGATATGCCTTCTAGCCCATTCCACTCTCTAAATCGAGCCCAATTTGAGTCATTTATTGGCCCATAATTAATTGCCTTCAACTCTCCAATTAACCCTCACCTAAAAATTTATGGTACCAACACTTATCGTTTCATTGGATGAATCTTTGAAATCATCAAGAAAAGTTTAAAGCGTTGTGAACACGAAATATATTCCAACAAAAAGCTTATTTGAGTTCATAAAAAGATCAGTCCTATAATTATGTTCTTTTTATTTTGTCCATTCATTTGTATTTTATTTTATTTTTTCCCCTTTTTCAACGTTCTAAGTGGAGAACATTTGCGAAAAAAGATAAAAGATAACGCCAAAATTGGCCGAGAGGGAGCCGATTACAAAGTTTGAGAATAATATATTTAATTTTTCATGGCAGATAAAGAGTTACATGGTTACTAATAATTTTTTATTGTAGTGATATATCTAATTAATTTTAGTTTTTAGGTCAGGTAAGGCTGGTAAGTTGGATTTGAGTTTAAAATAAAATAATTGTATTAGATTTCGGAATGTGTTTCTAACTAAATTCATTCTACTTTATATCATATTTTTTTAACTAAAATTAATGTAATTTAAATAATATATCTTCAAAAAAGAAGAGTCAAATGGCTGCTTCGTCCCACCTTGCACTGAATAAATGGTTATTATTTTATTTTTGTATTTTGTGTGTGTGTGTGTGTGTGTCTGCAGCTAGCTTTTTTTTTTTATAGTGTTCTCTTCATTCTATAATAATTTTTGCTTAAAGTGATGACACCAAAATTAAGAAAACAATTGAATAATATTAGTTTTTTGAAAAAATAATCATAAAAGACTGAATTATTTTTTGACTTAAACGAAGAGTATATTAGTTAAGTTATATTAATTTTAAAAATTATAATTTGCCTAGTAATGAAAGTGATAATTAAGAGAAAAATAAAAAAATTACTATTAATGAAAAAAAAGAGAAAATTGATATAAAATAATTAATATTTATTAGCATTTTAAAATGATATGTGATATACATTTAACATCTAATCATATATTCGCCATATTAGTAAAAGTGTTTGATTTAACTATCCATTATTTTAAAAGTCTTATAAATATAAGTATTTAATTGGATGATAGTATAAAACTCTTTTATACTGTCATAGTAATTCAATTTTATATATATATAGCAAAATATTTGACTTAATCACCTATTATTTTAAAAATCTTATAAATATAAATATTTAATTAGATAATTAGTATAAAACTCTTTTATGCTATATATATATATATATATATATATATATATATATATATATATATATATATATTCTAAATTAAGGGTGAAATATTTGAAATCCCATCTTTCGTTCTGCTATTCTCATCTCGTGTCGTAAGCATCTGTTTGATCCGTCAATGATAACCTTCACGATTTTTCCAAAGAACAATCTTTTTTCGGCTGAAAATTGTCGAGTTTCTGTTGACTTTTTGCCCAACTGCCAAGTGATATAATAGGTTGATTAACTTTCTCTGATGTTGCGTTACAATCAATTTTTTGTTCTTATCATATATATTATCTTTCTCTTTGGACGTGAAGATTACTCCGTTAAGGCCTCGTGATCGTGTCCATTGGGTTTGAAACTCCTGTCTTTCTTACAGCGAAAGACCGCTTCCATGCACAGTTTGTATGTATATTCCTAATTTTATCTGTTTCAATTTTTTTTTTTTTTTTGGTTACTAGTTTTCAACTTTTTCATTATATAATTGTTTTGCTATTTGAAACTCCATATTTAATGAAGAAAAACATTATTTAATTTGGACGCACTTTTATGCATGTTAATCAATTTATAGTAATTTATATACAAATAAACGAGCAAATTACATATATATATAACTAAAAAATTAGGTGATTGTATAATTACTTATCACTATATTCATCTGATTATCCAATTATATAGATAAATTTTTCACATATTTATACATAAATTATTATGAGTTAATTGATGCACATAATATTGTGTTCAAATAAGAGGACTATTTAATTAATAATATAGATCAAGTTATAGAAGCCAAAGTGGATTGGACAACTAACTCAATTAAATCTCAAATATTACCATAGCATTCCCCCAAACAAAAAAAACCAAAAAAAAAAAAACCATCGCATTTTCTTTAACATTTCCTTGCTGTGCACTAATTGTTTAAGGTACTAAACAAGCCCATAAAAAAATAGCGGCACAAGTTTGGAGGAAGCACGCACTACGTGATATATAACTTTCACAACTAGCCAAACATGAATAACATGATGCAAATGATATATCTTCTAAAAAAATAAACAAATAATAAGGTGCAAATGGGTTTAAGTTTTAAGAAATTAAGTAGGCGAACCATGATATGAAGTTATGCAGCTAACAAGCGAAGCACTTCCTCAAACTATTCTCATTGTTACACTTTCATACCTCTACGCATAGCGCAAGTTGATGAGGGGATATAGCACAAGTTGGAATCTGTGAAGGCATTTTACAAATCAAGTTAAAGTTGTTGATTTTTTTCTTTTTTTTGTGCATGGGTGGGGACATCGCCAAAAACAAAAGGAAAAAAAGAAGAAAAAAAAAAAGAAGAGTAAAGTAATTCAATGATTCCTCTTCTCCCTCTGATTTGGATATACTCCATATTGTAGCTAGGTTTGGATAAGGTTCAAAGACGTGGAGTTGGTGAAACATAAACCCTTTACCTCTCGTGCGCAACCCCACCAGAAAGAGATGAATATATCCGATTCCTATGGAGTTTTGGTAGAAAATAATTGCTGCGGTTCCACGTTCTTGATTTTTTTTTTTTTTACATAAAATAAATAAACGAGTTTAAGCAAACGGCGTCTATTAAGTAATGTTGACCTACGAACGTGAATCAGTCTTTAGTCTATTGATAAAATGTGTACGTTTGCGTTGGGCTCAATTGGGGCGCAAATCTTTAGTCTAAATCCAATGAACGCAATCAAAGATTTCAGATTTTTAATGATAAATGCCATATTTTTGGGTTTTATATAATTTTCAACACAATATATATTAATGAAAAATTTTTGGATATTGTGTTTGGAAATTACATAAAGTTGGTAAGAGCCACTTTTATTGCAAGTATGCTTAAATATGAGATATTAAATTTGTGTTTCGTGTAAGAATCTCTCGATACTGATCAAATATTGATCCAATCTGAACCATTTTGTTATTTCTTTCTAATTTCTATTCTTTTAATAAAAAAAAGTGATATATATATATATATATATATAAAAGTGAAAAATATTAACTACATCGATAACCCCACCAGATTCCATAAGTTGTTGGCAATAATCAAAGGGAAGAGGTCACCTGATCATTCAATGTATATGTACTAATGTTAATTGAACATAACAAAATTGATACACTTTAGACATACAAGAAACAATTCATGTGGGATCCAAAATATATATATATATATATATATATATATATATATATATATATATTTCCAACACTCACTTATTTGTATCTTTCTTTCATCTAATATGTCAATACTATGTCATCTTGGCATGTCTAAATACCTTTTTTCAAATAACAATGTTATAAAATCATAATAATACAATTAAAATTTTTAACTAAAATTTATAATGATGGTGGGATAAAATGTAATCATAAAGACTTATTTTTTTATTTAAATGTCACTTATTGATACTCAAATTTTGATTAAAATTTTTTTGACTATTTAATAATTTTCTAGAGAATATTAAGTATGATCCGATGACTAACCCTAGACTTGAAGTGCAACCTACACAAGTTTCTTACTAATACATATAATGGAAATATCATCTTCATGTCATTTTATTTGATATATTTGTCAAAGAAGTATGGGAAATAAATAACCACAGAGAATATTATATGCAAGTAAACTATAGTAACTTTCGTGTCTCTGACTTTTCGCGGTCAGATATTTTCCTCCACATGGATTATTGCTTCGTTTTCATATTTTATTACTTTCTTTTTTTCTTGTGTGGAAATTTCTCCAACGTTCAAAATGTCTTTCTACTCAGATTCGGTTGTCACGTCATTAGGTAAATTATGGATGCTTGCCAATTTCTTTGCTGCCTTCAAATCTGTTTGGCCCTTAAACGTGTTAGTGTACGTCTTTTTCACTGATTCCTTCTGAAATTATTGTATCTCCTTCCTCTGTCGTGCGAATATGACATAGGCTACAATACACAGAACTCGGAGGTAATAGGATCAAATTCTTGTGTCACTATTTTCATGTTCTCTTTTGTATCTTCTTAATTAATTTTTCGTTATATGAAAAAATATAAATAATTTTAAAAAGTTCGTTTAAAATAAAATATGAGTAATGTCATGTAAATATATACATATCAAATTTAAAGTAAGAAAACAGAAAAAGGAACAGAAAAATTGAGAGAAAGAATAATATATGTTAGTTGGCCAATCACCACCCTTATCACTTGCTTCGAGAGTCACCTCTATATATCTAAGTATTTCGTATAACATGACGATTCCTACGTTATCATTGCCGTCTTGCGTGTTGCATATTTTCTTCATTTGTTCATTTTCATTTTCACCGTTGTCATCTTCAGAGGCAAGTAATATATATGTTTATTGCAAGCCTCCAACGTGAACAACGTTATTTCGTGTCCGCTATGAAGAAGCATTAGCAACAATATAGATAGATATTTGCGATATAAATACAAACAGCAATACAATAAAATTGTGTTATATAATTGGAATATATGCTACCTAGCTTATGTCCAATATAAGCATACAATACAGGTATATAACTTCTTAAGATGCTTCAGTATTGAATAAGGTTGTTTCAGCCGCTAAGAATCAAAGTATCGCTAGTAAAGTTTAGGTTTGATGTTAATGGCAAACAATATGACTTATTGACTTTTGCTTGAGTTTGCGACATGCTTTGGAATGATACCTTTACTTTTTTTTTCCTTAAAAAATGTATCCTTATATCAATTGAGAGATATATATACCAGTTATTAATCAATCCCGATTTTATGAGCGCAAGTTTGTGTTTAACATGATCTTAGATTGCATTACTCTGCTAATCTAATCATTTAAAGTGCATATCACAGTTTTAATGAATCAAATCTTTCTTTCACTTTCCAGAATTCCTGTGAAGAAAGTACCCACATGAAAGTCATTGTCTACGACCACAAGGTTAAGATCTGCCATAACAACGGACAAAGCTCGATTTGAGAGATCTACAGCAACCCAATAGTGAGCAAGAAAACAAGAAAAAATGAACAGAGCGATGCAACTTATCAGCAGTATTGCGGAACCCTAGCTAGTAGAGAATCAAAATGCGAACAAAAAAAAGAAGGGGCCCTTATTATGGTGTTCAACATAACTTCAATGAGTATGGAAAAGTCAATAACACAAAAGGGTTAGACGACAAGCTTCAGCTTAGATATTGACACTGCACTAAAATAGGACTAATGCGAAGGCAGTATACTGATTAATGAACCCCACATCGTCTGTGCTTATAGCACGCTTGACACGGAGAAAAGGGAACTTTCCACCTTCCGAATGATGCTATCAGAATGTGTGTGTGTGATATAAATACTCGAAGGCATAATTGCAGCACTAATTACTTCCACATGCATGGTAGGATATATAACCTCAAAAGAAGCAAAAGAAATTGAGAATGGTACGTCTACTAACTGAATAAGACTCCTTTAAAAATAAAAATTGACTAAATAAGTTTGTTTTTAAAGTTAGGAAATAAGAATTCATCCATGCATCCTTAAATTAACAAATTATGTTTATAAGTTTATAACTCACTAAATAATGTAAGGGTTAATATACTCTTAATTACTTTCTCAATTTAAAATTAGCTTTTTTTTTCTTTTTTTTTTTTTTAACTAATAATCTACCCATACAAACATAGGAAAAATGTTCGGGGTGCTTTCATAATAAGATATTTTTCTTATTTTATATTATTAAATGTGTATTTTATTTAGTATAATTAACACTAAAGATGTAATTGCTTTTAGAGACATAAAAGTTTAAAGTGGTACACAATTAATGATATTCAGTGAAAAGTAATTTCTTTTAAGAACTCATAAAAATTTCTCGCGAGTAATACAACACGTTTTTAATTATTCGTGGACATAAAAAAAAGAAAAATGTTGCACGTACTTACATACAGTATATATGTCATCTTATGTATGTGCATAATTTTTATTCCAATTATAACTAATTTTACGTTATATTTCATACATAAACACTCTAATTCTGTCACCTAACTCCTAATGCAAGCTCATCTCTTCTTGTTGTGGACCAAGTATTCCCCAAAAACAAACAAGGCAGAAGAAAAAAAAAAGCCTTTATTTGCTGGAAACCGTTCGCGCACCTGTCAGTCACACACCACTATAGTACTAGTACTATATGCGTAGTATCGACCTGTCCAGGGTAAAGGGATGTGATAATGCATGAGCATGGCCACCTTATTTGTTCCCATTCCAAGATAGTTACAAATTGGGTGTGTGATTGGCATCTCGCTAAAGTTTGCTGCAACTATATAAGAAAGCTAACAAAATCTGTTACCATATCTTTGTCTTTGATTTTTCTGGCTATATAATGGACATGGGCATATGCACGGGTAGAATGTGGAGGTTGCATAAGCCGCAAGTGAATGTCGCTTTGCCCATTAATGGTAATTAATGAAGTCTAGAAAGGTGCTCAGTAAAAAGTAAAAACCCTGTAAATAGGGGCATCACAATACCTAGTTAGTTGAATCAATATTCTACATCTTGAATTTGGTTCTGTTTGCTCTCCGCGTAAATTAAGTTGATTATACCCATCATTAGATATAGCACCTTTTGGGAAAAAAAAAGAAAAAGAAAGATATAGCACCTAAACCAAAAACTCAACTAATACGTACAAATTAATCACCCATTTGAGCTTCTCACTCATCAATAATGAATTGGTCAAATGGATGTTCCATGTTCATTACTTCTATACTACAGTTAAAAAAGGTGATATGAGAAACTTAGTTTTCGATGACATTAATTAATTATATGACTAAGCTTGTTGATCTGTTATTAAAAAAAAAAATTCAACTGCTTAAGAGGGGAGGGGGTCATCGCCCCAAACTTTTGCCAAAACAACAATTTTATACAATGTTTTCATGAAAGAACCTAGTTAAACTTATTAAGGTATATATTGTGTCTCTTTGGGACCCAGTGCTCCACAGCGAAGGTTTTCTAACTCCACCTCTAATACTGCGTCATGGCTTGATAATTAATACACAGGGAGAAAATGTTGCAGCTTAGTCAGTAATGACTTAATAAGCTAAGCCTAATTAAAATGCAAAGCAAATATCCGCAAGAACGTAAAAAGAAACGTTTATTTCAGCAGTGATGAAAGCCCACACTGGCCCCCTGAAATATATTTGACTCCTCACGGTAGATGAAATGAAGGGGTATATATGAAGTCACAAACTGCAAAAGGGTACTGTAAGTAGGATCGAATCACAACACTTGACTTGAGAAAATTAATGATGGACTTGAATAGCCTATCAAGTATCAACTCTCCCCATGAAATCTGGCCGGTGGAACGAATTTATGACTGGTACATAATTATTTGCCTAGAAATTCTTATATTGATTTTGGAACAAGAAATTTCTTTTACTCTGTCTATTTAATATTGTTTGTCACGTTAATTTTGTGGATTATCTTAAATAACAAATGGACGAGAGTAAAAGAAATGTCTTACTCTACGAGTATATTAAAAGTTCTTTCTCTTGCATTTTGGGCTCCGGAGTCATGCTCCCTCTGCCAAATGGAGTTCAGCTAAATCATATTATGAGGAGAGGATATCAACCATCAATGATGTGGACTGCAATATATGGAGATAAGACTGAAAGTTGTCCAGTGCATATCCTTCTGATCTTAACAACACAAAATTAAGATGGGAACTAAGAAAATAATGATACGGAACAACTTGAATGGTCGGTGCTTGATCTTGACTCTTGAGATTTTGGAAGATTAGAATAGATATCCCAATGGATAGGGATCCGAATGCACCACTTCAATCAAGGGCTCAAGGCAACTTGTTCTTTGTTGTTGCGTGTACCGCTGCACTATCATTTGCAGTTTGAGTTAGTTCGGTCTCCATTCATTTTGTGCTATCTCTGCTGTCGGAATGTGTGGTGCATTTCATACTGTAATTTAATCAGTCACGTTTCTAAATACCTTTATCCATATTTTGACATTCGAATGCTGCGGTCACTTAAAGCACCTTAGAATTCACTCTCTTTATTAGCCCACCCATGGACCACTCACTTCTCCTATGCTTGGATCAAAAGAGAATATGGGAAGAAAGAAAGTGAAAAAAAAGAAAATGGAGAGAAGAAAAAATAGAGAGAAAAGTTTTTTCTCTTTTCTATTGCTTGGATGAAGACAAAATGAAAAGGAAGAAAATAAAAAAAATTTCTTTCTCTTACTTGGATAAAGTAAAAAGTAAGAAAAAAGAAAATATAATTATATCAAATAATTATTTTATCCTTAGTATAATATAATGTAAATATTTTTGTATATTTTATATTTTTAATTTATTTATAAATAGATTTAATTTTTATACACAGATAATATAAAATAATTTTATGTCGATAATTAATAAAAATTTAGAAAAATGTCAAATTATGGTGAATAATTATCCATTGTAATAACTATCTATTATAATTTATCACTTTTCTAAATTTTTTATGATTAACAATAGTATAAAATTATTTTATATTATCTGTAAATAAAAATTATTTTCTTTATAAATTAAATATAATAAATTGCATAAAAATAATTAGATATAATAAATTAAATAGACAACAAATATAAAAAAAAAGTTGACAATACAACTTAAAACAATATATTTAGTTGCAAAGATATGTTTTCCAAGTAGGATAATTTCAAGTATCTTTCACAAAATTAATATTAGGTACTATTATAGATAAAGCCGCATAGTGCTAATCTAAAGAGAAGAGTTTTTTTCTTCATTATAGTGTATAGTAACACTTAAGTCATAAGGATGGAATGGTTATTTTACGCAAAATTAACTCCCCACTTCAATTTTCTAGGCTAGTGAGGGTAGAAAAAAATTTTGTGAACCTCACTATCAATTTTTTTTTCGTATGTTTTCTTTTCTTATCCAAATAAAGAAAAATCTAGAAATCTCTTCATTCTCTTTCTTTCTAATTTTTTTCTCTCCTTTTTTTTATAGATCCAAGCAAAGGGTTCGGCTTTCTTGTTTCTCCCCAGCAGCCCCTCATCCGCCCCATCATCCAAAGCCAAGTCATCGAGCTTCACCTTCCCTCGCCCTCTCTGGCCAAATATCCACCGGAATCTTCGGTGCACTTCAACGGGTTTCAACAATTTGATCAATGAAACATAGATTGAATTGGTAAGCACAATTAAGTTGCTGATGCAGGTGGTAGCCGCTCCTCGATTGTGAAAGTCGGTCAGCAAGCCCAAAATCAAAATGATATATGGATTATCATGAGGCAAATCTTTGTTTAAAAAGGTTGTTGGGTGTTGTGGCTTCACTGGCTTGTTTCTTTGTAAATAATATTATGGACGGTGGAGACGCCATTGACGACTGTCAAGCACATGGACGGCATAGACAGCGGTAGCAGGAGGATTGGGTGCGACGGTGGTGGAGTTGCGGTTGTTATGGAGGAAGAGTGATAGATGGAAAGAGAAGAAGAGAGAGGTGGTTGTGCTTCTAGTATGCACCGGTGATTAAATGGATGAGATTTTCAAGGGTGTGATGCTCCCTATTTTCACAACAGCAATCACTATTTTGATGTGAACCAATAAAAATAATAAAAAATATCAATTTAAATAATTAATCACTTATGATAATAAGAAATTTATTATAATTTTTTATTTTTTGATATTTTTATTTATTAATAATATAAAATTATTTTATATTATTAATATATATTAATTAAATTCTTATTTTTATTTGGATAAAAAATTTTAAAAATTAAATTAATTGATAGGTCTCCATAATTTTCAGATGTTTTTAAAGTAAGTTCCTATATTTAAAAAATTTTTAATTAAGTCTTTATACTTTAAAAACTTTGTAATTGAGTCTTTACTATGAGTTAATCATGTATTGTCAGTTATATTATACACATGTGGCTGTTAACCATGTTCTATTACAATATATACATATTTGATAGACTTTCAATTAAATCTGTTAATGCCAATGTTTTTGACTAATTTCTACACATAATAATTTTTCCTTCTCATTTTCTTCTCATACGTACTCTAAAAACAATTAAAAATATTATATTTAATTTTTATGCATATTATATTCTTTATTTTCTTTTCTTTTAACATTAAATCATTAACACTATAACATGGTTAACAACCATGTATGTGTGTGTGTGTATGAAACAAGGAATGGATGATCAACTCACCATAAAAGATTCAATTACAAAATATTTAATGTATAAAGATTCAACTGAAAACTTTTAAAATATAAACACTATTTAAAATTACATTAAAACTATAGGAAACAATAGATTAATTTAACATTTTTTAAAGCAATTGCCTTTTTTATTTTTGGTTCAAGAGCAATTGGTAATATTGGAAGGACGAGTTTTAAAACAAGCAAAAGGCCTATAACTAACAAAGCCCAAAAGAAAACAAAAAATTAGCTTGTGCAGACGGACCATAAGCTGTGTCTCGTTAGATGTCCGACCAAAAAAAGAAAATAAAACGTGATATGATGAGTCTATGGCTTGCGCAAAACTATACCCTACAACCTCTGAACAGTGGACCTTACAAATAATGATAATAATACTATTTTATTATGCAATTTAAAAAAAAAATGTTTATTTAAGATGTAAAATGAGTTTTAAATTTTTATTTACTGTTTTTTTTTTTGGCTGGAATTGATCCCACTCGAATACGTCTTGAATTAAACGCAGACGTAGTTACATTGTGATAAAATTTCTCAATGGTATGGTGTGAATTATCAGACGATATAATTACATTTCAAAAAATATTTTTTTATTAGTTTTTAATCTCAGAAAATAATTTATTAATTTGTTATCTTATAATCACTTATACAGATAAATTTTATGGACACATTTTTTATGGTATATTACAAATATATAATAGTTATAAATATTAAAGAGAATAATTTTTATTTTTAATATTATTAAATATAATAAAATTATATTAACCTTTTAAATTTTGGAGAACACAAGCCAGCTCTGAAAAGCATCCCATAAGAGTTCCCGAAAACACCTCTAATTTTTAAAAAGTAAGAGCAAAAACACCTCAATTTTTTAGTTTACCAAACAAAAAAAAAACTAACTTATATTTTTTATAAGCCAGAACACCTCTGTGGAGAACACTATCAAACTAGGCCTTAGTTACTTATTCTTGCTTAAACTTCGGCCCAATTTAGTAATACTCTTTGAAGAGATGCTCTGACTTATGAAAAGCATAAACTAATTTTTTTTATTTGATAAACTGAAAGAGTAGAATGCTTTTGCTCCTGACTTTTGAGAGCCAGGAGATACTCTCGGAAGCCCGTATAAGATGCTTTTCAGAACTAATTTGTGCTCTTTAAAATTTAAAAAATTAATATAACCTTACTTTATTTAATGATATTAAAAATAAAAATTATTATTTTTAGTATTTATAATTATTATAACCATTTTAGATATTAAAAATAATTTTATCAAACACTACTTTTGTAACTTCTGCTTATTAAGTATAATTTTTACATTATTTTATCAAACGATATTACTATAATTTTTTAAGAATAACTTTTAAGAAGACAAAAGAGCTGAACAGCTTTTAAAAAATTACAACAATATTAAATCAAACCTTCCTGTTTTGCATACGCATATCCTTTGGTATCTTTTTCGTATTTGAATTTTGGTGTTACTCACAACTGACAATAACTGGCCTTGAAGGACTAAACTTACTTGAACTTGGCGGTATGCGAAGCTCAGTGGAGTAACGACTGTGCAGATAAATATATTTGATGCATGTTATTATATCCTCCTTACCGTAAACTTGAAAAATTTATGCAGCATGTACAAATATGTGAAGCACACAATTATGTTGTCCTCTTAAAGTTGTTGCATCTTGGGTAGGTGAATGTACGCTAAAGCGTGAAGGGGTTTGTGCCGCACCTTTACCTACTACCATGGTAACGATATTTCTTCATAGTACATGCCTTACATTTACATTGGCTGCTTTTCTTCTGTATAGTTTACAATTTAAATAAATTTTTCAGCAATTTTTTCTCTTCAGTATACTGAGTCTGGTTGCTTGAAGAATGAAGACATTAAATAAAATCCGTTTCTTTCTAAACAAGCATTTTCTTCACATTTTCCACTATCTTTAATGTCTTACTTGGTTGTCTCTGCACTCTTTAGAGTATGCAGCACACTTTGGGTTTAGGTTTATTATTATCTGGCATTAGAAAATCTTATTTTGGCTTCCCAGGTGGTTGTTGCTGGCGTTCTAGTGCAGAACACCAAAATTCTTATTAGGCTTTGGACAAGTCTCTCTGTATTTGGTAAGTGCTGCATCGACATTCCATTTGTTATCCATTCCTCAGCTGTTGCAAACGATTCCTTTTTTTTTTTTTTTCTCTAAAATAAATAAATCGAGTTTATTCCTCAGAGGAATCTGGTGAGGTACGTTAATGAATGACAGTCTCGGTCACTCTTGAAAATACAGTAATTGCATGCTGATATCTTCAAAATGCCTTTCTATGGAAGAGGGTTATGTTGTTACTACTGGAGATCAAGGAAGTCAGAATTACTGGCACCAAAAAAGGACCCCAATTTTTTGTGGACTTGCAAACAGTTAAATACTTTGTTTTTCGATTTGCGATGATGACCATACAGACCCGTATTTTGGCTTCCTAGCTTGTTCAACCATGAACTTCCTAGTGTATCCTCAGCATGCTATCATTATTGCTTTTTTGGTTTGCGTAGAAATTCAAATACTGAAACTCTTCTGCTAATTGCAATAGAAGAACTTTAAGATTCGATAGAGCCATTACGATAGAAGATAGTGACTACGAAGACCGAAATTTATTTCAAGCTTCAAAATCTAGCGTTCCTCAAACTTAAGATGAATTTCATTCATCAGTGGTTGATGTTTCCTGACCTGCAAATTAAGGATGAAAAAAAATTCACATCAAAGTTGTATTCAAGCTTCTACAGATTGGTTAAGAGGCATGAAACACAAATATAAGGAACTAACAAATGCAAAAGTTAATTATAGTGGATCATTCATTATCCCTAAGCCAGCTGAACTCTGTGACGATAATATACCAAAATCCAGAAAAATTTGTAAAGTGGAGCTTACCTTCACACCGGCCAATGAAAGTAGCTTGTGTGAAGCAATATATGCAATATTTGAATTTTCTAACCTCTTCTCCACAAAATAAACGACTTCGGAAACTCCTGACTGCAACAAAAAGAGATTCAGATATAAGATGCAACTCGTGAAATAAAGATGCCCCACACACATGTACAGATAGTAGTGCCGAAGATCCTCCAAATTCTTGTTAATCAGACCATGATTAAATATGATAATCTGTTTATACAGAGCTCATTAATTGTCGCAATTTCTATCAACTTGTGAGCTTTGTAGCACAAAGAAAAAACTTGCTAGAATTTTTTTTATTCCCTATATAAGACAACCTACAGTATTTTTGAGCAATGACAAAATGTAGGACTGTTGTAACTGAAACCTGGTCCAACAAACATAACAATAACATGTCTCACTGGAGAAAGAACTGGCGTACATGAGATCATTTATTCTAGTTTATAGACAAAGTAAGGCAAAGCACTATCTCTGCATTCTCATCAACTCTATGCTTGGGCTTAAAATACAGAAAGGACTTGAGGGCAAAATGGTTCATCAAATCATATTATCCACAAGGCAAAACAAGGCTAACAACCTGGATTATGATCTTTGCACATTCGTTGCAAGGAAACATGGTCACATATAGCCGCTGCATGCATTAAGAAAGAGAAAAGAGGAATCTTAGCACCATACGCGACCTAAGATATTTGTTTTATGTGCTAATTGGTGTAAGTAGTGACATGCTCACTGTGTGTGAATGGTGATAGCCGAAGTGCAAGCTAAGAAAGGAAATTAATCTCCAGATGCTGCAATATTTTCAATTAAATGATATGGTAACTAGACATTGCAGTTGAACTCACTTGTCCTGCAGCAGAGGCATGATTTGTGTTAAGAATAGCATTTACTTCTGCATGACAAACATAACTAAAATAGACAAAGCATCATCAATAAAATCCTGATTAATGAAGGAGAAAAAAAAATACAATGACGATAGCAAGAACATCATTAAACTACACACAAGAGTCAAGGCAGAACATTATTCATCTCTTTAAAGTTTAAACAATAATGATTATTGATTAAGTCTTCAAAGAGGGTAAATATTTGAAAGCAAAACACTTACGGGTACTTTGTCCCCAAGGGATCCCCATTCCTAGATTTCTGAAACATAAGAGATTTCCATATTAGAATGTTTTGATGACACCCAATTCACTCATTTTGCCTCTTCCCCTCCCTCCCTTAAATACCAACCTTTGCCCAGGGTAGCTTGTCATCAGAACAACCTCTTGGAAATCCATTATAACCAATGCCTAACACAATTAAGGGGGAAAAAAACAAAGTACTAATTCTGTTAAAATCAACTTACTGAGGTAATCGATTGACGTAAGTTCCATATAATTATGAAATTAGTCTCTGTTTCACGTACAGATAAGGAATGGGTACGAAATGTTTGATGAATGAACCCAATGAACTTACCAAGAATTATACCCTCTTGACTCACCAAACATGCCCCTACCTACAATAACAACACCAATACACAAACCCTTTAATTCTTCTAACCAACCAATCTAAAACAAAATCCAAAATACAATGCATTTTGCATAATGAAACTTGATTTTTGACCTGCCTGTTAGGGTCCTTGGATCTTTCAGCAGACAAAAAAGCAATTGCCATGAAGTAGTCGTCCCACGACAAGTACCTTAAAAAATCCAACCCATTCAAGTAAGTATAATTGTGCTCAACGGAAACAATAAACTCAGCTCCAATTAAGAATATTTTCTTTTTCAGTTAAATTTACCAACCCTTTGCGCTTGGAGGGATCGAAGGGGTCACGAGAAGAGCGGTTGTTGGAAACGTTGCCGTTTCGGGAGGGATTGGAGGAATGCTTTTGGGAGCGGTAGAAGAAGCGGAGAGCAATTGCGGAGGCAAAGACACCAAAGAAGGCTGCGGTGGCGACGAGGGTAGCCTCGCGAGAGTTCATGGGAGCTTTTCCAACCGTAACAACCACCACTCTATGTGACGGTTGAGTTGTGTCGTGGATGGTGAGTGAGTGAGTGAGTGAACGAACTTGAGAGTGAAGTGAAGACCAAAGTGTTGCAGCTTCTGGCTTCAAATTATTATCAGATCAAATGTATGACATACAAAAGGGAAAGAGAGAAAAATAAAAAGGTAATGAAAACAGTTGGAAGCGGGAAAGTGAGACGGTACTTCGGGAATCTGCGCGGGAAATTTGCGAGGGAATTTAGTTTATGTACTCAGGATATTTAGTATTATTATTACCCCTTGTATGATGATGTCTACATGCTTTCTGGTAATTTGGTTAGGCTTATAAGCCAAAATTTAAAAAAGATTTAACTTTGAATTAAGTTATGATTTTTTTTTAACAAAGACATGGAAGAGGGAATATGAGTCCAATACATGATATTTCATATTCAATGAGATATGTAAGAAATAATTACTAAATTGTGGACTCAATTGTAAGTTATAAATTTAATTTCTTGGCATTGTCGGTATGAAAAAAAATTTATATAAACATTCAATCCTATTATGTATTATCATATTAGCAAAATATTTGATTCAACTACTCATTCCTTAAATAATTATGAAAATAAAATAATATAATTAATTAACTATCTAAAAAAATTTTATGCTGTTGGTGCATATTAAATTAAACTCTAAAGTTATAATATATTTTTCATAATTTTTTTATATTATCAACTAATTATACATAAATATGTGTAATTTTTAAAATAATTATTATAAGAATTCAAATTTTTTAATAAAAATAATAATAAAAAATAGATAATATAATAAAAATTTTATATTAATAATATACCATAATTAAATTTATACTTTTTGTTATTATAAGAATTCTATAATTATAATATGATGTGTAATTACATTATTTTAACAATATAATTTTTTTTTTTTGCATAAGCATAAAGCAACTAGATTTTTTTTTAATTCTCCATAGGTATTCTTTATTAGAGGTAATCTTGTTTGAAATACAGTCGAACATTAATTATGGACACCTCTTTCAGCTATGATTCAAACTGTGATTTATTATGTTCTAAGGAACTAACCCCTTTTGCCAAACCTAATTCTTATTGATATAAAACAGCTAAAATTTTATAGGGATTTGAGTATTTTCCTCTTTTTATTTCATTATTAATGACATCGTATTTCTATATTTATGATGGAATTATTAATGCTCTTATCTATTTATTCATAATGCTTTTTAATTATTTAAAGTTTTTATTAACTAAAATAATATCTATCAACCTATTTAATAATTAAGTCAAACTTATCATTATTATTTACTTTTAAATATGATATTTATTTTTTTCAATTAAATTTTATTAATATAAATCAAACTATTCATCTCATAGTTACATTTTTTTTATTAATTTTTAGTTTTAGTTGAGCGCGCGCGTAGTAAACAACTTTCATGAAAATATACTTGAATTCTTAAATAAAACAAAAAGAAGACATCTAATATATTTATATTTCTAATACTTTTAATTTTATTGTTAAAGTCGAGTTCAAATGCTTTTATATATGAATAACTCTTTAATTTATTTTTTTTTTTGAGATACTAATCAAATATAATATGATGAAATAATATTTAACAATTTAGGTGTCAATTACCAAAAAAAAAAAAAAATCTAACATCATTTATATCATTAAACTCATCCATAAATTTTTCACACTTATTTTTACCTCATACCAAACACACTCTAAATAAAATTGTCTCCTCAAACATTGTTACTTTCTTATTTAGCCAGAGCAACATGGATACATGGCGGAGGCCATGGTGCACCAAACTTGCCGAGGAGTGTGGTGCATCGTTTGGAAAAAAAGAACCTGCTATTAAAGGTTTCCTGGTTGTACTTCTCCACACACACTCTTTTTCCTGTTGCATCGCATCACAAGACATTCTTTCTGTAGCAATGGCACCATCTAGAGCAGCCGTAACTCCTTTGCCATTGTCGACGGTCCTCGGAGCTCCACCACCGGCAATACAAGTCAGCCACCAACATCTTGTGCGTGATGCTTACGCACTTCCGCTCCTCGTCGGAGATGCTGCCGATGAAGCTGTTGCTGATGGTGACCTCACACTTCCCTAAGCCAAGCTCTATGATAGCTGATCCCACAAGGTGGCATTGAGCACAGCACTAGCGTTTCGCACACCGTGAGGTGCAAGTAGAGCAAATCGTCATGAGTCACGAACCCGGTTCGCCGAAGAATTGATTTTCTGAGCTTGGCCAAGTTGGCAAGGATTGTTCTGCCCATTGAGCCTCCCCGTGAGTGTGTTCAGGAAACTAATCTCTAATTGCAAGGTTTTCCCCATTGTTTGGAACTTTGGATGGGTCAGAACTTGAAGGTGAGTGTTGAGGACTAGAATGAGAATTTCTTGCCTTACTCGAAAGTACTAGAGCTCTTTGGATTTAATGAGCAATCAAATATATAGTCCCAAGAATTTAACTTCACTAGTTATTATGATTTCTGCATATTCCAAAGATGGTGAACTTGATGAAGTTGTGAAGCGTTTTGACAAAACTAAAGATGAAAGAAACTCTGAGACATGGAACTTGATCACTAAATTTATATGACCATTCACAGATTATCAATTGACTATAGCCCGACCACGATGACATCATGTTAGTATCAGAGCGACCCCGACATATTGCAGACCATGAGTAGGAGGAGCACGACCACAATGGCGTATGGAGACAAGGTTATATAGCTGCTTACTCTCGTTCAAGAACACATTGATCCTCTAAAGTGTAGCGCACACCACCATCAGGATCGCCCTGACAAGGAGCATGAGGAGAATGTTGGTAGTGGCATTATGAGTGTAACACTCCAAGGTTATATATAATATAAGTTTTAAGTTTCTTTAAATTATGGATTTTTGAATGATTTTTTTTAATAATATTCTTGAGTATTTGGAAGTTTTGAAATGGAGATATATTTAAAATTATAGTTAAGACATAGAAATACAAAAAAAATAAAAATAAAAATTGGAAGCTTGGCGCCTAGGCAGTGGAAGCCTGGCGCCCAAGCGATAGCTGTGCTAACAGAAACTTGGCTTCAGGTGGTTGGGTGCCTAGGCACCCGAAAGTGACTGCCCAAGCACCAACGGCTAGAATAAATTTTGGGAAGCTCAACCCCAACCCAAAACTCATGATATCTCTCTCTTTCTCTCTCTTTCACTTCTCTCTCTAAAACTCTCTCCCCTCCATCCAATCCCTAATTTCATCATCCTTTACCTTCAAAATTCATCACAAAACTCAACTTTTTCCCTTCACCATCATCATCTCCATCTTCATGTGTGGTGCTATATCTCTCTCTCTCTCTCTCTCCTTTTAGTGAGAGAAAGTGCAGGTGAAAGGAGAATCATCACTCCCCACTTGCTTGGTTCCTTTCCTCTACATCCTAAGGTAGGTTCTTAAGCTTTTATTTTTCTTTTTGCTATAGGTTAGCTAATTTCTACATAAATTTGAAATTTGAGCAAACTAGAGGGGGAGTTAAGGTTCCAAGGGTCTCTAATTTGGGGGTTTTATAATTAAAGATTAGTTTGAGCCAGATTTAGTTTCTAAAAGCTTATTATTCTCGGATTGCTGTCTGTTGTAACTTTCAATACTTCGAGGAGTCGTCCTGTTGGTTTGGAGGCACTACCAGTTGAATCCCCACCTTTGGGTTTTGCTTGTGAGTGAATAATGTACTTATGGTTAATCTTTAAGTGAAATTACATGCATAGATATGTTATTATTGCCAATTCCTTTAAAGAATTGTTTAAATTGAATTTTCTTCAAGGGTTAAAAATAATTTTTCTACACAATTATGCTTGAGTTCCCTATTTACTAGCCTGCAACTTATATCATACTAAATGTTAAGCACTTATGGACATGAGACAAGATTTGATAACTATATTTGTTGAATATACAGAAATTCTTTTGAACTTTATTATGTATTTGAAGTTATGAGCAAGCATGTATATGACTTGAGATAAAGAAAAATTTTATTGACAAAGGATTTAGAAAGGAATAAACGTTTCCAAAAGGGAGGAAACTGTAACAGAAATTGCTTGCTAATGGTAATAAGCATTAGCCTTGGTACATCTCGAATAGCCTAGCTAGCAGGGTGCTTGCTAGCCCCGCATGTTCGGCCGACATGTTCGAAAGATATAGACACGTTAAGGTCAGGTTGTTGAGGCTGCTCAAATGTGAGATTAATCAATTACTGCTGGGGTCAGGTTGTTGGGGCCGCTCAATCAAAAAGTTACTTCTGAAATAGAATCCTCCTATGAGTTTTATTATGATATTGAAATAAGTCATTACTCTTTATGTTATGAGAATGTACTTCTATTTTTATGCATAATTTTAAGCATGCTTGGATTTAAAAGCTTGTCTCATGTTGACTATAAGTATGTTATTCTTCACTGAGTTATATAACTCACTCCGTGGCTTCCTTCTCTATTTTAGATTCAACTCTAAAGACGTGTCCTGCCACTACTGCCCCGTAGGGCTCTTATGGATCTCTCTTGGTGAGCCCACTTGAAAGGGTTCTGTTTATTCTTGTTTTTTTCTTATAAGATTGTACAGCCGTCGATGGCTTATATGTTGTATAGAGCTCCATGAATTACTGGCAGATCCAGTTGTGTGTTATGGGTCGTGTATTGTCCATTATGATCTATAACTTAATATGAAGAAATTTTGTGCATACGTAGTTATTAAATTTAGTCATATATATTTTGATTTGTGGTAAAATGTCTGGCTGAGAATTGGCAGATTTTGACTTTCTGGGAAATGTCTTACTCTTAGAGGGAACTCCATCCATTTTATTGTAAAATTTGCATGTTGGGCTTACTATGGAATAAGAATTCCCTATGCGCTGGTCATGGGCAGGTGGGGGTCGTGACAATGAGGAGGAGGAGCACGACGGTGAGAACGGCTCTAATGAAAACCACACGATCGTCGACAAGGCCACCTCATCAGAACCTATTTTGACAATGTGAGTAGTAGAGTAATGACGGGAGATGGGTGGTGATATGGTGCTTTGCAAAAAATTGGACAATAGGTCACCAGTAAACAAGACAAAAGTTTATTTTATTGATTAACAGATGGTCAAAATTAAGTTAAAGTACAAGTTGCATGGCACATCTTGTCAAGTAAGATGTGCCAGAGCCTTTGCCTGGATTCATGGTTACAAATGAATATGCTGCCATGAGATTGTATTAAGTTAGCCTTCCCCTGAGCTTCCCCTTTTTACTGCACTTGTGACTCATAAGTAACATTGTAATACCCTTTCATCTTACATCTTGATATATCTTCACTTTTATTCAGAGACTTAGAGTCAGAGTCATTGTAGAGATAATTTCTTTGCTCCCTTTTCTTCCTCTTACTTACAATTTTTTTTTCTCAATCTCATTATTAATTTATATATAAAGAATTATTAAGATTATTGACAATGTTATAAATAGTTATCATATTCCTAATATGATAACTTGTCACTTAGGCTAAGGTCATATTGAAAAAGTAATGCAAGATCGACACTAGTAAATATACATGATTTATTGTACGGCAAACTTGACTTATTACTTTTTTTTTCTTGTTGAATTATGTAACTGGACATGGTGATTCATGTACCCGATACAATGACTAATGAAAATATTGATTTTGATTTCATTTTAAAATGAACCAAAAAAAGGGGAAAAAAAAACACTTTCCTTTTTGTTTATGTTTTGTTATATGTCACTTCACTCTCATAGGTTAATTAGTGTGGATAATTTTCTTGTCTTGAGGGAATGAATTCTCCAAAAAGAACAAATAAAAGAAACTAAATGCTAGATGCTTTCTTCTCTACCTCATTCATGTCAAAGACATTAAATTTATAATTGTATAAAGCATTTTTGAACTTTCCCTCGTTAACATAATGATTCCATAATGTTAATGTATATTCTGATGCTACTGTGGCAGGTTTGTTAGCTAATTAGCAATTGGTTAACCATTATATTATCTGAGCTAATGACTCAACTAGTATAAAAGCCTTGTATGTAATTACATTTCACATTGAATTCAATTGAAGAGAATATTCAGATCTAAAACCCTTTCATTTTCTCTCTCTTTCACTTTCTAGCACTTTCTTGCATTTTCTTACACTTTCTCACTTCTTAACATGGTATCAGCGACTCCACACACATTCAATGAGGATCACACTGGCTCCACCATTCTCACTCCACCATCACCAAACACTAGCGCTCCAAATCCATCCTCTGTTATGGTAACTTTCTTTCACAAACAAACTTGATGAAAAGAATTTTGTGCTATCTCAGTCATGAAGCGAATGGAAAGGTCAATGAAGCGTTCTCACATTGGGAGCACCAGGATCAGCATCTTCTCATGTGGCTGATCGTGTCCATGTTCGATTTAGCTCTAACTAAAGTAATTCAGTGCAAGCATTCGTGGCAGGTTGGGATAAGATCTAGCAGTTCTTTGTGGCTCAAAGATGAGCAAAGATCCAAAAACACATATCTAAGTTATGCAGCTCTTCGAAAGGCTCACAAATGATCTATGAGTATGTGCTTTGCATCAAAGCGCTTGTGAATGCACTTGCTTTGATCGGTCATGAGGTTTTAGTAAAGGAACACATCACTATGATTCTTGAAGGATTACCTCCAAAATATCATCTGTTCGTGACCTCTATTACCTCTTGAGCTGATTCATTCTTTGTGGCTAAGTTGTAGACTTTGCTCCTAGCTCAAAAGGCTAGGGTTGAGAAGAATCTTACTACTACTAGCTCGATGTAAGCCAATGTTGCCATGCAAACCACAAATCCTGACTCCTCTTAAGCTCTTCTTACTCAACGTGGCTCAAATATGCAAGCTCACAATGGTTTTGGCGGTCGCCATCATTGTGGTCGCCATGGTCGTGGAAGCCGATTTTCTCAAAGGTCCTCTATTTAATGCCAAGTGCGCTTCGTGATTGGTCACTTTGCCCTAAATTGCTACTATCGCTGCGATCCAAAATTTCCAAAGACTCTTCTTGATAGGGATTGGTATCCTGACTTTGGAGCATCTAACATGTCATGCTTGAATTCTCCAATCTAATGGATAGTGCATATTTCAGAGGTTCTAAGCAATTACACGTCGAGAATGGTCAAGGTTTGTCAATCTGCCATGTAGGCAGTTCAAAGGTTCACTCACCTTTTGATCTATTAATCACACTACACTTGAATAATTTATTGCACGTCCTACACATCACCAAGAATTTGATCAGTGTTAGTAAGTTGGCACGAGACAATAATGTGTACTTTGAGTTTCACTCTACTGAATGCTTTGTTAAATCTCAAGGAAATCACTAAGTTTTGTTATGGGGTAGAATTGGATTTGATGGACTATACAAGTTTGACTCATTTCCTCTGACACACAAGTTACCTCAATCCACTAGTTCACCTTAGCTTGAATTTAGTCAATGTTCTAGCTTTCTATACTGCTTGCAATTCTACTTATTCTGATTTAGATTCCTTGTTTCACACGTGGCCCTTTAGGTTAGGACACCCTACCTCCACTATAGTCAAGTTTCTTCTTCAATCTTGTAAGATTCTATTTAGGATGAATAAAGCCACTGAATTGTGTTCTACATTTTGTCTACGTAAAGCACACAGATTGCCATCCACACTTTCCATCACAGTTTACACTGCACCATTGGAATTGCTTTCTATGGATGTATTGGGACCAATGCTTGTTATTGGTGATAGTGGCTGGAGATATTATGTTTAGTTTGTAGATGCATACTCTAGTTATACGTGGATTTATTTTCTTTATTTGAAATCTAAGGTGTTAATGGGGGTAAATTCCTTGCTCCAAGGGAACGAATCCTCCTAAAAAAACAAATGAAAGAAACTAAATACTAAATATTTTCTTCTCTATCTTATTTCCCTCAAAAAGATTATTGTTTATATTTGCGTAAAGTATTATAGAATTTTTCCTCCTTAAAATAGTGGTTTTGAAACAAGGCGAATGCTATGGTGCCTATTACTTAGCCGGGGCACCATACATCGTGATACAGCCTACCACGGTCTACTGATTTATTACCCGCAGTCCAATAAAGTAATCGGTTTATTACTTTATTAAGTCTATCACCATCAACACTCTCTGACGACTCCAATTATGACTTGTCATATCCACTTTATCATTAAACGAGATACAATAGTATTCAATTGCACTTGATTTTGTCTTTAGCTATAGTTTAGTTACCAAATGAACTCGAAACTCGTTGTTTGTATGTTTTTCACCTAACTCGGAATTCTATACTCAATGAATAATGTAGTTAATGTCCAGATCGAAACACAAAAATAACTCAGAACTCAGTGTTTGTATGTTTTTCACGCAACTCAGAATTCGATATTTATGAAATAATGTACTTAATGTCCAGATCAGAACCCGAAACTCAGTATCCATATATTGATATTTGTTAGTGCAACGCGTAATTTTTAATTCGGAATTTGGTATCCATCACTACAAGAAAATTGGCATATAACAATATTTCAAAAGTGTACCCTAAAGCACCATAAAAGTGTTGCCTCTAATAAAGACTACACTTTTGAAGCTTAAGACATCACTTTTCGTGGGGTTGCCAAATTAAGCGTGACCTTTTGTCAAAAGCAACACTTCTAAGTCAAAAAGGCAACACTTATGAAAAACTCTTCTGGCTACACTTATAAAGCGTTGCCTTTGAGTCACTATAGGCAACACTTTACTACCAAAACCTAACAATTTTTCAAAAGAATAAGCAACACTTATTTTGCCTAAAACAACTTTCTATAAACGTTGCCAAATTAGGAACTTATAGTTACATCTTACAAGTGTGCCCTTCTCTTGTGCTTTTTCTAAAACAAAAATGTAATACTAAAATTCTTTATCCAAGCTCATATTTAGTGATATTGGAACCTATTTTATTTGACATTATCATATATCATAAGCATATATTTTAAATTAATTTGGTAAAAATTATGGTAATTTTAAGATTTTGTTATATTTTTAATATTAATTTTATAAAATAAAAACATTTATTTAGTATAAAATTCTAGAAAATAATATCCATTAAAGATAACAAATTCAAAATATAAATGAAGAAATCCATAACAAGTTCAAAGCATTCCTAAGTAACCCAAGTGTAGAGTTCTTATTGTCATTGTCGATGAACTGATAATCAAAACAAGATCCTAAATTCCAAATGATCCTCTCTGCTCCGATTCCTTCTTCCTCTCAAATCACAACCAAACAAACAGAAAAGAATTTGGTTGTCCTCCTCAACATGCCCCAATATAAATGCAAAAAGATAAAAGAAAAAGTACTTTAATATAAACTAGATAACAAAGAAGCTAGAAATAGCTGAAAGAATGCTGCTTTTCATTATTCATAAATCTTTTACAAACAGGAAGAGGATACAAGAAAATGTTTTAAAATGCAACTAATTAAATACTCATTTAAACATGATACTGCTATTCAATCGACAGCAAGTTTCACCAGTTAGATCTTCCATATTCACAGGCTTGGCATCAACAATATTAAAACTTTGATTGCTAATTTCTAAATTCCAGAGAATTATTCGGAGCTCATCAGCTGATATAGAAGTTTCATCATCACTACAAGACAAAACAAGGGAGAAATAAATAGAGATGAGTGGCCACTGTTAACATAGTAAAGGAAAAACCATGACTCCAAGGGAAAATATGTATGGAGCAGCATTAAAACAAATGGGTAGAATGACTTTAAATTAACTCAAACACATATTAAAAAAAAAAAATTCTTTATGATTCACGTCCATGTCAGGAATATGGGAACCATATGCATAGCAAATGAATAAGTAGAATCCAAACACAACAAATGAAATAGCAATAAACACAACAAAGTGGCAGTGCACTATTACCACATGGAGTTAATCATAAGACGTACCTTGATATACACCCTCAGACTTCAACATAACTAGATGCCTTGATGACAAGATACTCATTCACTTATGATACACAAAATTTACTAGGTAAATAAACCCTATCTTTTTTTGCATCCTATGTGTTTAAACGTTAAGTTCTTCACTGTTTCTTGCTTGGTATTTTCCTTATAGTCGTAGTAGTTGAGGAACGCTAAGGTATAGATGATATCAATGCACTGTAGCTAAAGAGTTATTGGTTCGCTTTCACCCAATAGAACCAAAAAAAAAAAAAAAATTATGTTAACAAATGTATTAAACTAGACAAAATTATTGGTTTGCTTTTACCTAATAGATTAAAAACTTATACATTGAATTGATTTCTTAACGTATACGACATGAAATTTAATAGTCTATTATATATCTATGAATCACCGAATGGATACATATCTATTTAATTTTAAAAACTAAAGCAATAAACCAAAAGAATAACCGAATGAATTTTAGATTCTTTACTTCAAATTCTAATAGTCTATTATATGTCTATTCATCACGCATGTGATTGGCCATAGTTAATGCAATAGCTAAAGAGATAATATTGCAAGGGAAGGAAGGAATGTTTCACATCTGAGGAGTGTCCCACAGCGAACATGGCTCCTCTGTTAAATCTTCTATTCATATTCTCTTAGATTAGTGAGTGCCTAACCCTAACTATGGCTATATGACTATGTAACTGCAGTGGCTCTCCGGAAAACAAAATCTTATGTGAATTGCTTACAAGTAGATACATGATATTTTGCTGTAATTGTTAAAACATATTTCAAAAGCACGATGATTCAATATTTAAGAAATAGAAAGCAAAAACTACCCAACAAATTTCTGTCATCATGACTACTCGATAAGTTTTAATACTCATTCTTAATTCTCACACATTCTGATCCCTTTAACACCGACCCACCTCTACTGATTAAGGATCCAAATGAACTAAATGACAAAGAAAAATCAAAACTTCTTAATAGTCGAAAGTCACCGGGATGACAATCCTCTTCGACAAGTGATCTTCTCAATTAAAATGTCAGGGGTGAATGCCGCTAACCAGAGATTAAGAAATGAATCAAACTGAGGGTACCAAAAAGACTAAACCGAAACCGAACTTTACATAGTTTTTTTTTCTTTTTGTAGGGAAACAATCACACTCACAAGTGACAACAAACAAATAATGGTATCACTATCAACAAACTGAAAAAGAAATTAAAGAAAAAGGAACCTTCTTGGCACCAGGTCTGAACATTTGCCGGAAAAGAGCCATGATAAGGGTTTTCTTGCCAGAGCCAGACGGTCCATAGGAGGGCAAAAGGGGGCAGCCAGCCCTATTCTGTAACTTGCAACAACAAAATTACCACGACAACACACACATATATATGAATAAAAAAAAATGAAAACTTGAGAAAGTGGTTGATTATATGTATCAAAAGGAAGGAGGAGTACCAATTTCTTGAGATTTTGGGCAATGTCGTTAGGAACCATAACCCGGTCGAGGGTTTTGGGTGAGTACTTTTCCATCCTCAACATGCCCCTAGTTCATGTTCAACCTTGGAGATACATGCAGACCGAAACACTGCAATATCTTTTACTCAAGATTCTATCTTTCGAAATGGATTGCTCAGTCTAACGGAAATTATTTATTGTTATAACTCAATGTCATATGCAAAGACGAGAAATACGAAGAAGAGATTAAAATGTGACATGACAAAGACAAAAAAAGAAAAGATCAGAAGAGATTAAGAAATTAAGGAACCGAACCAAAGAGATAAGAGGAATGTTTGAGCTTGGTAGCGGAAGCAATTTGAGCTTGGCAGTGGAAGCAGAGTTAGGATCGAATTTCATATCGTAAGCACTTGGCTCATCCAGCTATTCATTCACTCTGAAAGGATTTGGAAAATCCTTGGTTGAAGAGTTTGTGAAAATTCAAAAGAACTTGGTAAAAAAAAACTTAGTGGGAAAATTTTAGAGTTGGCAGGTATTGGAAAAATTTACACCAGGTTTCAATAGTGTTGCCTATGAAGAAAAGATGAGCAACGTTTCAAAAGTGTTGCGTTTTATTAAAATAAATGTAGCCTTATCCAATATCAATTGGCAACACTTAATAAGTGTGCTCTCTCAATTTTAAAGGCACACCTTTTAAATGATGTTAAATATCTGTTGCCAAATCCCTTCTTCAAAGGCAACACTTATAAAAACGTGCCTTATTATAGTATAAGGGCACACTTTCTAACTATAGTTTTAAAAAATGTGGCCATAGGCTAAATTTGTTGTAGTGCATGAAATATTGTAGTCCATTGTTGATGAATTGGAACTCAGAATATTAAAATATATTTTGAGTTCAAAAATAAAATTATCCACGTGTCCAATTCTAAATAATAAGAAACACAAAATTGGGACCAATGATGTGCATCCCTCTCTCACTCTAAAACATGTTGCGCCGGTTGCGTGTGGACTTTACCAAACAGCGTCTACTACCATACACTCCCTCCTCCGTGCGCCAAACCAATTCAGCGCCTAAGATTTGCCATCTCATCAAATTGCACCATACAATTTGCAAGTCCCATGCACTAAAGAACACGCCTTGAAACAAACTAACACTAACAACTTTTAGTCTCACTACACATGCCATTGTTACATACACCGCTTTAAAATATTTCTATATCCCTCCTTTCCATCACCCTCCCTTAGGATTCAATGAGGCATTGGATTTGTTTTCAACTAGAATGACACCCATGATAGAATAATGCCTACTTTTGATTGAGGCTCACTCTATGCTTCTCAAGGATGTGTAGTCACTAGAAAAGGAATTCTTTGGAGACAAACATCACCAACTCAGAAAAACAATGATGAGACGTGTCCCACAGCGGGTGCCTGTGTCCTTTTCTTAAAACATAAAAAAGTTAAAATTTTGCTAAAAAAAAAGGTGATATAGAAAAAAATGAAATAATCAATAACGTAACACCAAATGCACTATCATAAAGATTATCCATGGCTGATTATCATACCTGTATCCTCTTTACAAGCTTTACTTGATAGACAACACTACTTTTCAAGCTTTAAATTTAAGACTGCACTAGGTTGTTTGACATCAGTTCTTTATATTTCCCATTGAAAAGTACAACTAAAAATAAAACTAGCTTTCTATGTTCTTAGAAATTAAAACAAAATACCTAACACAAACAAACTTTGGAGGACATATTATCCGTTCTCATTTCATTTTTGAGCTAACCGCACTCCATAAAGGAGCTGCAAATCGGGCTGGCTCCTGAAAGCATACATGTGAGCATAAAGATCGTAGTTAATGATGGCAAAATATAATTAATTAAATATCTTAAAGCATGAAAACTATAAAAATCTTTAATCATGAATTATATAGGTTGCCAAAAAGGCAAAGGGGGCCAACAAGTGAAGATAGTGCCAATAGGTTCAAGGAAATAATACTTTGGGAAAGTGGTACACGGGGTTGGGTGGGCATTATGCATGGTGCATGTGAAAGTTTGGGAGGTTTCGAGGTTGGATATGCCTGCCCTGCATTCCCCTCTAACCCCATTTATCAGCTTTAGGAGCCTAAACCACATAAGCACCGTTTGAAGGAGTGATGGAGGTCACTTTAGCACAATGATTAATTTATCATGGCCTCCAACTAAGCCCTTCTGAAACATATTGTTCCTTGGGTCCCAATATCGTGAACCCCAAAGCCCTTTATATCAACCAAGATTGTTTAGTTGCCCTTTGCCAGTTGTAGCACAAGAGTGTCCTTTATACATGGTTCTAACTTTCTACAAGAACGGATAGGGAAAAGATCCCATTATCCCTCTTCTTTTTGTTTCTTTGTAAGTAACTTTCTTCATCCTTTTGTTGCGTTTCGTTAGAGATACAATTTCGTTAGAGATGCAACATCTTATGAATAATAACGTTACATCACAAAATTCAACAGGTGAATAATAACGATGTAAGAACGTTTTATTAGTCAAAGAAAATTAAAATCATATATGCATACGATTTTCTCGTGTATATATACGTGAATTGCTTGAGATATTAAGAAACTTCTATATGAATATCAAAAGATTCCTACCTCTAATTTAGCTTTGTGTGACGAATAAATGAGAATCGACAAAAGTGAAACCAAAGTAATATAGTTGGGATTCGATTCGAATCAGGATCAATCAACTTGGAAGAGACTTACGAAGAGTGACAACTTGATTTTAAAATTAGTTTCAAATTAAATTATACAAAATATTAATTAAACTAGTTACCCAAATCGATGATATAAAATTAGACTAACCTAAAACTAGGCTTTCTTTGGCTCAAAATTATGCTTTCTTTGATTTGAAAAATCAAATGGACTCATAATTCTTTTTTAAACTCTTTCTTTCTCTCCTTTTTTATGTAAAATCTCAACTCACAAACATATCATGAACGTCCATACATTTTAACAAAATGAAAAGAAAAAAATACAAAAAAACAAAAACAAAAGACTTCTGTCACGTTGAAAATAGTTTTCCTTTTCTTGTGGTCACATATTGGCGTGTAACTAATGCAATGCCATGAAAAATCTCATTTATTCATTTATTTTTAACCATTTTTATTACATTATTTAATGTATTTGAACTATTAAAAAATTCATATTTGTTATGATTTTTAATTAAACAAAAAAACTTACGAGGAGTTTTATAGATATAAGAGGAGAGGAGACAGGAGAGGCTAAATCAAAAAGAGGAGAGGAGAGGAGGGAAAGCAAACTACCGAAGCAGAAATTATTATAGCCCAAATCGCATTTGCATGTGAAGTCCTGACACGAACCCGAAATCGATATAGGAATTATAAAGATAACATTGGTTTATTTTATTAGATAATATTTATTGGTTGTGATTGGCGTAAAGATAATATTATTTTATTAGATAATATTTTTCATTTCACACCATTTTTACCCCACCCAAACACACGCAAAGATGATAGATTAGCTCATTTATATGTCTCGAAGAGTAGAGACCGGCCCAAAGAAGTCTCGAGCAGTAGAATAACCGGAGCTAATCAGCTCACAGTAACGTACACAAGACGCCCACTTAAGAAAGATGAGTTAATCAAGACCCAAAAAAAGAACGATAAGTTAGATTAAGGTAGGTTAATTTAATCCATCTCATAATTTGCAAATTTTGATTGTATTTTCGTTTTCTTCTGCATCAAATTCAAAACGAAAAAAAGAACCACAGCATAATTAAAAAAAATGTGAGTTTTTATTAAAAAAAGTTGCATTAGTCATGTAATTATGGAAGTAAGTTTTATATTTTTAATAATCTTTTGGATTTGACCCTTTTGGCTAGCTAGTTTCCAATTTCCATCATACCGATCGCCACTTTGCTGCATATTCTTATGATGAGACACGTCCATGTTACATCTCCTATGTTACAAACAACTTATATAGAGTGACGACAATAGCAAGGGTCAATGTGGAACTTGACGATCAATGATTATGAAAATATTGGCATCTGATTCTAAATTATTGGTCGGGTAAGTATGTCGCTGGCAAAGCACTACTGGGTACTTCATTCTTCAATAATAGATTAGATTTGAAAACGAATGAATGGTCAAAAGGCGACAGGATATTTTTTTGCGTAATCACAGTGAAAATATTGAGTAGTAATAATAATAATATGATTAAAAACCAGTCAAACGGTGAGTTCAATTAGCATGTTTGTGCTGATAAATATTTTAGGTTCAATTTATGCTGACGATATTTTATCCATAGACATTTATTAATTACCATTCTCTTTATTTTGATTTTGGACTAATTTATCTTCATCCTAAATTTGCTTGTGTGTGTTAAAAAAATATAAAGAGGAGAAATTTATCTTTTATTTTGATTATCATTTCAGTATTTTATTTCTGAATACGAAGTATAACTGGGATTGAAACTTTACAGTTTAGAGAAGCACTTGCCGCTATGGATTTTTTTTTTTTTACCACTCGTTTTCTTAACTTAAGTTTTCTCTGAAAAACATTATTTGGGTTTATTTATTACAATAAGCAATTATACAGCATTTTGTTCCTGTTTATATGGGTTTAATGTAAGTGTCTATAGGCCTATTTATATTTAGTTGTAAATTAACGGTGAAATTTTTAAATTTTTTTAAAATATGTTTTTATGATGTTATTTAGAAAATTTTATGTTATTTTATATGCTAATTTATGTTTTTTATGATGTTATTTTACAAAAAATTTATACAACATTTTGTTCATCAAGCCTATTTATACTAAGTTAGTTGATGAAGGTGAGGTTGGTCAAGACGGTAAATACCTTAACACTATAACAAAAGATTTTGGGCTCAAATCTTGTAAATGAAAAATATTCTTATTCGGAGTCTCTACCTCCTTCAAGGACCTCAATTAAATCAAGTCGGATTAATTGAATTTCTGATAATAGAGCTCAAATATCTTTAGCTTCATCAAGGCCAAAAATATATTAAGTTAGTTGCAAATTATCGGTGCAATTGTTCAAATTTTTTAAAATATGTTTTTATGATGTTATTTTAGAAAATTTTAAAATCATTCTCATCATCTTATAAACAAATGTTAATTTGGTTAGGGCATAAAAGAAAAAACTACTGAAACTATAATTTAGATTAATAGCTATTGAATGTACTCTTGGTAGTTAAATTAGCGGCCTAAATATGTTTTCATCCTCATAAGTATAACATTTTTTGGTGTCAATCAAAGAATTTTGTTTGATTTTAGTATCTCATTGTTTTTTCAAAGAAATCAATGCAAGGATATTTTATTTTAAGCTTTTTTAAAATTATTTGCCTTCACTTTTAAAAAATAGAGACTTAAACTAAATAAAATTATTTTGAGAAACTAAAATTAAAAAAATTATATTTTTAGGAAAGAAATATTTTTTATTTTTACAATATTTCTACTATTAACTATTATTACAACTAAGAAATTCTTTCAATAATTGGATTTTCTAGAATCAAACCTTAGTCCATTTTTTAGAATATGACTTATTTATCATTATATCCGATCTTTATTGGTAAAATATATTTAATCCTTAAATTCGTTTTATAATTAGTACTGTCATAAATAAAAGCTCTCACCCTCCGCTTTATTCTTTCTAATAAAATAATCTTATAATGAACGTGTCAAAACTCAGTAGTCTAGAAGAGAAAAAAAGATAAGAAGCAGGTGAGAAACAAGAGCACAAAGCACTTTACCCTCTACGTTATAAGGTATTTATATTTTGCTTATAATATTTTTAAAATATATAAATCAATCTTTAGAGTTTTTTAAATGTACCAATTGATTTTTTTTATTAAATATTTTATCTATTATTAATAGAATATATATTTAAGAAATTTTAGGGTATTCGATTGTACACTATTTTTTAGTTTAAAGACTAAAATATATATAATTCAAAATATAAAATGTATAATGTATTTATTTTTTTTAATAATAATTAAAATTTAGCAGAAGAACTAAAATGTAAATTCAAAAAAATTTATAGATTAATTTCCACTTTTTCAAGATATTGAAGATAAAATGTATAAAACTTATAGTAAGAGATAAAGTATTTTTTTTTTCCCAAGAAGCAAAGTAAAAAACTATGATTTGTTTCATTTTATACTAATTTATTTTATTTCACACTTCACAAGCTGGCACGATAGGGCAATTGGCAGATGGAGGTGGGTATCCTGGTTTGTCTTCATTATATATCAAATCTCGGAGGTAAAGGTC
The DNA here is from genome assembly GCA_031439585.1 of Pterocarpus macrocarpus. NCBI lineage: Eukaryota > Viridiplantae > Streptophyta > Magnoliopsida > Fabales > Fabaceae > Pterocarpus > Pterocarpus macrocarpus. Next base: position 39,313,485 of record CM062513.1, on the reverse strand, counting down.
TTTAAGTTGAGATGGCCGAGTTGGTCTAAGGCGCCAGATTAAGGTTCTGGTCCGAAAGGGCGTGGGTTGAAATCCCACTCTCAACACAATTTTCAGATATAATCTTTTTGCTCTAAAAGCTTTTCAAGACATTGCTGTAGGATATATCTCACGTAAATAACCAAGTATTTTACTAGCAGTGATCTCTCTCTTTCTCTCCTAAAAAATGCAACGGCACTTTTCTTCACAGACCTTCAATTTTGTTAAAATAATTTGCTTTTAACTTTTCTTCTTTTTTTTTTTTTAAACGGGAATTTGCTTTTAACTTGACTACAGAATTTAAGGAACTTTGAAATAGTATAGATTCTGCAACAGTACACATAATTCTATGTTTCACAAATTTTTGTTGTGCATTAGATTCTTGATATCGTATTGAATAGTTTTTCTCCATCTTTACTCACTCAAGTTATATTCCCTTGTTCTCTCCCCCTTCTTACGCTAGTTAGTCCACAGATTTTGACCAGTCTGCATGTACCTTGCATTCGCATCCATGCTGGCATGATAAGGAAAAAAAAATTTCTGGTGGATTTCTCACCCGCATATTACGCCATTTATAGAAGATGGAGATGGAAAAAACTGGAAAAGGAAGGGCCCCTACCCCACAGATGAAGGGCCATTAAGACTTTGAGTGAGAGTCAGTGAGGCGCAATCATGGTTCAGCCCCTCCCTCTAAGGCCATTAGAGACTCTCCCACGTGCCACCGGGCTGCTGAATGCTTATGTCCAAAGTGGCTCACCCTTTTAGCTCTCCGGGGCAGACATCCCAGCCCTACCATAAAGCTATTAATTTCCATTTCACTAAAATGAAAATTTGGCATAAACCAAAGATACAATAAAGTGAACAAAGTCACGGGGAGAATATTTATATTAAATTGAAAACGGAAAAAATTGTACGATGAAAATATCATGTACCTATTTATTGCTTTTGTGCAGCAAAACTTTTTAAAGATTTTAAATGTTTTTTTATTAATTCATAATTGTAAGAGACTACAGTTGTTTTATAAAAGTATTTTTTTAAAACTATTTTGCACACATTATTCATAAAAAATATGCGTGTTAAAAAATAACATCGTAATATTTATACTATACAATAATTATTGATAGAGTAAATTTCCAAATTAGTCATTGACAATATTCTTAATAGACACATTAGTCCCTAACAAAAAATAATTAGTCTTGTGGTCCCTACCAATTGTAAAAATTAGATATTTTGGTTCTTGATAATTGCAAAAATTGGATACCCTTGATCTCTGATTCATTTGTATCCGGTAAATAGTTTGATGTAGAGGTAAAATAATAATTAGGATTTTCCTAATCCCATCCCATATGATACTCTAAATACACAATTTGCATAATTTTAACAAATCCCTCAAACTCATCATTTTGAAATGTTAGAGTTGGGTGTGATAGAATAAAATGGTACATTTAGGGTTTTTTTTTTAATTATACAAATTATACGTTTAGAGGATGTTACATGAAATGGTATTAAAAAAGTTCTATCCATTATTTTATATTCATATCAGACTATTTATAGGTTGCAAATGAGCCAAAGATCAAATTGTCTAATTTTTGCAATTATCAAGAATCAAAGGGCTTCTTTTTTTTTTTTTTGTCAAGGATCAATATATCCATTAAAAATATTGTCAAAAATTGATTTGAGTTTTTACTCTTAATGAAAGTGTACTTTAAAATGTACTCAATCTATTCTAATGTTCACTAAGCTCACATCACGAGGAAGCAAATTAAGATCCAATTCCTAGTTGCAATATTTTCTAGATTATAAAGCTAAGATAAAATGTTCAATTTAAAAGTAAACAGTAAATAATAATCAGTTAATTAAGTATTCAAACCTTGATTCGCTAGTTCAATATATGGGAGTGGGCTCTTAAGATTTTTTGGTAAAAAGACCTCTATCAAGCAACCTAAACAACAATGTATATTATTTACTAGAGCTGGCACAGTTGTTAAAGTTAAGCTAGGTAAGCTAGGTCAATGCAAAAGGTTTCCAACAACAATAATAATAAACCTACGATGTGTTGTGTTTTGTTACCAGGCTTTATATCTCACAAATGAGGATTGCGTAAATCTTTGTTAAATATTTTATTATATCAGCAATACAATTATTTGAATGAGACCTTATACTAAATTATTTTATTTAAAATGCGATTATTTAAATGTTTTTTTATCAATTCATAATTGTAAGAGACTATAGTTGTTTTATAAAAGTATTTTTTTTAAAACTATTTTGCACACATTATTCATAAAAAATATGCGTGTTAAAAAATAACATCGTAATATTTATACTATACAATAATTATTGAAAGAGTAAATCTCTAAATTAGTCATTGACAATATTCTTAATAGACACATTAGTCCCTAACAAAAAATAATTAGTTTTGTGGTCCCTAACAATTGTAAAAATTAGATATTTTAGTCTTTGATAATTGTAAAAATTGGATACTCTTGATCTCTGACTCATTTGGAACTGGTAAAGAATTTGATGTAGAGGTAAAATAATAATTAAGACTTTCCTAATCCCATCCCACACGACACTCTAAATAAATAGTTTGCATAATTTTAACAAATCCCTCAAACTCATCATTTTGAAATGTTAGAGTTGGGTGTGATAGAATAAAATGGTACATTTAGGGTTTTTTTTTTAATTATACAAATTATACATTTAGAGGATGTTATATGAAATGGTATTAAAAAAGTTCTAGCCATTATTTTATATTCATATCAGACTATTTACAAGTTGCAAATGAGCCAAAGATCAAATTGTCTAATTTTTGCAATTATCAAGAACCAAAGAGCTTTTTTTTTTTTGGTCAGGAATCAATATATCCATTGAAAATATTGTCAAAAATTGATTTGAGTGTTTACTCTTATTGAAAGTGTACTTTAAAATGTACTCAATCTATTCTAATGTTCACTAAGCTCACATCATGAGGAAGCAAATTAAGATCCAATTCCTAGTTGCAATATTTTCTAGATTATAAAGCTAAGATAAAATGTTCAATTTAAAAGTAAACAGTAAATAATAATCAGTTAATTAAGTATTCAAACCTTGATTCACTAGTTCAATATATGGGAGTGGGCTCTTAAGATTTTTTGGTAAAAAGACCCCTATCATGCAACCTAAACAACAATATATATTATTTACTAGAGCTGGCACAGTTGTTAAAGTTAAGCTAGGTAAGCTAGGTCAATGCAAAAGGCTTCCAACAACAATAATAATAAACCTACGATGTGTTGTGTTTTGTTACCAGGCTTTATATCTCACAAATGAGGATTTTTTATATCAGCAATACAATTATTTAAATGAGACCTTATACTAATTATTTTATTTAAAATGCGATTGTTGATAAAATCCAATAATATCAATTGATTCATAAAATAATCAACGCGACAATAATAAAATAAATTTTGATTGTTATTGTGATTACATATTTGGAATATAGCAATTTGTAGTTTAATTTATATAATTCACTAGATTAATAATCTTCTCTCCTTAAAAAAATGTTTGTGCCAACAATGTAAAACGAAAAACAAAATAACCAAGCAGCATAGAGATGTATATAATTAGTTCTGAGAAATAAAATTTTACACCAATTGACGTGGTTTACAACAAAAACTATAATCACGTATAAAAGAATTTTTTTTTTTTTGCATTTTTTTAGTCTAAAAAAAAACTTTGGTATTTATTTACATCTGTAACAATAGAAATAATTAATAAAAGAATATGTGAAAGCTATAATTTTAAATTTGAGTTAATTATGTGAATGTGATTAAAACTTTTTCTTTTGGTAGCCAGAAAGTTTATGTGGGATCGGTACCAATTATCCCACCAAAGTTAGGACATGACTCCCAACTTTAGAGAATACTTACAGGAGACTTATAAGATTGTCTATCAATTGAGTCCTCACATCGGTAGTAGAAATATCCTTGAAATAAGATAACACAAAATTATAACTTTAAAATAATTAATGTGACATTTTTAATATTTTAGCACACATTTTGACTACTTTTCATATCATTTTGATATTTCAGTAATATTGAAATTTGAACCTATAACCTTATATAAATTATCAAAGGTCCTCATCAATAAAATAAAGTATCTACTATATTAAAGTTTTTAAATTACATGAAAAGTTAAAAATATTTAATAATTTTATTTAGAGCTAGTTTGGATTCCAGTTTATGGAGGACAAAATACCTTTTATTAGCTTGAGAATAAAAATACACGGTAGCTAGTGTATTTGATTGGATAAAGACCTTTTTTTTTAAATTTATTTTTGGAACTCTAGGAGACATTTTGAGAAAAATATACTTAAAATTATTTTTTATTCTAAGAAAAGACTTTTTGAGAGAGAATCTTCTTATTCACATCAACTATCAAAAGTAATTTTATTTTATTCTATCTAAATAAAATTTTTTCTCTTAAACTTACTTTTGATATACTCAAATCAAACATAAATCAATTCTTTTAAAGGTAATTTCTTTAAAAATAATTTCTTTAAAAAAAAATTTCAAAAATAATTCTCCTAAAAATTAAATTAAATATGTCCTTAAATAATTTAAAATAGTCACATAAGGTATCAAATATTTTTTAACTAATATGTTCATTTAGTACAACTATAGCTATTTTTATATTTTTAGTATGAAACTAATTTTATTCATATTATGACTAGATGTATATAAAAATATCTTTTAATATATCTTTTAATATATATATAACACTCGGATTTAAGACAACATAAATTAAAAAACTTGAATTCCTTCTTAAATCACACACATTGACGCAACAAAATTTAATTATTATATCATTTTTTGGTACAGTGTTATTATATTATTATATATTTTCTTTATCAATTCTCACCTCTCTAGCAGCAGCGCGCACGTGCGACTGTAATTATTAGATACCCACACCCATATACTCCATGCTCATATGATCTCATATCCTGGAAAAGAAAAAGTCAAATTTATTAAAATATTCAAACAAACTATAAAGATACCACAACCTTTTCACTGCCTGCATGCCCATAACGCGATCCGTTATTTTCCCTCCCTCTCCCCCTTCTCATAACGGAATTTCCCACTCTTTTTGTCATCCATCCTCAATTTCTACGGAAATTACTGTCTTGTCCCCGTCAATTTCTTTTTCTTTTACTGCAATCATCCTCCGTGTTTTTACTTTTACATATGATAACAGCATTTAAAGTACCTACTCCCATAAAAAAAATTATCATATTTAGGTGAAGATCTTAGCTTTGCTCGGCTAACAGTGCACTTAATTATCTTGACTCAACAGTATTTTTCCTTCATAAAATTCAACTTATAATATTTAGGATGTTTTATGTATTATGAGAATATCACACAAGTCCACCTAAATGATATATAGAATTTGACATCAGAATTTAATCTTTATTAATTTCGGTTTACTTCTTATACATACATACACATATAATGATATATAGAATTTGACTTGTTATCATACAATTATATTAACCAAGTTGATTTACTAAATGATATATTAATATAAAACTAAAGAATAATTTTAAAATCTTGTACATATATTGAAATCAGAATCAAACATTTTTATTAGTTAAATCCAACCTACTTCAGATATTATTCTTCCGGAAGTATTTTTCCAATACAGTAACAAGACAATAATCCTCGAAGCCAGGGCAATATCGTATTTTTCCGCACGTGGCATTGTCTATATATACCTACCGCTACGGGGGTCGAGTCCAAACTCCCCCTTTCGCCATTACACCATCAGTAACAGTTTCCTCCTCTTCCCTTTCCCCACTCTCCACCATCGCCAATTCTTCTCCTTCTTTTCACTTTCTCAGTTTTCTTTCTTTTCGTTTTACTTTTCAAATGGAAGAAGAAGACAGCAGAGAACTCGAGCTCCTACCATCGTCGCGCGCCGATTCCTCGCTGCTACGGTTCCGATCGACGGTGTCGTCGTCGTCGGCGGAGGGCGCGCCATCGGTGGATCTTCAGCTGTCAATAAGCGTGGGGCGTCCGGCGGCTGCGGCGGCGGCGGCGGAGTGCGTGGTCCGGATGTGCGAGGGGGTGGAGGCGCTGAAGTGGGAGGCGGCGGAGCAAATCCGGCTGGCAGCGATGGAGAAGGCATACGCGGAGAGGGTGAGGGAGCTGACGCGCCGCGAGATGGAGATGGCGCAGTCGGAGTTCGCACGCGCCAGGCAAATGTGGGAGAGCGCCAAGGAAGAGGTCGAGAGGGCCGAGAGGATGAAGGACCGAGCCACCAGGCAGCTCGACTCCTCCTCCTCCTCCTCCTCCGCCTCCTTGGAGATCACCTGCCACTCCTGTAGGCAGAGGTTCAGGCCCGCCTGATCCTTTAGAACAAATCCTTTCATATGAAAATATCATATAACCATGATTGAGTCATGCTTAAATTTCATATGACTATGGCGGGGTCATGTCCAGATTTTCACGCGAGAGAATCCATTCTCTTGATCCCCACTCACTATCTTCAGCTTATTGCTTTGTTTCCTTCTCAGAGTTTCGTTCTAATTTTCTGATTTTGTTTTTAACTTTCTGTTTCTAACCTATAATAAGGAAAAGTAAAAGGCCTTCATAAACAATAACTGAAAAAATAATTAACCATTTTTTCCCCTTTTCTTTCCGTTCCGATTGTGATGGCTGGTCACTGGAGGAATACTCGTGCTTTATGATAAATTAATTTAATTAATTCAGTGGGTATGTTAAGTGGTGTAGTAATTTTGAATTTTTTGAGGATTCGTTTTGGGAAGGACATATCGTACAATTTAACTAATACGTGCGTACGCAAAAGAGGGTGCCGTGAGGGGATGATGATTAAATTCCAAGTTTGTTTCTGCAAATCTTATAATTATCATTATTTGGTTGGGTTTGAATAGAGTAATTTGGAATTGAAGAAGTCTGTGGTAGTACTAGTATTAGTAGTACCCCTGTTATGTAGTTTTCAAGAATTCGTTATGTATATCTGGTGAGGATTGCAACCAAGATACCATCACTTCTTTTTGCAATCTTCAATCGAAATCATCGGATGATTGTTTCATTCTATCCTCTTCTGCACCCCTAGTACTACAGTAGTACTATTGCTGGCATTTTGTTCGCATAAATATAAGAAAGAATTATTCTTAATTCAAACATATTTATAGCTTATTTTATGTTGGGTCTAATTAACGCCATGATTTGTCGCTAATATTCTTCTATATATGGTATCGAAACTGATCGCGAATAAAGGTACTAGATGGCTTTCGTGAGTGAAGAAGTTAGATATGGTGAAACAAGGGCCCAAGTTAGAACAAATGAATCGGTACAAAAAAGCATATTGTAGCGCCAATCACACAAGACCAGATAGAGATAGATATATATAGCTGTATCCACTTGTATTCAACTTCTTAACTTTTGCTCATGACAGACCAAACACCCCCACTATCCCTGTCCATAATGGATCGGATTACCGACTAAAAGCATCAATCAGAGCAGTGAGCAATAGTGTGTGCTCCTGTTCAAAGATGTTGCTTGCTTGCTAGATTGGAATTAGCTTGATCTGTCAGCAACCTTCCAAGTAACATAACACTCGGATACAGTTAAAAGTGTCAAGTGTGTAGCACAATAATGCAGTAGTCACTATTAACGAGCACATAAATTAACTAGTATGGGCTATTCTAATTTGATCAGAGATTTCATGTTCAAGCCTGATTATGCAGCATATTGAAACTTGAAATGAAGAGCTTTATCATCCAAATAGTTCTATTTGATTTTAACAAGATTGCTTCTGGTAAAAGAATATATGTGATTTCAGAAAAAAAAAAAAAAACAATAATACAGTAGTCACTTCGATTCTATTATCAGCTGAAAAAAGTATCTAGTGGGGGCTGATCATAGACTTTGCGGAAAAGTACGTTGCGGAAACGACCTAGGGAAGGCATGAAGTCGCAATCTTGATGAGTTAGATCATGTACCCAGTCCTCAATTTAGTTCCATATTATCTAGTTTTTATGGAGTAATAATCTGAATATTATTTCCTGATGAATTGGCTTACTAACCACTAGTGGTCTCTAGTACCAACTATATGTCAAGTTGCTTCAAAATAAAGTTTCTATATGCTGTACTTTTAACAAAAGAGCAATATTATTTATATTTATTTTTTAAATTCAATATAAATTTACAATTTCTTTTAAATAAAAAAGATGCAAAATGATTTAAATCCAACATATTGTGTCTCGTATTATATGTTTATAATGAATCTAGAAAATGAGTGTAAATAATATTTTTCTTTAAAGAATTATGCTTGTAGTTACAACACTATTTGTGCTTCTCTTTGGATGTAGGATTTTGCAAAATGACTCCTTTTCTTCCGTATGGTACACAAATCGACATTCTTTAGTAACTGTTTTCTTCTTTGTTTCTTTCCCACTATTCTGTGTATCGTAGAATAGTCACTTGTTGTTTTCATCAAAATAAAATCTTTTGTTTGAAGCTGGCACTATAACTTTAATTACCTTATTCTTATCAAGATTTAGAATCAGCATAAAAAGATCGTAGATAATTAAGGATATGTGATATTTTTGTTTCAATTTTTCACATGTATCCTTCCACTGGAGATAATTTGTTCGAGTATTTAAAATCTTATAGAATGTATGATTTTAAAATCTTATAGAATGTACGATTCTCTTAAGATTAATTACTCTATATCTAAAACTCAAATATAAGACTATTGATTAAGAGAAAAAAGTATACTGCTTCAACTAATCATATATTGGTATTTGATACACTTTTTAGTTCAAGTTTTTTATGTTATTATTTAATTATTTAATGTTACGTTATTAAAGTATATATTTACTTTTTATAGTAATTATCTTATCACATAAAAACTTTTAAAAATTATATATATAATAATATATAATTGATTGATGACGTAAAATCTAACTGTGACTTATCAAAATTAAACTCATTCAAGATTCGGATTCTCGAACAAAATGAGTAGTCTACTTGTCCATTAGGAAAACTTGAGTTCATTTACGGTGTAATTTTCTTTTGGGACGAAAACTTCAATGTCAACCACAGAAAAACAATTAATACTGCTTTGTGACTCCGAACTTAGTTAAAATATTACAAATATCACCATGGTCATGAGCCATGATCAAACCGTACTCCGACATATGACCAGCTGAATCGCAGTTACATTGTCTTTTATATTTTATATGGTTACAATTATGGAAATGCGAGAACAATCAATCACTTTCGTTCCGAAAGTCGAAAGCATGATAAAGATGTAGGACATGTTTACCGATCCATCAAACTAGTCATCATGACAAAACCTTAACATTTGTCTTTTCAGGTTGTCCGCATATAATTGTCAAGTGATACTGTTTCTTGCTGGGATTGTGGAGAATCAAATGAATATATACACACATTGATGCTTACATGCATGATCCATTACATAGAGAGGATATATTATATATATCCTTTAAATTATTTCGTAGTTAGTGTCTGGGACAAGCAAATCTTCATCGGCATTGCAGGGATATGCAGTGCACAGTGCACAACACCCGTACTTATGATTAGTAAATTTCTATGTAAGACCAATGCATCATATTTTGCCACGTATATTATTCAAGCTCAATATATTTACTAGCGCAATGATTTCCTTTATTTGGAACTACTTTACAATTACTATAAAGATGGAAATCTAGCTAGCCAGGTCAATTTGAAGGTTGTAATAATGGAATCTGCTTCAATTGAAATTTTGTCAATTACTTTGGAAAGGTGAGGAACGAAAATAATGAATGTTCATCTTGTCATGTGAAGATTCAGGCTCAGCAAAGATGATAACTGACACAAAGGGGGAAAAACGTTTCCAAAAATGATGCGACTGTTTTCAATCTCTTTCTAGGCAGGGGAGAAGAAAAGGAAAAATATGCAATGGAATGATCAAGATTGTTCAATCAAATCACTTAACCAATCAAGCAAAAAAGGTAACTAGCTTTTGAGAGTATAGGAAAGTTCAGATCCTGTTAGACTAGAACTCTTGAAGAGTCACACCATGTGAGATTGTAGAGCACACTTTCCGTAAGTGGACTTTATTAGTGTTATGATTATTAAATACGAAATCCAGAAGCGAATAGATCAGCTGTTTTTCATGTTCAACGGGCACGCATATATATTGTCTTGGAGAAACTGATCTTACATACATAAATATAAGTTTAATTATTTATATGTATGATACGTTAATCCTATATTCCTCTCATGACACTGTCCATTATAAAGAGAGAATGGATAAGACCGAAGAAGATAAGAAACTAAACATCACTGTCACTTTCCTATCACGAGATAACAGGTAGATACGATATAGTCAGAGTTCGGCAATTGGTGTCGTCTGAATTCAAATGTTGGGTATACTTCAATTTACTGTAGGATCAAAGGAGGAATTAGACGTAAGATTCACTTTGACATTCAAATCATTAAAAAGTCGAAATAGTTAAGAGAATATAAAATGAGACGAAGTGTGAATGCCTTACTTAATACGTGAAAATTTAGCTGATTCACTTTCCTTTTAAAAAAGGGGTTATTCTAAAGTAATACATCTATTTCTAAAATGAATGAGTAAAAGTATATTTATTTTTAATTTAATTTAATTTAAACAATGCTATAGTTTCAATTTATTAAATAATTTAATAATAAGCATACACTTAATTAATTTTAAAACAAATCTACTTAAAAAAGGTTATTTTCCACTTATCTAAACATAAGTGGCATTAATATGGGTTCAACTTAGGTGTGTGCTTGGATTAACTTATTTTGATTTCAAAATTTTCTTTTGAAACAAAAGTTTAGGTGGGTTCAACACTGATCACGACAAGAAAATCAATAAATAGCGACCGAAATCGGTTGCTAAATTAAGCAAATCGATCGCTAAACAAGGTAGCGACCGATTTTTTGGTCACTAAAATCGTGGTAGTTAAATATTTTAGCAACCGATTTAGCGACCGCTTTGAGACCACGGGGACCAATTCTGATAGAATATTTAGAGACCGATTTTATCGGTCACTAAATAGAGACCAAATTTTTGGTCGTTAAATAGGTCGTTAAAATGTAGACGGTGACTGATTTGGTCACTATTTTTGCGATTGATATTTCGGTTGCTAAATTCGATCACTGAATCAATCTCTAATTTGTTTGGTCACAAAATAGGTTTGTAGTTAGTGACTGAATTATCGGTCACTAAATCGGTCTCTATATCGGTCACTAAAGCGGTCACTAATGTTATGACTGGTTTCGGACGCAAAGGTAGTCTCATTTTCGGTCGCTAAATGGAAAATCGATCACTAAACTGAGAATCGGTCACTAAATCGATCGCTAAACTTAGAATTGATCACTAAATCGGTCGCTAATGCCTAATTATGCCAAAACGTATGGTTTTGCATTTTTTGACTTCCCCATTTTAAGCACCTGAAATCCAGACAATTTATCCATCAAAGATACATAAATTTTATATATCAGTCCATCCAAATAAACTCCTTATACTAAACAAGTATTAAACACCATACAAATAAGTTATATTCATTAAATTACAAACTAAAAGCCATATAATAGGCTTTTAACTACTCCAACATAAGGGTTAATAACTACTTCAACATATGTCCTACACAAGTCTCAATAATTAGTTCAACATAAATCTTAATAACTACTCCAACTCTAGTGTCAATGACTAGGCATACTCTTACTCCAACTCTAGTTCTCTTCATCATCATCATTGTCTTGCTCATCACCATCCTCCTCCCCATCAGTAGTGTCTTCAATTGGTGGTTGAAAATCAGGAATCTGAAAATTTATCCGCTTCATCATTTCTTGCAGCAATTTATTATTGAATTGAACTTAAGTCTCAGTTCTCTCCAACCTAGCCATAAGTTCACTCTTTTCTTCTTGCATCTTCTTCATCATTTCTTCATGCTCTGTTCTTCTCATCCAATCGATTGATTGAGAGCTTGAGCCACGATAATATGGTCTTCTATCAACCACGGTAGACTCCAAGCCAAGACCATAAATCCTTCCCTTTTTTATTCTAGCAGTGTCACGCCACACATCTATCTCATTGGGTTCATAAGATCCTTCCTCAGATGCTTTTTGGGATACCTCATTCATGACAAATGTAAATTCAGCCTACCGATACCAATATAATGTGAATATATACATTAACAAATTTAAGTATACTTATGATATATTATTAGAGCACACACTATAATTAAGCATGAAATATAGGTATACATTATAATCTAACATAATAGATATGCATACAACAACTATAAAACAAATTAGTGGTTACTTACATCTATATGTTCTGATCTCTTATCCACCCACATTCCTTATGTCTATGTGTGTGGCGAAACAACTCTGATGGCATAGGAGTTCTCCCATGCAATCTTATCTATAAATGCAACAATAATATAAATAAAAATGTACTGAGTTCATATAAAAGTAATATCTTAATAAAATTACTTTAAGAAAAAAATAATAGCTTATTTGAAAACTTAACCAAATTAGCTCTATGTTGGGAAGTGGTAATTGAGCCACCGGAGTGAAGAGAACCTCCAAATCCCCCACAATTAGATGATCGATTTAATTTTGCCTGTGAACCTTTTTTCTTGAAGGTTTCACTTGACCAATGCTTCCAAAGTCTGTCCCATACTATTTCTCCTAGCCATCTTGGTCTCACTTGTTTGGTACGGGCTTTCTGAAGCAGATTCTTGAGTAAAACCGCAGCTCGCATTTCAAAATTTTTCTGGGCCCAAACATAATTTGGTGGCTCAAAATCAAACTTTCTCTACAATGACCAAAAGAAACATTATAAACTTGTACGCATAAACTTAATGAACAATAAAATTTTGAGACTCACCGCAAATTCATCAAACAAAAACCCTCTAGTGCAAGGTGGTATTTTCTTTCAAGATGACCATGGCTGTAAATAGTGTCATTTGATAACCTCAGTGATCCCACCAGCCGCAATGTGTGAAGGCAAAAATCTACAAGCAAATATTATCAATTAAAATATGTCAAATATATTTAAATTCATTAAAAACTTTTCATATACCCAGCTTTGTCAAGCTGTAAAACTTTCTTCCCATCACTTCTCTGAATGTTTGTGGAATCATGAGAGGAAATCAATCCATGTGGAGTATCTGCTTGAGTTTGAGTGTTAAGGGAATGTGCTTCTAGCACTGATTGTGGTGGAGTTGATTGAGAAGTAGATGCATAGGGTGGAAATGTTGGAGATGGGGCAGCTTGAGATGGTGTTTCTTGAGAACTATCAACAAGCCATGTCGGTTTCAATTTTTTTGGCTTATTCTTAGAAGTCGACATCTTTCCTTTTCCTTTATCTTTGTCAGACATCTGCAAATAAATGTAACATTAATTGTATATATGCGAAATAATAAAAACTAACATATGCATAAGAAAATCAAACACTTAATTTACCTTTGACATAAAATAAAAAGTAGACTAATCATCATCATTATCAAAATTGAGATCATCTTCATCATTATCATCAAGCAATCTATCCAATTGAATGTCTTCATTATCATTTTCAGAATCATTATCAAATTCAAATTCCTCTTCTTCATCATCAGCTACATTCACTTCAACCTTGTCATATGCATCTTCTTCATCTCTCAAAGGTTCAAGTGAGTCATCATTTGCCACAAAATCCACAAGAGTTGTTTCATCTTGATACACAAGCTCTAAAGTATATCGATCATCAACCGTGCCTCTTGGTTTGGTTTTGATGACAACCCACCAATTATTTTTTTCTTTTATATTTTGTGGATATGGGACATAGTTAACTTAAATCGCATTTTTTGCAAATATGAAAGGATCATATTTTGAATTCCGTCTTGTATGACATTCCTCCACAATACCGTATTGTTTGTGAATTTTTACTCCATGATTAAGGGTAGTATCAAACTATTCACAATTAAACAACACTAATTGCTTCAGTGGGCCACCAGGGTATTCTATTTCCACTATTTCTTTAAGGATCCCGTAATAATAATTCTCTTCATTTCCATTATCATCACCCTTAACACAAACTCCAGAATTGATAGTTTTCTTACCAATACTCCATTCTTCTGTATGGAACTTAAAACCATTTACAAATTAAACAGGCCAAGTATGAATTTTTCTCTTAGGACCCCATGCTAAGTGGTGTAAAAATTGATTTGATACTGAATTTTTTTTATTGCAGACCTAACAACAACAATAGACTTATGGTAATTAAGTATAATAAATAATTTATATACATAACGAACTTATAGAATAGAGAGGATTAGCAAACTTACATAACCCCGAAACCAAACCGGAAATTCAGATGTTATTATACCATCAACATCAGTGCGATTGATGTGTGGATTGATTGCTTCCAAGTGTTTCACAAAATATCTAAAATTAATAATAATTTCATAAATATGCTAATAAATATTAAAACACAACAAACTAAGATGGATCATTAATAAACTTACTCAATATATGGTTGAACCTCTTCATATTTAAGTAGAACATGTAAGTGTGCAGCAGCTAATTCTTTATCATTCAAATATCGGCTCTCACAAGTTCCAGCTGAGCGACCAGAATGGTTGAATATTGATAAAGTTGGCCGGACAATGTCATCAACACCCCTATCATCATTTCGACCAACATTGGTTCTCACTGATTGCACATGAGATTCAAAATAATATGAGCTAAAATGGGAGATCTCTTGACATAAATATGCCTTACATATGGATCCTTCGACACGTGATTTATTTTTAACCATTCGTTTCAGTCTATTCAAATACCTATGACAATATGAATTTAGTAAGTGATAATTCCATTAATAAGAGTATTGAATTGTAAAGTGTAAAATTTTGTATTGTAAAGTCTTACCTCTCAAATGGATACATCCATCGATATTGAACTGAATCTCCTACTCTTGCTTCATAGGGTAGATGAATGGGTAAATGCTCCATGGAATTAAAGAAACCAGGAAGAAAAATTCGCTCCAATTTACATATGATAGTGACAATGTTTTACTCCATCAACAATAAGTCATCCACTTATAGCATTGTTGAGCACAAATCCTTGAAAAATTTACTCAACTCAACTATGGGCTTCCATACTTGATTCGGAAGAGCGGCAAAAGCAATTGGTAGCAAACACTCCATAAATACGTAACAATCATGACTTTTCATCCAATAAAGCTTTCCTTCCCTCAAATTCACGCATCTATGCAAATTAGATGCATATCTATCAGGCATTTTGAGCTTACTAACCCATTTACATACAACCTTTTTTGCTCCATGGACAAAGTGAATTTTGCTTTAGGCTTCACATACCTTCCATTGGGTAATTGCTGCAATTCTAATTCCTTTCTCCGATAGTATTCTTTCAAATCCATTTTTGCCTTGACATTATCTTTAGTCTTATCTTTGATGTCCATCACCGTATTAAAGACATTATCGAATACATTCTTCTCAATATGCATCACATCAAGATTATGTCTTATTAAATTAGTTTTCCAATATGGCAACTCCCAAATATGCTTTGTTTTATCCAATTGTGAGTAACTCTAAAACCAGGACATGTACATGATCCAACCTCAGTGATTTTTGGCAGATCACAAATATTCTCCCAAATTTCCTCTCCAGACAATCTAAGTGGAGGTTGAGATTTCTCAACTCGATTTTTTAAAAATGCATCCTTATTTCTTCGATATGGATGATCCAAAGGCAAAAATTGATGAAGCGAATTAAACCAAGAGCGTTTACTACCATATTTCAGAGTAAAAGCCTTTGATTGATTCATACAATATGGGCATGCCAATTTACCTGCAGTGCTCCAACCTGACAACATTCTATATGCAAGAAAGCCATTGATAGTCCACATTAGCATAGCTCTCATCATAAAATTCTGTTTTTTTTGAAATGTCATATGTAAGAACACCCTCATTCCATGATAACTTCAACTCATCAATTAATGGTTGCAAATACACATCTATTTTGGCTTTTGGATTATGGGGCCCAGTAATTATTGAGGTCAAGAACATATAAGGAGTGGTCATGCATAATTCTGGTGGAAGATTATAAGGAGTCACAATCACTGGCTAACAAGAATAAGGTGCTGCTGACTGGCTATATGGTGTAAAACCATTAGCACATAACCCTAATCTAACATTTTGTGGTTCAACAGTGAAATCAGGATAACAAAGATCAAATTGTTTCTAAGCTTCTCCATCTGATGGATGACACAGTACTCCTGATTCTCGTCTATTTTCATAGTGCTATCTCATATGTGGAGCGGAACTCATCGAAGCATATAGCCATTTTAACCTAGGAATGAGTGGTAAGTAGTGCATTCTTTTTATTGGTATCTCTCTATATTTTCCCCTACCAACTTTTTTCATATTATACCTTGGTGCACCACAAAAGCTACATTCTTTTAATGTTTTGCACTCATCAGTGTAGAACAACACGCAACCATTAACACAACAATCAATCTTTATTGCAGTAAGCCCAAGTTTGGAAACTATTTTTTTAGTTTCGTAATAATCTTGGGGGATTAGATTATCCGGAGGATGTGTCTCTCTTATAAGCTAGAGCATTTGATTAATAGACCATTGAGAAAAGTTTCCTTCTGACTTGATTGTCATTAATCTTACAGCAAAAGACAGTTCAGGTATGATCAACACAGCCCGGCCATAAGGGCTTTTGTGCTGCATGAAATAAATCATAAAATTTTGTAGCATCTGGATTTGGAGACTCCTCAACCTCTTGATTATATTGCATTCCAAACTCTGGACCAACAACATCATAAACCATAGTCTCAAACCTATTTAGGTGTTCATTGTTACCAATTTCTGTCGTCGAAGTACTACATTGAGTATAAAGTTTCCCACGTGAAGTTAGGTTATCTTCTCTATGGCTTGTCCAATACTAATAATCAGGCACAAATCCTTTTCTATAAAGATGAACTTTAACTTCTTCAGGGAGAAAGTAGTTCATATTTTTACACTTAGAACAAGGACATCTAATTTTTCCATTTGCCAAATACGCCTGTTGGCATGCAAAAGAAATAAACTCTTCTACCCCATCTAGAAATTCATCAGTATAACCCTTTCGACCCGGCATAAGTCTATTATACATCCAACTACGACATTGACGTATGTCAATATTCTGTACCATTATTAAACAACATATCATAATCAATTGCACATCATTACAAAAAAAAATTCATAGAACAAATAATTACAACATAATATTGTTCAAAAACAAGCTATTCTTTCATGGTTTGGCCCTATCCCATTCAGGAAGAAACTATTCCTTCATCTAATTAACATTTGTTCCTTAAATATCAAATCTTATATTTGAAGAAATTTCAGCAGCACTTCCCATTGGTCTCCAAGTGCATGACTTAAGTGTGGTAACATTAACCACAATTTCATATGCACTTAGAGAACAAAAGGAATTGTAGCAATTGAAATTTCAACAAGTATAAAATATGATATTTATGTAACAAATATTAACCAAATGAAGAAATAGCTTATTCCCAAACTGTCCGATTTGGACAATTCAAGATTCAATATAATGAGCGATACATATAGGTATACGTGCTCATAATATTGAACCTCAAATGGGAATCTAAGGTTTCGCTCAAATTATTATACACTAACACAAAAGCCAAGAATTAAAGCATAGCATCAATTGACAAACAAATAATGGTCATAATCTTAATGAGAATATATGGTCAATAAATTAAACTAAAGTACCAGCAATCAATACCAAATAACTAATAAACACTGCACTCTCCCCAAAATAAGCAAGATTACCACTACAAATAAAAAACATAACAAATCAGTACCAAGAACAACTATAGTTACATAGTATGTCAAGAATTAAAAGAAATAAACTTACATGAGAAGTTTCTAACAGTAGCTAAAAGTCCTCAACTAAGCCACTTCTATCACTTCCTCAAGTTAGTCACTAAAATCACAAGAGAAAAAAATTAAACCAAGAGCAAATATAGTAACATAATACTTCAAGAATTAGAAGAAATGAATTTACATGAGAAATTCCCCATAATAGCTAAAGGTCTTCCACTAAACCATTTTTATCAGTTTCTTAAGTCATTAAAATCACAAGAGGAAAAAATTAAACCAAGAATAACTATAGTGACAACACTTGCAATATCCATTATCTACACAAAGACATAAATAAATTAAAACACACAATACAAATAACAATCTCGCCATTTCATATCACTAATCTCTAATACCTTATCACTAATCTTATATTTAATCTCTCTACTTAATAACAATCTCTAATCTCAATATAATCTCTAATGTCTTATAATTATCCTAATAATTAAACTCTCGAATTAATAAACATCTATCCTCATATCTAAAATACTCCAACTTAGAAGAAAAAAAAACCAACATTTCTCATTTAACTTGGTAAAATTTATATGCAACCACAAGCCCACACCATCATCTCATATAGCTAAAACAACACTTGCAATGTCCAATATCCACACAAAAAGACATAAACAAATTAAAACACATAATACAAATAATAATCAAACCACTTCATATCACTAATAATCTCTAACACCTTATCTCTAATATCTTATCATTAATATCATATCACTAATCTATCTACTTAACAACAATCTCTAATTCAACATAATCTCTAATGCCTTATAACTATCCTCATAATTAATATCTCTAATTAATAAAAATCTCTAACCTCATATCTAAAATATTCCAACATAGAGGAAACAAAAAAACAATATTTTTCATTTGACTTAATTAGTAAAATTTTACTCTAACCACATGCCCACATCATCATCTCATATATCTAAAACAAAACTTGCAATATCAAATTAGAACACAAAATACAAATAACAACCAAAACACTTCAATAGAAGAAAAACAACAAAAGATATCATTAATTTCTATATCTAAACACAAGAAAAATAAGAACACTTCAATAAAATCTAAATCAAACCACTTAATCAATCTTAAAAACAACACTTTTAGGTCCCTAAATCTCAAATAATAAATCCAAAAAACTGCACCTCTTTTCCTAGTAATGGCATTAACATCCTCTTCTATTTTAACCTCTCTCACCTACACTAAATCACCTAAACTAACCCAAGAAATCAACCCCTAAACACTCCCAAATCAGCCACCAAAACTAGCCCCTAAACACCCCCAAATTAGTCACCCAAACCGGCCCCAATGTTACCAACAAAGATAAAGGAAATGCACCCAAACAGCAGCAAAATTATAGCACAAAAATTGCAGCAGATCCAACCTCAAATGGCAGCAAAACACCGCCCAAACAGCAACCCAAATAGCAGCAAAAGATGCCGCCCAAATAGCAGCAAAAGAAGCTGCGAACTCCAACGAACAGCAGCTGCAATGCGGCAGCAGCAGCGGGCTTCAAACGATGGCGACGGTGTTGAGCTTCAATGTGACGGCGGCAGGCTTCAAAGCGGCGGCGGCGGCGGCAGTCCCTTGGCTGGACGGAGGGGGTAGGTGAGGGAGGAAGAAGAGGAGATGAGAGTGAATGTGAGGCATCAGCATCAAATTGAAACTTACGGCTCTTTGTGGGGGTAAATTAAAAAAATAGTGACCGATTTTTTCGTCGCTAAATCATTTGCTAAAATTAAAATTAGTGACCGATTTTTGTTGAGACGATAAAGTTGTGTTTAGTAAATCGGTCACTAAAATTGAAATTAGTGACCGATTATAGTTGGGAAAGTAAACTTATGTGTTTAGTAAATCGGTCACTAAATCGGTCACTAAAGTTGAAATTAGTGACCGATTTAATGACCAATTTTATTATAGAAGGAAAAATTATATGTATAGGAAATCAGTCACTAAATCAGTCACTAATTTCAATTTTAATCACCGATTTAGTGATCGATTATAGTTGGGAAAGTAAACTTATGTGTTTAGTAAATCGGTCACCAAAATTGAAAATAGTTACCAATTTACTGACCAATTTTATTATCGAAGGAAAAATTATATATAGGAAATCGGTCACTAAAATTGAAATTAGTGACTGATTTAGTGACCGATTTTATTATAGAGGGAACAATTATATGTATAAGAAATCGGTCACTAAATCGATCATTAAAATTGAAATTAGTGACTGATTTAGTGACCGATTTTATTAGAGGAGGAACAACTATATGTTTACGAAATCAATCACTAAATTGGTCTCTAATTTCAATATTAGTGACCGATTTTGAAGCTCATTTTCACTGATGTATACTAGTCGCTAAATCGGTCACTAAAATATTTAATGACCGATTTAGCGATTGATTTTTCACGCTACAACCCATCTATATGGATCTTTTAACCGGTCGCTAAATATAAAAAATAGCGACAAAAAAATTTCGATCGTTAAGTCGGTCGCTATTCCAATAAATTCTAGTAG
Source organism: Pterocarpus macrocarpus (assembly GCA_031439585.1). Lineage (NCBI taxonomy): Eukaryota > Viridiplantae > Streptophyta > Magnoliopsida > Fabales > Fabaceae > Pterocarpus > Pterocarpus macrocarpus. The sequence goes on along the minus strand of CM062513.1, from coordinate 39,292,955 downwards.
TGGATCATCCCACCAAGGTTAGGGCATAGCCTCGAGGCTCTAAGAGTACTTACAGGGGACTTATGAGATCACCTACTAATGAAATCCTCATATCGGTAGCAGAAATTGAGTTTGGATTCTTGTGGGATTTGAATTCATTTTTTATTAATTATGCCAATCCTCATTGGCAATTCAAATTAGTTTATAGTCAAAAGTTTTTTAAGACAATTTTAAAAAAAAATTATTTATCCAAAATATGGATTTACCAAACATGCCTTAAGTGTTAGACATGAGGAGACATGTGTTATCATATGGTTAGTTTAAATAATAATATTTGTACATAGCATTTGTAGGTGCTCATTGACACATGATTTCACAAATTAATTATATGTTACTTGATATTAATCTAATTTCTAAATCAATTCAATTGTTGGTCGAATTATGCAAAACTAATCATCACAATTCAATTCCTTGATATTGTGATCTTCTTAAGAAAAATTAAATAAATTAATTTCTTAATCTCATTATAACTTATCCTAAGATTAAAGAATAAGAATTCCTATGACCACATAAAATGAGTATTTCTATTATGAGAATCCTACCCAATTTTATGGCAATTATTATAGTGACTAATTTCATAAAGTGATTTTTCAATCAACAATATAAAACAAAAAATTACTTAATGAGTGATTAAGCTAAAAATTGTATTAAGAATACTAATAATCACTCAATTGATTCGAAAAGATGTTTAAATTAAAAAAAATTAGAAATAAATAGTCTGTTTTGTCAAACTACAATTCTCTTACACCTAAAGATCAACTAATAAGTCATAGAAAAAGAAAAGAAAATAAACAATTGAAAGGTCATACTAACCGACAAAACTATTGCCTTTTCCCCTCTCTCCCTAGGGTTGTCTAAAAATTGGATCCCCCAAGAAAAAGAATTAAAGCACAAATATCGGGTAAAATATATTGTTTTTTCATTAGTTATCAACTACAAGCTATGACTCTGTGGTATGTGGTATGTGGTATGTGGTATGTGTTATGTGTAGACCATGAGGTGGAGGCTGAGAAGGAGGAGAAAGGCCAAGAAGATAGGGAAAGGCTGAGATGGAGCTGCGCAATAAGGACATGACTCAAGACAGAGAGATGTCACTTTAGTGATGGAGGATGGATTGAGGATGAAGATTGAAGATGGAGAGGGGAATGACAGCGAGAAAGAACAACGATGCTACGTAAAACTCTAGCTCTAGGTTAAGGATTTTATCCATTGGCTTAGTGAAAAAAAATAAAATGAGTTCATGGATTTTATCATGGTTAACCCATACGTTAAACAGAAAGAACTTGTAAATTCAAAATTAAATGGGTTAGTAAATTATCTGGTCTTAACTCGTGGACCGCGTCTGTATACTAATTCTAAGAGCATGTAACTAGTAATAATTTTTATGGTTTCTAGGGTACGTCGTGCTAAAGACTAAATAATTATGAAATATTATTTTAAATTTATGCCTTTTAATATGACTAAACTTTTGGAGCTTGAAATTGAAATTTTTAGGATAAAATTTTATAATTTAAAATTATATAAACTCATTGTTTTAAATATATACCTTAAAAATAATTAAAATTAAAAGTTTCGATTTCAATTTCAAAACTCAATTTTTTTTGCCAATTTTTAACCATGAATAGGGTAGTCATTGGCACAAGGAAAAAGCTACACCTTTTACGGAAATATTTTCCACGTTCATATTTGTAGATAAATATATAAGTAATAGTTTACGGTGAAGCAAAGAAATAATCAGTTTATGTACAAAGTAAAATTAATTAAATTATAGTTGAAGCAGAATTTAATGATGGCATATTTTCTTGATTTTTCATAGAATGGATGCTTGGTAAGCTTTTCGTGTATTTAGGATTTTATTTCACAATATTTAATTAGTTTTTTTTGGGTCTAAACCACTATAATATTTTGTTTTGATTAATTAAATTTAGATAAATCATTTTTTAATATTCATAGAATAAATTCTTAGCTGATTCAAGTAATTCGGTATTCGTTTTTCTTATCAGCCTTTAGATGGAATTTTTATATCAAAAACACTAGTTGGGAGAACTTTATTCTAATAGGAGGCTTGACCCAACTTTAGCTAGATTATACTAGTTGCTAGATTATATTAGTTGTTAGATTAAAAAAGTATACCCAATCAAGCAAGCATAATTTAATATTATAATGTTATCTTCGAGTGCTAATGAGGGTTGATATAGTTGATAAAAAATGGACTCGTATCTTATAAGGATGTGAGTTCAATTTCTGCTACCTTTGTGAGGATTTCATTGGTAGGCGATCTCGTAAATTCCCTATAAACGCTATCTGATCTTGAGGTTATGTTCTGATATTGGTAGAATGACTGGTATGAACCCACCTAGCTTTTGTCAATAAAAAAAATAATAATGTAATCTTTGAGGAGCAAACATGCAATCAATTGTAGAAGAGCAAGAAACAAGCCCAGGTCAGGGCACAAAGCAGGGTCCAAGCGGCAGAAATATGATTTTTCAAGTTTCACGGGAGATGCTATCGAGCATAGCGAAGTAATGCCTGGCTTCGAAGATTAAAATTAGAGTGTGCCTGTGTGGTTCCAACATGATCAAGATGCGTAATAATGTTACATTGTTATCCATCTAGTATGGTACTATGTTTCAGCAAGTGAAAAATATTTTCTCCTTTTCAATTTTTGTCATTGTCAACTTTGGTCACTTTATTTTTATCAAGGTTAAAAAAATTGGATCGGATATTAAATCGGTGTAGGCACCGATTCAAAAATTCAGAGGTCCAACCAATTCAATTGAAAATAGGACCCAAAAAAAAAAAAAAATATATATATATATATATATATATATATATATATATATATGATTAATTAAAAAATAAAAATTATATTAAATTATTAATAATAATCAAATAAAAATAAAAATATTCTTTTAATGCCAATACAATCACTTTAAAGTCTATTAAAATTTTCTTTTGTAAATAGCTCATTAGTATCTATCTTATGTATAATAATAATAATAAAATAAAATTTTTGTGGGGCCCAACAACCAAACCCCAAATTCAAAAATATCTCTGAGGCTTTCTTTGGGCAGTCAGGAAAAAAAAGTGATGCAGTGTGTTTATTGAGTACACCCACAAATGAGGGAACACCTCAGTGGAAAATCAGAAGCAATGGAAATTCCAGCAGTTACCTTCAAGGCTTCAATTATGGCTGCTCCAACTATGGTGCCAACATTGCAACCGATGTCGTTGTGAGCGGCTAGGAGCTGCGGAGGCTGTGCAACGCAAGTGCTACGGAGGCTACGTAACCCAAGTGCTGCGAACGGCAAGACGCGGTGCGTGGAAGGTGATAGTTTTGGGGTTAGAGTGACGCAGCTTTTTCTTTTACTCTATTGAGTGATTGTCTCTTTACTCTTTCAGTCTTTCTTTCCTTTGCAAAGCCAAAAAATTGAAACCCATCAGGATCTTTTTTTCTTTTTTCAAACTCATAAAATGACACCATTTTTGGAATGGATTTTTGGAAAAAATTAAAATCGGCCAACTGCTGGAACCGGTCCGGTTTGATCGGTTCAGCGGTTTCCGGCCGGCTCCCAACGGTTCAATCCCGATTTTTTGAAAAACAATTTTCAAATTATGACTGGACCATATATTTAACCGATTCCCGGTTCGACCGGCTGATCCGGTCTGATTTTTATAACTATGATTTTTATTCAAGAAAAAATAAGAAAAAAGATATTCGAGCCTATTTTCTGTGAGTATGAATTGAAGGCCTTTTCATTGATGGTTTTGAATATTACAAGTAGAACCAACTTCATTAATATAATTAGTAATTTCTTTAATGAGTTAAAATTGATATCTAGTAATTAGTCGATATGTTGCAGCATTATGATAATAACAATTGAACCTAGTAAGTGGGGGATTGAACAGAATTTAAGATTTAAGGTTTATTATACTACCTAAAATAAAATAAACATGTGATTATCTATTCTAATCTATTATCTATGATCTATTATAATATATAATAACATGAGAGTGGCAAAAATTGTTTTCTTACCTGAAGTTGCTTTCGAATTTTTTTATATTTGGCATTTGGCAATTGGACAAAATAGTGGTTGGAAAGTAATGGAGCGTTATATTTGGAGAGTTCGAAAAACAAACAATTAATTGGAATTGAGTTAAATCATTGAAAGATTATTATCAAGGAGTTAAGTTATTATCTTTGGTTTTTAACCTTGATTTCCTACCTTTAAATTTCGGTTAGTGGATTGACTTATTATTGAGTTACAATAAAATTATTGCCTTAAAAAAAAAATTCAACAAAAGATCAAGTCTAAGGGCAAATTATAAATCTAAGTTATAGGTTATTGTCATAAATATATTACAAATCAAAGATATTTCCTATAATTGCCGTAAATATATTGCAAATATCAACAAAAGATCAAGTTTGATGGCAAATTACGTAGCCTAATCTATACGACAATTAATATTGAATGTTTGGCTAGTATTTTAATAATGAAAGCAAATACATAGCCTAGTTTATGTGACAATTATGTAGCCTATTTGATACTATATTAATAGTAAGTAATGATGTTGGCTTAATTAGTCCAGTCGTGAAAATTATAGGTTATTTCCAAATTATTGCAAATTATTGCCGTAAAAAAATTAAAATAAACAAAAGTTCAAGTCTTTCCTATGATCTATAAACAAAATTAAAATAAACAAAAGTTCAGTTGCTAAAATCAAATTCTGATCGATGGTGCTTAAACAAACCAGCCAATTGCAATGGCTGACCATTTAATGACATTGGTGCCTTCCTATTTATATAAGGACCGTGGTGCTTAAAGGAGTTTAGTGACTGTGTTTACCAATCAAAGAATCTAATTGTTTTTCTTGTTCTGTAGTTATGGCTTCAAAAATAGATTTGGTGTGTGATATGAATTTCCAGTAAGGTCAGGTGGAATCTAAAGGTGTTGGAAGTTCGTTTTCGGAGTGTCCCAGATTTTAAGAAGCTAGATGTAACTTACACCACTGAGATGGGACTCTAGGATGAAAAGGTAGTTATTGTTGTCTTATGTATCATATGTTAACAATTTGTTTAATACAATGCTTATTGAAGTGCAATGGGAAGGACGGCGAGGCGATGTCAACGACCGGTCTCGCAGAAAAAGAAGCAGCCAGCGATGCGAACCTAGCTGAGACGATCAAAGTGGTGGGTGGAGCACCAGTGCCGCCTTTGGTTCTTGCAAACGACATGTCGAGCCACGTGAAGGACGTGACTAGGAGGAAGTGGCCGCTACTGGAAGGAGAGAAAGGCGTTGACGCGACGGCCGAGGAAGATCCTTGAGCTCGCGGCGGCCGGTGTGACCGTCTACTGGTGGCAGTTCATGGATATGCAGGGGAGTGGAGTGGAGGCGCTGATGAGAGGAAGGTGAGGGAGGTTAAGGTTCTAAAGTGGGATTTTTTGTTTCTAATGGGCCAAGCCCAAGACAACAAAGTGGAGAATGTTGAGTCTAATCTTCTGGAGTTTGGTGAGGGAGCTGAGTTACCATACTCGATGGCCCAAGTTCAATCTGAGCCCAATTTCAATTTGGCATTTGGAGACAAAGAAGCATATTGGGTCATGGCTAATGGGCTTTATTTTAAACAATGGGATTCTGGTAGAGTTTCTTTTTTTTTTTTTTTGGTGCAGTAGGATAATTGTAATTAGAAATAATTGTGCTTAAAAAAAATGTAATTAGGATTAAAATTGTGTTTCTTTTTTTCTTTTAGCAACCTTGAGGGCAAGGTTGGTTTCAAAGGGGGGATAATGATATAATATTAGTTAGGAGTATAAATAGGTGAGTAGTTTCATTTGTAAAGGGAAGTGAATTGTTATCCTTTGGCTCATTGTAGTCTTTTCTCTGAATTCTAAGTCTCTTCCTCTTTGTTGAGCTCTCTTCTCATCTGTTTCACTCTACTCTTTTCACACTTTAATACTACTTAAGCATGTGCATTGTTCTTGTTTCTTTAAGAGTTTGATTAGTAGTTTGCATCTTACTGGAAGAATTAGAGGGAAGAAAATTGTTAAGCCAACAGATATACGAGGATTTGTTTTCCAAATTGTTAGGAAAGCTTTCATTATGCCGAAATGAGTTTAATAATTAAGTGCATGCGTGTGTGTGCTTTATTTTATTTTATTGCTGAGCTTCATGCTTCCGGTTCATAAGGCCGTGTTAATGTGCTTCACCACTTAGTTTAGTATTGATCCCTTAAAGAACTTTATTATTTATTTTTTTTAGGTCAAAACTTAAAGAACTTGAAATAATGGAAATAGTTGGTGCTTGGATCGATCAGTTGCATTGGATGTGTATACGATTTCTGATGCTTATGTAGCTAATGTACTTTTTGACAATTTCTGTCGTTTCTCTATTAGTGCAGTCGAGGACAAGGTGCATGGCCCAATAAAAATCTAAGTTTTGTTTTCAAGCGAAGGAATTCAGGGAGCAGTATTTGGACCTTTGGGTGAGATAGATAATCAATTGAATAATGGAAATATTGATGGCTTTGGAAATGTTTATTAGGGATGGCAAAAATACTAATTAACGTGGGTACCCACAGGGATTACCCGCAACTAGGACGGGGACGGGGACAGATTTGGTCCCCATGGGAATGGGAGATGTCCACGTTTAGCTAATGGGGGCGAGGGTGGGAGATGAGATCCCCGCTCCATGGAAACTCGCGAAGTTCCCACTTAAACATGAAATTACACAAATATCCTTATATATATATTGAGTTTGTAATTTAAATATTTTTATTGTCTTGTAATGGATTTACAATTATGTATTTTATTTTTAATTTAAATTATATTGTGTTGTATTGGATAATAATATGAATTATGAATATTTATGGATATTTTATTAAGTTTAAAAGTATTTTCTTTATATTTTTTATTTTTTTTAGATTTTATTTATTTATTTTATGGAAACCGGCGGATATTTGCGGGGATCCAAAACCCCGCGGGGAACGGGGACCCGTGACAAGGATGGAGACAGGGACGTGTGGCAAAATCCTAAATTGGAACGGGGGCGGGGGCATGTCCCTGCCCCCATGGGTACCCATTGCCATCCCTAATATTTATTCCCATTCTGCGAATGATATACATCAAATGATGTTTTGCCTTTACCATGTTGTTATGCACAAATATCACTATTTTCAGGACTCTTTGGAGTTGGCAATGTAGTGAGATAAGGTAAAAGTGAGTAAATTTGTAGTGACAAAATATATCCAAGGAGTCAATATTGGAGAAATTCTTAGATTCTTTTAGAATAAAAGAAAAGTCTTGCTCTATTTCATTCACTATTTGCCACCTTAATCATTTTATTAAAATCATAGTGAAATTGAAAATCCACAAAATTGAGGTTTCAAATGGTAAATGGGGCATAGCGAAACTTTTCTCTTGGCTGAATGGAAACAACACAATGAAACCATGTCAATCCTTGAAAAAAATAGTACAGTTATGGTTTATGCAATATTCTATGTGACAATGCATTAAGCAAGGAGTGAAGGTTATCGTTCTACACTGTTTGTGGTTATAGTCATAGCAAATCCACTTTTAGGCACTATATTGTGTCTAGATTTTTATCATGGTTTGATCAGGCCAAATTTGGTGCACTATTTTAAGTTTTTGCTAACCAACTTGGTTTTTCGACGTGGGGTTCTATCTATTCACAGTAGTGGATTAGCATTGCTTTGCAACATGTTTCTCTTTTCTGTGGTGCAACTTCATCTGTAGTAGTGGACAAAATATAGAAATATTTTTGCCAGTTAATTAAGAGATTTATTTTAGTATTTTGTCGGTAAATTTTTCATGTGTTCAAGTGATGTGTAGGTATGTGTGATTTTTGTGTATATTGAGTCACAAAAAAAGATAATCACAATTATATGACTCTGATTTCTTCTCTCAAAACTTTTAGAGTATTGAAATTAAACTAAAGTTGTCTAGAGGCATGTTTATGGTGAGGAAAAAAAAAGCTAATTGACTAGCCAATTCTTTACACCATCTTCGTAACCAAAAGACTCATCACTACTTCTCTATAGTACTTTCTCTAGCATAGGAGAATCTTGTGGAATTTGAATGTCCCATGATTTTAAAGTGCCATAACTTACATTTAGAATACAAAAAATTCTCATCACCGAGGAACTCCCAAGAAAATCTTTTCTCTATCATACGATCTATATCATGTACTACTACATCAGAAGCATTCCTAGCTCTAGCTACCACACTAGCCTTGTAAATAAGTGCCATCCTCCCAGTTGACTCTAGTGAATCCTTGCTAGGTCCATCTATCACCATGACATCCCGATTCTTTTCATACACTTGTGACGGCAAATTCTTCATTGCAAGCTTGCATTTTGATCTTTGAAGCAATCTGGGGTTTTGGTGCACATGCTGGATTCTGCCTTGCATGCTTGAATAGTTTGTAAGTTGATTTTGCTGGCAAATTAGGCTCAACTTGATATATTTGCATGTTGTTGGAGTTTATTCTTACCTTGCTTATTTTATCATGGTCATCCTCCAAAAAGATGGTGCTACCAGCTGAATTCATGGAAGAGAGGACAAGGTACTGGGTTGAAATCCAAATATGAGGAGGTTGCATGGGGATTTAAGGGCAATGACCTCTAATAGAACTTTGAATTCTTTCTCGGTGATGATGGTGATGTTAGGGGGTCTTCTAGGGTGTTCCTTTAAGGATCCAAGTGCATGTAATGAAACTTTGTTGCATGTAGATGAATGTGGAAAATGATTGTGTTGATGAGGAGCTTGAGGCACAACAGATATCATAGTGGAGGAAGATGAAGTCTTGACAATGAGGCCTAGAAGTCTGAGGATTTATATGATGGAAAGGACCAAAACAAGGATAGGGATGAGTTTCTTTTTGGTGAGATTCGTTACTTTCATTCTTTGGCAATATTTGTGAATAGAAGTGTTTTCTTATGCCCGAGTTGTGATTGAAGGAGAAAAATAAACTTGGGGTGATGAAAAAGAATGAAAATGAAGTACATCTGGGGCATCTTAGCCTTTTTTTTTCTCACACTCCTTTACTCTCTCCTTTGAGCAACATTACTATGTTATTACATTACATCCTTCTCATAATGTTGTGGGATTTTTATGATGGTGACTTTTCTTATTGGCTTATGTGCATCTTGTTGAGTAGGGATAAAGGAATGCTTTTGCTTTTATCATAAGTATCACCTTTCTTTTTTCATCCAACTGCTGCTTGCTACCTAATTATTGCAGTTGCTGGTTGAGCTTTGAGAATTTAAACTATATTTGTCTTATTTTGAAAGAGATTTTCTGATATGACATGGGCCTTTTATTAATGGGCCTTTGTTAGTTAGGGATTAGAATTTGTTAGTTAGAAGAATATAAAAGAAAGTATTTAGAGGTAGAAGGATCAATTAAGAAATTAGTCACTAAGAGTTTAGGAGAGCAAGGGATATCTCAAATATCCCTAACCATTGTAATCTCATATTCAATAATAAATACTATTCTGATCCAGTTCTTATCAATTGATATCAAAGCATCATTCTAATCCTAGGTTAAATTTTTTATGACGAAATCAAAGAAGAAGACTAGGGTTAAAGCTGTGGACCGAGCGATGTTGATCCTATAAGAAATGGTTCAAAAGGATCAAGATGAATTCAAGGAGTAGTTAGCATAGGTTAAGGCAAATCGCGAGGAAGCCAAGGCTAAGCATGAATAAATCTCCACGTAGATCGCAAAGCTCTTGCGATGAGGTTCAACGCCACCTTGGAGGGAGATAGGGTGATGCGATCAGGGTCGTGATCGATGAATGGATGGCGATGAGGGTTCTGTTGCATCACATTGTGAGAGGGTGCACGAGAACCAAGAATAGGACAACGGAGGTCAAGGTTAGCCAACCATCGACAATCGAAGAGCCACCACCAGCGGAGTACATTTAGTGACTGAGCCACTGATGAAGAAAGCAGCAAGTGGTGATGACAAGAGTGGCAACGGAAAGATGGGTTGTGTTACTGGCAAGTAGATCAGCAAGAAAGATGATGACACGTCAATGGAAAAAGAAGGCTAAGCTCAAGTAGAGATGACGATCACTGCAATAGTGGTGGTCACAGTGCAAGCAATGAGGGTGGCAGCACATCCTATTTTTACTAGTAGCGGCATGGGGCAGGATATGGAGGCCACAACGATGGTTGCAAGCGGTTGCGGTAATACACATTCCCACGGGTGGTGGCACAAGTATAGAGAAGAATGCTAGGATGGAGTTTTCTCATCTAGGGTGGTGTTTTGCCTTAATAGGCTAGATCCACATCAAGTTAGAGAGCAATTTTCTTCAACAACAAATGGGCCAAGCCCAGATCACAAAGAAGAATATACTGAGTTTTAATGAAATTCATTATTTTGTGGAACTTATGGGTTAAATACAATTTAATGTATGTAGAAATATGCTTTCAGCAAAAAAGCTGTTAGTTTCAACTTTGGGCCTAGCCTAACTCCTTTTCAATAGCAAAGAAGTTTTACAAATCAGAGTGGGGAATCAAGCGGTGGGTTGTATAGTCCAGCCCATATCACTGCATAGAAAAAAGACCATCCTTTATGGAAGAAGATTAAGCCCAACTGAAGAGGACATATTTAGGTCTGTATACTTCAAGCAATGGGACCTTGGTGGGAGTTATTTGTATATCTCTAGTAATAAGTCCATGTACTTCCCACCTTAAGGACAAGGTGGATCTCTAACGAGAGTATATTGATAGGACATTGGGCTTAATGGGCCTTATAGTTAGGAATAATAATAAGTTGGTTAGTTAGAAAAAGGGTTCTAAAAGAGTATGTTAAGAAAGAATGAATCAGTTGAGAAGTTAGCAATTGAGAGAGTAAAGGATCTCTCGAATATTCCTAACCCTTGTATTTGCATATTCAATAGTACATTTTTGAACTAGTTTTATCAATTAGTATCAGAGCGTGATCTTGCAAGAAACGGTTCAGAAGGATCGAGATGAATTCAAGGAGTGGTTAGCAGAGGCTAAGGCGGGTAGCGAGGAAGCCAAGGAAGAATGTGAGCAATTATCCGACTAGATTGCCAAACTATTGCGACGGGGTACTACATCTCCACTAAAGGAAGGTGGGCAGCATGATCGAGCATGAGGGTAGAAAGTGGCTTGCGATGAGAGCTTCGTAGTATCGCATAGGAGAGGACGCACAATAGTCAAGAGGAAGACGACGGTGATGACAACCAAGGAGAATGCGAGCGATAGCGACAAAGGAATTTGTGGAAGAAGTTGGACTTTCACCTTTCTGTGGGGAGGTTCCACCTACAAGACGAATTGACGTCGCCGGTGACAATGGCCGCCTTGCGAATAGTGTCTCCAGCCACAAAGGTGAAAAGGGTAATTAAATGAAATCACATAAAGAAGACAAAGCAGTAACATGCGGCCACTACTAGAATCAGCCGTTCAAGATTCTCTATTGCCAGCATTGGCAAAACTAGAAGAGGATGAAGGAGGACAAAGGTGGACAACACTCTCGGTGGGTCTCCATACGACAGTCGGCTAGGAAGAGGTGCAACACACGCCCTCTGCAAATAGTGTGGGTAAGGAAGAGGAAGCTAATGGAATGACGCTAGATAGTTCAAGTGAGGTGGTTGGAGGGGTGTCTTCGATGGTTACAGCCCTGATAGCAACGACAACGCAGGACTGGTGGTCACCAATGTTCCATGGGCTATGGCCGACGTCATAAGCACTGGATGACTGGGGCAGTGGTCAAGGCGGAAATTGCGGCTCTACATCGCATACCCAAAGGAAGCAACATGAAGAATAAGATGGTGGTAGGGGTAGCAGTGGTAGAGTACATATGAGGCCCATTCTCTGCCCTATTGGGCCAAGCCCACATCAAGGTAAAAGGGAAATGGTGGCTTAGCTCAATGGATACCACTTACAATCATATGGGGCCAAGCCTAAGTCAGAAAGGAGAAGATATTGAATTTTATGAAAAGCCATTTTTTTTTTTTGGAGATAATGGGTCAAGCCCAATTCAATGCAGAACATGTAGAAATCTACTTCATGAGGTTAATGGGCCCAAACAAATTTGTTATTAGGCTAATAAGATAATGGAACCCTAGTGGCAATTATCTCTACATGTCTAATAATAAGTCCATGTACTTCCCACCTTGAGGATAGGGTGGATGTCTAGGAGGGAGTATTGATAGGACATGGGCCTCTTATTAATGGGCCTTTGTTAGTTAGGGATTAGAATTAGTTAGTTAGAAGAGTATAACAGAAAGTATTTTAGAGGTAGAAGGATTAGTTGAGAAATTAGTAATTAAGAATTTGAGAGAGCAAGGGATCTTTTGGATATCCCTAACTATTGTAATCTCATAATCGATAATAAACACTATTTTGATCTAGTTCTTATCATTTTCATTCGAATCTTTTATATGATGCTGACATGAAGTTTGGTTTATTGTCAAATTTTTCATTTTGGATACTTGTTTGGTGATCTTGAGTAAGCTTGAAGATGGCTAGAGGGGGCTAGCTGAGTTTCTTACAAATTTCAATCCATATTAGGCACAAGAATGTTTGTCATTTCATCCATTGTGCCTTTTTGACTGGTGATGATGAGCAATGATTGGTGATTAGTTTTATATTTTCGCTTATTTAAGACGGATTTTTCATTTGTAAACCGAGTGCCAACCAAGTCATTTTGCCAAGGAAAAAATTGCCTAGTAATGCATATAGTCATTGAAGTTGTTTATTAGTAGTAAATTGTACCCCTGATGGAACTTTTCCTTTGAATTAGGCAGAACAAGCGAACATAAAATAATATTGATTTCATTCAGAAGGAAACATGGAACGATTTATTCAAAGGATAAACTTTTATGTCCACCGTATGGCACAAGTAAGTCAAGTCTGTGTTATTTGCAATCCATGGTGTCAGAAATCGTGTTAGTCTCAAATTGAAGATGCTACTCACGGAGTAAATAGTAGCTTTAAGAAAACATAAGGGGCCAAGGGGGTGACTAAAATTTTTCTATTAGGAATGACAATAGAAAACCTCTGTCTAGTACTTCCAAAGAAAACCTCTGTCTAGTCCTTTACTCCTTTTCAAGGAGAGCTTCACGGAAAATCCCAAACCGAAAGCAATGGCTCTGTAGAGTGTAGACCGATATAATATGTGAACTGTGAAGCCTTGATAATTATATAAGGCCCTAAGACTTTGTAATTTGTATCCTCCAAGCAGAATCATGGCATTTTTCAAAATTTCTTTGAGTACAACACCTATGCTTGAACCTATTAACTGCTAACAAGCTATTTAGATTTCATATTATTAGTATATTAATCCATGTCATCTTGAGTAATTGCATAGTTTTTTTTTTCTGTTTTTTATTTTCGTATGTACCAAAATAAAAAAACCTATAACCAACTTCATGCAGTTTATCTAAATCTCTCACCATTATACTAATCCAAGTGGCTTATAGTTGCATAGTTTAATTTTTAAAAAAAAGAAAAATATGACAATTTCTTAAATTGTTATTAGATGACAATGTAAATCAATACATGAAAAATATTCTCTTAATAAATTAGGAATTATATGATCCAAGTTTAAATAATTTTTTAATGTTGATTACAGTTAATGAATAGATAACCTAACCATTTACGAATGATTTTTTAATCCTTTTTAATTCTAAAATTATTAACTGTGCGAGTGGTATTTTAATATTTACTCTAAACTTGTTACTACATATATCTTAAAAGTTTTCTTAATTTGTAATTTTTTTTATTTAATTTGTATGTACTGCCAATATAAAAAAATTTTATACAAACATCCAATCATATATTATCTTATCAATAAAAGTGTTTGACTCAATCATCCACTACTTTTAAAAGTCTTACAAACATAAGTATTTAATTGAATAACAATGTAAAATTCTTTTATATTATTAGGATATAATAATTAAACTCTTTTTGAAAAAAAAACAAACAAAAAAAGTCTAACTTAATAGAATAAATATTTGAGCAGTTTCCTATGGCGGCGGGTAAGTCATTTCCACTCCGGAATCTCAACATTTCCCACTCATTCAATCGCGCAATTACACAGTCATTCACTCATTTGTTGTATGTTAATGTTTGTTTAGTTATATTAAATATACAAGTTCTTGTGATAACCTTGTCCATATCTAATCTTCTTTTTGAGGCATCTCTAAATGGCATAATATTCCCCTCTCTCTTAATGAAGATCGAGATATATTGATGTGGAAGATCTTTTAATTAAAAAAAAAAAAAAACTAATTTTGAAAGATTGGCATTGGTCTATTCAGCTGTTAGAAGCACTACTAAGGAAGGTCATATGGCCCACAAAAATCCTTCCAATGACATATTAGTTTGCCGGAAAAAAATAGTTTTCTTTGTGGATTGTGCGTGCAACTTGTAGCGTGAGAGACAGGGACTACTTTTCAAAATTCTCTTTCATTTTTAATTTTTTATGTTCCTCTATTGTAATAGTGTTGAATTTTCTTCCCAGTGTGTGAAAACAGTATTGGTTTTCCTTTGGTAAAAATATCATATCTATTAGATCGTAGCTCTTATTTTTGTGAAAATTTGGTCGTATTCCAGCCAACAATGACAGTTTTTCCTTTTTTTGGTATGATGTTTTTCCAATTTCTTACAAGTTGTGGATTGTGCCTACCAAGCTTGCAGCCAAAGTAGCAAATTACTTTTTATGGTGACAAACGCTATGCGATATATGATGATGATAATGGTTGTGCCGCTGAATATAATCTCTGGAATCTAAATCAGCTTTATTTATTTATTTTAATTGATTATCTAAATCACCAGTATCCGGAGTCAACTCTAACTAACCTAATTTGGGCCAGGTTGGCTTACTATACGATAAAGTTATGATTATGTTAGGTTTTTCATATTCACAAGACTCCAATTAGAAATTTTAATTAAAGAGAACAAATGGTAAATTACTTGAACCAACCAAGTATTGATAATTCTGTTGAGCTTCTTTGCTGGTTTTTCATCTAGTGTCCAGCAGCTGCCAAAAACTATTAAAAGGTTCTTTTCAACTAGCTAACGTGACCAACTTTCGCTGTAATTAAGGAGAATTGAAATAGTAACTCTGATACATTGCTGAGCAAAAAGATTCAGTCGCACAGTTCCATGTAAACAAAACATTAGGCCATGGCTGTGTTGACATTCTATGGAGGTTGTCAAATGGTCATTTTCCATCCAAAATATAAAAATACCCAGAGTGACATTGCATTACCAATAAACAAATATGGTGACCTCGAAACGCTTCTTTTAACGTGCTCTTTACCTCAGTTGATAAAAGTTAAGAATTAAAACCAGGTTGAAATTTTTATTAAGGTTTAGTTTGAAAACCAATAATAAGTACAAAAGTATAAGTGGGGAGAACGCTGTGTAAACCATGGTTAAGGCAAGAGGAATATTATGACCATTTCATCATCACCTACTATTCTAGAGCGTTTGCTATTGTCCTTGTTGGCTTGATCATCTATATTTTTATTTGTTTAATAATTGGCCATTAGATTCATATCTTACAACAAGAAATGTCATCTTAGTGAGTTGAGCTTGCTACGTATTCTAGTTTTGTTCAACTTTCCCTATAATTATTCCTTTTTCTGGTGGCTTCTTTTTGTCCATATTAATTAGTTTAGTAGGATTCACCACCCTTAAGGTTTCATTTGGATTGGCTTCTTGTCTCTAGATACCTCTTCTCCTTGTGTTTGGGAAGTTTGCTGATCCAATTCTATGACCTTTGCATGATCCTAATCTTTGAGAACCCACTACAGCTAGAGGAAGAGATTTAGGTGGTCTTCTGACAAGGCTTTTGTATACATTTAGTCCTGTATTTCCTTTGCTATCTTTCTACCTAAGGTTTTCCCAGTCCCACGTACTGGAAACTGAAAAACGACTATCTTATGTTAGTGGTGAAGGATAACATTATCATGGGAACAAACAGCAAGGATCCGGAGCATGGAAATTCTGAGGTAAAGTGGTCAAAATTCAAGGCTATCTTCAGTTCATGTTTGTTGTTACTTGTTATGCTAGAATAACTCTAAAGTCTAAGTCACATGAAGGTAACATATCAGCAAATGGAAGAAGATGGAGTCAAGGACACTATGAATGTTCCTATAGGACCAATACACAAATTGATAAATGAGAATGCCAAATCAAGCAGTATGGTTATAAAGGTAACTAGCAGACTCAGTTTCCTTGGTTTTTTTTTTTTTCTCGGTACAGATTATATTAGATGCTATAATATGTTACATATAAACTTAACAAATGGACTCGTTTGGTTTCAAAATAGAAACCAAATGCAGTGATTCCTCCTCATATCATAGCAGAAGCCATTTCAACTATCCGCAATATTGACCTCAGATTCTCAGGTCCAATCACACCAAAGGAAATGGAATATGTTGAGAAGTATGTGCTTGCAAAGTATCCAGAATATGCAGGTCTCATTAAAGGAGATGGGAATGGCATAGACTTGTCTAGCTTCATCATCAATGAGGAGCCTTCAGAACCCATGTTAGATGATAAGAGGAAGTCACCAAGAGGGACCTTTAGAGAGCCTTCAGGGTATGTGTTTGGAAGCAACCTCCCTGAAATGGTTAGGGCCTCGTTGGAGCCATCAAGGTTGCTGGATATTCTCAACAAGAAATCCTCTCTTCCTGGAAGTTTCATCTCAATCCCAGAAATCCAAGCCCACAATAAGGTTTTGAAGCATTGTGGTTTGCCTGATGATGAGTACTTGGTTCTCTTTACACCGAGTTACAAGGATGCTATGATGTTGGTGGGGGAAAGCTACCCTTTTGTTAAGGGAAACTACTACATGACCACTCTTGGTGAACAAGAAGACTACATAAGGGAATTTGCTTCTTTTAAGGAGTCCAAGGTGATCATGGCACCAAAGGATTGGCTGAATTTGAGGATAAAAGGGTCTCAGCTCAGCCAAAATTTCAGGAGGAAGTGTAAGACCAGCCCAAAAGGCTTGTTTGCTTACCCGGATGATGTCAATGGGACAATGCATTGGGTTTCTGAGGCTCATAGGAACTGCTGGCATGTGTTGTTTGATGCTTCTGCCTTGGTTGTGCCAAAGGACAGGCTGCGTCTTGGCCTTCACAGGCCTGATTTTGTGGTCTGTAGCCTTGACAACACTCATTCCAATCCTTCAAGGATTACTTGCCTCTTGGTGAGAAAGAAATCTTTTGACACCTCCACTGCTTCATCTCTTGTTAATGAGTGAGTGAGTATGAGTACTTGTTTTATAAATTTTAGACAGAAGTTTGAACTGCATAGCATGTAGCAATGTCTTAATTTGGTATCATGGACTCTTGAGAAAAACCATGAATTTTCCTGCCGTACTTTGTAGATTGAATAAATGATTTAATACATACATAGAGAAGACCACTTATTATTACTGTTTTCGATGCATATATAATCCTGACCATTTGAGTGTTCTGCATTTATTATTGATATTGTGATCTTAGTTTCGTTTTTCTTGCCAAACTGAATTTTCCATGATAGTTATAGTATGTTTGGTTTTCTGTTTGCAAATCTCAAAACTATAGTTTTAGCAAAAGCTATTCTCTTTTAACTTTTGTTCAAACTATAGTTTTGGAATTCCAAATGAAAAACCAAACATGCTATTAATCTGTTTTGATGAGTTTTTAACGTCTTACAATTTAACTTATGACCTTAACTATTATCTCCCAATAGAAATAAAAAAAGAAAAAAAGAAGAAAAAACAAACTTATGACCTTAACTCGGAAAGTACTCAATGTATATGTGGCTCCCTCATGCTTTAGCCAAAAATCAAGCTTGGTAGAAAGATCAAAACTTAACAACATCATCACACCAAAGTATAGAAAACTTGGACTAATGCCAATTGAGCGACAAACTCCTTGGCATCTATTATTCCCTTTTGGTATGCTCTACCATGCTTTGCCACCAAACCTTTAGATTCCAAGAACTTGAAGTTGTCACATTTGTAAACGCCTGTAACTCATAATTTATCTATCAAGCTACAAAATTCAAATCCAAGTGGTTATGTGCGCCCAAAACTTTTGCTGACTTGAGTGTTGTCATGTTTTCTGCGCTGGCATCCTGATTCATACTTGCCATGAGATTTATATATATTTAAGGAAATAAACAAGCTATGTTGTCCATTAAGTAGCTGGAGTCAAGCTTGTTCTGTTCGAATGACGTATGTTAGCAAGTTGTCCGCAGCGTGAAGGTCAAAGACTCAAAAAGGTTGTGCAGAGGACTTACCTGAAAAACATGATGTCAGCGAAGTTTGGGAACATTTGAGTTCTGAAAATTATAACCTGAGTTTTTTCTTCCCCCACCCCCGCGTTTCTTTCTTTCTTTCTTTCTTCTTTTGGTTGACAAGGTGGGAAAACCCGAGCTTGCTGTATGTAGTTTTTATCGTAACAAAGCATATCAATGAGGGGCTAATATATATATATTAAAGCTATATATATTATATGAATATGAATATGAGGCGTAATATGAGAGCTACAGAGGAAGTGGACGAGTCTTTTGCCCCTTGAATAAGTGTAACCGACCTGAGATGTGTGCCCGGACCAATCAAACTGTGGGAGCGTCTGTAATGCTGTTCGAGGTCATGGTGTGTGCTGTATTTTGTAATCTAATGGTATAGATTACTGTAATAATTATTTAATTTTAACCAGACTTAACAATTGGTTAAATACATTTTAAAAGATACCAAATTTTATTTGCATGATCTTAGAATTGTTAAGAAAACTTCAGAAAATTTTCTATTTGATTTCAAAACAATTCTGCTTAATTTTAGAATCATGCAAATAAATCAAAAAAATATTTTATGATATTATGAAATTATTGAAAATATCTCACAAAAAATCATGTTTAATTTCTGAATTATGCAGATAAATACTAGTTACTTTTAAAATGTATTTAATTACATTTTAAAATTTGACTAATATTAAAGAATTGCTACACCATCAAATCTACACCGTTAGGTTATAAAATGCATGATGCACCAGGTGCACAGTAGCACCTGCCTCAAACTGGAACAATGGTCCTTGTTGGACTTGCTGGTGACAAAAGGGCGCATGATTGCTTGTGCACAACATCTCCATAGAATGACTAAGAAAAGGCTCTATCTAGTTATCGTCCTTGGATTTCGGCGAAAAAGAAACATGGGGCCTAATATGCTGATTAAAGTGTCATTAACATTGAAATGATTGAATAATATAATTGGCATACCAATTATAATTATATATGTTACTGTCTTAGTGCCGACAAGAGTAAAGCGTACCGACCGGAAGCGGGCTTGGCGGAATATGCAACTGGAATTTTGTATTTTATAAAACTTTTCATAAATATTTTTATGTAATTCTTAATACTTGTAATTTCCTCTTTAAAACAGACTTAACTTTCAAGTTTACGCTTATGCAATTTTTGCTAGAACGAAAAAGAAGGCAAGCAACAATAATTTAACTCTAAAAACCAATAAGAAATCTCTTTAAACCACTAAGTATAGAATAATAGTAAGGAGATTGAGTAATTTATATGAAACCTAGATTCAAATCTCATTAACACTATTCTACCAAAAATAATAAATCTCTTTCCAATTACCCAGCAATTATAGTTCATAATGCTACCATATTAAATCATAAATATGCTTATTATAGGCTCATAATGGACACATAATCACTCAGCTTTTTCCTTTGTAACATTTAAAATTTATGTTTCTATCAAACGAAAGCCTAACTACTTTGAATTATGTCCATATTCTTGAGACATCGATGCCTACAGCCTTGGATGCACTTCATTTGGAATCTATGAAACTCCCATCATGCTACCAACATCAAATTTATGCAAAACCCCAATTCGAACTTCTGAACGGTCATGTGATTCAGCAAATCTGTAGCTACCAACTTTTGATGGTATGAAAAACCAGCTCTTCTCGGATTCTGCTTGGAGCCACTCATTATTCGAGTCTCATACAATCAGCAACCTATCGAACTATTGGTAGATAGCCAACAATTGTCAGTAACAAACTCAGCCTTGATTTGAATATAACGAACTCTCTAACAGTGAAAGAAATGGAGGCAGGTTGGGATGATGATGAACATGCTCAAACGGTATACTGAGACACGATGCAGCCATCCTCAGGTGCTCACAAAAGATAGTGTACCTCTCAGACTTGGACAACAATTACAATGATGTCGTAGAAAAAAAAATTACAACCAAATTGCCTCAAGAAAATTATTGCCAGTATATAATGAACAAAGCTGATATACACAAGCAGTTAGATGCTACCACAATGAAGAATAATCGAAATAACTATCACTACAAGATAGACGAGCACACAGCATCATCAGCAGCAACTGTAAAGGCCTGTATTAAAAGTATATTAACATGCTGTGCCTATTATACTGTGAACCAAAAGCCTATACAAATTCCCCAACATAGCTGCTAGAAACTTACTCTGACATGTTCTACACTTCCTCCTGACCACTTCTGCTACTTTTCAAGATGTTATACTTGCAGAGGGGGCAAGTAGCATTAATATACAGCCATTTGTCCACACAGGCACAGTGGAAATGGTGACCACAAGGAAGTTGCCTTAGTTCAACCCCGTCATCATAAGCAGAAAGGCAGATGCAACATTCCTACAATTTACCACCCAATTAAGAGGGGAAGAAAAACTGCTGATTAGCATTATAACAGAGTGCAACCAGTTTCTTCAAAATATTAAGCTATCATATCAAAAATATCTTGCATGTGCATGAACCATTATGTCAAATTCCTTCCATAGTAAAATGTGACAGCCACTGAGAACAAAGGCTCGGAAATAAAAATGGATGGAAGGATAAGCACACATACAACCAAAATATATACATATTGCATCCTCCAGTGTGAGAATGTGCTCAAGACATGACTCCATATAACAAAGCCAGTGCTTGAAACATTACATGGATTTCTCATTGAAATATATTGGAATAATATCTATCGAGACAAAGCAACAAGACCACCAGGATCAGGGGGAAAAGTTTATGCTCGCACATAGCAAAAATGTACAACATACCGCGTCCTCATCAGAAAGAACATGTTCATTAGGTGAATCAGCCCCGCATTCAGTCATTATTCCTCCAGCAGGTCCTTGCGTGTTATCAGTAAGTTTCTCATTATTTTCAGTCCTTCGGAATTTGAATTTTGACAACTGCTCAATGTCTTCTTTTGATGCCCCTTCCTATATTTTTTAGAACCCCCAAAAAATGAGAGAAAAACACAAAGGCAAGGAACAGCACAATTAATACATCACAACAATTTTCTCACAATTAAATACTCTCAAGCTACAAGACATTGTTTCCATGTCAAGTCAAACACTAAATAAATAGTAATACATTCATAATCAACCAAGTATTACGAATGCAAGCCATATGGCAAAGTTTACTCCTCACATGTCCTAGAAGGTCAACAACATCAACCTGAATGAAGCATACAAATTCTCAGAATCACAACAACAGTAGGACAAGTCATAACCTTTCATCATAAGAAGCATATAATGTTATAATTTGCCCCACCTTCAACCCCGAAAAAATAAAATAAAATCATATACAGTTCTTAAGTGTTCCCAATAAATCAACCTTAAACAATTTACCTTTTATTCACCACAGCTGGTCATGCCACCTTTCATATTACCCATCCAAACGTTTCAAAACTAGTAACACCTCATCAAAAGTAAATTTTGCATTACAAGGTTCACAAGAGTTCAGCAGGATTTGTCTCATACTTTATGTACTAAACATTAATTCACAACCAAGAAACAATACCATTTATTTCATGATAGAAAAATCATTTCCTCTCAATTTAGTCACAAGACTGTTTCTTTTTTTTCCAGAAAAAATAAAGAAAACAAAGAAGCAAAAGTTAGCGACAGAAGCAAAACTAGTTACTAGTGGAAGTTAAGCAAGCAACACAATTAATGCAATCACTGCTTCCGATATGCTACAGGTGCCTGCTCCCCAGAAAGTACACAATAGCATTGTTCTGCCTAAGATACTAAGATTTAGCTTAGGTAGTTCGTCTTATGCAGAAGAACAAATGTGACACTTCTCCTTCTTAACAACTCACATGACCAACATAATACAAGGCACAATCCTTCAATCTTCAACCTTCCCAATCATTTCGTGCACAAGTTATCCTCAGCATTTTATATTCTAAGGGATCCTATTAAAGTCACACCAGGACATGCAACAAAAATATAAATAATGATTTCATATATTTAGCTTTGCTGGTGTAAGACAAATTTTTCCTCAAAATCAATCCCATCTAATCCCCAAAAGTATTATAAGATCCCCATAATCAAGCATATAGATCTCTCTTTTATACCAAAGCAATTCCAGTCATTCTAGTTTTATCCTTCCATTTCATTTAACCTCAATAAATTCACAAGTACATAATATTTAGAGCCATAAACTTTACCAATTCCCTTTAAGACTCAGCACATGCTGCTAAACAAACACTTCTTCAAGGCACTCGATTCATAAATCCATAACATTTCAAACGCAAACAAGAAACAGTAATGACTATGACTTGCCTGGTCTGCAACTGCGTACAGAAGTGCAATGATACATGGGAGACAACAGCAAACAGCGATACCAATGATGCATGCCAGTGCAATACAGAAAACAACAAAGAAAACATCAAAACCCAGGAAGACTATGCATAACCTGCAAAGCAAGTAAATTTTGTCAATGGGCAAATCAAGTAGGTTTTGTCAAACGTATTCAATTACAATAACAATAGATTCCAAAAGGAAAATAAATTACAAATATAGATATAATAACATAAACAAGTTGAATGTGAGAGAGAGGAAGAGTGTGTGTGTGTGTGTGTGAGAGAGAGAGAGAGAGAGAGAGAGAGAGAGAGAGAGAGAACAAACCAGTAAAGCAGAGGAGACTCCTGGGCCAAATCTTGACCGCTAGCTGATACCCAATAAAATCCAACAACCCACCAAATAAATGAAAACATTGTGTTGGCTGATTCCAAATGCTTTGCCATGCTGCTTGGGGGGAAAGAAAGACAAACATAAAAATGCATAACATAAAGGGGAAAAAGAAAATTGATGAATAAATCATTAAGTGACAGTACTGATTTCACAACTTTACAACAATAATTGGTCGTCCTAATCAATATAACACAATCCAATGAATATTGGACATATTGCATCAATCCTCAAAACTGTTTTTGTACACACAAGTTTAGAAATTGTCTTATTAATTCAAGTTAGGAGGTAAATTAAGAAAAAATATATCATATTAATAAATGACATAAGTTATTAATCTTAAACAAAGCTATCATATAATCTTTGTGAAAATCAGGGAAATAAAGCACTTGTCCAATATCATCTTTTATTTACAATTTTACATTAAGCAAAAAAGGCTCAAATCTGATTTACACTTAATCACTTACTGCCAATGTGGTTCAGAAGTGTTTCTTCTCTATCAATGCATCAGTTACACCTTTGCTTTGAGATATTGAATAAATATAACTCTATCATCTCTTTCTACACAACCTTAAGTCACATCATCATTTTCAATTACCCAAAGTAATTTGAGACAGATTTTAGATAAGTTCAGATTTAACTGGATTTCAACAAGTTTGAAAATTAAAGCATTTGATATATTTTGAACTGATGAAAAGATTTGTTTTCCTTAACTATTGAGAAAGCCAAGATTTGGGCTCTTTGAAAAATGGATTGAAGGTTTGCTAGAGTTCTCAATTAACATAGCAATTTTTCACTTAGCATGGCTTTCAGCACAAGGGTGTATGGATACCCAACAATTTCACATGGCACACACATCTCTAAATCACAGTGGCATCCAGAGCAATTCAGTCAAAAACTGAACAAATCATGAAACTCAAATCAGTCCAATGGAGTTTCATCACATCATGGGAAACACATTGATATGAACCTTGGTAACAACATCACAAAAGCTGATTGTTGTGATTGGAGGGCCCAAGGCCATATAACCCGGAATCCCATACTTTCGATGTGGAACTCAAGTTCCATACTTTACAATTGGATCCTAACATCCCACTACACTACGCAGCCCTAGTGCCACCTGCACTGCTTGATTGCAGTTGAGAGACATGGTGGAAGGCTTTGATACTAATTGATATGAATCTTGGGACAACCACACTACAAAAGTTAACTATTATGATTGGAGAGCCTAAGGCCATATAAACCCCCTACTGGAATCGCATCCTTGATACTTCTGATGTGGGACCCTAGTCCCATACCTTGCAATTGGATCCTAACGCACGAAAGCATGTTCTAGGTTCCTTAAAAGTAAAATATAGAAATCCGCACATGCGTGGATTAAGATCATGTTTGGGAACAGCTTATATTTGGAAAGTTATCGCTCTTTTGTCAAAATCTGTCCCAATAAACTTTTGATTATAAGATGTTTTTAACCTAAACATAAAAATAAGTTAATTCAAACACGCGCCGAGCCATAATCCTACTTACGAGGCTCCATCACTCAAGGCAACCCGAATTCACACCAGGCATCAACTTAGTCTACTGACTCTACTCTAATGTTATCATGGCAAACACAAACACGATTAACAGGAAAAAAACCACTCATAAATTCTCATTCATTCAGGATCAGTTCATCATCCCTAATAATAATAATAATAATAATAAAACTTACCTAGTACCATCCTCGTCGAATTGCGCCAATGCAACATACTGTCCAGAACCATCCATGGAACCCGAGCTCAAATCCCCGCTTCCCCCAACCCCAACCACATCAACGTCTTGAACGGCGTCGTTCGCGCTCAGCTGCTGCTGCTCCCTCCTCCTCCTTCTCCTTCTCCGGTACTCCACGCACACGCACGCCACATGGACCACGCACTGCAGCGCGTACCCTAAGATCCACAGCCTCAGCGGCGGGCTCGGGGACTCGTTCCGGCTCAGGACCAGCACGGTGGCGCCGGCGACCACGAACGCGAAGTTCCATAGGATGTCGAGCACCACCACCGGCTTCGAGTACGCCCAATCGCTCTGGCGCTCCTCCAATTGCTCCGCCGCCGTCTCCCTCACCACCATCGACGGCTCCCGCATCGTCCTCCTCCCGCTTGCCTGCCGGAGGAACCGCGCCGCCTGGCGGAGGCTCTGCCGCCGGACGAATCGGCGGCCCGAGTTCGATTCGTCGGAGGAGCCGCCGCCCCCGGAATTCGCGATGAACGGCGTCGGATCGACGACGTCCTCGGCGGAACGGTTCGGTGGCGGTGTCGTCGCCATGCGTCGTTGCGTTCTTTTGTCTGATTGGTTTGGAATCGGTGACTTGGTGAGTTGACTCAGGGCGTGTAGATTTTGCTCGTGACAGTGATGAAATTGACGATTTTTGTGGCTAAGTTTGGAGTTGAATAAGAAAAATGGGAAAATGGCGAATGATGTCTGAAAACGGAAATTAAGGGGTGGCGATTATGGTGCTGTGTCTTTTTCGTGGTGGTGATGCCTCTATCCGGTGCCGTTTTGATTATTGGTATTTTGGTTTAACGAACGCGTATTGGTGTTTTTCTTTTTTTTTTTGCCCTTTCTTTTTCTGGGGCTAAAGCTGAAGGGAACAGCGTATAGAGCCGGAGTTGGCAGGTCCTATACGGTACCGAATGTTACGCGAGCTTTTCTTGAGTTTTTAGAATGCACGGTGTTATTTTCACGAACTTTCACGAGTCACAAATGTCCGCATGCTATTCAATTTCAATGGATAACGATGATATCCGCATCTTCTTTCATTTAAACTTCATGCTAGGGACACTTGTTTGATTAAAGGTGTTTAAGCACAACTGCAAAATGTGATTTAGTAGTTTTCAACTCGTTTTGTACAGACGAAGTTAATTAATAATGCAGGGAATTGAATCTTACCGGCCAAGATAATGCCTAGGGCGTTTGGTAAGAGAGAAGGTGGGAGGGAATATTTTCAAATTCTTGCCAATGTAAAAATATTCTTTTGTTTAGTAGAAAATTTACAAAAATCTGGTATTTTTATGATTGATTTTTTTCAATTTTTTTTTTAAATAATCTTATCTGATATATAAGATTGTAATATTTTTATGGGAGTGAAATATTTTTTATGTGAAAAAATCAAATTATTCCTATTGTCACCCATATCTGCTGCCAATTGTCGCCTTCCACCATGGTTATTTTTAGAAATATACAAAACATTCTTGTGAATTCAATCTATCTACCAAATGCTCTCAATAACATATGTATGGAAAAATTATTACCTAAAATAAAAATTTAACTCTTCTATCAAACATTCCTAGATGTATGAATAAACATTAATTTTATAATTTAATTTTAAGATATTATTAGTATAAAATAATTTACATAATTATCAAATTATATATGTCATATTATTAAAATATTTGACTCTTTTAATAACAACTTGAAGAATCATATATATATATATATATATAGAGTGATATATGATTGATTTGATTTCTAAGATTATTTTAGAGAAGGCAAAAAAACCTGCATTTGCAGATATTTGTGAATGATACCTGTAATGGGGTGAAAATGGAGGGGAAAATTTTGCCCCCGCGGATAATAGAGATAAAAATTTTAAATACTCACATATTAAATGGAGCAAGGGACAAGGATCACTATCCCCATATCTGTGGATATTTAATATAAAATTATTATTTTACCTTTAAATTATTAACTTAATTAACTAATATTGTTGTTGTTATTTAAATTGATTGGACTAATGTTAAAATTTGGAAGTTGGATTTATTTATTTTTATTATATGTTAGATAAATGGTTAAATTACTATTATGTATTTATTGTTATTTTAAGTATTTTAAGTTGTTAGAATTTAGATTGTAGAATTAGATTATTGTGCTTATTTTGTATTTATTTTTATTTTAAGTATCTTAAGTTATTAGAATTTGGATTGTGAAATTATATTATTATTTATATTTATTTTAAGTATTTTATGATATTAGAATTTCTTTATTTAATTTAATTTTTTTGAATTTTTAATATTCTAACGGGTATCCATAGATATCCGCGGATACCAATAAATCCGTGGGAAAGTAAAAAATGAGTATCCATGAGGATATGAAGCAAGGGACAGGGGCAGGTATTCATTCATGGGGCAGGAGATGAGGGGCTTTCCTTTGCTCTCGCCCTGCCCTTAACATCCCTAGACTAATCCTTTTATGAATCCTAAGATCAAATCCATCGATTCATGCTTAAAATATCTTAGTCTCTTCCATTTGGATCAATACTTTATTAGTTGATATCTAATTAATTGATAATATAAAATATTTTATATTATTAGGATGTCAAAATTAATCTAATTTAATAATGCACTACGCCTCATTTGAATATACACTAAGTTCCCTTCTTATGAGTTGAAATCTCATTTAGGGATCTTTGGCGATTATTTAAAGTTTTATTTATCAATAAGAATTAGGTATAGTAGTAAGTGAGTTATATTTTTAAGAAGAAGACAAAAGTTCACACTTTAAAAAAAATTATTATCGAGAAAATCTCTTAGTTGTATATTGTTGGAAGGTATAAATACCTTAAAGATTGAAAAAAAAAATCTCATTTTTCTAAACAATACTATTGAGTCTTAAGTGTTATATCTTTCTAATTTCCACTTTTTGCCATGAATTTTTTTTTTGTTTGGATGATGGAATGTGCAAGTCTCGAACCCAATCCCATCTAATGGAATGAGAGTAAGCAAACCACGACCAAGAGTAGCACTTCTTGCCATGGATTTGAAATTAGAGAAATCTAATTAAAAGCAGAAAAGCAAATGATGAAAATTTAATTGTTAAGGCATGTGGATGCATATGACTAAGTTCATTACTCGAACGTTTAATATGTTGATGAGTCGCTAGGTTTAGAAAAGTATAGGAGGTCGATTTGTACCTTTTAAAATATAATAGTTAAAATGCACATGATTTATAGTTTAGGTAGATAAAGTATTTTTTTCCCTATAAAATATAAATTAAGAAAATCTAAATTCTTAAAATTCCATGGACAAATAAAACTATAAAGTCATAAACATTCATTAAATCGAAAAAATACGAATCATAAAAGCTCCACAATCTCCAAATCCATATCGCATATGATAAATAAAAGATAATAAAATAAATACCTATAAATGGTTTGAAATATGTAAATTAAAAACGATTCATGTCCCCCATTTTGAAAGTTTTTAGCCAACTAAGTTGTAGGTTAGAATCATCTTTCAATGAGACAAAAAGTTTCTCTATATTGTGGCTTAACCATTACTCTAATGACTAAGTAGAATTGTGGACTTTGTGGCACTAAGCCAAGTAAATTTCGCAACATCTTTCTGCAATTTTTCAATGAATAAGGATCATCTACTTCTATTGAAGTTATGTTGGCTCATGACTCCGAACTAGCCACAGTGCAATCAAGAAAGTCTTGTAACCTATTTGCTACCTCAACCTTTTGCTCAACTTTTCCCCCTCTGATCCTCTTTCTTTTGTGCCCATTTGAAGGACTTTGAGCAATTTTATAATTATCAGCATACTCTCCAATAGATTGAGTGGAACAATGTGTGTCATCTCCACTCATAACGAGTGGTAAAATAACAAAATGATCCTTATTATGGTTTACAATAGAAGTAGAGACTAGATGAGATGATCCTTACCCTAGTGGCTAAACCCTTTATATAGAGGTTAATATGGTTGCTTTGGGAACAATATATCTAAGATTTAGTTTCTCACTTACTATAGGAATTGACCATTATCATGATGGATTTACTCATATTTATGGATGATTTGAAAGAATTCTATTCCTTTATTCACTAGTATGAGGAGATACTCATCGAGTTTGTTTTAAAATATTTATATTTTGAAATTGATATTGTCAGCAATTTAATATTTGATCATTCTGTACAATACTTAAATTTAGTTTAATAATAGTATGGTTAGGTGACGTTACATGTTACTTTTTTTGTAAATTGATATATCATTCTCAAATATTTTTCTTTAGTTAGGTACTGATTAAATGATAAAATATTATACCAATATATCAATAAGGGTTAGGCAATGGTAAAGGAGTTACACTCTTAAGGAAATGACAATGATTCAAACTCTATATAAGATAATTATTGAAAGGATTTTTTAGCTATAACAGTATTCAAGAGATTAATCTCATAACAATGTCTGTAAATATATCCTAAACATAAAAAAAGCATATTATAACAATGTAATATAACAAGAATATTTACTGTTACTTATACTTCGATTTTTTTTCATATGCACATCATGTTGCTTAGAATTTGCCAGTTTGTATTTTCGCATTTAACTTTGCATTTGCTGGTTTGTGTGTTTTCCCATTTATTGGAATAGTCTAATTTTTTTTCACTTGTGAGTAGTTTAAAACACTTGATTTGTGAATTGGGTGAAATAACAAGATGTATAATATAAAGGATAAAAGATATTATAATGAAAATTAGGTAAGAATTTTTTATTTAAAAATGATTTTAAACATTTTTTATGAAGAAAAAATGATCTTTTTTAGAAGGTAAAAATTGTTATTTGTGAAAAAAAAAATCTTTCTGTAATTTTTCTAATGATTTTGCTTTATTTAAAATAGTTTATGCCATCATATAAAAAAAATAAAAAGACTTTATTTTTGCTTTATTTAAAATAATTTATGCCATCATATAAAAAAAAAAAGATTTT
Organism: Pterocarpus macrocarpus; assembly: GCA_031439585.1. Classification (NCBI taxonomy): domain Eukaryota; kingdom Viridiplantae; phylum Streptophyta; class Magnoliopsida; order Fabales; family Fabaceae; genus Pterocarpus; species Pterocarpus macrocarpus. Next base: position 39,263,152 of record CM062513.1, on the reverse strand, counting down.
ATTCTTAAAAAAGATCTTTTTTATCTTAACAAAAGTAACATCAAATTAGGCACTTTGACCAAATGTACAGGAGTTAGCAACTCATACAATTAAGTCATAAAGTTTCTAAAATAGTAAATTAAAGCCAAAAAACTGTTTTACAATCTATATTTTAAACAAGTTATATTTTTTATTTTATCAATAAAATATAAATTTGCATTAAAATTTATGTAATATATATTCAAAATGTTAAATTATTAAAAATACTATGTCATATCCACTTTATCTATTATTTTAGCTACATATACAAAATTTAAAGAATACAAAATATAAAATTATGAAAAATATCTATTAAAACTAGCAGCTTAACAGGTACTTACGTGCTTGTCAAACCGCCTTTTTTTTGTGTAATAATATAATTATATTCATGCATGTAAAATAATATATTATAAAATTGATAAATATTAACATTATAAATTAATAAAATTAACATAAATATTAATTTTACATCAATATTTAAAATCTATAAAAGTATAAATGTGAATAAATATTTACAAACTCATTTCACATAACTGTGAAATACTGATATTATCGAGTTATATATCTTATTCTTTATGTTTAATGGGGAAGCCAAAATGTAACTGGATATATGAAATATTCTTCATTTTTTCACATATGGTTTTTCTTTTTTTCTTTTTATAATAAAAAGAACTTATTGTTAGCATTTGTTTTCTTGTTTTAGTCATGAGAATCTTTCTAAGGATTACTTGTGTATTTTTTTTTTATCTTGTAAGGATTCTTTTCAATTCTGCATACATTGCATCATCAATAAATTCCTAAATTTTAAAAAAGTGTAAATTAAATTATACTTTTGGATTTAGAAGTGGATGATGCCGGCTTTATAAACAAATAATACAACAAACAATCAAAAATAAAACCTGAAGATTGCAATTGTCTTGTTTTGCCAAAAAATTTCTACAATAACAAAAAAATAATAATTTATAATTATTATCATTTAACAATAACCTTTATTTCTTTGTTGATAGAAGATTATATTCTTATGTAATGTATCATGTGAATGTGCATCTTCGAGTTTCCTATATTTGATGCATAAATAATGTTTTTCTATTTTTTGGTGGTGCAAGAAGAATACAAAATATTCTATTTGTTATATGACCAATTTATATCAAAATTCTAAAAATTAAAAATGCAGGACTATTAAAATCGCTAGATTAATCAATAATAATTTAATATAAATATTAGTTTTACATCAATATTAATAAATGATTTTTAAGGTAACAATTGTAATAAACATGGTTTTACACTTAAAAACTTTTTTATGTTGTTTTTTTATCTTAGTTTTATTTAGTTGATTAGATAGATTGAGTTTTTTTTTTTTTTTTTGGTTTTTTATGTTAGTTTTATGCCTCATGGTGCATTGTGGGTAAAGACATTTTAAGGTAGGTTATAGGCAGTTATATAGAAGTGCAGATCTATAATAAAAAATTATTCAAACATGTATATAATTTTATTAAAAATGTTTCTATAATACAAAATTGAAACTTTAAAATTTTATAAATTGATTTTTTAAAATACCCCCAACGGATATAATTTTCGTGAACCATATAAATATAATGATATATTAATATACTGAATTGTCATATTTTTTACTACCTGCAGTTAAAGAAAAACTATGTAATCCTTTTTAATGGATTGAATTTATTTGGTATAATAAGATGGCTTTGGTTAAATTCAGTCACATTTTTCGGTTATTCTTATAAAATATATAAAATAGTTATATAATTGTAGCATGTACCATGAATTTTTGCTTATTTAGTTCATTCAAAATTAATTTTTTCTTAAAAGATCTATATGTTATATGACCAATTCATATCAATATTTTAAAAATTAAAAATGTAGGTAGTGTTTATCAAACTGCTAGTTTAATGAATAATAATTTAATATGAACATTAATTTTACATCAATTCTAATCCATGATTTTTAAGGTAATGACTATAACAGACATGTTTTTATGAATATATTAATATATTAGTGAAAGACTATATATGCAAAAACCTTTTACATAGGCAATACATAAAAATTAAATTCATTGTTTGTTTTTTTTTCTCAAATACATGAAATTTTAGTTATTAAAATTTTGATAGCTAGAATAACATGGTAACATTGATTAATTCTGTTTGTTTGAAATTAATATAATAAAATTCTCAAATATGAAATTGCATCATAAATTTTCCTCAAAATCTTCATTGATTATATTATAATAATATTACGTCCAATAGGCTGCTCTTCCTTTATGCGTATTCATTAAACAGCCTTTTCTATCAAATATATTAACTTATTATTAATTTTATTTGTAATAATGTGTTAACATGTATGTAGTAAGAATAGAGCAATTAGTGTGGGTGTGCACTGATTAAGAAAAGCACTGATTAGGAAAAGTTCATTAATTCATGTTCAATATATAGCAGATCAAACATAATCACGGTAGAATATTAATTCAATTAGAAACATCTCACGCCTTTTCCCGTATGAATGAAGAGCAAAAAAAACAAAATGAATAAAATTAACATTAGATAGAGAAAAATAATAACATAGAGAGAAGAGAAGTTTCAGACTTAAAGAATCAAAACGGTAAAATCCACTTCTCAATTAGCCTTTTCCCGTAAGTGCTTCTCTTGTATTTGAAAATGGTTAAAATAAAAAAATGAAGGTTTAATTATTCTGCAGATTCCTATAATTTTAATCAATTTTCAATTTAGTCCTTATAATATCAAAAATTGTAATTATGTCCAATATTAAACAAAATTTTGTAATTAAATCCATAAAGGGTAATATCGTTAAAAAATTTTTGTGGCAATGCTATGGTGTACCCAATGAAGTCAAATGCATCATACATCTTATTCATCTAAACTGTTTAATTATATATAAAATAAAAATTTATGATTAAAAATAATATAAAATACAGTACACCCCACTTAATATGGTATATTTTAGGTAATTACCATAAATCAAAACCACCACCATCACCACGCTCTCTACCATCATCATAAATCACACCACAACCACCACCACCACCACACTCAAGCAAAAGCCGACAACAACAACAATAGAAACAGAAACAACAAGGCAACAGCAACAACAGAAGCAAAAGCCAACGATAAAAACAACAACAAAAGTAGAAACAACAACGCAGAAATCAACAACAAAATAGAAATAGAAGCCATTGAAGCAAAAACGAACAATAGCAAAGGAGTGTGGCAGTTTGGCAGTTTGGTTTTGGTAGTAGGTGGTTGGGGAGGGTAGATGGAGGATGTAGAAAAAGATGGAGATGGAATATTCATGAAATATATTTTTTTTTTTTTTTGTAATTTTAGGGATTTGATTGAAACTTTTCATATAATGTAGAGATGTAATTACAAATTTTTAAATTATAGAGACTAAATTAAAAATTAAGTAAAACTATAGAGACCTGCAAAATAATTAAACTAATAATAAAATAGGAAGAATGAGAAAGAGAGAGATGTGAAAACAGTTTCAGAAATAGGAATAGAGAAAGATTGGACAGTTGAAGATGCATGGTCATAATCAATTTTCATGCACTATGAATTTCTAGCAAGCAAGACCTATTAACAGGCACTATCGTGCTTTTTGTCTCACATCTTTTTTTTAAATATTAATATCTAAAATTAAAAACATATATTCGAAGTGGAAATATAGTTTCAAATGCAAAAAGTCCGTATATTACTCCCAAGGACAAAATATGCGAAACAGTATTTTTGGGTATTAACTCGAAGTGGATATATAGTTTAGGGACAAAATAAGCAAAACTATAATTTTTTGTGAAACTTTTTTTTGGCATTAACCTAAAGTGGATATATAGTTTAAAAAACCCTAAGAAGTTTGCAATTTTCTGGATATTAACGTTATATGTCATCTCGGAATTTAAACATGCAGTATTGAAAACATTGAAAATATAATATGAAAAGGATATATATTATGAGAATACTATGTGTACCTTGAAGCAAGAGGTTTCAGATTAAGAGGTTCTAAGGAATACGAACAGAATGGCAACATGTTTGGAAGCGTTGGAATTGATTTTGGTCTGAATTGATTTTGGTAGACCAAATCGATTTTGACCAATTTTTGTAACATTTGTTTACATATTTCTAGAATTAGTTATTGCCTCTAGAATTGATTTTGGGGGAGGTGAAAAATTTTTATATTTTGTCAGAATCACTTTTAAAGGTATTACAAAACATAAATTACTTTACTTCAAAATCAATTATGACAAAATCAATTTCAATAAAATTAATTTTATTTATAATTAATTCTACAAAAGTATAGCTAAACATGCACTAAGAAGGAGGAACAAAAGTAATTTTATGACAGGAATTGTTTTCCGAATGAAAAGCATTTGGAAGAAGAGATGTGAGTGTAGCATGGGTTTTTCAAAAGGAATGGGAGCGAAATTGATTGAGAAGTAGTTTCATGTTTCATGTCAATATAATGTTTGTTTTTTAAAGGAGTGGGAGTGTGAGTATTCTGCATGTTTGGAAACCGGTTTGCAAACTCTAGAATCAATTTTGGCCCCCCAGAGTTGATTCTTTCAAATTTTGATGATGTTTAGTTTTTATTAATTTTGATGATGTCTAATTTTTATTGTTCAAAATTAATTCTTATCTCTAGAATTGATTCTGGGATAAGCAAAAATTTTATATTTTATATTAGAATTACTTTTAGAGAAATTACCAAATATAAATATTTTTACCTCAAAATTAATTATAACTAAATCAATTTCAACAAAATCAATTCTACAGAAGTAAAACCAAACACACACAAGTCATTTATGTGTGCAATCCAAATAACCGAAACATAACTCAAGAAAACTACAACATGAACTATGGCTGCTATGTAAACTAAGTAAGGGTATATTGAGAATAAGAAATTGTGATCAAAAGGGATAGTTAAAGTTGCTCAACAAGTTTATATAAGAGTAAAGATATCCTTAATCGCGCTTAACTCTTTTTTCATGTTCCTAACTTTGGTAAGAGTCTCTAAAAACCTAAGGGCCCATTTGCCACACTTAATAGTATAAGACTTGATAAAAATTTAATATTATGTCGTGTTTGGTGTGTTATTATATAAGATATTGTATTATATACAATATAACCAGAAAAAAGATTATAATAAATATAATTTTTGAATATTAAATTTAAAATTTAAAAATTAATATAATTGTTTAAATATTTATTATAATTATTTTAGTTGTTTTTTATTATATATAAATATAATTTTATATTAAAAATTATTTATTTATTTTTAATAGTTTTTCATAATATAAAAGTGAGAGAGAGAGAGAGAAATAGAGAAGGAGTTTTTATATATTAAAATTCATGCAAATCTAATATCATATTCTTATATTTTGTTGTATTTTTTATTATATATAATTAAATTTATATTAAATATTACTTATATATTTTATTAATAAATTTTTATTATTATATTTTTATATTAGTTTGAATAGTTATTTTATAATTATTATTTTTTAAAAATATTTATTTATTATTAAATTTTTTTATTAAATAATAATATTTTTTATTTTTTGTTTAATAATTATTTTTCTTTTAATAAAATATATTAAAAAATAAAAAGGTAAAAGAACCCTTATACGTTAATAGCTAATCAGGCCTAATACGACTTCCGTAGGCTGTATTAAGTTATCCATCATTTTGATGTATAAGAGAGGTTTGATGGATAAGTTTATATAATACGTTGACTGCACCAAACAATGGATAAAGTCATAACGTATTATATTATCTTATCCTATCATATCAAACATACCTTTAAGGTAGTGTTTGGATGAATAGCAACTAATGGAGTGGCATGACATGGAGTAGCAACTTTTATAAAATTTGTGCTTGGTAGATATTGGTTAGGAAGGAATAGAAGGGTCAAAGATGTCTAAAGGAATCCCTACTTACCATCAAAATAGTAAAAATTATTGTCCCTCCAAATTGGAGGGTGTGGGAGGGACAATAATAATTTGATGATAAAATTATTCTTATTTTATCTTTCTATTTTATTACTATCCATTAAACTTCCAAACAAGATTAGTAAAATTTTTCTCCTTTTTTTCCGTCAACTTAGAAACAAGTGTGTGGCAAGCATATGTTTGTTCTGCTCTTTTCTTTTTTATTTTATTGTATTATTGGCCATTCTTTACTATCACAAAAAAAAAACTCTCAAACAAACCCTAAAAAAAAATAAAACATTTAGTCAAAAGAAAATATATAATTTAATATTAGTGATTAATAAGTATCATTAACCAATGCCTTTACCAGGAGCAGCCCCAAAACAATAATAATAAAATAATATGCCATAAAACGAATAATAAAATAATAATTAAAAAAAAAATGCATGTTTGTAATAGAAGATGAGGCGGTACTTCTGTTCCCTCGAAAAGAAAGAAATTTGGAGAAATTCCCTCCAAGGTTCGGATTGATAGAGCGGTTTGGGCAAATAGGGTTTGGAGGGTTTTTCTTCTTCCTCAGCGAACCGCTGTCTCTGTGTCTCTCTCTGAGTGTGAGTTTGATTGTTATTGGGGGGAAGAAGAGGAGAATGGCATCGGCATCGTCCAGCAACAGCTACGACGTGCCATGGGTAGAGAAGTACCGACCCACCAAGGTCGCCGACATCGTGGGCAACGAGGACGCCGTCTCCCGCCTCCAAGTCATCGCTCGCGACGGCAACATGCCCAACCTCATCCTCTCCGTAAGTTCCTATTTTCCATTACTCATTCCTCTCTCTCTCTCTCTCTCTCTTTTCGCTTCCCTTTTATTATTATTATTATTATTATTATTATTACATTCTCAATACTTGTATTGCTATGTTTTAGGGTCCTCCTGGAACTGGGAAAACCACCAGCATACTGGCCCTTGCACACGAGCTTCTCGGACCCAATTGCAAGGAAGCTGTTCTCGAGCTCAACGCATCAGATGATAGAGGAATCGATGTTGTCAGAAACAAGATCAAGATGTTTGCACAAAAGAAAGTGACCCTGCCTCCTGGCCGCCACAAAATTGTTATACTCGATGAAGCTGATAGGTCGGTACCCCCATTTTTTTTTTCTGGTAATTTAATTAATACTTAAAATTTTCCAATTAAGAGTGTTGCCCCCCCCCCCCCCAAAAAAAAATGCTGATTCTCTTTTTGATGCAGCATGACATCGGGGGCACAGCAAGCTTTGAGGAGGACAATGGAGATATATTCTAATACCACTCGTTTCGCGCTTGCGTGCAATACGTCGTCTAAGATTATTGAGCCTATTCAGAGTAGATGTGCCATTGTGAGATTTTCGCGGTTGTCTGATCAGGAAATACTCGGTCGCCTCATGGTTGTGGTCCAAGCTGAGAAGGTACCTCAAAATTTCTACACTTTGCCATCTACAGTTGAAGTTTGTGGATTTGTGGTGTCTTCCTTTTTCGTGTTAGAGGAGTATAGATTTTGGTTATCTGTTTTTTGCAGTTGAAATTGTATATCCAATTTATCGTGGGAGTTTAGAGTTTAGATGAATATTTCAACAGTACTCTCGCTTTTCTTTCTTTTTTTACTTTATAATTCAGTCTTTGATGCCAAAAGGGAGTGCTCTTTGGAAGAAAAATTCATCTCTATTCTTTTCGCTGTTATGTCAAAACTTAATACTACTTAATAGCCTCCATATTAATTTCTCATGTGCCAATTTCCTATCTAATGGTATAGTGCCTTCCGGTTCTTTGCATTTATATCCTTCTTTTTAACTTTCACCCATCTTGTTTGGTCATTCCCTTGCTCCACCAGTTTTCCCTTGCTTTCTCACTGGGAAAATTTCATGTTATCTTGTACAATGTTAATTTTTGTACAGTCAGAAAGAAACTGAATTAAGAATTTCGATGGTTTGCTTAATTAGAACTATAGTAATTTGTGCAGCATTATATCAACTAAATATAATACAATTCAAAGACTACCTTTTCTGTCCTGTTGCTTTCTTGAACTGGAAAAGAAGAATTTTCTGTTAATTAGTAGTATGCAGGACCTTAGAAATGCCATTTGTAGGACTGACCTGTTCCATGTTTTTGGATGATGTTGATTTGAAAATTGTTGACTTTTGATGTGGCATTTTAACATGTTGATTTTCTCCTTGGCCACAATTCTGATGGTTTTATGATCTTTGAGGGATTTCAGGTTATTTGACCTCCTTTAGTGACATGAAATGAATGTTGTCCATTTGGTTTGTTTGTCAGGCATTAGTTGGCTAGCCCTCTAAAACAGTAGTCCAGTAATAGTTTATTTATATGTGGAGGTTTGCAGAATGTCCTTTTTAATTAAATGCACGACTTCTAGATGTTTTACAGCATTTTATCAATGCCATTTTGGCATTTTATTCTTTTAAAGCTTCAAACCATTGTCTTCTAAAATCTGTGAATTACTGGCTTGCTTGGTTGTTTTGCTGCTCTTTGGTAGAGTAGTGTGGTGATGTTATTGAGTTCAGTTATATAGGTTTGCAGGTAATTTGTGGCAATATGTTATGTTGTGTATGCATTCTTTGGTTTCTCATTTTAGTGTTTTAAAGGGTACCCCAATGTAAGAGGCTTGAATCATTGTGGCCTGTGGGTACTTTTATCGCGTAAAATTTTATCAAGGTTCTTGTCATTGGCGAGGTGAACTGGTTAACAATAGCCTATGTGGTCATAAAACTGTTTTTAGCTGCCATCTATTTGGCTTCAATAATATCGAGGAAATGCATGATAAAATAAACTCTGTTATTGTTGAAGGTTCCCTATGTTCCTGAAGGCCTTGAAGCCATCATTTTCACTGCTGATGGTGATATGAGGCAGGCATTGAATAACTTGCAAGCAACATACAGCGGGTTCCAGTTTGTTAACCAAGCAAATGTTTTTAAGGTTAGAATCAATTATGATTTCTCATCTATAATAGTCACCAGTTACCATGGATTTAATTAAAAATTGTGATTGATTCCAGGTTTGTGACCAGCCACATCCATTGCACGTGAAGAATATGGTGCGTAATGTGATTGAAGGGAATTTTGATGATGCTTGTACAGGCCTTAAACAACTGTATGATTTAGGATATTCCCCCACAGATATCATCACCACACTTTTCCGTATAATAAAAAATTATGATATGGCTGAGTACCTGAAATTGGAATTCATGAAGGTAGATGTTTATCTGTTTGCCAAATTTGTATTTATCTTTTAACGTAGTACGTAAGTGACATGGTTTTTCTTCAATTGCAGGAAACTGGTTTTGCTCATATGAGAATTTGTGATGGAGTCGGTTCTTATCTTCAGTTGTGTGGTCTACTGGCTAAGCTTTCTCTAGTTCGTGAAACAGTTAAAGCTGCATGAGTAGGTCCCAAGTACAGCTTTGATGTGTCATCAGTTTTCGCGTTTCTGATAGCGAGAATGTTCTATTGAAATAGCCTTATATTCCTGATGGTCAAATGCTTAACTGATGCTACTGGTGCTTCGGCTTCTATAAATATGTTATGTTTAGCTTGGGTCAATACCACTTCTCTAAATATTTTATCTGTATATTGATTCGTTATGATGTTCTCGATATTCTGATTTGTTTCTAAGCAAGCATCACTTAACACTAGAGCTGTGTTGAGTGTGCCTGTTTGTAACAGAAATGCGAGGGGAGATTTTTTTTTTGGGATACATTGGTGGCACTACGATTTAAAACTATTATCTAATGTAAATTATCTAATTCTCACGTCACTATTCTAATGTCTCTAAAGTAATGTTGCTGAAGATCTTTTAACATGACGAGGGATGTTTTTCTCTTTTTGTACGGATGTTTGGTTGAGCATCTGAAAAATGGTAAGTGACAAATGAAAATGTGAAAAGCGACAATCTTACTCCCACAACTTAGTCACGACAACCAACGACGGTGGTCATGGTTATTAGCAATTACGGGAAGGGTCATTACTCGTGACTATGTTGACGGCATTTATCTTTTAACAATGGTCTACGATGGGGTAAATTTTTCTTATTGGTAGTTTTTTTTCATTTATAAATTTTGAATTTGAGATTTTATTTAAGTAAATAAATATTGAATCACTTAAATCAATCAAACGATATTTAATTAGAAGATATTTTCATCATGTGTAAGCATCTTTTAAATTATCATGCTGATAATTTAGAAGACACTGATACAGGATTTTATGCACTTGAATAAACAATTAATAAAACTCCCCGATTAATTTTTGACGTATTCTTCATTTTTATCGCTTAACGAATACTTTCTATAACTAGTTATATTTTTTGTCTAGAAAATATAATTTTGCTTGTTAGATTGCAAGATTAATAACAGACGATAATAGATGGGCTACTTTGTTTATTTACTTACCCCCTCCTATGATTATCAAGCTAGAGCTTAAAAGAGGCTGAAAGAAATCGCATTCACCAGGAATGAGCTGTCTGGTTTTACCTCCATCGGTTGCGTCTCTCTCTCTGGGATACCCGTTATTCGTTAATCATCAACTTCATAGTGATCAAATTCTTATTTTCTTCAGAATTACAAGTTCTGAATCAACCCACCCACCAGTAGTTTTACGCTACCAGAACCAATGACTCAATACTCTCTTTTTAAAATTTGGTGTGTCCAATGATTTAATACTTTCCGTAACGTATTTGCTCTATTCTATGGTTTTTATTTTTCAAATAACAAAGGCCTCTATGCTATTCCAGGTAGGGTACTCGAGTGATACATGAAGTAGCAGGGGTCATGGGCTTCATATACACATACTGGAATACCTCTTGGCATTTGTGAGTACTGGGTCAAAGCTTATCACCAATTCGCGCCATTCAAGCCAAAATTCCAAATCGGTATCAAAAGAGTGGACTTTGAAATATTTTCTGAAGAAAAATGGCGTCGCCCGGACTCGAACCGGAGACCTTCAGTGTGTTAGACTGACGTGATAACCAACTACACCACGACACCCTGTTGTTGTTGGATTGCCCTACGTTAATTATACTAAAAATACATTTTGGCTAATACATCTAAGAAAGAGAGGCTAATTTTTAATAAATAATTACGTTGATTTCCTTGGTTAACACGATTAAACATTATATTAGGCAATATAACAAGCGTAAACTTTCAGTTTTGTTTTTGAAAAAATTTCAAAATATTAATTTAATACCAATAAACAATAAATTTTTGTCTAGTTTAATCTTTAAAATTATAATTTGAAAATCAAATTGATTCAATAATCATTCAAAGAACAAATTAGAAATTTGATTTACTATTAATCGCTTCATTTTAACCAACCAAAATCATGATTAACTTGCTAAGAGTGAGTTAACACTCAATCCGAACCCAACACTTCATGGCACCTTTCGAGTATATTTAGAGTCAAATATACAAAGAATTATTGTGATTTACGAATGAAATTTTATTTGAGAAGTTATAAAACTGATCTAGTTTTAAAAGAAAAAAACATTTGTTTTCGTATTATGTGCAAATAAAAATCCACTCAAACTTAGTTAAATTTGATTTTATTTTTGTGTAAGTTATGAAATTAACATTTTCCCCCTTTTCACTTAACTTCTTTCACTCACTTCCCTAATCAACCTGGCCTGCACGAGAGAGAGACTAAATGTATGTCTACATCATCCATATATAAAGCGTGCAATTTAAACAACACAATACTTAGGGTGCATTTAATTTAATTTGTGAAAATATATTTTTTTTTTTTAAAATAATTTTTATTTTCAGATTTTCTGAATTTAGAAAATATATTTATTTTATTTGTTTTTAAAAAGGAAAAATAATAAAAATATATTTAATTTTTCTGTTTTCAAAATACATTTTCAAAATTAAATGAGAAATTAAAATTATATTTACTAGTAAATAATGAAATTGATATATATTTGATATGTATATTTTGTTCATCTATTAAAAATATTTATTAAAATAATAAATAATTTTATAAAATATTAAGAATAAAATATGTTACTTACTTTTAAGTTATTTTATTATTATTATTATTATTATTATTATTATCAATTATTATATTTTGATTTGTACATAGATAATATTTAAATACTATAGTTAGTATTATTTTATTATATACATTGTCAATGTAAAAATATGACAAAACATCCATTTTGGTCCTGGCCAAAATTTCGGGGGACAAATTAGTCCCTTAAAATTTAAAAATTTACAAATAGTCTCCCACCATTCAAAAAGAGAAATATATTAATCCCTTCGTATAGGTTTTTTTGATAGTACGGATTTGTACGGAGGTACTAATATGTCCCCTTTTTTGAACTGTGAAGAACTATTTATGGACTTTCAAATCTTAAAGGACTAATTTATCCCCTAAAATTTTTCTCAAAGACCAAAATAGATATTTTGTCTAAAAATATTTTATATAGATATTTAATTATATATTACTATATCAATAAAAGTATTTGATTCACTACCTTAAGAATATTACAAATACAAGTATATATTGCATTTTTTTCCTCTTGTTTTGTCCTTTTTTTTCCCTCTTTTTTTCCTTTTGAAAAAAAATTAAATAATTGGTAAAAATAAAAAAAATGGGTGGCAGGTTTTTTACACACACCACAAAGTTTCTAAGCTCAACATGGAGCCAATTGCACTGCCAACTTCTCTTTGTATATTTTGGCCTTTTTTTTTCTTCCTTTTTTCCCTTTAAAGTTAAATGATAGATAAAAATGTAAAAATTGACATAAAAAAAGTTCAAACCCTCACCATTAGATTTCTAGGTTGAACATGCAAGCCAACTACACTGCCAGCGTGCAAATGTCAAGGTTTGCCATTAATAATATATAACAAATATCTCTAAGTGCATTTGCAAAAAAAAGGATCGAATGCAGGATACAAGACGAAAAGAGAGTTCTACTTATTTACCATCGTGCAACCACGTTTCCAATGAAAATATTTTTCAACTTTTAGAACCAAATATGTTGAAAATGTTAAAAACGTGAAATTGACGTTTTCAATTTGTGTGTTTCTAATATTATTTTCAATAAAAATATTTCCAATCAAACACCATCTAATATATTTTCAGGTTTAATTTTTATTTTCACTGAAAATAAAAATAAAAATAAAAATAAAAATAACCAAACCAAACACCATCTTAGCCTTTACGGCTATGATGAAAATTCCCTCCAAACAGTCCATCCAAGTAATAAGACACACACAAATTCTCCCCTCTCTAAGATGTAGCTTTGGATTTGTCTTTTGAATAAATTCAGCACTTCCATTTAAGGGGAAAAAGAAAAAAAAAAGTCATAAGATACACGTATAATATCGATCGAAAGCATAGCTGTTGCATTCTAGGAATTGGAAAGAACCCACTGACACACAAGTCCTCCAGCAAGTCAAGTCATTTAATCACTTAGACACATACGCACTAAATATGGTTACGAATTTCTAAAGTTGACACACAGTTAAGCTCATTGGACAGCAAGGCCCAAGTATAACTGGGTAGCAAGATCAGATGTTAAGACTCCTAAATAAGGTTCACATACCCTTTCAACAAGAAGCATAAGCATTAGCATCTATATCCCACAGGCATGCCAAGCTTGTCCAAACGACCAGAACCTGGATAGGCTTTGCTTGTGAAGCTTGCTTGCAATGCAGATGCCCTTTGTGTACCCAATCTTGACTCACCAAATCCATTGAGCGAGTACCTATTAGATGAACAGGACCTCTCATACAGGGGCCTTTGTTTTGGGGCACTAAGAGACCTAACCTTGGCCTTTGAAGACTCAGTGTATGCCATGTAACTTGGGTAGTCAGAATAACCACAAAGGTAGCTCCTTGATCCATCACTCCTATTAGGAGTAAAAGGGCTTCTTTTGGAGCCATTATCTTTGGAAGATGCAGATAAGAGTTGAGGGCTATTTTCAGCAGTGCAGAATAGGCTCTCCTCAACCCAATTGGTTTTTATTGGGCCGTGAGACTGAACTTCATAGGATAGACTTTTACCTGAATGAAGAGATGTTGTGTCCTTTGTTGCGGTCCAACTCTTACTACAATGATCAGCAACCAAGGCATGACTGGTGGAGGAAAAGAGGCTCCTACGTCTTGATGTGACTTGCGGTTTTCCATAATCAATTTCACTTTTTTCATCATTGGTGCTACAGGTTATTATTGATGATCTTTCTTGGTTCCATGATAGTTCATCTATGTGACTTTCTGATTTATTCCCACGTCTCTCTTGGTTGCCATTGATCTGGACACACGATTTGGAACCATTTCTCTACAATGATATAAATGCTTTCCATTAGTAGACAAATTAAATTGATAATGCCACTGAAGTCACCCTTGTAAAGGGTGGCAAGAAAATACCTTGAGTAACGGTGACTGCTCATATTTCATGCTCTTAGATCTAATTGGGCTTTCATACTTTTCTGGAGTCGCTGGACCCTGTAAATGGTCACCTGGAAAACTAAGTGATCATACCAAGAACAATATACTTGCAGCACCGGCATTTCAAATTTAAAATATGCTCAACCATGTGATTACTTGGTTAAGTAGAGAATTAGCTAGTGCATGTTAGGTTTCCTATTGCAACTCCCAAACCATGGTAGCTTCTGCTCAAACCATGGTTTGAAAGCATTGCAAAACCAAACATACTATTAATCTCCGCAGTCGCAAACTAAATATATCTACTTATGTATATTGGTGAATAGGCATTTTGATCAAGAAAAGTCACATTTATCCACTTTGAATACAGCAAAACTAGAATAAGGAGAAAAGAAAAACCATTTTTAAGACATCTATAACAAGGATTGGAAAACTAAAGGAAGAACCAGGTTACTAATGCTTACATGGAGGTGGCACGTAGATGACTTAGAACTGGAATTTGAGGTGTGGAGGATCTGAGCCCTCCCTGCACATACTCTTGCCTGTACTCTTAAGAGTGCTTGCCATTTTTTCAGCCTCTCTGCGTTCCTCTTCCTCTCAATGTGACCTCTCACCAGTGCCTGAAGCTTTACTAACCCTTTTAATGCTCTCAGTGCTCTCCTTGCCTAACAATTTCGGTAATGAATTCAAAGTTATAGCAAATCACTAAACACTATATCATTCTCTCAATAACAAATCATATAATGACCGTGCATATTGGCACAACAGCACCCTTCTAAAAGAAAAAAGCTTAGGAAATTAGTTCTAAGTTCTGACTAGGTTCTTTGTTGCAATATAAGATTGATTATACGGTCGAATGAAATAGTTTAAGACCAAGTTATTTTATTCATTTAATTAAGAGCTTACAGTTATAATGCATGGCATTTGTGAAATGAAGCACAGAGAAACAAGAAAATTACCAAGTGCCAAATCCAAGAACTTCTGTTAAGGCACTCATGAAATATGAGAGGCCTGTGCCTGACATAATATATAATGTTTGGATTGAGGAATTTGGAAGCAAAAAGAGGGAGAGTTGACTTTTATTTTTAAATTGAGAAAATCATAAAAATATATCTAAAAATGAATAATGAATAATTTAAAAATTACACAATAATCTCTTGTTTTATTCATCTCATTTTAAAAAGTAGTAAATTTTACTAAGAAGACACTAGTTAAGTGATTAAAAGAGAAAATCTTATATGAAAAATATATTTTTATGTTTTTAATCCATTAAATTTCTTAAACTCCATTATTCAAGTAAGCCTTTCTTCTTTTAATTCTTTAACAAGTGCCCCCAAAAATATTTCCTTAAAATAAAAAACTATCTATCCCTATCCGTCCTTTACAAACTCCTCAAACTCCTCAATCCAAATGAGACGACAAATCGTAACAGCTGCCTCGCAAAAGAACAGTTCTGCAGTATCTGAACAGGACTATAAATTAATTATTATGGTTTTTCAAACAGTGTCCTAATAGCACTAATTCAGAAAAAAAAAAAATATATATATATATATATATATATATATATATATATATATTTTAAACTCTTTGATACATTCAATACATAAAAATTTAAATTTTTTTATTTTTTAATCAAAACTTGCCTTTCGTGATTATTCACCAAGCACCCTTAACTAAACCCATATTATTAAACCAAAATTATTAATTATTATTCGTCTACATCTCCATCATTATGTTATTAGGATGGTCAACTAATTTTTTGTTTCTGAAATAAAGGTCAAATAATTCATTTTATTTTTTCATTTTTGGTACTAGCACAGTCTGGGAGAGGCTTTACCACTGCCACTATGGTGGGGTAAAGAAAATTCCAGTAGTAAACAAGGAAACCCGGGAAGGGAGAAAGGAAAGGCAAGTGATGTTAAACCTCGAGATACTTTGCAAACAAATATCCTTAGTGAAATAGGCTCATTATTTGTCTTGGAAAAAATAAAAATCATACAAGCCCACCTAAGAAAAAGGCATCCGTCTGGCCCCACAAAACCAAAAGGCTAAATAAAGGTTTGTCATTATTTTACCGAAAAGGCAGAGGATTCTCCTTGGGCCAGGAGGATATAAAAGAATGAGTTATAAATATATTATATATAAAATATCATATTAACTTATTCCTTGTTCCTTATTTGTTATTAGATGATAGAATGTAAATTCAATTTAATTGAAACTGATATTTTATTTAATAATAAATAAAATATAAATCGATATAATATCTATATATAATATATTTACTACACATTTCTGCTTATGAAATTATCTGTGGTGCAGACAATTTGGCCGGACGTGGAAAATCAAGCATTGAGTAACAGTAATTAGAGTTGACCAGTGAGCAATAAAAAATAATATAATAATAAAAAAGTAATCTGCTATCTATGATACACATGCAGTAGACCACCGGTTCCACTGGAATTAACACACTAGTACAAACAAATGTACAATTCAATGATGTTCGAATCTCCCTTTGCGTATCTACCCATCTGTGAAAGGTACCGGCCTACCACCATTTATCACTTCATACGTAAAAACAATTCCTCCCACAATACATAAAGATTAAAATAACACAAACAATAGTAAATAACTACAATATTGGGCAAATAAAGAGGTCACAAGAAGTTTTTTTTTTTTTTGTATTTTAAGATAGATTTTCTAATACCTTTATAAATATGTGTCCTTTTGCTTTTCTTTTCTATATTTTTTATATGCACCCTTATTCAATGTGCTGCAAAGATACATTTGGTTTACCCGCCCGCCAACAACGTCGAGTTGCATGTACAAATCTTACCTGCGCCACTTTTACACTTTTTTCCTTTTTTTTCATTTTTAAAATAATACAAATAGGAATAAGCATTTCTTTTTCAACAAAAAAAAGAGAAAAGAAAACACAAAAATAGTCTTTTTCAATTGCTATTTGATAATTTTTATTTTATTTTTATTTTACATATTTTTTTTATTTGTTATCCTTTTTATTTTAATGTTAATTTAATTATATTTTATACAAAATTTTCAAACTCATATATATATAATAATATAAATAATTCTTAATATAATATGATAATTACACGTACTTATAAAATATTATTGAATATATTTTTATGTATAATTAAATTAAGACAAAAAATATAATTGTACAAATTAAAAATATAATTGTGACATCATTATTGCAGAAAATAAGTTATTTTTACAAAAACTTGTATAAATACATTACTTATAATAATAAGGATTATGTTATATTGAATTCAAGTAAAAAATTTTATAGACAAATTTTATGGATATGTATCACTTTAATATTTGATTTTTTTTTTGTCAAAACACCAAAGTAAAAGATGGAAGTGGGAAATTAAACATTTTTTATTAAAATTTTATTTAAATATTATAAAAATATATTATATATTAAATGTTAATTTTAATAATTAATATATAAATTTTTTTATTTGATTTCAACACATTGATAATAAGATGTTGAATAAAAAGGAGAAGGAGAAGGAAAAAAATAAAATAAATTATATTATTTATATAAAGTGATATTATAACTTATATAAATAAAAGATAAAAAATTGACATTAAAATAAAAATAATAGCAAATAAAAAATGTATAGAATAAAAATAAAATAAAAACTATCAAATAACTATTAGCAAATAGAAGAATTAAGAATATTTTGTATTTTTTTTTATTTCTGTTTTCGTTATTTTAAAAAAAAATGAAAAAAATTGCCAGAAGTGTTAAAATGGCCATGGATGGATTCGAACTCGCAACCTAAGAGTTACGGCGCAAAGACCAACCAAATGTGCCACTGCAACACATTTAAACGGAACTGCACACAAAATATATATAAAGAAAAAACAGAAGAACATCAAAACAAAGGTCGCAGAGTAGCCACCTAAAAGTAAAGGCTACTAGTCTACTACTGAACACTGATGATGGATTCTGATCCATCTAAGCGTTGAGAAGGAAATATAGTGTATAAAGAAAGAAGGAAACGATGAACGACACATCTTTAAAGAGAACTTTATCAGGCGACCAGTTTTGAGCAAAACGACACAAGACAACAGCTCAACACACAAGTAACAGAATTAGAAGGAATCAGCCTCTCACCAACTAAACTAGAAACTTGAAAAGAAAAAGAAAAAAAGAACCAAAAAAAAAAAAAAAAAAAAAGGCTTGTGGATGCACGTAAACTATATTAAACCAGCCAGCTAGATACGCAATCAATGAAAAATTGCTAATCCCGTAAATGCCACGAAGTTTGCCTTCACCAGATTAAGATAACCATTCATTGACACTCACGGATTAATGATAATAATAATAATAAAATAAATAATTAAAAGGAGGAAAAAATGAAGAAGAAGGAGAAGAATATGAAATCACAAACCAAACATCCTCGGAAGGCAGCTTGAATCTTAACGGCTGCCCATTCTTGGCGAGTGGTCGTGATGCCTCCGGCGGCGCACCTGCCGCTGCTGCTTGTCAGTCTGACGACGGCGGCGGCAGCCTGAGCTGCAGCCACGGCAGCCTCCGCCACGACGGCGGTGGCGGCGGCCACCGCGATGGCGTGCTTGTTGGGATCGGCGGCGTCGGCCTCCACGTGTTGCGCGTCCTGGTGGTGGAGATCAGTGTTATCATGGTGGTTGTTGTTGTTGTTGTTGTTGTTGTTGCTGTTGTTATCCTTTTCTTCTCTGTATGATCTGACGAAGCTCCATCGTCGTTTGTGTTTGGATGGCTTCGGAGATGAAGTGGAAGCAGGAGCAGGTTCTTCTTGTTTTTTCAGACGAAGAAGCCCCCGAAACCACCTTGACGCCTTGCCCATTTTTTTATTTATCTTCGTCAAAAGAGCCAAATGGATTTGGAATTTTCAACGCTTTATGTATGTGAGAGAGAAGGAGGGAGAGGACGTGGAGAAGTTGGAAGGAAGGTGAGGGATTAGAGCGTGGGAGAAGGAGGATGGGTTGTTGTGTTGGGGAAGAAGGAGAAATCTAGTAAGGAGTGTCCCCATATGGAACGTCAAGCCAAACCACCTTCACCTTGGAAAGTGCAATATACTGAGTAGTATGAACAATTTTACATAAATAAAATACGAATCACAAGGGTCCTCCAAAAATAATGCTTTCGTAACCCGAAAGCCTTTGGATAAATAAGAAAATTAGTTTTATAGACAGTTGAAATTAGCTATACCACATAAATGGATAGTCTTATATTTTTTAAAAAAACAAAATGCTTTCCTTTCTTTTTTGATTAATTTCGAGCAAAATAGTAGTATAAAATCGAATTTATAGTAAATTTGATATATAATAATATATCAATAAGTAAATTTTATAATATTTATATATTATAATTATAAATTATATTTTAAATAATTAAAACTTACCGTACGGAAAATTTATAATAAATTCGAGACTATAACGACATTATTCTAATTTCGATCCCCTTCTCTTTACACATTGATAAGTGTTTCTTTTGTACTACAAATAGTAAAGCTTCTTTACTTTCACCCTCTTTTTAATTATATTGGCTAACTGTACGGTCATGATGTGGGATAATATGCACTTCTTAAAAGGTGTTAATCATTTAAGGGTATTAATAAGAGAGTAATGTTATTTAAATATAATATTTATCATATATTAGATTGAGATATTTTTATTTATTATTAAATTAAATATAAAATCTACTTAATTTGAGTCTTATACTTGATTTAATAGTAAATAAGAATATATTGATATAATATTTCATAAATATTATATATAAATAATTTTTTTTTTAAATAAAAATAGAATATTCAACACAAGTCAAATAAAGTTTGCCCCACCGACATTCTCACTAGTTTTGTCTTTTAATAAAAGTGTGATAAATTGTTATGGGAAAAGAAAAGCCAAAGTTAGAAACATGTGAAGGTTGGTCTAATAATAAGATATTAATATATCATAATACCATGAATTACATTTTGAATTTCAGTTGAAAGAGTTACTCATATTTAAATGATTGATAATATTTGAATAAAATTATTTTTAATAAAATAATATAGTGAAAAATAAAAATAAAAAATTAAAAATTTAATAATTATATTATTTTTATATAACTTTTCAATATAAAATATAATATTTTTGACTAATTTTATTAAATATGGAAGTCTATTAAATATATTATCAAAATATGAAAATTTATATATATTTACAAGAATATGAAATTTTTCAAGAACCAACTAATATACCAGGCTGGTTCCCTTTTTCTAATAAAAGAAATTAATAGAAAACCGCGGTTACTTATAGCTGGTTCTATTTTTTATAATAAAAAATAGAATCCACTAATATTTTTGGCTGATTTTATATTTTTATAATAAAAAATAGAATCAACCAATACTTTTAGCTAGTTCTATTTTTTATTGTTATTATTTGTTTGTGTCATGTGGCCTTGATAGTGTGTGTGGACGCATTGTTTTGTGTTGAGAGAGAGAGAGAAAAGAGAGAGCAAAGAGAAAAAATCAGAGAAAAGGAAGAAAACGGAAACAGGAGAAAATAAAGAAAGAGGAGAAAAAAAGGTGAAAGGATTATAGACTTCCTATTAATATTTAAAAAAAAAAAAAAAGGAACCAGCATGATATATTGGCTGATTTTTGAAAATCTCCACATTTTTGTAAATATCTATAAAAATCTATAATATGGTATATATTTGAAATTTTTTTCATATAAAAATAATTTTTTTAATATTTCTTTTATATAAATATACACTACTTTTTTCCCTTTGATATATACACACATTTACATTCACATATTATGGCCTTTTTTACCTATTTAAAATTTTAAAAAATATTATTTATGTATATCCCTTCTTTTAAGATTATTCTCCAAAATATCATTTTTTGTGCATTATAAGGAAATCAATTTAGACTGCATAGATTTCTTTATTGAATAATTTTGTACTGTGCAGTATGGAAATCAATCTAAATTGAATCGATATCATCAATCAAATATCTACATTTATTATAGTAATTAAGTATAGTAATATACCCCAAACTAAAATAACGATAACTCAAATATCTACATTTGTTTTATTATTGCTAAATAAATTAGCAAGTAAATTAACAAAATAAACTAGTAACTAAATTAAATTAATAAAAAATTAAACCTATAATTTTACTTAATCAGTTACCACTAAAATAAATTAACTAAGCTACTTATTAATTAGGTATACTGACTAACATTCCCTAAACTAAATTAACACTAACTCGAATATCTAAACTTATTTTTCTACAAAAATAAAGTAGTCACCAAATTAATAAAATAAACTAATAACTAAATTAAATTAATAAAAAAGTATACCCTAAACTAAATTAACACTAACTCAAATATCTAAATTTATTTTACCATAAAAATAAAGCAATAACCAAATTAATAAAATAAACTAATAACTAAATTAAATTAATAAGAATATAAACTTATGATTTTTATTAATTAATCCACACTAAAATAAATTAACTAAGCTAACTTACTAATTAGGTATACTAACCAACATACCCTAAATTAAATTAACACTAACCCAAATATCTAAACTTATTTTACTATAGAAATAAAGTAGTAACCAAATTAATAAAATCAACTAATAACTAAATTAAATTAATAAAAATATAAACCTATGATTTTTCTTAATTAATCACCACTAAAATAAATTAACTAAGCTAACTTACTAATTAGGTATACTAACTAACATACCCTAAACTAAATTAATGCTAACTCAAATACCTAAATTTATTTTTTATAGAAATAAAGTAAGGTTTATTAATTCTGTAGGTCCCTATGGTTTCACTCAATTTTCAATTTGGTCTTATAATTTAAAAATTTATAATTAAGTCATTATATTATATGAAATTTTTCAATCAAATCCATAAAAATAACAATAGTCACAAAAAAAGGGGAATATTCTATGAATATTCCATCTCCATCTCCTTCTACATCGTCCATCCACCTTCCCTAACCATCCATCACCCAAACTAAACCCCAAACCACCAAACCACCAAAACCAAACTACCAAACTTCTTCTTGACGTGATTATATGGCTTTAATGGTTTGTTGTTGGTTTCTGCTTCAATGGCCTCTATTTCTGCTTTTGCTTCAATGGTTGTTATTGGTTTTTGCTTCAATGGCTGTTGGTGTTTTTGAATATATCTCATGGAGGTGGTTGAGTGTTGTCATGCTGGTGGTTGTATGCGGTGGTGGTAGTGTGGCTGCAGGTGAGAGTGGAATGATGAAGAGGGTGATAGTGATTGCCTAGAATACACTATACTAAGTGAGGTGTATTGTATTTCACATTATTTTGAGCCATAGATTTTTATTTTATATATAATTAAACTGTTTAGATGAACATAGTGTATGATACACTTAACTTCATCAGGTGTACCATAGCATTGTCACAATTTTTTTTTATGATGTTATCTTCAGGACTTAATTACAAAATTTTGTTTAATATAGAGACATGATTATAAATTTTTAAACTATAAGAATCAAATTGAAAATTGAGTAAAATTATAAGGACCACAGAATAATTACATTGATAAAAAAATTACCCTAAACTGCAAAATAATAATAAAATGAACTTAAGATAGAAATTTGCCCCTATATTAAGATTTGCAGCGATATGTACTCCAAGTGTATCACGCTAACGTAGATTATTATTCTCCGTCACTCTTCTCTTTATCAACCAAACACTTTCTCTATCTCTCTATCTAATTAATTTTTCTCCAAATTCTTTCTACCCTTTTTCTCTCTTTAAAACCCTTAACTTCACCACATATATAAATGAGCAAGCCTAAGTCGATTACATATTTATAGGGAGAGGAGGTGCACTGTTGAATCAATTTCAACATTATAACACCAAATAATGTTGATATCAATTCAACTTAGATCAATTTCCATATTGCATAGTATAAAATTGTTTAGTAAGAAAATCGATTCAGCCTAAATTGATTTTCCTCTAATACACAAAAAAAGCATTTTGAAAAATAATCTTCAAAGAAGAGATATATGTAAATAATATTTTTTTAAAATTTTAAATAGGTAAAAAAGCTTATATGTCTAAGCATAATGTGTTCAAATAACATTTTTTTGTAAATTTAGCATATGTTTGATTTTATGTTTATAAACTTAATTCTTAATAATCTTGATTTAGTCAAAATTGATTTTAATTAAAAATTATTTTGAAGTGCAATAATTTATGTTCAATAATTTTATTTAAAAGGTAATTTTAACAAATAGATAGTATTGATTAATGTTGTTTTAACTCTGAAAACAATTTGAAGCTGCTTTGAGTAAAAATTAATTTGCTAAAATTCCATTTAAGTCTCCAAAGCCCTGTCTGCGGAAATCTCCAGTAGAAACAAACATGCAACTAATATTATAAAGTTGAGGTTGATGAGAATTTTATTTTCGATAGTTATTCACGGCTCGACTCACAAATACATTTTGGATGTGGGTTTTGGGATGGGTATTTTTTTTTTTTAATACTCACCACTTTTATATCTTTTTCTAGCTAAATACATTTTCAAGATTTCTCTAACTTTTCATATCCAAATATCATTCCTTACAATATAACATATGATTAGATATCATACTTATTTATTCATTTTTGTTGTCAATCTCAAATTACCATAAGACTCGCCAAGAAACTGCACCCATGATTACCTTTCCTCAACTTATCTGCCTTTCCTGGGTTCTCATAATCTCAATAAATCACCCAATTGCTAACTTATCTTCACAAACGACTTCGGAGGAGCAATTAATCCAATCCAATACCGAGACACTATATATATACACACCAGCATATAAATAATCTAGTTCATATGATTCATCCGAAGAAATGGTAATTTTATTCTATCACGCAATGAGGCAATGCTACAAGGTGAGGTCCTATTCCCAAATCGAGGATGGCACTCTCACAAAATGGGTAACAGGAATAGACATGCATTGACTGGGTCTTAATTTCAGCCTCGTAGTCATAGGCTATAGCCGCTATACGCAAAATGGTGCTAGCAGTATTAAGCCAGCAGAAGCAATGCTGTAATTATAGTGGACCACCCTCGTAAAATGAGAGAAATATTTGCATGATCCTGAAATACTGTATAGTTGTGTTCCTAAATTAATCATTTAAGTATATTTTATATAAAGTTTACTATTAATATATATAATTTCATATAAAATATACTTATATAATTGACCAAGAGAACGGTTACTCTCAGACCATGCAAATATTTCTCATAGAATGATCAAATGCAGTTACAAGGAGAGCTCGCGATCCGAGCACGAACACTCCAGCTATGGATGGATCGATGCACATTGCTGGCATTTAGAGGGACCACTAGCCGTCAGGAGTGACAACAATTTCCCATACTTTGTTCTTATTGCATCGTCTTTGTCCCTTCATTTTTTTCGTTGTCTTTGCCTTCTACTACTTACTAGTTCTGGTTTTCTCTAGTTTTGTTTTGTTTTTTGTTTTTTTTTTTTCCCCCTTTCCGTTCGTAGTGATGATGTTTGATGATTCAATTTTTTTTATCTCAGCTGGCAAATTTGTGGCGATTAATTTTGAAATAATGTTGATTGAGAACAAAATTATTATGATTAAAAAAAAATGAAAATGGCATTGCAAGTTGTTAGTGTATTTACCATCAAATTTGATAAAGGAAATATATTAAAAAATTATGATTATTCTATTCATATACTTTAAAAAAAGGTATTTATATATTTGAATAGTATCATAGATATCACATTCTTTTATTAAATCATCACACTTTAATATTGTTAATATTTTCTTAAAATTAAAATTGAGATCATTTTTTTATGAAGAGTATTTTGAATAACATTTATTATACAAACTATTATAATATTTGTTGATTTTTTGTTATAAATAGTTGTTATCTTATTTATACATATATTTTTAAATTTCTAAAAAAGTATAATTGTTTTCTTATAAATTTTGTTATATGCAAAAGAATTTAACAACATAAATAAATACAACATACAAAACTGAAATAAGATTTTTTTTTTAATTTCTCAGAATATCCATTTACTCAGTAAATGAAAAATTAATCTTTCGGGATATAGTTAAACATTTAAATAGGGACCTATTTCAATAGTATTTTTTCATGTACGTAAATTTTAGAATTGAACTCAAAACTTCATATTTAAGGAACTCAATTCTCTTCACTTAGACCAACACTTTATTAATAAAACTAAAATAAGATTCATGGCACGATACTAGAACTCTTCAAAATTCAATATTGTAAACCATTAGGAATAAAAATATAGGGTACATGGTGGCATAAGCATGTATATCAAGTGGCTGCATGCCTGCAACTTAGAATAACATATGTTTCACTAAAAATAGATAAGCATAATTAGTGAAGAAATTATTCTTCTAAAATGTGGGATATATTTATAGAAGAAATTGTATAGAGTAAAATTTTAATATACTCATAGTGACATTGTAAAATTTTTTCACATAATCATTTTGTCATATATTGTCATAAATCTAAAAATATATTTGATTCTCTTAATCACTATTTCAAAAGTCACGTATATAGGAGGATTTAATTAGAAGATAATATTAAAAAAGTTTTACTTGCATCAAAATTAAATCCAATTGTACAATCTTAAGTATTCATAAAAAATTAACACTTTAATATTTATAAAATATAAATATTATTATAATAAATTTAATTTATATATACTGATAGTATAAAACTATTTTATACTGTCATTCAATTATATTCTTCCATTTACATAATTTTTGAAATAATAGAAATGAGAATTATATATATTTATTTATGTGATATCATATAATTGAACAATAATTTATGTCATTAATTTTTATTAACAATTAAAATTATGTAATTTATTTTTAAAATGCCCCCTCGTTTTAGAAGAATGAAATCACAAAACTAACATCCACCATATATATTATTGTATAGTGGTTTTGTTTTACAAAGTTCAAGAGCATTTAGTTTATTATGTATTTAAAACAGTTTATAACGAAATTGTTTAAAAAGATAATTTTTTTCTTAGAGTTAATTTAACTCAAGCATGTTCTAAGGAGATGAAGGTAAAAAGAAATTTCATGAATTTATGAGGTCTTTTTCATGCGAATATTCCGGCACCCGGGGCCTAGAGGGCAGCAGCTAGAGTGGTAGAAGTAGCTACTAAGTACCAGACTGCCACGGGAGGGGCCATGTAAGCCCCTATCCATAGAGCACAGACACTTATTCAGGCTACTACTGCTACATCACGTGACTCACATTAGAGACCATGATGCCGACATATGAACATATGACAAATCGGAGGTCGGTGTTCGTACCAAGCAAAACCATGAACAACACCGCTTTAACCCTCTGATCAAATCTGCCAACATATCTTTGCCCTTTACGTAATTCCTGCTCCTACTTCTCCTCCTTAAGTTAATGACATTACAATGGAAAAAATGGACAAAATGAAAAGTTCTGAGTGGGTCCATGGACTGTGAAACGAGATTTTGCCTTGGTGGATTACACGATGGTCAAATATGGTCCTCCACTCGTCTTTCACAGTCGGTACCCCAGCGAACTATGTTAAGTAAAAATTTTACATAACTAGTTATAAATATATTTTTATTACTGATTAATAGACTATTTGATTATATTTTTAAGGGTTAAATTTTTTTTATTGATATATAAATAAAAATATATAATAATTAATATATTTGGATATATAAAAAAAATTTTATAAGATTTTTTTAAAAAAATTCTTAAAATTATTTTATACTTAAAAAAAAAGATCTTTTAAAAAAAATTTATTATTTTTTTCATATCCGTAATTAAAAGTAATTTTATTAGTTTATATTTACATAAAAATTATTTTTTAAATATTCTTTTGATACAATAAGATTAAAATTATTTTTAATATATTTAAATCAAATAAAAATAATTTTTTTAAAAATCTTTTTTTAAAAATAATTTTCTAAAAATTAAACCAAACGTATAGATGGAGCAAAATCTGAAATTTATGAAAAAAATTTAATTAATAATAAAAATTAATATATGGTCAAATCATATAAAATTTTGATCCAATAAGGTCATTCGCATACTGCTCACTCCCCACCTTTCCTTCTTCCTGTACGTGTGAGATTGGCGCAAACAAAAGAAATGGAAAAAGGTCAAAAGTGAAAAAGGGTGTTGATCTTCACGGGTGTTTATCTTTGTCAACATACTCAATTATTAATTACCTTTCTGCTTTAACCTAAGCCAAACCTAAATAAACTAACAAGATAATTTTCGGCTCATTCTACTCCTAGCTACGCATGGTGAAAAAACCAAAAGCAGAAAATTACTTCGAGATAGGCAACGTTTTCCCAAATCAAAGGCGGAATTATATTTTTTTTATGAGTTATATTGAGCAAATATATTACTTATAAGTTATCATATTGACTTATATTCGATTTATTATTATATAAAGTATATATTCAGTTCAAGTAAAATTTATATTTTATTTAATAATAGGTAAAAAAAATGAGATGTGACGTATATTTTACATATAATATATTCACCATATATATATATATATATATATATATATATATTTTGCATTATTGACAACTCTACGATATCTCTGATGCATGGTGATTAGACATATAGGTATGTTATTTGTACATACCAAAAATTTTAACATCTTAACACCTTCTCTCAGTTTTTTCTTTTTTCATCAATTATTTCACTTTTTTTATTTTTTTTTATAATTTTTTTTTTCTCATTTCTATCTCTAGGTGTCTAAGATGTTTACTTACTCAATGGTACAAAAAATATTTCTCTTAGACATATCGTAGATTTCAATATTTATAGACTACGAGAGTCATGGAAAAGGTGTACTAAAGGGAGACGATGCATTATAATTATTTATTTATTGGGAGTCAATACACTTTCGTGTTGTTTAATATATTTACAACAATCAATTTGAATTCAATCACACCTGTTTTATAGGATATTTGATTTGGGATTGCAAGTTTCAGACCATAATTTAGACAAAAGCTACACACAAAAAAAAAAAAGCTTCTACCAAAACTATAATTTAGAAATTTTCGAATGAGAAACCAAAATATTATGTTGAACTGAAATTACACATTACTCATTTGCCTGATTTGACCACTTACACTAACGAGCATGCGGCCAATGGAGAAGGGCATTTATGATAACAAAAGTCTGATTCAGTAGAGCTTTATCAATAATGGAAGGTAGTGTTCTCCCTAATACATCATGTTAATCATAGTACATCAAATATCTCAAATCGTTTCTTCATCTAAACTGGCTGACTAATCGACTTAAATCAAAGGACGACTATTCTGAGCTCTGCTATAAGATCGAAACTTATGCGAAAGATCCTGCTTCAACTCGTATGTATCCGATACATGAGCAGTTCATTGTCGATAAGATCGGAATTTGTGTGAAAATACTGTTCCAACTTGGACATTGAGTCTACTAGTAAAATAAAAATCATGGCATAAGATCGGAACTTGGACATAAAAATTCCGATGTGGGAGTAAGCATCTAACTTGGGTGAAAAAAATCCTGCTCCAACCTGACGCTGAATTGACAAGAAAATAAAAACTTAAGATAAGATCTAATTAGAGCGCAGAAAATTCGATGTGAGTAAACATAATATCTAACTCACAAGAAAAAATCTTATTCCAACTTGGATGTTGAGAGAGTAATTTTTATGGTATACCACAAGAAGTAAGTATATAAATACACTTAAATATCTAACCCATTAGATTACATGGTGCATGGTGCACCATTTTTAACGTAGTGCATATTAAAACGCGCCATGGAAGATATGCTCGAGTAAGTATTGGTTTAACTTTTAGTATAATTGCTTTTGGAAAAACTAATAGTGCATTTAGTTTTATTTTTATAGAATTAATTCTAAATATAATTAATTTTGATAAAATTAATTTTAAAATAAAATAATTTATATTTAGTAATTCTTCTAAAAATGATTCTGATAAAAAATAAAAAAATTTTACTTCTCTCAAAATCAATTTTATAAACAAGAATTGAATTTTAATAAGCAAAAATCAAATATCATTAAAAATTTGCAGAATTAATTATAACCCCCTAGAATTGATTTTAGAGAATGCAAACGCAGAGTCAAACATAGGCTAAATCGAAAAAATTACTTTTAGGATATGTTTAATTAAAAAATAAAATGGGATAAAAATTTTCTTGAATAAATTCTACATGTAAAATTATAAATGAAATTCATCCATAAAAGCTTAAACTAATTTTTACTCATCAACCAAACACAATCTTAAAGAAATTAAAATTGAAAAGATTAACTTATATTTAATTTGAATGTGCCAAAAAAAATTTTAAAATAATAATTTTTATTTAAATAAAATAAAATAATTTTTAATTGTTAATAATTCTTTTATAAAAAATTCTTCTCTTAGAATAAAAAATAACTTAAAAATCTCCTCTCCTAAAAATACTTTTAGTTAAATAAAAAAAATTTGCCAAACACAATTACAGTGCAATTTCATTTCATTCTCATACCAACAACGTACTTTTGGGGCTTCCCAACTCCAAACGAAACGATGTTTAATTTGATGTCACTATGTTCCAATAAGCTGCTGGTGAGTGGTGTGAATAATACGGCATGCTTCATATACTCGGGCCAGCAAGTGCATCATTGGAACATACAAAACCAATAAACATGGGCTTCATCCTAAATATTATTTCAACAACAAAGCAATCTGAAACTTTTAAAATGGTACATCGATTTCTTTTGTACACCGAAGAATAAGGGTTCTCAGCACTACAGAAAGATATCATGATTCTTTATCCTCGTAACAAATCCTATCCTGTTACCGATTGTAGAGCCTCTCATTCAAATACTAACCGTGGTTACAAACGCTTGCATCCAAGCAAATACATATGGTTGATAAAAGGAATTGAAGGACAGCACAATCTTTGCATCGTGGAACCGAGGTCATTGTCCTCATGGAGCTCAAGGACACACCACAGAAACTTAATGGGTACAACAAAAAGCATACTTCAAAATTCTCAAGATTTGGCATCTTGAAGTTTTGCAGTAGATAGCTTTGTAAGCGTTCTGTCATGATTAAGGATAGCACTAACACTCTCAACCACCAAAAGGATCTGCCAATAGTAAGAAGCATACGTAAGATTACAAGAACACAATGTTACGTGATACAATTTGTTAACAAACATCAAACCAATTGGCCTAGTTTTTATGATAAAAAGCATTTTCATTTGCAATGAAGCAATCTACTAGAGTGAGAAATGAATTGCAATGCTTAATTTCTTACCTTTTGTCAAAATAGGAACTCATTAATAGAACAAAACAAGGTTCATGAGCTTGCAGGTTCTCTGGCTTGCAATTTACCCATGAAAACTAATAGCCCTTGAAAATATTCTTCGAATTAAACAAGTTACAAAGCTAACAACTATACAAGAATAGGCAAGTGATTTGATCTAGGTTTACATTCACTTAATATTGTCTTAAAATAAGCACGCATAACCAGTTTGAATGCTACTCTAATCATACTAAAATAAGTTTAGTGTGTGGAATATATAGTTTGACAACGGCCTCCAATTATAATTTAATGGCTATTGTAAGACTATTCACATGTTATTTGACACCCCTGGGTGCATTTCCACCCTCCACCCAAAATAAAAAAAAGTAATAGGAGAATTTGGAAGCTTTGAATTTACATGAGCGAATATCAAGGAGTAGAGATAATGCACCTGGAAGCAAGCATAAGCAATTGCAGTTGCAAAGTAAAAGTTTGCATTCCCAGTACCCTGCCAATTCCAATTAACAGATGAGGAACTGTGGATAACAAGATAATTAATCTATTTGAAAATGTAGATCAACCCAAAAACTCCATACCCTCCATATCCATAAGTTGTGCATCACGGGGCTAAGAAGTGAAACCCCAACATAACCAGAAAACAGGAAGAATGAAAGCTGCATGTCTGAAAATGAAGGAAGGGTGATTATTCCAGAAGAGATTATACTCGATATAAAAGGTCAATAAGAAAGAGAAGTAACCTTTAAGTTCATAAGCAAATAATCCCAGTAAACCCAAGTATAGAGCTGAATCGCCAACCTAGACAAAATGGAAACAGAAGTATATCAATTAAATTGCAAGAGAATGCAATTCACACACAAAATGAACATAAAATCAAGAAAACATTGATGGGCGTTTTCCATGTCTGATTACTGACAAGTTGTAGACATATGGATAAAGTAGACTAGATAATTTCAGCAATTCTCAATCCTCTTTAAAATTTGCAAATCTACATTTTCCAACTAAATTGTAAGTTTCCCCCTTCTAAATATATATGTGCATATGCATGCGTATAGTTCTTATTTGAGCATTTTCAATTTGGGACAATGTAATCTTACGATATCATGGATTGAAATAAGCATTTCTCTCGCACTAAATTATAAAAATCTTTTCGTAACACCCAGTGAAGCCTTCATATATATATATGAGCTAATTTCAATCTAGGTAAAAATGGAAACTAAAGGAAAAATAAACAACTTACTGATGGATAAGACTTCAACATAGAAGAAATCACAATATATACGAAAGTTAGAAAGCATGGCCGGTGATTAAGCCGTAAGGCTAATGGCACTATCATCAACAGAATATTCCCATGGAATACTATCAAGAAGAAACTTCTGAAAAAGTCGAAAACTTCTGCAAAGAAGTACCTGTATTGAGAACTATGTAAGTGCCGGAGTTCATGGGAGGTATAAAATATTTAAGATTACACTGAGAGTGAACATACCACAAAACTCCAATATTTGGAGACAGATCCGGTATGGTAAGAATGAAGCCATAGGTTCTGCATAAACAAGCTGGAAATTTAGGACTGATCGCAATGATATATATACTAAACATTAAAATACAAGATTGAAAAGTAGCCCTTCCCACTATGCCAACAAGTTGTGTCACGTACATAGATGAATAAGGGAGAATAGAAAAAAGAACGACATATGTTGTATGATCAAATCATGTTCTTCAACTAAGCATAATAAAGTAAAATCTACCTCCTCCAAGAAAAGTGATTAATTGTCACCGCACTAATTCATCCAGAATCACAAGGTACTTCTTAAACACTGATGGTAAAAAACATGGATCATAATTTTTGGATAATAGACAAAAAAATTCACGCATACCGCGTAGCACAGCAATAAAAGCTATGCAAGTGGCTAAACTGGGAGAGAATGCTTTAACTCCCCAAGCTGCAAATTATTCTTTTTACTTCACATGAACAGCACTTTCCAACATTACATGAACAAATAACATTAATGTGGACCTCAAATTTTCCAAATTTTAAGAGTCCAAATGGCAGCAGATGTTTCTATAGAACTTCTAGATCATCCCATTTATATACACAATAACCCACTACTTCTGCAATTGCTTTGGAGTGATTTTAATGCTGTATAACTATCTTCAAATGATATCCAATAGATTCTTCATTAATTCTTGAGAAAGCACCCCCATAAGCAATGGTCATTACTTCCCCCTAAGCACAAAATGCTGGCAGCCACAATAATAATGACTAATGAGATACGTATATGACCAAAAGAAGTCTCTCAGACAGAAATATTGGTATAACCTAATTTGGATTCATAAATAGACAAAATATACAAACAAATATGGTGCTTTGTGTAACTTAAAAATGAATTGTAAAATATTTAAAGAAAACCTTTTGAACAGCTCCTGTAGACCACCATGCTGTTGGACATATATGCCACATAGTACTAAAACATAGGATGACCACAGCAAAATCCAGAAGAAAAAATGCAAAACTGGCCTCCATGAGAAGACATCCAGCACCCTTTGTTGATTCTTCACCTCCTCTTCTGAAAAACTGCTATCACTTGAAGAGAAATTGCCAACTTCAAGATTTTTCCTTTGCTGGAATAGTTTCCTAGGAGGAGCATCAGGACCATACCCCAATAACAATATCACCTGGAGAATAAGATAATAGATGTATCAATAGATAAATGATAAATTAAAGAAGACTACAAAGATTTGCAGAATATGTTGCAAATGCAATTAAATGGGTTCAAGCAAGAGCATACTGGGATAATAAGGATTGCAGGGTACAGAGACAAGTGCGTAGCCATGACCCATCCAAAAGCTGCCAGTGGAGCTAATCCTGTTGTCAGTACAGTTTCAACATTTGACAAAATATTAGCTGAAGATCATAAGCCAGTTGATATAAGGTGATAATGATGTGCTTAATTGATGCTTTTTTAATCTTTCATGATCCCCCAATAACGTAATTTCTTGCTGAATTCTTGCCAGCATTTCCAAGGCTCATAAATTCAATGGCAACTAGATGAAGGCTCATAAATGCAATGGCAATCATCACCAAAAAATACAGCTCATGCAAGCATGTAAAAATAAGAAAAAAGAAAACTAACGATTCTGGATGCAAGGCTCAAGTATGTCAGGTAAACCAGTGGAATTCTTCTAAAACATCGTCAGCTAACTTATTGTTAATGGCAAAAGGGATACAAGACATCAAAAAGCAACCGAAGACCAACAACCATTTTCAGGAGAGCAGAAAAGAATAGGCATAAAAAAAAATCATTGGTAAAATTGCTTATCAAAGTCTATTTGTATAAAAGCTGTCCTTCAGCTAAAAACTAAGAATCTACAGTCACTTCTCATAAGAAGCTTCCCCAAGAAGCGAAAAACAAACAGTTCTTTTCAATAAACACAGACAATATAGCTATACGTCATTTTATTTCTTTCAATATTAAGGACCCAATAATTCTTTAGCAGAAAATAACCAACAAGTGAGACACCAAAGAAACTTAAAAGAAGGCACAAGTCATTAGAGTCAATGAAATATCTGAAAACCCAGAAAATAAAAACCATATGTTGTTAGCTGCTTACGTTTACATGCTGCATAAAGCGATAACACAACCATCAAGTTCTCAATTGCAGATGTGGATAGACCAACGCATGCAACTATCGTGAAAGGATTCCATAAGTATACAAGAGCAGCGAAATCTCCTGAAGGAAGAGCCTCTGCAATTACAAGAATTTGCATTAAGTTCCAAAAAGATCTAATGCCTGACAAGGGAACTTTTAATATGAAATTATATACGATGATATGATCAGAACTTACCATGCATAATGATAATTGCAAATATGGTGTTTTTCAATAAAATATTTTTTCTAGAATGAGTGCTAGATATACAAATATAGTTTTATTTTATTTTTTTTTGGGTCACCCAAATACCAAACTAGCACAAGTCTTCAGTATCCATTTGTTAACAGAAACACACAGTTAGAGGAAATAATTTTATTTACATGTTTCAACACTATTTAGATAAAATTATGGAGTAATCCTTTCATTCAATAAATATATTCAAAATCTTAATGTTTAAACCACCTCCAATGCTTATTATTCCTTTTCTTTTCCATTAACAAGAGTAGATGCTGCGCATTTCTGGCCAAAATCAAGCTCACAATAATAAACTCACACAAATAACCAACTTTTATCAGATATAAATAACTTTTATAAACACGTTATTATGAAAGCAGTAAACTTTAAACCAAATCAAAACTTCATTCTTTCAATTTCAACCAATGTAACCTCCAGGCTCCAGATTTCAACTTAAAAAAGATATACCTAGACTACAGCACGATAACAACTTTTGCTTTCCTCAGGGTGAGCCCAATCATTGACCATTCAGTTAGGAGTTAAAACTATTGGTTCCTAATGATCACTGTGGTGTTCATTACCCCGCATTTTCTTCCACTTTTAATACACTCTCCAGAAGAAATGAAGAAAAACAAACCCAAGAGACAAATGTATCATTCCATCATCTGTAGCAAATTATTAATTAACATATTAAATTTGAACAAAATGATAACATGTACACAGCACACGCTAACAACCTGAATTTTCAGATAATTGATGAAGGCCAAGGATTTTTAAACTAGAACTGTATGCCGACTGAAGGCTTTCACCAGCAGCACGAATGAGCATTGCACTGATCACATCTGCAATCACAAAAACCAAACTATATCCAGAAATGAGTTGACTATTTACCGCTTAACTAACTACGCAATATACATCAGGAGAATAATAAGGATCCAGAACTAAATACACAAGACACATAAGAAGAACGAGAAGAAGAATTAGGATGAAGAACCGTGCCAATTGGATTCGAAAAGCAACAGAAATGAAAGGGAGAAAGGATGAGATGAGTTAGTTAAGAGTTAGTTACAGTTAGTTCCAATCTGTTATGATAGTTATGTTAGTTATGATCTAAAGCTTGCATCACAAGTAATGCAGCTCAGGGTATAAATATGACATTGTATCAGATGTAATTAGTTGAGCAATTCATTAGTCAAATACACCATTACTCTCATTTCATTTCTCTCTCTTTTCTCAACCTTTTGGCCCTGATACCTTTCATGGTATCAGAGCTTGAAGGTTCTATCATGGCGTCAAATTCATCATCTCAAATTTCTCAAAGTGGATCAATCTCGCAGTTTGTTGCACAGACATTTTCTAATCCTGTGGCTATCAAACTCGATGAAGAAAACTACCTTCCATGGAAACAGCAAGCCAAAGCCACCATTGAAGGTCATGATTTGGTCAAGTTCATCACAGATGAGGACATCCCTTAGAAATTTTCTTCGGTTGCAGATCAAGAAACTGGTGTTACCAGTGTTGAATATCGAAACTGGAAGAAGCAGGATGCACTACAGTAATCGTGGCTTCTAGCTTTTATGAGCACACCTTTCACTACAAGAATGGTAGGGTGTGAATTGTCTCATCAAATCTGGAAAAGATTGGAAGTGTTCTTTGCTTCACAGATCAAGGCTAAGGTGAGGCAATTGAAAACAAAGCTAAGTCACACAAAGAAAGAAGGTTCTATTAGTTCCTATCTGCTAGAGATCAAGAAATTGGTGGAATGCGTTAATCTCAGTTGGAGCTCCATTAGAAGAAGTTGATCAAGTTCAAGCCATTCTTGAAGGTTTAACAGAGGAATATGCACCATTCATTACTACAATTACCTCTCGAGAGAAACTAGTTTCAGTTGGAGAATTGGAAGCATTGCTCATGGCACAGGAAGAATGGATTGAAAAATTCAGAAAAGATGAAAATGTGGTTCAAGCTCAAGTGGCACAAACACAAAAGCAGAAGAAACACAGCAATAATCATCAAGAAGGACCTCGATTTGGTGAAAATCAAAGATTTCATGGTAGAGGCCAGCAAGCAGGCTTTCGTGGTAGAGGGAGATTTGGAAATAGCAAAGGCAGAGGAAGGTTTGGACAACTTGATAGACCAACTTGTCAGGTGTGTGGAAAAGTTGGTCACTCTACCATTGATTGTTGGCATAGATTTGACAGGCAGTACTCAAGTGCAGGACCTAGCAGTGTTGGTTTTAGACCTCATGCTAATCTCTCTCTAGCCACTCCTTCAACCATTTATGACCCAAACCGGTACCTAGATTCAGGAGCTACACATCACATGACTCCAGATGCCTCTCACCTCATTGATCAAGTTCCTTACAATGGTGGTGAGCAAGTCCTTGTTGGCAATGGTAAGGGTTTGCAAATTCATCAAGTTGGAAGTTCTATATTTAAGCCATTTTCTTCTTCTCATGCTTTTAAACTCAAAAACCTACTGCATGTACCTCACATTACAAAGAACTTGCTGAGTGTTTCTCAATTTGCTAGAGACAACAATGTTCATAGTAGTCAATCGCGGATATCTACACAGAGGCCGACCCCAAAACGCTTATAAGCGGGATAGCGGATAAGCTGGGCTATTTGAGAAAAAATATATAATTATTATACAACTTATATAACACATATAAATATTCAAAAATAAAAAATTATCTATAATTAAACTCATTCACATCAATGATGAAAAATTATAGTCCGTTCCATTGTCTAAAAACATGCAATCACCATTAATTCAATACATAAACATCAAGTCCTAAAGACAGCAAAACAAAAAAACACAGCACTATCAAATAGCATGAGGGCAGCAAAATATAAAAGAGTAAAAGACAATACCAAATCTAATGCATAAACAACAAATTGGTAAAACATTTGAAGTTTATTGTGATTGAGATGATGATGCTGTCATGGTTAAAATTTTAAATTACATAAACAAATAAATTTTATAATTATATAAGCAATTATAGTTCATAATAGTGAATAAAAAAATACCCAAACAAACGGAAGAGACATTGAAAAGATGAGTGGCAGCGGACCGTTGGGAAAAAAAAAGAAGAAGAGTAAAAATCAAAAAAAGAAAAGGGCCAAAAAAAAAAAATCAAAGAGGATAAAAATAAACTATAAAGATGACGGAGGAGAGATGAAGAAAGGAAACAGAGAAGAGAGGGAGGAGTATGGCCGCTGAGTCCAAGTCACGAATCGGGTCGCCGAATCGAGGCTTGCCGTCGGACACTGGTCGCCGAAAGTTGGAGCAGCGAGAGTAAGAAGAAAGGATGAGTCGGAGATCTCGAAAGGAAGGAAGTAGGATGAAGAACAGTAGAATATTAAGGGCAATGGGGTTCTTCACGGCAGCAACAAAAAGTGGCCGCGAAACCGCGATTTGAGCCTCGAACTGGCGCAATTCGCGGCCACGATAGCCGCACCTGCAAAACGCAACCCGACCGCCGTCCTTGTCGCGGCCACCCTCCACAACACGACGCGACAGCGCCGCTATAGCGCGCAATTGACTACTATGACAATGTTTACTTTGAATTTCATCCTAACTCCTGTTCTGTTAAATCACAGGATTCCAAGGAGACACTTCTCCATGGAACCATTAAGAATGGATTGTATTCCTTTGGCCCTGTGCAATTAGTGGTTTCTGCCCCCAATTCCTTTTTGGCTTCCACCAGCAGTGATGCAACTTTCAAGCTCTAGCACTTAAGGCTTGGTCACCCCTTTGCTGATGTAGCGTCTAGAGTATTGAAAGCTTGTAATCTACCTTTTCATGTCTCAAATTCTGTTTGTTCTTCTTGTTGTATGGGCAAGTCCCAAAATCTACCTTTTTCACACTCTTACCACATTGTATTCTGCTCCTCTAGAATTGGTATACTCTAATGTTTGGGGTCCTGCTCCCCTTCCTTCAATAAATGGTCATCGCTATTACATTCATTTTGTTGATGCTTATTCTAGATTTACCTGGATTTACTTGATGCATAGCAAATCTCAAGTTCATTCTATCTTTTTACATTTTAAGAAAATGGCTGAACCCCAACTTGGCATTAAATTAAAAGCAATCCTAACTGATAATGCCAAAGAGTTTACATGTCTATCTACTTGAAATCTCAAGGCGTCCTGCATAGATTTTCCTGCCCATATGTTCATCAACAGAATGGAACAGCTGAAAGGAAGCATAGGCACATCATCACTATGGGGTTAACACTTCTTGCTGAAGCTGGTTTACCTTTATGCTACTAGGGTGAAGCTTTTGTCACTACAACTCACCTGATCAGTCAGTTGTCCACACCCTTGTTGAAGTACTTATCTCCCTTTGATAAGCTCTTTCAGAAGCCATCTGATTTTGGTACGGTAAAAGTCTTTGGTTGCTTATGTTTTCCACACACTAGGCCTTATCAGAAACACAAGCTGTCTTTTAGATCTAAACCATGTGTTTATTTGGGTTTAGCACCTCAATATAAAGGGTACAAGTGCTTATCTCGAGCTGGCCGCGTGTTTATCACTAGACATGTCATTTTTGATGAATTGTCTTTTCCCTTCAAAGATTATGCTACTAGTTTTCTGTTGCCTCATGACCTTGCAGGTTCAGATTCTACACCCTCTGCTGTGCCTGCTATTCGTGTCCTTCCTAAGCATCATCTTAGAACATCTCAAGTGCCAGCTACTCCTGCTTCTGATCAGCTTTGTTCTCATAATCCTACTTCATCACAAGCTGCTGCCCCAATAATAGTTACTGCACCAACACGTGCTGCTGCACCAAAATCTAAATCTGCACTAGCTCCACTAGTGCCTCTTGTCACCAATGATCACAACATGACAACAAGGGCCAAGGTTGGGATTAGGAAGCCAAAGGTGTACACTGTCTCTCTGGAGCCAAAATCTACCAAACAAGCTTTGTCTATTCCTCATTGGAAACAAGCCATGGATGAAGAATATGCAGCTCTAATGCGAAACCACACTTGGGAGCTAGTTGAATTACCCCCTAACGGAAATGTCATTGGAAGCAAATGGGTGTTTAGAACCAAGTTTAATCCTGATGGCTCAATCCAGAAATACAAAGCTCGATTGGTAGCTCAAGGTTTCAACCAAAGGCAGGGGTTTGATTATACTGAAACTTTTAGCCCTGTGGTTAAACCAACCACAATCAGGTTGATTCTCTCACTAGCTTTAGCAAAAGGCTGGTCAATTCGTCAAATTGATGTCAATAATGCATTTTTGAATGGTGATTTGCTTGAAGATGTCTTTATGGTACAGCCTCAAGGGTATGAAGCTGGAAATAGCAATTTGGTTTGCAAGCTCACAAAAGCCTTGTATGGCCTTAAGCAGGCACCAAGAGCATGGCTCTTGAAGCTTTCTTCTACCCTCCATTAGCTTGGATATAATTCCACTAAATCTGATGTGTCCCTCTTCACCAAGGTTACTGCTTCTTACACCATCTATATACTGATTTATGTGGATGACATCATCATTACAGGAAGCTCAAATTTGGCTATAGCCACTCTTATTCAGCAACTTAACATAGCCTTCTCCTTAAAAGACATGGGGTGCCTTAATTATTTTCTTGGTATTGAGCTCATCAGAACTTCTCAAGCCAAGTATATTTAGGATTTATTGGTCAAAGCTAATATGGCTGATTGCAAACCTTTGCCCACTCCTATGGTTTCCACCATGAAACTCTCAGCAAGTGCTGGTTCTCCATTTGAGGATCCAAGCTTATATAGAAGTGTTGTTGGTAGTCTCCAACATGTTACTATCACTAGACCAGAATTGGCTTTCCCTGTCAACAAGGTTTGTCAATTCATGCAATGTCCTATGGACTCTCATTGGAAGACTATGAAACGCATCCTCGGGTATTTGAGGGGCACCAAAACTCTTGATCTCCACCTACAGAAACCAACTTCTTTGCAGATTGGGGCTTGGATCTTGATGATAGGAAGTCCACAGCTGGGTTTTGTGTTTATTTGGGTCAAAACTTGATCTCATGGTTTTCCAAGAAGCAACACTCCGTATCTAGAAGCAGCATTGAGGCTAAGTATCGAGGATTAGCTTGTCTTGTTGCTGAGCTCCTCTGGATTCGTTCATTGCTATCTGAATTGCATATTTCTCTCCCTATTGCCTTAGTCTACTGTGATAATGTAGGCGCTATCTTACTTGCGGCTAACCCAGTCCTTCACTCCAGATCAAAGCATTTTGAGCTGGACCTTCACTTTGTTCGTGATCATGTTGCAAAGGGGCGAGTCAGAATTAGCCATATACCTGCTGATGTTCAGATAGCAGATATCCTCACCAAAGCAATTTCATCATCGAAGTTCATTCAATTTCGCAACAAACTCAGCATTGCAGATTTCCATACATTGAGTTTGAGGGGGGATGAAAGGGAGAAAGGATGAGATGAGTTAGTTAAGAGTTAGTTACAGTTAGTTCCAATCTGTTATGGTAGTTATGTTAGTTATGATCTGAAGCTTGCATCACAAGTAATACAGCTCAAGGTATAAATATGACATTGTATCAGATGTAATTAGTTGAGCAATTCATTAATCAAATACAGCATTACTCTCATTTCATTTCTCTCTCTCTTTTCTCAACCTTTTCTCAACCTTTTGGCCCTGATACCTTTCAAGGAATCAGGATGATCAAATGTAACTATCATTAAGTCCTACAGTAGCCATAAATCAATAGCACGTTAGGTTTTCCATTTGGAAGGCTACAAACCACAGTTTGGGCAAAAGCTCCTCTACAGTATCTTTTGCCCAAACCATGCTTTTGAAATTTCAAACGGAAATCCAAAGCTGCTATAAGCTGTGCAAGGAGCAGCAGTGAAATCACAGTTTTCTCATTTAAAAGAAGAACATTTTCTTTTACCTGCAATCAAGGAAAACACCAACAAAATGCCAAACATGTTTTGACCCAAAATAAATAAAGCAACAACAATTAACAAGGATTAGGGCATAAATAAACAACTGGTTGAGCACCAAATCCAAGTAAAAGGCAAAGAAAGTTACCTGCATAGAAGATTATCAGGTTGTCCTTCAATTCTGCGCCAGCAGCAACGAAATCTTCAAGCTCATCACTCAATTCAAATCAAGCAACAAAAGAAGAAAAAAGTGACGATGCAGTACAATAGACAGTACCTGGTAACTGTTAGAGGACCGAGAAGTGTCAACAACAAAGGAGAACCATGGTACATTGATCCGGCATAGGGCGACATCGATGACTGCTTCAGCCAGTAACCCTCAGCAACTGCGAAAACAGAAATTGAGGTCAAAGCGATTAGGGATCCAATGGGGAAAAAATTGATGAAGAGTGTGGAATTCGGAGTAGCGTACGGCGGCGGAGGCTGGTGAGAGGGGTGGAGACTTCGGGGCGAGAAGAGAGGTTGAGGTTTCCGGGGAAGTACACGAGGATCAGCCTCAATGTGACGGAGCCAATCACCCACATCCAGAACCACTGCAACTTCTTCTTCTTCGTCATCTTCTCCCTCCCTCTCTCTCTCTCTCTCGATTTGATGATCCTTGTGGTGCGGTGTGTAGCCACTGCACGGTAAGC
Organism: Pterocarpus macrocarpus; assembly: GCA_031439585.1. Classification (NCBI taxonomy): domain Eukaryota; kingdom Viridiplantae; phylum Streptophyta; class Magnoliopsida; order Fabales; family Fabaceae; genus Pterocarpus; species Pterocarpus macrocarpus. The sequence goes on along the minus strand of CM062513.1, from coordinate 39,220,899 downwards.
TTCTTCAGATCGGAACTCACTGGTTTTTGGGACTGTTTGGGGTTTTTTTTCCTTTTTCCGGAAGACGACTCTGCCTTCTACTGAAACGACTTCGACTGGGCTCCTACGACGGCGACGGTGCAGGTATGGCAGCGATGACGTAGGCTTTGTTGGCGGTGGTGTGGGCGACTGAGCGGCGCGGGCGCGGTGGTGAGAAGGAGCAAGTCACTAATGGGGGTTCTGTAATTAGTATTGGGCCGTGTTTGGGCCTCAGGGGGAAGGGAAAAGCGTGGTCCGCGTAGGGTGCTTGCACTGACTTGTTTCCGCCCTTTTTGAAGGAAACTGATGCACGCAAAGGCTGGGTTCAGTCGACAAAAGGCAGTGTGCCTTTGCAACAGTGCACCGGGAGGAGATTAAGGCTATGTTTGGATTGATGGAAAGATATGGTATGGAGTGGAAAAGAATGGAATAACTAAATATTCCATTGTTTGTATTTGAAAAAATTAGGTGGAATAGAATGGGAGAAGATGAAATACTTTTCATCCCACTCCATCCCATCTCTTTACTTTTTTTATCTCCCATTGGGGGCTTTTTTACTATTTTAAATTAAAAAATATATTATTTATATATATACATTTTTTTACTAAAATGTCCTTTTTTTTTTTATTGCAGTGAATTTGATTAATGCTGGATTAAATTTATTATTGTGCAAATTTATTTCATATGAATAGAATTCAATTTATGCTAAATCGAATTCAATACTATTTATGTGAATAGTATTGAATTCGATTTTTCCTTCATCGAATTCAAAATAGCCAAAAGCATTTAGGGTGGATTGTAGTATTTTAGGTATATGGTGGACTTAATATAATTAAATGATCAAAAAGTATGATTATCATCACAAATAATTACTAATCACACATAGTGTCGTAAAGAAAATCGAATCCACTATAGATCGAAGTTCATCCTAAAATATAACAATAATTAGATTTTATTCTCTATTAAAGTTGTAAAGTAATGAATGAGAATAACATCTAGATCAGTCGTTAGAGATTTAATAGTCATATATTTAATATTTAAAAAATTCATACTTTTTATTTCTTTGTATGCGATTGTGGATATATATATATATATATATATATATATACTCACAATTGCATACACAGAAATAATAAGTATGAATTTTTTAAATATTAGATATGTGGCTATTAAGTCTCCAACGACTGATTCAGATATCATCCATATTCATTTCTTTACAGTTTTGATAGAAAGTAAAGTCTAATTATTGCTATATTTTAGGATAGTCTCCTACTACAAGAGACTGGCGCACACACACAAGAAGTCATACTTATTTGATAATTAACCATACTTTTTGGTCATTTAACCATATTAGAACCACCAGCGACTTAAAATACTATAGCCCACTCTAAACTCTACCCTAAACACCCCTTTGACCATTTTGAATTCGATGCAGGATAAACCGAATTTAATATTATTCATATAAATATTGTTGAATTCGATTTAGGATAGATCGAATTCCATTTGTACGAAATAAATTTGTACAATGATAAATTCGATTCAGCCTTAATCAAATTCACTATGGTCCAAAAAAATAGGATATTTTGGTAAAAAATGTTAAAAAAGCATATATACGTAAATAATATATTTTTTAATTTAAAATAGTACAAAAATAGGACATTTTTTATTTCATTCCATCCTTTTAAAATCCAAACAATAGAATGACACTTTGATTCCATTCCATTCCACTTCACTCTACTCTATTTTATTATATTCCATACCATTCCATCTCTCATTGATTATCCAAACATAGGATCGTGTTTGATCTCTGGAGTAGAGCTCCTTGTCCTTCCCCCCCACCCCCGCATAGATGGGGTTCTCCCCACTCCTTCGGATTAAAAAAAAAATGGAAAGGAAACTGAGTTAACCTGGTTCAAACTAGTTTAACTTGCAGGTTATATTCTAGATTTTTGTGAGCTGATTTTTAAGCCAACCCAACCCACCATTTTGATGAGTCGAAGTAGGTTGGCTTGCAAGTTAACACACTTTGATAGATTTTAATGTGTTCAAAATAAAGTAAATTACAATCATATATTCAGCTTCCTAAAATTAAAGCAAAATTAAATTATAATCCAATGCTATTTTTTAAGAAAACAATGACCTTTTTTTTTGGGATATGGCATATGATTTATTCAACCTTGAGAATCAACAAGTAACAAGCTAACAATTTCCTCGGATGGATCTTCAATCCATACTTTAGAGCCACCACAAAATGCCAAATTAGCAAATGTATTTGCTACTTGATTACAAATTTTAGGAACAAGACAACAATCAAAACCAGCAAACCAAGAAGCATACAGAAAAATATCTCTCATAATAGATCCATTATATGATAAATCTTCGGATCGCTCCTTGAGCCTTCTGTACACGTTCTTAGCAACTTTTTATAAAACAATGACTTTTTTTTTAATTTTCATTAAAAAATAACAATTTTATTATAAAATTTAGTTTTGAATTTAATACATTATTAGTGAAATTTTTTTTTAACATAAACACCTAATCATATATTATCATATCAATAAAAATATTTAACTAATCATCTACTATTTTAAAGGTCGTATAAATAGAAATATGTGATTAGATAATAATAAAAAATATTTTTATGCTATCAGTATATTAAAATTAATCTTTTTAACTATATTAAAACTCAAAAGGTAGAATTTTATCGGCTAAGTGTTTCTACTTAACTTGAATACCTATGATTTTGATAAAAATAAATAAATAAATAAAACGCATATATTATTTGAAAACCATCTACTAATAATTATTCAATAGAAACCCTCCAAAAAAAAAAAAATCAATAGAGGTTAGGGTCTATATATTGATAGAGTTATACGACACCAATCTCTATGTGAGAAGTATTTTAGTTCATTTTTTATCTACGGTAATTCCTATGTGAACACAGACTTACACAATATAATTAAATTTTATTAGTAATAATATTTAAGATTTTTTTATGAGTGTCCCAAAAGTATGGGTTAAGAAATATTTTTCAATCATTATTAAATATTTTTAGTTACTGAAAAAATAATAAATACCTTTTGAGTTTATTAATATATCCACTTATGCATTTTCCATTTAATACTTAATGTTTTTAATTTATTAATTGGTACTCTTGAAATACATATTATCAAAAGTTTAATATAAAATCAATGAGATATCTGATAAGATAAATTGAATTGTATTTTGTTCTATTTCTAGCCTTAGGTGTAACAGATAAAATCAATGGCCTAGCCTGTTGCAGAGTTTTTGGCTGCCAGGACTAACCTCCCAAGCCACCTTAGAATCACGGGTACTGGGGAGTCCAAGCAAGTGTTGAATGAGAATGGAGACAGGCTCGCTGGTTTTGTTGAGGCATTGAACCTTCCCTTTGAGTTTCATCCAGTAGTTGACGGACTTGAAGATGTGAGGCTTTGGATGCTTCATGTGAAGGAACGTGAGAGTGTGGCTGTGAATTGTGTTTTCCAGCTCTACAAGACACTGTATTAGGGGAACTCTTTATGTATTAAGTCATTTAAGTTAACTGATAGAGGTGGTTAGATTTACCATAACTAGAGTTAGTTAGAGTTAGTTGCTAGTATACTATAATTAGAATTAGTTGCAGCTACTAGCAACAGAACAGACACTTGTATATACAGATTGGAAGCACTGTACAGAACAACTAACTCTAACTAACTCTAGTTATGATAAATCTAACCAACTCTATCAGTTAACTTAAATGACTTAATACATAAAGAGTTCCCCTAATACACTGCATGCAGGATGGGAATGGAGGGACACTGAGGGATTTTCTCGACCTCATGCGCAGCACGAATCCTACTGTTGTGGTCAAGAAGCTGAGCACAATGAGGGCAGGTTGGAAGCAAGAGTGTGCAATGCTTTGAGATATTACTCACCTGTGTTTGATTCAATTGATTGCGGCGACCTTCCACAAGAGAGCACGGGGAGTACCAAGGTGGAGGAACATCATTGCTTGTGAAGGAAGGGACAGGTTGGAGAGGAATGAGAGTTTTGGGAACTGGAAGAGGATGATGGTGGAGCAGGGAGGGTTCAGATGCATGGGAGTTAGTGAGAGAGAAATGATTCAGAGCCAGTTGCTTTTAAAAAGATGCACTCTTGTGAGAATTACAATGTCAAGAGGCAGGAGATATTAAGGTATAAAATCATTTTTGTGTCTTCCAACAATTTAAGTATTTGGAAGAGATAATTCATGATATAGTATCAAAATTTTTATGAATAAGTGGTTTTGAGTTTGATCCTTATTTGCTGCCATTGTTTTAAATAAAGTTGAATTTTAGTACAAGATAAGATAGGCTTGTATATAGTCCACCGTACAAGCCCAAAAGAAACTCTCGTGTGAGAGAGTATATTAAAATATAAAACTATTCATATGCCTTCCAATAAATAAATGGAGCCATAGCACTAATTTTTGGGTGGCTTGACCAACCTCTATATACAGTCTCAGCATGGGAATCAGTTGATCCTTTGAGACCTTGATTTGCACAATTTGCACAAGGATTTTCTTTTCATTCTTTGTTGCAGATATGATTTGCTAGTTCAAAAAGCAGTTGGCGCAATTTGTATGAATACGACTATACTGCTTTCGGTTTTTTATTTTATAGTCCACATTTCTAGATATATCGAGATACATTTTGAGTCAGTTTCTGATCATTGTTTTATTCTTTATGTAAGCTAAATTCTTTCTTATGCCATGTAATTGCAAAAATTTGGTCATATTATATGTGAAAGTGAAATGAATTCAGTGATTTGTGTCTACCTGATCTCTTTATAGTATACATCCCTATTAGAAATTAGTAATTTCTATAGTACTCTCTTAATTTAATGGGATTACAAACACTTCCTATGTGACCCAATAGTTACAAAATATGTGTTTTAATGAATGCCTATATTAATCCTCATGTGTAAATCCTAGTTACCCATCAATTTTGCAATTTAACCCACAATTAATATTTAAAAAAGTTAAAATAATTTCCAAGCAACCCCTTTCTCTATGACTGAATCTACGCAGACGCTTCCTCTTCCAGCATCATAATGTATTCAAGTGACGTTGTACGTCATGAAGCATGAGGATCCTCTCAACAGAATGAAGATTCTGGAAGGCCAAGTCATATATACCACCGAGAGTGCAAGCTAGTCACGTCCATTGAGAGAAGTTTGTTGCTAGTTCCGTATTTCGCGGATCTGATAAGATCACGCTATTATTCACACCATTGTACATAGCACACACCTTACACCAGATACATGCTTATACTTGTACTATATATACGTCATTCATGATTAGAATATCGAAAAGTGAATGAGAATTCAAAACCTTCAGAATATCCATTTTTCTTTTATCCTTAATAGTACGAAACCATAGATGACAAAAGCTTACAATTGCTTTTGGATTCAATTTTAAGTTCCAAAATTACCACAATTCTTTTTAGCATAGGACTGTCATCTTGTCTTTTATCATATCGTATCCATTATCGTTGTCATCCATAAAATTTTCGAAGGAAGCTCTCATTATTGGTCTTGATTTGATTTGTTCATGATTTTAGTTAGAGCTAAGAGGGGCAAATGAGAGATTAGCAGTAGTTTTATTAGCGGCATTGTATATGAGCGTGTTAATGGAAACATGAAACTGATTTAATCCTATTAAAAAAAATAAAAACATAAAACTGATCTTCAAAAATTCTCGGAAGATCAACACAAAGTCAGGGACGCAATATCAATAGAAAACCCATCGACACTCGACAGCAGGGGTTAATGGAGAAAGAGGGTTAATTGAAAATTATTTTAATTTTTTAATTAAGGAATTTGGGGTTGAATTATAAAATTGATGGAATAATTGGGACTTACACATAAGCAATGACATAGATATTTATTAAGAGGGCATGCAACCCTTTCAAATTAAGAGGGTACCATAGAAATTATCTTAGCAGATATTCATATATTTGTTACTCAATTTGTAATTACTTTACATTTTTAAGCAAATTACTTACTCTGGTACTTCTATCAAACATTTCACCCTGTAAATTTTAAATCGAAAGTAGCAGCAGCGTGTGCATGTTATTGAGTATCAGACTAATGCAGGTTTTAACAACCAAGGTAACTACAAATTTATATTCTATTCTGAACGGGATCGTTTGCTGCGCTTGTATGTAACGTGGCCCTTTCAGTGCAGTCGTTAATTTTTCTAAGGAAATTAAGAAGTCAAATTTCATAATGTAGTGAATCGGTAGAAGCCATGTTATCAGATAAACAATGATTACATAATGCTCCAATTTAACAAGCAGGACAGAAGGAGAGATAATTTACCAAATTACCAGATATTTTGTTTCTGGGATGTGATGTGTGCTTTGTGGCTTCCAGCCACGGGATGCATTATATCTAATCATTCAAAGCAAAATAGACATGAGAAAGAAAATTTTACACAAAAGTTATTGTCAGATGGAATAGGACCAAATCATTGTCTGTTACACTAGAGTATTGCCCGAAAGGCATATTTATAAACATAAATTGAAGAGTAATTTTCAAAAATTTTAGAGGGCAAAGATTCATATAGTTCTTGCCTCAGCACAACCAATAACTTGTCATCTACCAGTGTGAGGCAGATTATTAGCTGTCATCAACGAAATGGACCCAAGAATTTGCTTTGTCCGTGGCTTTTGTGTGGTTACTTGCCTCAGGTATAAAGCACTCCATTCTGTACTATCTGCTAGAAATGTGGTAGATCTATGTTGTAATCTCATGGGACTGCGATATCATTAATTTCAAATGTAAGTGAATGGGAATGGCATTTTCTTTGGACAACAGTTGCAAAACGACATAGATATGTAGAATAGAATACATCCTTATCTGATATAAGGTCAGTGTTGTAAAGGTGTAATTATCAAAGGCAATAAAAGAGAGGCTTTACCTTGTGATGAAAATAATTCTTTCACTTTATGCTAGGATAGATGTGAAAAGTAGTTCTTCATATTTAGAGTCAATAGATTTTGGATAATTAAGACAAAAAAAAAAATAAAAATGTGACAACAATTAAAAGCAATAATGCTATACATACACTTACACTCATTTTAATTTACATTTTACATTTTAGATTTTTTTTATCATCTTATTATAGTTAAACTTACATAAATTTTTTCACACTTACATATTAATTTTACCACATAAGTATAAAACACATTTCTAAAGAAAAAAAACATGTAACTAGAATTCTTAAATTAGAGGGTTAATTTTAATTAATTACAAATCTTTAACTTTATGTTATGTGCAATTTACTTTTTGAACTTTTTTTTTAGCAATGCTATTTACCTCTACCAACATTTGGTTGGTTCAAGTGATTCGGTATTTATTCTCCTGAAATAAGATTTTTGGTTCGAGTCTTATGAATGAAAAAAATAACGCTGAAAGAGTTTTATCTTTATAATAGATTAACCCGACTCGAAATAGATTAGTAAGAGTTCACTGAACTTTTGAATACCAATGATTCATACCAAATGCTATTTATCAGTATAGCCTATTGGAATGTGTAACTCCCCCTGCTTCAATCCTAGTTTAATTAAAATTAATCATAGAGTTTAGTAGTTAAGATAAATTATACTGATTATAAAGTTAATAGAAATAAATTATATTTTTGTTTTCAATCAGAATTTGTAATGGTAATAAGTTCACTATACAAAAGTACAGTTCTGTTATTTTGGCATTAGGTTTTTTTTTTAGATATCATTGGCAGACACTTGGGAAATTACAAATAGATAACTTGCAATTTCAATTGTGTTACTCATAAATCTGTTTGTGTAAAATATAGACTTATAATTATTTTATTGGTAAATTTAGTGAAACAATATCACATTTATTATTAGTTACTTTATTCCTTTGATTATATTTACCAAAACTATAACTAAAATTATCTCAATTGTTTACATACTAATTCTAAGGTGTCTAAAATAGTGTCTAAATTATAGGTTAAAAATATATTTCTCTTAGAAATATAAGAAGATAAAATTTAGTGAAACAATATCATATTTATTATTAGTTGCTTTATTATGTTAATTATATTTACCAAAACTATAACGAAAAATATCTCAGTCGTTTACATATTAATTGTAAGGTGTCTAAAATAGTGTCTAAATTACAAGTTAAAAATACATATTTCTCTCATAAATATAAGAAGATAAAATGTCAGCATGGTCAGCAGGTAAGTAGAGACACATTAGCCAGCAGTATTGAAAATAACACTCAACCCCACCTCGCATGAGCTAGGGATAAAAACTAAAATTTGACACATAACAAATAACGTATTTGTTTCTATTTTTATATAATTAATTTTAGATAAAATTAATTTTGTTAAAATTAATTTAATTAAAATTAATTTTGAGATAAAATTATTTATCTCAAAATCAATTCTAAATATAAGAATTGATTTTGATTTCTAAAATTAAAACAACATCAAAAATTGATAAAATTAATTTTGGGATTAAAACCAATTCTAACAACCTAAAATGTGGATCTAAATATACTAAAAGGCACTACGTAGGGTGGATTGTCATCAAACTCTCACAACCGCTCCCCCAAAAAAAATTATGGCCTTTTTTTTTAAATAAAATATAGTTCATTTATTATCTTACTCAACTTTTGTTATTATATATATAGTCTAAACTTGAAGTACTTTAAAAAAAATAATTAAGTAAAATCAAATTACTTTCTAGTTACTTGGAGATAACTACGAAAATCGTGTAAAAACAAAAAATCTGCGTAATTAACAATTCTGTTCCGTGTTTACCGTTTTGATTCTAGTATTTGCCGTCAATGTCTGCATCAATCATTTTAAGGAGGAAACGTAGCTACAAGATATGTCGTCTTTGTCCATCTCTCCACTTTTTGCCGTCACCACTCATACGATGAGAGAATTTTCATAAAGAATTAAGATCAGGGAGCAAGTTGAGGACTGATGAGCTTTCATTGGTCATTGTATTCGGATATTTTTTGGTTATGAATGGTGAGGTGAAACTCTGAAAGATATTTTGTCTTATGGCTAATGATTATTGATGCGAACTATTTTAATTACCCTGCCAAACGAACCGATGTTACAGTAGACGTAGAGGGACAATTAAGTTAAATCTGCGTTTAATTAAATTTATACGTAAGTGAAAATATAAATCTTATATCATTGAAATTAAAACTTGTGGTTTTGTGTACAACAGATAGAAGCAAGTTTCACATTAGGAAAAAAAAAAAATGTAAGCAAGTTTAAATTCTCGTGACCAACTAAATATATAAACAATTAGATTTATTTTGATTCAGATTCTTTTGTGAAATTTTTATTCAAATTAAATTATAACAATAATTAATATAAATGATTTAATTTTGATATATTGCTTTCATTCAATTATAAATTTTCAAATCATTAATTTCTTTTTCATTTTTATGGTAATTACTTAAAAAATTATTGACATAATATATATATATATATATATAGAGAGAGAGAGAGAGAGAGAGAGAGAGAGAGAGAGAGAGAGAGAGAGAGAGAAAGAGTTGATATTATAAAAAGATTTATGATAATATTATTAAAATTAAATTCTTATTTAAAATGTAAACTTCTGTAATCTAATATAATAATACATAATTAATCTAAAATTTAAGAAAGGAATTAATCTCTATAGTTAATCAAATGACTCTAGAACCGTCCGTCTTTCAATTTCAACTCATAATTCATTTGTCTTTTTTCCTTTATTGATGGAACATAATTCAATAATTAATGAATAAGTATACATTATATCCTTCTCATCTAGTCACCTGGAGCTTAGATTTAATTTTGACTCAAATTCTCTTTTGTGAAACTTTATTCAAATTCAACTATAATAGTAATTATTTGAAGGATTTAGTTTTGACACATTATTGTGATTTAATGTCACATTATTAGAATATTTGATTCTTATAATAACTATTTTAAAAATTACAAATGTAATAATCTATGGTTGATTAATAGTATCAAATTTTTTAGTAACAGTATATTAAAATTGAATTTTCAATAAAATCTACCAACATATAGTTGGTTTAAGTAATTCAATGTTTGTTCCCAACTAACTCTCTGCGAAAATTTTACCCCATAGTATGCCGACTTATCTCCAACCAAATTATTTGAATTTTAGCGAACTTCAAATATTGGTAATTTAAACGAAAAAATCTTGTTAAAATGTAAACTTTAATAATAATAATAATATACTTAAACTAAAAATTAAGAAATTAATTAAGGCACCATTTGGTATGTCTTTTACTATAAGTTTATAGTATAAGATTTAATAATATAAGAATTGATAATATATGTTCTATATTATATAAGTTTTTGATATTATCTAACATTAGGTGTGCTATATATGTTTATACAAATATATCTTATTTGTTAATAGGGATTGACTCATTTAGTTGACCTTCTGCTCATGCATTATCGTGACTTGCTCTAGATTGATATGAGTCTTCCTCTTAGCATAATTTTTTAATAAAAAAATAATTTTATTCTATTCAATGTTATTGTGCAAATTATCTCACAATTATTGATTTTGAAATAAATAATTAAATTTTATATAATCTAACAAAAAGTATCTTTTTGTTAGAAATATAATAAAGGTACTAATATTTGTTAAAATAAGTAATATTAGAGCACAAAACTAGAAAATAAGAACACATAGAAAGAGATATAAAGGGTACGTCCCTAAAGGGTTTATTTTTACTCTACCTGAAGCCTCTCTCAATTGGGTAAGAGTACAGAACAAAAAATAAAATAAAATACAAATACTCAACGGTTCTAACTTCCAAGTCTATATTCTAACTTAATACTACAAGAATATCTACACATGTAACATCTTAACGTATAAAGACTTCTCAAGAGTTTTATTCAGACTTTTATCTCAACTAAAACACACATATAGGCACTCTAACTTTGAAATTAATACTCTTATGTAGGTTTTATCAAGTCTTATGGAATCCGATAAGTTTATCCGATAATTATAAAATAAAAAAAATAAGCAAATCGAATTAATAATTTATTTTATTTTATCACAGGTCACATTTAATATATGATAAAAATATATCATATATTATAAATTTATATAACAAAACAAACAGGCCTACTCTAATTAATCAAATGACTTTACAACTGTCCATCTTTCGATTTCAACCTACAATTCATTTGTATAGCTTCCATTATCAGTAGTTTAATTTCATCAACCATTCACTAGCTGCATAAATATATATCATCCTTCTCATCCAGTCACCTGGAGTCCTCTCCCTGATCCATTTGGCATTTGGACAACCTTATTTTGTGACCCCATGGACCAGTGCCCTTAAGCCAGCAATACCGACCAACGTGCTATCGAGATGATTCATAACCACGTCACTTATTTTTATGCTGATTTGCACGACTAGTTTTTGTTCTAGGATTGTTTCCCACTTTTTTTATAGTGGCTTTGAAAGTTCTCGAATTCAAGGGGGTTACAAACCCGAACCACAGAAGGATTTCGTTCGTATCTTCTTTTTTTTTTTTTTTTTGTAGAAATACGTACGTACAACGTAGTTGTTGGATGATGGGAATGTTTTCTTGCTTAAATAAATAATGTTATCTGCGTTCAGCAAAACAAGATGTGGTGTATTATTTAATTAATTGAAATGTACGGAGAAAAATGGCCATGGTGTATGGGGCTGGTTGTGTAATGTAAGTTTTGTACCTATCTGCTTTTTGAGTTGCTTAGTGAATTGTAGAATATATAGAGGCCGGTGCCGATTCAGAATATGAGGACGATAATAGTTTGAAAAGGACAAGAGGGGGGATGGGGGTGCTGGAATAGGGAATTAAAGTGGACTATAAATCTGATAAGTAAAGGGGGATCACACAATTTAGTGTTACCTATATATATATATAAAGAAATGATTCTTGCTTATCCAAGAAATTTTTTTTTATCAATTTTAAATTTTTTTATTTTGATATAAATGTAAATGTATGTAAGCTTCATCCATAATCATATATTTAAAAATGTTCATAACTAAAAGCAAGGGCTCTAAAGATTCTAACGCCAAACTGCTGAATAAGTTTTCCATTTTTTTTTTAAAAAAAAAAAGAAAACTAATATAGATGTTTCGTAAACCCTAGATTCACGTAGGTTTTTTCTTTCTTTCTACACAAAGCACCATGTTAGTGAGAAAGTAGACCTACACACTCAAACCCCTCTCTAAATGAAGGGCCAAAAAATAGAAGGGCTGGAAGTTACTCATTTAGGTCTAATAGTTAAAAGTCTAAATACCCTTCATGCTGTGATTTTAATGCACATTTTACTGTATTTATCTAATTAAAAAATTAATTTTAATATATTATCTATATAAAATATTTTATTTTATTAACGAACCATATTTTTTATATAATTTATGAAATAATTATGGTAAAGAATTAAATATTATTAATAATGTAACTATACACGGATAGAAATTTTAATAAAATAATTTTTATAGTATTAATATTAAGTATATTAAAATTAGCTTCAACTAAAATGTACATTTGATGGTGGGTTCACGTTGAAAACTTTTTCAGGTTTAATGCTACCAAAAGGACATTTACGTCACTTCAGAAGCTAACACTTATAAAATTTAATTTATTCAAATACGCCATATATACGACGACTACATCTTTTCAATTTTCATTTTTAATCTAAAATTCAAGACTTTCATTCACCACACAGGTCACGTCTTGCAAATTACCTAACAAAAGATAGACATCAATCGTTGTGAAAACTAGCCTGACATGACCATATCGTAGAATATTCAATGACATTGAGTCTTGATTAACAATGTTGATTTTCCAACTCATTCACTCTAATTGTTGTGAGAATGCGATTAGTCCAAATTAATTCAACTTCAGCATATAAAAACACCAGCCACATAAAAAAGTATCGATAGGATAATCAGAATTTAAAAATGTAAATTTACTGTAATTTCAAAAGATAGATAGAAAAACAACTGTTAATCTTCCTTCGAGTAAAAACTTACTTTAATTTTTAATTTTTAAAAGATATAAATATTATAATTTAATTTGTATACATTACACTATTATCTAATCAAATTTTCTTATTTGTATGACTTTTAATATATGTGAGAATTGAACATATTTATTGAAATAGTAATATATGATTAGATAATAATATAAAAAAATTTTCTATTGTCAATTTATATAAATCCCTTAAATATTTAAATCATTTATAAATGTTATCCTTTAATATGACTACTTTAATTCTTTATATATATATATATATATATATATATATATATATATATATATATATATATATTATTCTTTCTTCAATTAACGTAATTTGTGCGCTGATATATCAAATAGTGTCCAATTATTGTATTTATGGGTATCTTTGAATAATTTTGTTAATAAAAATTCTTTTAAAATAAAATAATAATAGAACCGAAGGCGACACAACTTTTAACCGACTTCTGAAAAAAAAAACAGAAAATTAAATTATACTCTAACTTAAATTTTTTTTCAAACTAAAAGAAATTACACAATCTTTAAAAAATAATAAAAAATTGCTATCTTTTTTCTTTAAGAAAAAAAAATATAAATAAATTCACCCGATATAATTATCACATTTATCTAATATTTAATTATTTTAAATAATTTAATATTTATTTTTTATAAATATAATTTTAAATTTAAATTTTATGAATAAAAAAAATTAATATTAAAAAATTTTATTTTTATAATATATTAACCAACTCCAGACTAAATTAATTGAAATCTAATCAATTTTCAACTATTAGTGGTCGATACAGAAAAAAAAAAAATTATCACAGCCAGGTGTTGATATGGAATGACGATGATTTTGCTTCGATTTCCCCTCGTGTCCTCTTTGTTCCACTTCGTGTCCGAATCACACCCACGCTGTCTCGCGCTCGCTTTATGAGAAAACAAACAAACGAAGCCCTCCGAAGTTCCGACCTACAAATTCCTCAACAACTGTTAAAGCCTCCGCGTGAATAAAAAGAACTCGTTGCCACCACTTTCCTTGTCATTCTCATTCCCCTTATCATTCATTCTTCTTCTTCTTCTTCTTCTTCTTTGGAACATTCTAGTGTTCATGGGTATCCTCTTCTCTTCCTCTCACGCAGACCCATCATCATCATCATCATCATCATCATCAGCCACCTTGGGTGAGTTGCCGGAGAGCTGCGTGGCACTCATCATGGGCTACATGGACCCTCCTCAGATTTGCAAACTCGCCACCTTGAACCGCACCTTCCGGGGTGCCTCTTGGGCCGATTTCGTATGGGAATCGAAGCTTCCATCGAATTATGATGTTCTTGTTCGCAAGATCTTCCCTGATTTTCCGACCGGTTTGGGAAAGAGAGGGATCTATGCCAGGCTCTGCAGGATCAGTACTTTTGATGGGGGCACCAAGGTAATGCTTTCAATCTCTTTGCTTTTTTTTTTCCTCCTTTTTCTTTTCTCTTTTTAAGGAATTGTTCACGCAATATCGAGCTGGGAGTAATGGTTGGTTAAATAGTTTCTCAAAGTGATAGACTTTAAGTTTTGAATCTCTGGCATTACAGATAAAGTTTTTCTGAGACCCTATAGCTTTTGGGTTTTAATTTCATTTGGTTTATTTTGGTATTTGATTTTCCGATATAAAAAAAAAAATTTTTTTTTATGGGGTCAATTCTTATGTTGGAGTGATGAGGCTCAGATCCCTGAGAGTGAGAGGGTTTTGGGGTTCTGTATCTCTTTAGTTGTTAAATGGGGTTTTGTGTTGTGCCACAGTGCTGATGAAAATTGAAAATTGAAAATTTTGTTTGTTATCTTTTTCATTGTTTGGAAGCAGAAAGTTTGGCTGGATAGGAGCACGGGGAAGCTGTGTTTGTGTATATCAGCCAAGGGACTGTCAATCACGGGGATTGATGATCGAAGATATTGGAAACATATCCCTACTGAAGAGTCTAGGTGAGGTTCTTCACAGTCATCTTCTTAGCTTAAACAAATTTTTATAGCAATGGGAACAGTTCTCTTTTCCTATCATGTAGTTGATGGCTTATGAAAGCTTTCAAGTTTTGAGCGATGCAGAGGATAAGTATGTCATATGGTTGTCTTATACCCTAATTCTTATTATTATATATTCTTTCTTCAAGTGTCAGCTATTGATTCTATA
This sequence comes from Pterocarpus macrocarpus, assembly GCA_031439585.1. NCBI lineage: Eukaryota > Viridiplantae > Streptophyta > Magnoliopsida > Fabales > Fabaceae > Pterocarpus > Pterocarpus macrocarpus. Next base: position 39,205,636 of record CM062513.1, on the reverse strand, counting down.
ACTGTAGATAAGCCAGGGTTTTGAAATTATGTCTCACCATTTGAGGGAGGAGAAGGGAAAACACAAATGGAGAGACAAAGGAGGGAGAAAAAGAAATTTAGGAACTTCTCAATACAAGTTCCAGTGTCTGCTTGGTTGAGAGGGTGAACAACAGCAGGGTGGAAAATTTTGAAGGAAGATCATTTAATACTTGCTTGATGTAACAACTTTGTTCGAAAATCATATTCACCTTGTCCTGAATTTCCACCTTCCCATGTTCCCCCTGCTTAACCAAGCAAAACTATAAGTTTCCAGCAATCCTTAGGAAAACCCAGCTTGGTTACCAAGCAATGTTAAAATAAAACTCCAAATAATCTTAACTCCTTAAATATTAAATGAGATTTGAAAGGGTTGAAGTAGCAGTTTGTTTCATTTATTAGCAAATCAAACAGCTTTAGCATCAAAACTTGGGGTTTTGCATGATTAAGGTGGTGCTTCAGTGATATCTGCTCATTGCAACACTTGACCAAGATGTATTCAAACATATTCAATAGCAAAAATTGGGGGAGGAGTTTTTTTTTTTTGGGGGGGGTGGGGTTGTTAGCGTATAGGGTATGTGCCCATTTACTACCGGTCCTAAATTTGTACTTTCAGGAGTACTCTTGCATCATATTGCACCATAAACATAATAAACGTAATATCCATTTTCTAGATCCTGTTATTCCTCTCTGTCCTATCCCATTCCCCATCCTTTGTGCAGATCATATCCTTTGATTATTTTGTAGTTTATAATTATTTTTGTGTATCTTTGTGGATTTTTTTTTTTTTAAAGGCATTGGATTTTTTTAATGAATATTCAAAGTGTCTGACTTTTCTCCCTACAAAATTTTTTGTCTAAAGTTAATTTGTACACTCTGTAAGTCCTGGAGTTTTTCTTAGTTCACTGTGCACTATATTTTTTTCGAGAAAGCTAGGCACAGATAATCAAATCATTTCAACCATTCAATGAACTTCAATGAAGTGGACCATTTCAAGAAAATCTTTTGATATATGAAGTTAAAAGGGGATAATTGGGAAGTTAACAATCATGTGTGTGTTATAGTGCATTATGACTAAGGAAATTTGGTGGTTATATGCATTTTTTCCACCTTCTTTGTTATTTTGGATATACTATAAAAAAATGATATGCTCTAAATTCACCTATATTCATGGTTGTAGCTTTGGAAGTGTTCTGTATTGGCTGCAATTTGTTCTTGACTTGTGCTGTTGTGAAGGAAAACATGCACATATTGGTGAAGATCGTGCTCCTATTGTTATTCTGGTTGATGATGGAAGTTGTGAACCTCACAGTCATCTAGTTTAATTGCCAAAATAATAAGTGTCTAGTTTGAATGTTTAATCACTTCAATGGAGCTTTTTAGTAAATCACGGGTCATTTCCATTATTTGCAGATTCAGTACTGTTGCATACCTCCAGCAAATCTGGTGGTTTGAGGTGGATGGGGAAGTGGAGTTCCCATTCCCAGCCGGAACATACAGCTTATTCTTCAGAATACATCTAGGGCAACCCTCCAAGAGGTTCGGACGACGAGTCTGCAACACGGAACATGTTCATGGCTGGGACATAAAGCCTGCACGGTTTCAGCTATGGACTTCAGATGGGCAGTATGTCACATCCCAGTGTTTTCTGAATGAACCCGGCAAATGGAGCTATTACCATGCTGGCGATTTTGTGGTTGAGGATGGAAATGCATCAACAAAGATCAAATTTTCTATGACTCAAATTGATTGCACACACACTAAAGGTGGTCTATGTTTAGATTCTGTGCTAGTATATCCAAGTGAATTCAGAAAGGTTAAACCGTTTTTAAGCTACTCTTAACCTTTGTAGTAAAAATAGATATAGTAGTACATATGCTGGTATTTATATATGGAGAGAGAGCTTAGGTCAGGTCAGGAGGAATAAAGAATCAGGTTTTTAGTATGGTTCTTTGAGGTTTAGAATTTTGTAGGGGGTAGGAGGCGATGTATATATGTGTAATATCTGGTGATGAGTCTGGAACATTCTATCACAGCCTTCCTTGTATGATGCAGAATATTGTATATTTGTGGCAGATGGAATGAAGCATGAATATGGCATTTGGTGACAATGAGACATGGATGAATAAAGTGGATTACCTTTCTAGTTATGTGATAAGGTGGATTCTTTCATTAACTATAGAAATATGGCTTGTGCACTTAAATAATATTCACAGTTCACATGAAGATGCTAGTAGGTTGAGTTTTCAATGGCGTAGACAATGTTGACATAATTGCAAGCTATTATTTTTTTTCAATTTCTTTTAAAGTTAATTGCAAGCTAAATATATAAAGAGAGCGTATGCAAATGATGGGCTAAGACGGATTTAATTTGAATACCATATCGATTGTTGATATGTTATATGTACCACGAAGTAGGCTTGGTGTGCCAATAAGATTGCTGGTGTGTTAATGTGTGATTGTGTATCATAGAGTAGATTTGGTGCTCCCATGTTTGTTGCTTCGGTTTCCTAGATTATTTGATCGTGATACTTCAATCAGTGGTTAAGCTGTGCCGGGTACAGAATATTTGATTGTGATACTTCAATTTGTGGTTAAGCTGTGCCGGGTACTGTTTACTCTTATTTAAAAGTTGTTTTGAATCTAAATCAAAGATACGACAAGCTCGTCTTTATTCTTTTGTTTATCAGTAATGTGGCGTAAAATCATTTATGTTTTGTGTGTAATATCAAGGTGTAGTATTCATTGGTTATAAATTTAGGTTTAGGGCCATTTGGATAAGATTTTATGAGATGTAATTCTTAAGAAGTAGAAGTAGAAATAGAAGTAAAAATAAAAAATTATTTTATATTTGGATATAATTGTATAAGTAATTTTTATCAAAATTAGAATTTATTAAATTATTTAGATATGATAAATATAGGATTATTTTATTTAATAAAATTATAATTAAAGATATGGAGAGAGAGAGCATAAAAGTGGGAAGAGAGCAGTAGTTTTTAAAAATTTTAAGGATAAAATTGTAATTGAGTGCGAAGAAAGTGGTTACTAATTTTAAGGAGCAATATTCTCTCTCTTCTACTGCTTCTGTTTTTGGAAGAAGTAATTCTCTATCTGCTTTTTAAAAATAAAAAAGTAGAAAAATTGATTATTTTTTATTTTTGCTTTTTTTTAAAATACAAACAAATATCATTAAAAATTTTATAAGTATTTTTTTTTTAAAAAAAATTTAAAAAAAAGTATTTCTTTTTTAATGAGAAGTACAAATAAACGCACCCTTAGTTTATGTTTTTTAAGGTTCTGTTGTGCTAAGTTTGCTGTTACCCGGATATTACTATTGTCAATTGATGAAAGTTCATGAAAAAAAGGTTTCCTAGTTTGATATGGAGGGGGGACTAATGCCCTTTGCGGATCGATAAGAAACTGCAGTTTTCCATAATGGATTAAGCAGCAGGCCAACTTTGGCAGCGTCCAGTCCACCAGCATAATCGATGAATGGTATGGTGTCATACCTTGTTTTCTAATGACCAATAAAAGAAACGGACCCTTGTTTTCCGGTAATGGATCACTTGCATTTTAAAAAACAATTGCATTAGCTGAAGCAATGCATCTAGTATGAATTTTGAAACTTTAATAATTAAATTTAATTTTAATATATTATTGTTATTGTTATTATTATTATTATAAAAAATTATTTATTGTTTAGTTATATATTGTGATGTTATTAAAATATTTAATTTTTATAATAATTATTTTCGAAATCATATATATATATTAAAATATAATTAATTAACACTATAAAAAATTATGATACAATAAATGAAAATATTATATTTTTAAAAAATAAGAATCTTTAAATCAATAAATTGGAATTTCACATAAAAAAGGACCCTTTTCATGATTAAGATCTTATATACTTTTTTTTCTTGAACAGTAGACAATTTAAATCCTTGTTTTTGTTGTCTAAGGAAAAAACAAGGAACAAAGCAAACCTCGTAGAGTCGGTGATAACATTGCTAGAAAAGAGCAAACAAAAACAAAATAAAAAGCACGAAAGAATGTTGAGTGTATTTATTTTTTTTAAAATATTGTATTGACTCATTATTTATTCCCTGTTGGATGGGGTGTGGATCTATTAAATTAGATCTACACCTTATTTAATGGTGGATGATTGGTGAATCAATACGGTATCCCAAAAAAAGTGAGTACATCTATCTTTACTCAAATCACAAATTGGTTGGACAAGAAGGTGTTTGGATCATGGCATTATGTAAGAAATTTCATGAATATTTTAGCAGAAATCCCATCTACGTTTTCTTCAACACATCATTAACATCTTAACTATGAAGGTAACGCCATCAGTGGAGCTGCACATGGATTCCATGGCAGAAGCCATTGGAGTTTCGGTCTCTGTGCTTCGCTTCATTCCTTGTTTCGTGGCCACCATTCCCCTCGGCTTCGTGTGGCCCTTCATTCCCGGTCGCCTTCCCAAGCATCTCTACTCCGCCGCCACCGGTGCTCTTCTCTGCCACCTTTGTTTTGGTTTCTCTTCCAATGTCCATTTCTTGGTTCCCATGTCACTGGGTTCCGCTTCCATGGTCCTTTATCGCCCCCTATGTGGGGTTATCACCTTCTTATTGGCATTTGGTTACCTCATTGCTTGGTATGCTTGAAGCTTAATTTAACCTCTTGTTCCTTCCTATTTTCATGGTTAGAAAATTCTTAGGTGCTCACGAAGAGGAAAAGGTTTAGTTTTGTACTGTTTATTCAACATTTCATTTTTGTACTGGTTTGATATAGTTCCTTGATCTGTCCGATCGGTTTAGTTCGATCAGGGTCGGTATAGTCACACACCTCAAGGGCCCAAAAGCCATTTAACCCGCCACAATAAAACCTAACATGATGACAGGTATCCAAACGGTCTCTTTAAACACCTTTAAACGACCATAAAGGAGCCATTTTGCCACATGGAGTAATTGGCCTCTTAGCTCTTAGACATAACCACCGACCGGAAACTCCTATAAGAACCTCTCTTTGTAGCTAGGTAAAGCGTGTTCACGTCTAGCATGTAGCATCTACACTCCTAGTCTATCATTCGTTCGGCTTGTCTTTCTCACTGGCCTTTCGAACTCCATAAACTTAACAGCAACAGTGGGTTATATTTTAGTACAATTGCTAGGATGTTGAAGACTAAACTAAATAATATAGAGCAACACCCTTCTTTTTTTTTTGTGCCGAAAACACACACTATCGAATTTCTCTTTCATGCTGTTGTCATAAATTGGAGTTAAGTGATTCCATATAGCTGGTTTGTCTCTAAGACTCTGATCTGTTTTCTGCTATATTATTATGATTTCTCCTTCTTATTCTTCTTTTTTGTGTAATTCAACCACGCAGCTCTTGATATTGCAAAATGTTCATGAATCATTTCTAAGCAACATTACAGTACTAGCTAATACAATGCATGCAGGGTTACAATTGAAATTTGCCCTTTCTAGTTTCTAGTCTTTGAATTGACAGTTGTTGTGTGTTTACGTGTGTGTGTGTAGCAATGTATATTACACGAGTGATATATGGAAGGAAGGTGGAATCGATGCCACTGGTGAGCTACCGCTAATTAATTCATCATTTTTGGACCAAATGACTTGGATGTATTTTTCCCTAGAAGTTACTTATGTTGGTTTACTAGGAGCTTTGATGTTTATGACGTCATCTCATGTGCTATGAATTACAATGATGGATTACTGAAAGAGGATGGTTTGCGCGAGGCTCAGAAGAAAAACATGCTGGTCAAATTACCTTTAGTAATTGAATATGGTCCATTTAGTTTAATTTTTCGAAGAAGATTTTTGAAAGAAGAATTTTTAAAAGAAAGTTTTTTAGAGAAATTATTTTTAAAAGAATAATTTTTGTTTAGTTTTAATACGTCAAAAGTAAGTTTAGGAGAATAAGTTTTATTTAGATAGAACAAGGTAAAATTACTTTTGGTTATTGATATAAGAGTAATGGTAAGATTCCTTTTCAAAAAGTCTTTTTCTAGAATGAAAAATAATTTCAAAAATATTTCTCTTAAAAAACTTTTTAAAATTTTAAAAAATCTTTTAAAAAGTAAAAAGTTAAACCAAACATCATATAATACTATGCTTTCTACTTTCTCGTCCGCTAGAAGCCTTCATGTGACTTCCCACAGAACTCCAAACAGACACTATACCGATTAGGGCCATGCTATGGTGAAGATAGATTTTCCATCTTCACGTGAAGATATGATGTGGGTGCCACAAATATGTGACATATGGCAGAGGTGTATTAATACATCAATCACCTATGATGTACTGTAATAATATCTAATTTTAAGAAAATTTAAAAATATAATTAAATATATTTTAAAAATTAATTATCATACACTGACAGTATAAAATTATACTGATAATATAAAATAATTTTACATTATCAGTATAATCAAAAAATTTTATCAGTGTAATTTTAATTATCATACACTGATAATGTAAAATTACACTGGCAGTATAAAATAATTTTACACTATCAGTATAATCAAAAAATTTTATCAATGTATTTAGTGTAAAATTATTTTATATTACCAGTGTAATTTTACATTGTTAGTGTATGATAATTAAAATTATACTGATAAAATTTTTTTATTACACTGACAGTGTAAAATTAGTTTATATTGCCAGTATAATTTTACGTAAAATTACACTGATAAAATTTTTTGATTACACTGACAGTGTAAAATTATTTTATACTGCCAGTGTAATTTTACACTATCAGTGTATGATAATTAAAATTACACTGATAAAATTTTTTGATTACACTGATAATGTAAAATTATTTTATATTATCAGTATAATTTTATACTGTCACACAGATGATAATTAATTTTTAAAATATATTTAATTATATTTTTAAATTTTCTTAAAATTAGATATTACTACAATACATCATAGGTGATTGATGTATCAATACACCTCTGCCATATGTCACCTATTTGTGACACCCACATCATATCTTCACGTGAAGATGGAAAATCTATCTTCACCATAGCATCCCCCTGCAGATTATTGCCTCAGCTATGAGAGTCACTTTGCGAGACCATTTTATGAAATGAAGGATTATCTTGAAGGAAAAGGGGTATGTTTATTGGAAGAATAATTTTATTTTTATATAGTATATAGAGACTCAAATTCACATGCGGTGATTGTTATTAATTTAAATAAATATTAATTTCAAATATATAATTACATGTTGAGCACAATGTTAACTGAAAATAGATCTTCATTACTAGTGAATATAGTTTATCCATTTATAACTTACATAATTAAAATATTCAGTTATTTGTATTGCGATTAACATATAGATTTGAATGTCTAAATCTCTATATATATATATTGGAATTTTTATAGCTTACTTAATTCTCATCCTAGTCCATTTTATTTGTTATTTTAATAAGATACATGTAAATTAAGAAAATTAAAATTAGAACTTAGTTATGAACTACTTTTTAGCAAAATAACTTTACTCAATATTTGCTATTTCATTCCAAATCTTCCATTATTTGTAGATGTGGAGCAGTGAAGCAAATGGACCTTCAAGTCCATCACCGTCACCATATGGGGCAACCATTCGAGCTCTTCTCCAAGCTAATTTTTCCATGTATGTCTAGCGCCACATTTTCCTCTGTCTAGGTTTAATGACCATATATACCAAGAATGGGGACTCTGGAGAAGGTTTTGTTAACAGTATATGTCCTGCTTCACAGAACGCTGGAAATATTACCTCATTTGGTCGATTTCTGAAGCCTCTATTATCATCTCTGGCCTTGATTTCAGTGGCTGGACTGAATCTTCTCCACCAAAGCCACGACGGGATCGGGCGAAAAATATAGATATATTAGGCATTGAGCTTGCAGAGAGTGCAGTTTTGTTGCCATTTGCGTAGAATATACATGTCAGCACCTGGCTTCGTCGTTGTGAGTCTCTTGCTATTAAGTTTAATTTGATGCTTTTCTTGAACGGGTTTGCTTGGCTATCTCAGTAGAATTTAGACACATCTTTTAATTTTAGTTAAAATTTTAACTGCTATGCACCGATAAGATAAAAAAATTTTATATTGTAATTCAATTAAATACTTATATTTATAAGACATTTAAGATGATGGATTGTTGAGTCAAATATTTTTTGTGACGTGATAATATATAATTGGATATCTATATAGAATATTTTTACACTGACAGTGTATAAAAATTAAATTCTTTTAATTATAAAACTTAATTTAGGGTCCAGGTGCATAATTATCAAATTCTAGTAACCATTTAGCTATAATACTTTCTAGGTGGTTACCTATATAACCTATTAGTGGTATCAGAATGCTTGAGAAGGGGGTTGAATCAAGCATTAAGTAAAAACAATGATCTTGCATACTTAAAACACAGATTAAAACATTCACCAAAATCTTATATTTGTATATGAGATAATCTACTAGTTTTAAATGAGACAATGAAAGACAAAGTGATTGTTTTAGAAACCGGTTATAATCAGAATAGAAATTATATCTTTAAATGAATCAAAATGAATATAAGGTAACGGTATTAAATCAAAATAAATGAGAGAGAGAGTTAAGAAGATAGCACCAAGTAATTTATATTGATTTGATTTTCAATCTTGGAGTCTACGTTCAGTCCCCATCAAAAAGGTGAGAATTTCCACTAATCAAAGGATCTTCTTTATAAGCAATGGCGGATCTTTTTGGGGGCAATAGGGGCCATAGCCCCAAATTTTTTTTTTTTAAATATATATATATATATATATATATATAGAGAGAGAGAGAGAGAGAGAAAGAGAGAGAGAGAGAGAAGTTTTGTCTAATAAATAAATTTATGTTTAAATATGTTAATTTACATAAATAATACTATTCTACAAAAATAGGCTTCTCTAATTTAAAAGCTCATTAGTTTATTTTTAGATCACATTACAATTGAGCATCATTATAGAATGAAAATATTTTTTTGTTATAATAGATAAGTAATTACAAGAATTGAATATCATATTTAATGATCAAATAATAGATTTGTTAACTCTAAACTCTACTTTGATTCCTACATATGCTTACAAAATATTTGATATTATTAGATATATGTTTGAAAATACAAGAAAACAACTAAAATAAAAGTTGTGTTTTTAAATAATTTTACATGTTTGAATAAAAAGTTTGAATGAATTATAAACAAAAAATTATAATTTTAAGTGTATATGTAAAAGAGATTTTTGAAACTTTTTAATTATAAGTAAAAGTTTATTATTTTTTAATTATAATATTTTTACCAAAATAACCGAAGTATCAAATATAATAAAATATAAACAAATTATTTCATACTCTTTTTAATAAGTTATCATACAAAAATAATTATTTTCACTCAAGTCAAATAAAACATATTATTTTAAAATTATTTTTAAATTAATACATCCAATACTATAAGGTATTAATTTTTTAGTCTTTCTCTGCAAAATTTATAATTAATTTTAGTTATTTGCCCTCAAACTTATATATATGATGCCTTGTTAATTTTAATTCGATTATTATCATCTAATTTACATATTAAATTATTTGGCCCCCTAATAATTTTTTTAAAGCTCTGCCATTGTTTACAAGCCAAATACAAGAGAAGAAACTCTTACGGCTCATGAACCAATAAAAGAAGACTTTGAGAGTACAAAATCACTCAAGAATAAAGTGTTGACACTCAACACTCAAATAAATTTCCCAATCAAAAACAATACCCAACAATGGTTTTTTCAGAATGAAAATACTCTTAATACTCAAACCTTTTGAATATAAAATCAGAATACACCTCAAAACAAAGATGATTAAGACAAATTCAAGAACACTAGTATGATGAAAAGAGCATAAATGTATGGATTTGAAAATATGCCAAGGATTGATGAAATAAGGCTCTCTTTTTCTGAGTCTTATAGCTGTACGGTTTCCTTAAATAGGGAAATCCTTTCTGACTATTGCAGGCTGTTGTACTACAGGAATTGTCCTTTGTGACCATTTTGGAATTTGCTAGGGACATCTTTCAGCATTTAATTGGTTCATACTTATCCTTTTCTTTTTGAAAATACTTTTCTCTCTTTTGCTTTTGTCCTTGTAGGCTATCTCTTTATGTAGCTATCCTTTTCTGACTCAACAATAGATAGGATTTAATTTTCCCTTCAAATATTCAATGCTCTTGCTGAGGTATACACATGAAGCCTGTTGCAATTGATGTATCTCTTAGTGAACTAAGAGATTTTGATTTCTAGAAATGCCTTCTTAAAAATATGTGTATTGTTTGATATATATTTCAAACCTGAAATAATAACACACATATTAAATGTATAACACAATGTTTACAATCACATAATTAGGATATTTATCCAACACCTACTAATTCTATAATTAGGTTGGATCATAGTAAAATAAGCGCTCTTCTTGATTTATAACATACATTTTGATTACAATAATTTATAGCATGAGCAAGCCATCAACTCCAGACAAATTAAAAGAAAGAGGATCTAGCCATCAAAAGTGGGTTTTTCTTTCTTTTTTCATTTTATTTTTTGGATCTTGCCTTGTAAGCTAAGCAAAATGCAAAATTCAAAATTGCTGTAGATTACTTATTTACCTGTCATTCATATCAAGATTTAACTGTGAAGTACGAAGTAGTAATATTGCTATTTGTTCTGTTTGGCTAGATGTTTACGAGAGGCTTATTGAGGAGGGGAAGAAACCTGGTTTTTTTCAGTTACTCGCTACACAGATCATCAGCGCTATTTGGCACGTATGTAATTTATACAACATACACACATATCTGTTAATTTCTTTATTTTCTTCAACAAAAGAAAAATTGTTATGCATGAGACAATTTTGTTATGTTCATAATTTATACTGTTTGAATCGATTCTTTATCTGGTGGCATATAACATCATTTTTTTTTTTTGTCATTCTAAACAATTTGAACTTTTTTCTCATCGCAGGGAGTAGATCCTGGGTACATCATATTCTTCGTTCAGTCAGCGTTAATGATTGCTGGTTCCAGAGGTATAAGTATAGGATCACACGCATTTGATACATGTTCTTTCTTTCTTCGGATATTTATCTTGTGTTGCTGTGTTTCTTTTCAAGCAGTTATTCACAGATGGCAGCAAGCAGTGACTCCAAAAATGGCTTTGGTTAAGAAAGTCTTCGTCTTTATGAATTTTGTCTATTCACTTCTGGTACTGAATTACTCTAGCGTTGGTTTCATGATTCGTCCTCTTTAATTTCTCTTTCTCATCCAATCACTAAGATACACGTATTGCATATGCAGTTTAATTCTCTTTGAAATTTGAACATTTCTTTGTTTGAACGAGGTTTCTATTGTTTCTATTTGTTTGTTCTGTGATCGGGGTCTGAATAGGCATTGAGTCTGCATGAAACTCTTGCCTCATACGGAAGCGTGTATTTCATTGGAACTATTCTACCTGTTGTGCTGATTCTTCTTGGCTTCGAAATCAAACCAGGGCACTAGTCGCAGCATGTTACCAATAGAGTACTCTGGTACCCCTCTTTTGTAGGGTGTAATATTTTCTTCTTTGTATCAAAATAATTAATGCACTTTCTACTCTATGGAATTTTTAAAATTAGAAACCTACATTACTCCCTGTGCTCTGAGGGACTCTTAGATGGCTGTCGGCTGTTGTAGCCATACTATATTTATTGGATATTCATGATTACTTATTAATCAAGTATAGCAATAAGTATATGTCGCTCAAATTTTACAGAACATTAAATTTTGCAATAGTTATTTTTAAGTGAAATAAATTTTAAATCTTATCCATCTTTAGATCATTTTGCTTATTTTATACATTTTATAATTTTTATAAAAATTTAGAGTTAAAAACATATAAAAACTACATTTATCTTATAATTTAATTACTTTATTATTTATAATTTATATTTTATATTTTCATATAACATATCTTTTTGTACTCGTATCTCAATTTTTACAAAATTTTTATATCACATATAAATGTAAGAAGTACTACAGGCGGATCTACGTACATAGACTTGGGGTATATACCCCCACTGAATGTTGAGATTTTTTTAGTAGTATATAAATATATAAGTGTGTGTGTTTGTGTGTGTGTGTATATATATATATAATCTCATATTAAGATAAAAATTATGTAAAATTTCTTATTATATGTATATATTATTTTTGTCCCTACTATCTAAATTTTTTTGATCCGTCACTAAATTGTACTATGTTCTATATCCTATAATTGAGGAGAGGTTTTGGGATAGTCTAATTATGTTACAAGCTTTTGCATGGGTAAGCAATGATGGTGTATCATTTATAAATGGGTGAGTAAATAGTTATTTTGGTCCTTACAAAAATTTTGAAAGATAAATTAGCCTTTTAGGATATATTTAAAAGTTTATGGGTGGTCCCTCCCCTTCAAAAAAGATGCCACCTTAATCCGTCCATACAAAATTTTTTTAATGATATAAATCAGTACAGATAGATTAATATTCCACCTTTTTTTGAATAGTAAGTAACTATCCAAAAATTTTTAAATTTTGACAAACTAATTTGTCCTCTAAATTTTTTGTCAAGAATCAAAATACATATTTCCTCTAAATAAATTATGATGCTTGAAAGACATTTTGATACACAAATAAGCCTCTAAAATTAAATAATATAAAGAAAAGTGAACATACCTAAATTATTCCTTCTTGTGTTCTGTGTGATTTCACATAAGTTGTGAAACCCTCAACGCTATAAGTAATGGATGACCCATATGCTATTAGCCCTGCAGCCTGCAAGCAAATTTTTATTGTTTTACTGGGTTGACGCAAAAGATGAGAGAACCATTCTTACGCCTATACAGTCCATTGTGGAAACTGGAAAGGAAAATGTTTTTATATATTATTTTTTTCACACCTTTTATCTACATCTACTTTTCTTTTTCAGAAAAAAGAATGAGCAATATGAAAATAATATCACCATTCTAGAAAGTCAAGTGTTTATATGGTTCATTTGAGGTTTAAAATTCAATTGGCATGACCAAGAGGCGATACAGGTGTGATACATCTATGAATTGATATGGACTGTGGAAAGTTCTACTATCATTGAATAAAGATATTGATATATACCCCAATAAAAAAAAGGGTATTAATACATCATTTTTCTTGTACAATTATTATATCATTTTATTTTTAGATAGTAAAATAACACAGGTTTTAACATATTATCTCTTTATTTTTTTCTCGAATTAGAAAAATATTAAAAAGGTTAAAGTTTATGATATAGAAAAATCATTGCCAATTATCATATCCTTGTACAACAAAGAACAATATATACAGTGCCAATGTTATAATTAAGAAAAATAGATTTTTTACATAATTGATTAAAGGTACGTTAAAATATAATTTTGATCCCTATATATGTCATTAATTTTGAATTTGGTTCATATATAAAAAAAAAGGTTTTTAAATCAATTCTTATATGTGCAACTATTTATAAAAAGTTCCTATTCTCAAAAGAAGTTATAATTTCATGAATTTTACGTGGTTAACAAAGTATAATATAACTATTTTATTTACTTAACTAGTTATCATGTAGCAAATGCTAGACAATAAAATACATACTAAGGCCGAAGTGTACATTATTAATCACATAAAATTCATGAAACTATAACTCCTTTTGAGAGTAGGGACTTTTTTATATACATAATTGATTGTATATATAGAGATTCATTTAAAGAAAAATATTTTATATTGAATCTAAATTTAAAATCAATAACAGTATATGGACTAAAATTATATTTTAATTATTTTTAAATCTTTTGGTTTTTAAAAGTGGAGTTTTTTTTAATCTAAATTATTAATATCTAAAATTTATTAAACTTTAATTAATCTGCTTCCAATCAAATTGATTTATAATAAAAATAAAACTCAAATTTAAAATTTTATTTAAATAAAAAATATTAGATCACTTATATCAACCTATCGTTGGTTAAAAGATAGAGAATATACGATAAACATGTGTTTTCACTTATTCTGACATAAAAAGTAGCATAAAAACAATTTGTTAAGAAGATGTACAAATCGCACCATTGATGCTCGTATAGCTGCGTTAGTTTCATATTTAAAAAAAAATAATTTTAAAATTTAAATTTTATACATAATTAAAAAAGTTGAAAATTAACTTTTTTATAAGTTATTTTTTTAATTTTTCTAAAAAAATTAAAAATAAATTTTTTTAAAGATCTAATTATTTTTTAAAAATTATTTAAATATATAAAAATGAAAATTTGTAATTAAAAAAAAAATTTTTTTACCCAAAAAAAAACACAAACAAACCTGCTCATAAATATATCTACCCAAAAGTTGTTCTCGGACTGATATCATAAGTACACAACTGTTATTTATTTATTTATTTCTACAGTTCTCACACAAAGATAAAAAATAAAAAATGCAGCTCATTACTTATGTTTGGTCGCCAACGACGGCGCAAGTCAGCTGACGGAGCTATTCTAGTTTAATATAAAAAATTTCGAATTCGAATCTTACATACATAGCTGTGTTAGAACTTGAAAAAAAGGGTTGTACCGGTTAATAACTGTCCCATCCGATTCGAATGCGAGTGGGAGGAGATGCATGTGATTTCCCAAAAGGGCAAAAAATGTATTTATATTTGGTTTTTACTCCCTTGCGAGCCAAAAAGTTGGTAACAACGACGGAGTTCCCGAAAAGCATAGGATAGCCGACAGTGTTGAACAAGCAGAGAATAAAAGAAGATCCGCGCGACGTTCACGCACGCGCTCAGACAGAAAGGAACGGTAGCACTAGTAAATAGTATAAACCACGCAACAACGTGTTCAACAGAGGAGGGCATCACCGTCATTTCACGAATGCACGCGCACACACACACACACACGCATATTCAAGGTCGTATTTCGAAATCGAGATCGAACTCTCTCTTCTCATTCACGGACACACATCACACCAACCATTCCATTTCTCCATTCCGTTGAGGCAATGGCCATGGAGGTTGAGCTGGAATCCATGGCCGCTTCCATCGGCGTCTCGGTCCCCGTGCTCCGCTTCCTCCTCTGCTTCGCCGCCACCATTCCCTTCAGCTTCCTCTGGCGCTTCGTCCCCGGCCGCCTCCCCAAGCACCTCTACTCCGCCGCCGTCGGCGCCGCCCTCTCCCACCTCTCCTTCGGCTTCTCCTCCAACCTCCACTTCCTCGCCCTCATGCTCCTCGGTTACGCCTCCATGCTCCTCTCTCGCCCCCGATGCGGCATCCTCACTTTCTTCCTCGGATTCGGTTACCTCATTGCCTGGTACGGACACCGTGTTTATGAATCCATTTTATGCAAAAACGATTTCATTCATGCATGCAGGGTCACATTTCAGTTGTACCCTTTCTAATGAAAATGAAAATTAAAAAAAAAAAAAAAAACAAAAACAACAGAAAAATTGACTGTTGGTTGGTGTGCATGTTTGTTCGTGTAGCCACGTGTATTACATGAGTGGAGATGCATGGAAGGAAGGTGGCATCGATGCCACTGGTGAGTTCTCATTCATCGCTTTTTATTTTTTTATTGTTTTGTTGTACCTGTTTGGTTATTTATGTTGGCGGGTTGGTTATTGATTGTGGTGTGGTGCTACTACTAGGGGCCTTGATGGTGTTGACATTGAAGGTGATCTCTTGTTCGTTTAATTATAATGATGGATTGTTGAAAGAGGATGGTTTGCGTGAGGCTCAGAGGAAATACAGGTTGATCAAATTGCCTTCTCTGGTTGAGTACATTGGTTACTGCCTCTGCTGTGGGAGTCACTTTGCTGGTCCTGTCTTTGAAATGAGGGACTATCTTGATTGGACTGAAGGAAAAGGGGTAATGTTTAAAATTGTTTATTGGGATTTTGAATTTTGATTAACCAGAATTAACAAATGCACGGACTCAAGAGTGCACGAATCTCCTTCAAATATGAGAACTACAGATAAAATGAACAAAAAAATTTTTATTCAAAATGACAGATAATTTGAATTGGAGTCTGAGAGAGTATTGTTATGGTTGTTTCAGTCCTAGTCTATTTTCTATTATTTGCAGGTTTGGAGCAAAGAAGCAAAAGGACCATCACCATATGGGGCGACCATTCGGGCTCTTCTCCAAGCTGGTTTTTGCATGGCCATGTATTTGTACCTAGTGCCTTATTTTCCTCTGTCTAGGTTTACTGAGCCTGGATACCAAGAGTGGGGATTCTGGAAAAAGTTGGGTTACCAGTATATGTCCGGCTTTACTGCACGTTGGAAGTATTATTTCATTTGGTCGATTTCAGAAGCTTCTGTTATCATCTCTGGCCTGGGTTTCACTGGCTGGACTGATTCATTTCCGCCAAAGCCTCGCTGGGATCGAGCAAAGAATGTAGATATATTAGGTGTTGAGCTTGCAAAGAGTGCAGTTGTGATTCCAACTGTATGGAATATTCAAGTCAGCACCTGGCTTCGACATTGTGAGTTTCTTTTTATTCAGTTTGGTTTCTTTTCTTCACGGGTTCGCATGGCTACTTAAGTAGAACACAGACAATCTTTCAATGCTAGGCATGAAACTTGATCTAGGGACTTAGGCTCTTAGCTGGCATAGTTACAAGTTCTGATGACAATTTGGCTATAATATTCTGTAGGAGGTTACCTGTATGGTTATTATTTTGTTTAATTAGTTTGGATCAAGTTTTTGTCGGATCACATTAAAATAATCTCTCTTCATCGGTTATAACTTGTATTTTTTTACAATATGTTATAGCATGATCCGGCCATAAAACCTGGACCAAAAAAAGGTCAAGCCATAAATAGTTAATTTTCATTCACTTTTTATTCTTTTTGTTCTTAACCTGTAAGCTAGCCAAGATGCAAAATTGAAGATTGATGCATATTACCTTTATACTTTTCGCCCATAAGGTTTGAGTATGAATTAGTAATGATGTTACTTATAATGCTATTTTTTGTGTTTTGCTAGATGTTTATGAGAGGCTTGTTCAGAACGGGAAGAAACCTGGTTTCTTTCAGTTACTTGCCACACAGACCATCAGTGCTATTTGGCATGTGAGTAAAACTTGAGCTGCATCTTAAATTGATTTTTTTTTACTAATACTACTGTATCTGGTATACACCTTCAAGCTTACACGCTGGCTTTGCGAATGTAAGTGTAGATTTTTTAAGGAATAACTAATCATTAGTCATTACACTCGTTGCCAATCAGTTTGTGATGGTTGATAGATGGTATACATATATCTGTTAACTTCTTCCAGTATACGTTTGACAAAATAATGTTACCCCTAAAACATCATCCAATTCTGCAAGCTAATGAAGGTTTTCCATGAAACAACTTTGCTGTGCTGGTATTTTATACTGTTGAATCCATGCTTTATGTGCAAGGTGCCATTGACATATCAAATTTGCCTTTTAACATTCTGACTTTATTGTTGCAGGGATTATATCCTGGCTACATCATTTTCTTTGTTCAGTCAGCATTAATGATTGCTGGTTCTAGAGGTAATAAGTTGGATTGAGCCTATTTGCTTTTCTTTCTTCTGTTAGTTAATTTGTCTTACTGTATTTCTTTTCAAACAGTCATTTACAGATGGCAGCAAGCCGTGCCCCCAACAATGGCTCTGGTTAAGAATGCGTTGGTGTTTATGAATTTTGCTTACACACTCTTGGTTCTGAATTACTCTAGCGTTGGTTTCATGGTTAGTCCTCTCTCTCTCTCTCTCTCTCCCCCCCATACACACAAACATATTAACACACACGTCCAATTGTTATGCTCAAACTTATGCATGCAAATACGTAATCCAACTGTTTTTATGAGTTTTGTTGTTTCTCCGATTGTGTTTGAATAGGTACTAAGTCTGCATGAAACTCTTGCCTCATACGGAAGCGTGTATTTTATTGGAACTATTCTTCCTGTTGTAATGATTCTTCTTGGTCACATAATCAAACCGGCAAAGCCTGTCAGATCTAAAGCTCGGAAGGAGCAATGAGGTAGACAATGCAGTTCATTCTCTATGGATTTTTTGAAATCAGATTGGAATAGTGGGAGAAAATGGGTTTCCAGATTCCATGGGTTCCCCCTGGCATTCATTGTTTTGTAACAGCTCCTTTGGTCTTGAAAATTTGGTACTTAATTGTATTTCTGTGGTAAGAAACATATTGTTGGCAGCTAGGTTGGCAAAAGCAGTTATCAAAGAAAATGTTACAAACATATTGAATTTCTGTGATTTCCATGCTCCGTTAGCTCTCGATTCCTATCAGTTACTTCAAGCTGGTCTATTTTTCAAATCTTAGTTGTAGACAAAACCATAGGAACTTATATATTATAGCATAACTATACCATTTAGCTCTCATCCCTCTACAAGTTGATATTTTATCATCTTTTACAAAGAACTATGCCTGCTTTGTTGGCCGGAAAATGAGGGTAATGTTATTGAGAGTCTTAGATCGGCACTAAATGCAACTATATGTAAAAATGCCCCTAGTGAGGACCTATGGTAGGTAGTGCCTGTTAAGAACTTCTCATTGTTTTTTGCATGGTTGTTAAAGTTTAGAATCTATTTTTTTTTTTCGCCTTGTCTTCAATAGTTTTTGAATCTGAGTCCGGAAAGATGTTCAAAATTAAGATCTGTTATTCTAAGGTGACTGTATGATCCATCAAAATTGGCTATTCCAGAAATGTTTCGAGACCATGTTAAAAAAAATAGAAAAGTTTGCAGAAATATCTTGGGGAGTTAGTTAAAGACGAAATGAAAAATTTTAATCGATCGACCAAAGCACTTACCCGTTTACACCTATTTCTGGCCCGTTAGCGCCAGCAGTATCTAGAGAATTGTCATTCTTCTTAAATACAACTAATGCAAAAATGAACCAACATGATGTTGGACTTAATTCTGAATGATAGGGCAATAGGATTCATAGATTTCTCAAATAAGTAAACTCCAAACACGGAACTTACAAAACCGTGAAAGTACTATCGCTTCCAACACTACAACTTCTTTCCACTGTCAAGGTTTGTTGAATGACATAACACAAAATCACATGCGTGTACGGTGTACCCCATTAGAACCGGATAAAAGTTTTCTGGACCTAAACCCTGTTTCTTTTCTTGTGTCACCATTTATGATTTCTCATTTGAAAAATAAATATTTAAAAAATTAAAAACTTTAAGCAATAAGTAACTATGTGTATATTATCTTCTAGGTAATTATGTATATATATTATCTTCTTGGTGGTTATTGTGTATACATTAGAACCAGTAAGGAGGCAAGGAGCTTGGGTAGGCATGGTATTCTGTAAGGAAACATTGTCAACATAAAATAGCTGTAATTTTGTAGCAACCAATGCGGCTATTAATTCAAAATTGTGATTTGAGTGGATGTACACTACAACTGTATCACTCACTGTACACTGAATAGTGATTCTTACAGAATAGGAAGATTCATTTTTGGCTAAAATGACTCTTATTCCATCTGAAATCTCAAGGGCAAACAGACAAGTGACAACTGGCTCCAGATTTCCCTGCAGATTTTTTCACTTTTGTCTTCTGCTCCATCCCTTTTTCCCTTCCATTTTCCCACCACACTTTCCTCTCAGTCCTTACAGCATTCGAGCAACAAACTGCCATCACTGATTCTTCATTTCTTTTTATTTCTTTTTTCCACTTTATTTTTCTCTCTATTTCTCTCTTAATGTTTCTTCTGCCATGACTACTACGTTTAATCCATCATGTCTCATATTTGCACCGATATTTCAATACGTGATGCATTATCTACTAAAGCTGAAACAGAAAAAAGCAAAACAAAACAGCACAATTTATGGTGCTCTATATCTCCTCATTAATTCCTTCTTCCTCATTTTTCATGGCGAAAACTATACAACACATTAAATTTTGACCAACACTTTATAGCAATCCCGGGGAGAAACCTCCACTATATACCACCCCCGTTTTCTCTCAATAACCAAAGATCTCTCTTCTTTCTCTCTTCCTCCACGTTACCAACCTTGATTTTCACCCTTTTCCCTCGTTCATATCATACATCCTTTAGATTCTTCTCTTCTAATTCTGACACTTTTTGTGCTGGCCACTCGTTTTCTCCACTTTCCCATTTTTCCCTTATATTCTATTTCTCGGTCGGTTTCCTTTCTTCTCATCAACACTCTCTTTGTTCTTTATCTGCCACCGACTGCTAGTTTTTGCTGACACCACCATCTTCAACCCCACTACTATATTCTCAATACAAGGTTGTAGCTTTACCTTGTTCCTAGTTATACTAATCTTGCCTCATTGAATTTCATCATGAATAAGAGACTCTTGGACAAGTCAAGGTTCTTTCTTCTTTCCAGGGCTTCCTCTCATCCAAGGGACGGACCTATTTAGATACCCTTTTGCTGTGAAACTACATAGGAGGAGGACATTCTTTCACTGCCCCTACAAACCTTGGAATAATGCTTTCAAAGAAGTCACACAGAGAAACGACAACAGCAAACAAGTCAAGGATCAATAGCATGTTTTCTAGGGGTGAAAAGAGTGCCATGTGTAGCCATGGCAGCACAAATGTGGCTGAATGGGAATTAAGGCCAGGTGGAATGCTGGTTCAAAAGCGTGATTCAAATGGGGATCAAAATTCTGCATCTGCAGCATCCACCATCAAGGTCAAAGTGAAGTATGGCTCATCCTATCACGAAATTCGTATCAGTTCTCATGCCTGTTTTGGTACGTACATGCGGCTTCATAAATTCCTGTGTGTGTGTGTGTGTGTGTGTGTGTGTTTTTAATAATTTGTTTTAAGACTATTTTCTTTTGATTATAATTTGAAGGGTTATTGGGTTATGGTTCTTTTGGGGTGCAGGGGAGTTGAAGAAAATGTTGACAGAACGTACGGGATTGCATGCGCAGGACCAGAAGTTGATTTTCAGGAAGAAAGAAAGAGATTCAAAATCATATCTCGACGTTGAAAGAGTCAAAGATGGATCAAAGTTGGTGCTGCTTGAGGACATTGAGAGTAGAGAAAGAAGGATACTCGAGACTTTAAGAATTGCAAAGAGGGAGAAGGCCTCAAAATCCTTGAAGGAAATCAACCAGGAGGTTGACAAACTTGCCAATAAGGTATCTAATTTTACAATATTACATGCGTAGTTTCATTTTGTAAATTCCACGTAATAAACTTTTTTCCCCCCCTAATGAATGGCTTTAATTCAATGAAATTGAGTAGGTGTCAGCTTTGGAAGCTGCTGCTTCCACGGGCGGGATTATAGCAGAATTGGATATAGAGAGTTTGACAGAAAATTTGATGAGAATATTGATTACATTAGATGAAATCTATGCTGAGGGTGAACTGAAATTGCAGAAAAGAGAGCAGGTAACTCTAGATTTTCATAACTGCAATTCATTAATTGATATTTATGTTATGTTATTTACGTTATAAGTTTTGGAAAAATTTATGTAAAGGTTAGGAAAGTTCAGAAGCACATTGAGACTTTAGATATGATGAAGATGCCAAGGTCAAATTCCATTCCATTAAAAAATGAAGATAACTTGCAAAGGGAGAGGAAGGTGCATTCTGGTGCTCAAAAGCAGCACATGAAAGGGAGGCATGAAAATAAAGCAGTGGAGCAAATCCCTAAGAAGCAGCAGCCATTAAAACATTCTGACTCAGTTGTAGTAACAACAAAATGGGAAACTTTTGATTAAGGCTTGAATATTGCAACAAAAATGCCCCACATATTAAAGAGTGCATTCAGTGAGTCATATAGGTGTTAGTGGAGTTTCAAGTTTCTCTTCTCATATATGCTTTTGCATTAAAAATTAAATTCATGTAAGGTTTCTCAATTATATTATTAGGCTGCACCTTAACTTCAGAAGCTAGTTTCTTAGCAATGGGTAGTTCATGTTTCATTTTCCAATTTGCCTCTTATGCTAGGATAGTTCTTTCTAATTTGTAAGTATATCAGAATAAACACTGCTTGCATGAAAGGTTTTAAGGAAGAAAAACGATATTTGTACATATATTTTAGACAACTTTTTGGACATTTGGTAATCAATATATACAAAACTGAGAATTGTAGTTATGTTCATGTTGAATGTGGTAAGACTATGGATATTATATGAGAAATCTTTTCACTACATTCATTATTTATATAATTGAAATCTGCAATTATTAATACATAATCTTCCATATTTTCTTACATACAAATTCACCACTCATATAACCAAAATTCCCATTATTTATATATAATTCTACATACGCCGAAAAAAGGTGTCCATCATCACTATGTAGTGCTTAAGAATGATAATGGCTTTGCACAGTTTAGGGTCTTATGAAATTGTCAAGTTGTATATTTTACATGGAAGCAACAAAGAAAATTTATTTGAACATCTACTGGAGGTTGGTAATCTCTCTGTCTCTGGTGGTTTTTCCTCTCCCTTTTGCTGTCTGTCGGTGTGATTGTGCTTAGCTGTGAGCATTTTTCTTTTGATGCAAGTGGGTAGGGTAGGGACCATGTAATCAATTATAGCCTTAATTATATACAGGGTTATTAATATCAAGATAAATGTATTTGTTGCTTGTTTGGGACTATTCCTCGGCTTGGTCAATCATTTCAACCGATTCATTGTTTATTTTTTACTTGCGCCAAATTGACATGCTTGGCACCCCGAGTTTGTAAGTACAGATATTAATGATCAATTATACGAAACTTCTGAGATATTTTATTTCCTTTGATCTACAAAAAGTATGACAAAGTTGGGAAATCGAGATGAGCATATATATGTTCTTAACATGCCACAAGTCATGTAAAAGAAGATCTCTTTCTGAGTGGAGCAACATTCAAATAGCACAAGTTATTATGCATATATATTTTGGTAGTTTAGATCTCCCTAATGTTAGTTGTGGTATATAATTATATTTACATATGCAGTATTACCATACAATAATAGTGGAGACTATGAATTGAAAACAATTAATCCGAAGGTGGACTGTAGAAATAAGTTTTTGCTGAACTTTAAATAGTTACATGGTCTGTGTCATATATTAATTTTAATATAAGCTATAAAACATTAAAATGGTGACTTGCTAAAATTTTTAAATCAATCAATGAAAAAATAGTAATGTTCCCAACTTGATAATATTGACTAAGGGTATGTAAAATGCAGTTAATTGGTCTGATAAAGATGTGGATTCCAGTTATGAGGGGCTAAGCCAAGGTGGTTTACTTCCATGTTTGAAGGGGTATGCTGTTGCGTTTACAATTGGATATACAAGTACACACTACTCACTAGACCAGCTTGATTTATGAAATAAGGTTGTTTCCTGGTGAATGCTAGTTATGTTACACTAAAGCATTTAAATGCTCTTGCCGAGGCTGATAAGAGATCCTCAAAAATTTCTTGTTTTAGAAGGTTATAATAATAACGACTTGAATCTGTAGTATTCGTATTGTTCAATTTGATACGGCCAAATAAAGAATTGAACTTTTTCGGTAACACATTGTGGTTGAAATTGTACCAAAGAACAAAAATGAAGAGGCTCGGAGAACTATAGCAAGGCACTACTAACAGTGATCGGGTGTAATGATAAGCACACTCTACACTGAGAGAGGATATGGGTTCAATTTTCAAAAAAACAATTGGTGAGAGAACCTATTGATCGCGACATTATCTAAGGGTTGACATATTTTAAAGGCCAAAAAAATAAAAAATACAGAGAGGCACTTGTATGTGCATTTTATCACATAGTTCTTATGTTACATGATTTTTTTTTTTTTTTTTTTAAAAAAAGAAGAGCAAACATATTTTTCCACTCTTCCCCCCCCATAGAATTGAAAAATCAGGGCCAACTTTTATTTCGTGGAGACTGGAAAGTGAAAAGTCACATGTCTATGTTTTTTCTCTAGCTAGTACTGATCCTTTGCATGTTCTACTATGCTGTTTCGAAAATGAAAGTAATAGACCTTACCTGCTAGGATAAATCCAAACTGAAGAGATGTTCCAAAACCTGCGCGCATTAGAATGGGACCTATTAATCACGAGCCATTTGAAACTCTTGTAACTGCAATCAGCAATCTTAGGCTTCATTTGGGTATGAGTTTAGAGAAGGGAAAGGAAAGAAAGATCCCTTGTTTGGTATACATTTCTAGATGGAAAGAAAAGGATTTGGAGGGATAACAATTTCGTGTATCCCACTAATTTCATAATATCAAATGGAGTAATTACTCCTTCACTTCTACTTTCCTTTCTTTTCTTTTTCATTTCCTCTCCCCCTAATATGAAACCAAAGGCATGGAGAAGGATTTTAAAATGAGAAAAACTATTTGTACACACTCATGTATACCTGACATACCTCATAAACCTCAGTTACCTCACCGTATTTCTCTCTCCTATATATGTCTCTGTCAGTACATCTCTCTATTGCTTTTTCGTACTTGTCGAATTACAATGTTGCAAAACAATGTCAAAATAACACATTTCTTTTAAAATTTGGAATTATAATTTTTGTTTTTTGGGGTAAGGTTCTGGAGTTATATTTTAAAAAGAAAGCAGAACAAACCAATAGCATTACATTTGAGCCAGTGCAATTCGGTACTTCAGCCCAACCTCGTGACCACTTCATAGCCCAACTACGTTTCTGGGGGATATGACCCAAATTGAAAGTTTGCAACAGCTCCAATCATGCCATCACCATTAACCAATTTTCGGCTTTATTACCTCGTCTCTGCCGCGGTTTTCTACTGTTTTTTTATTTTATATTTTTTTTAAAAGAATCTTCATTATCCTTGGTCAGAGATGAACGTGCAGTTTAAATTATTTATATATGTCTTTTACCCAGGATGTGGGTTATTTTTTATTTGAAATTTTAATGTATAGGCTTTTGAATATTGGGGAAAAGGTTACGTTTTGGTGACTTGAATTTATTTTTTTCTAAACCCTTGCTCTAAATTAAAGTTACATCTGTATAACATAGACTATCAGTACTTGGTTGTTAAACGCGAGTTCAAACAATAAGATGGAAACACCTTACAAGATTAAGAATAATCTCTTTTTTTATGCACAGCTATATATCATTGTTGAGACATGTAGTATGTGCTAACTTTAAATAAGATAACTCAGTCTTCGTGTATTTAAAAAAAGAAAAAGAAAAAAAAAGATAACTTCAGTCTTCTTGAGCTTTTCACCTAAAAAATTAGATTCACATTGTTTGGTCAAGTATTATTTATAATATGATCATTAGAAAATAGAAACCTAAACTTTTTCGGGGTGGGGGAAAATGACATGCCTTTAACTGGATCATATAATTAATCGAAGCACATGCAAAATGGCAAAATGGTGAGCATGCTAAGCAAAAAGCTCCCGTAAGTTATGGCAATAAACACCACTTTGACATCTCTGCGTTTCCTTTGCAAAAGTGAACATCACTCCAGCTAAAACTTGGTTGGGTTTAAGTTTTTAATTTTAAAAAAATTAAAATTTTTCAGAAGTTATGTTTAATTTATGAAAAAAAATTAAGATATCTTTCTAATTTCGTTTTTTTGTTTAAAAAAATTATCTAATTATTTACATATTTTTTAATTAAAAATAATTTTCTAAAAAAAATAATGCTAAGCAAAGATCCCATATTGAGTTATGGCAATAGACACGACTTTGTTATCTTCTCTCTCTTTCATTTGAATAGAGTGACTATTGAATTTCTTACCCTCCCCAACTTCTAGAATAAAAATGACTACAACACGCTAGAAATGACACCACTATTTGTGTTTGTTTAAAGTTAGACAATATTTTTATTATGTAATTTTTGAAAAAAAAAAGTGTTTTAAAAAATTACTCTTTCTATAAATAATTTTTCTGAATTTTAAATTTCTTTTAAAAATTTTATCTAATTATCTTAAACTTTGTATACATGTCTTTTAATTTTAAAAAGTACTTTAATTTTTTTTCTTGAAAAGGTTAAACAGAAAAAGCTTTTAATTTATTTCGGTTTTTGCTTGAGCTATTGAAATCTACGATATTCCTATGCGAAATCTTAGTGGAGGCCACTCAGCTTTGTGTCAAAGTTGCCGGCATTCCAGACAAATGGATAATGTAATTTTCATTGACAATTTCAATTTTAAAATATAAGAAGACGGTGACAGTGCCCTTGTCAAGTTCACACTGAGCTGTGCTAAAATTAACGCGTAAATCTTTAGAATTTTACTCGGTAATAGGTACAAGTCGTCTTTAGATAATTGATGGGCCTTTATTTGAATGGTATATTTAATTTGTTTGTTTGTTACTTTCAGAATTTGCCTTATGCTGTCTATCTATTTCGTTATTTTATAATATACGTGGTGTGGTAGATAAAACATGCATGTTACGTTAAAATAAATCTTGTTATGAGTAAAGACCGGATTTGATTGGAACATGTACATATAAACTAGCCAGAAAAAACCAATGCTAAGTAGATACATTGGACGGGAAGTCCAATTAAGAAACAAAATAAAAAAGAATGAGGAATACAAAAGAGAATATATAGAAGAGACTAAAAGGTTAAGGTTTCTGCTTTTTTTTTTCTTTTTGGTTTCTGAATGTTTAAATTCTTGGAAATTCTTCATATTTATAGAACTTTGAAGTGTTCATAAAAATGAATAGGGAGTTTTGAAAGATCACAGTTCATTTCCTTTGTCTTGTAATACTCCCCAACAAGATGCGCCTACTTGAAACGTTGTTTCTCTTCATTCTAACGTATCCTAGTACGTACCTAAGTCAGTAATCTTACTAGTTATCAACAATATTTATGCGTGTGAGTCTGTGTTATAATGGTCAAGATATGACTCATTTCTAAACTAAACGCCGCCTATATAAATTATTCTAGTGAAGAGAATGGTTGCATTAATAGAAACAAGCAAAGCCATTGGTACAATATGATGTTTTGTGCATTAATCAAACATTAATAAAGAATAGTCGAACCTATCCAAATTCCATAAAAATGGTCGCTATCCGTTTAGTTAATTATTTTATCATACACGCAAACTAGCGGAATGAGACGTCCAGTAATGCATGTTTTGTGGTATGTATTCAGACACAGCATGAAGCATTAGGTTCTGAAGTGAAGATAGGATCTGGATTATCCTATAGCCAACTGACCACCAACAAAGTTTGAGATAAATTAATTTTATGTGTAAGAAGTTCAAGTTGGTTACCACTTTGACACCTATTAAATAAAACACCTTCGGCTTTTATGAGAGGCCAATTCTAACTTAAATGTTTGGGCGACCATAAATATACATAGTTTAAAAATGATGTACGGTCCGTGACTGCGTGTAAAATATTTTAACTGTAATTTAATAATATATTAGCACATCATTAAATAATTAAACTTCTTATATTGTATTTGTTAAATGATTAATAATATGGCAATGTATATTAAATAATAAATAATACCAAAAAAAATTTATACCCATACCAAATTAAAATTAAATTTATATAGGCATAATCTCGTACATTTTTAATGAAAAATAGTTACATGTATAAATATATATTGCAAAATACATGTTGAATTTAATTAAATTACGATTAAAATATTGAATCAGATCAGTCAGCTCGACACAAAAATCAGCAAAGCAGCCATATATCCGATCCATTCAACTCATAAAACTAGTATACCAAAGGTTTATAATCAAACTAGCCGAAGGTTTACCAATAATTTGAACCTTTAAAAGAGATGAAAACTCACCTTTGAGCTCAACAAAAGCTTAATATACTAAGCTTAATGACTAATAAAATTATTGTTTATATATATGATATATCCCACTTTTCCTTTAAATAAACTTTAGTTCTAATTTGTTGTTTCTTAAATAACTTATCTTTTTATTAATTGAAAGTAAGATATTAATGTATCAATTTCTTATTTAATATATGCTATTAAATTAAAATTATATGTTTACAATTTGACCATGATCGGACTAACGAATCATGAGTTAGCGTATTTTCCGGTTTGATGATGATTTAATTTTAAAAGAATTTAATTTTAATATGTTATTAATATAAAAATATTTTAGATAAATATTTGATCATATATTGTTATGTTAGTAAAAAAAATTTTACTCTTATACTAACTACTTCAAAAGTTTTACACATAGTAATATATAATTGAATGATAATACAAAATTTTTTTATACTAATAATATATTAAAATTAATTTTATTTTTAAGACAGTAATTTAAATTGTCTAAAAAAGTTTTAAAATATTATTAAATAATTTGAATATACAAATGAAAAATTGAAAATTATTGGCAATCATTGTTTTTAATAACTTGACAGTTTTTACGTAAGACTTGTTAACCACCGCCATGGTCATTTAGTCTTAAACAGCGGCAACCGACTTTACAGAAATATAATTATTACAAAAATACATTATAAGTCGTAAAATGATAAAGCGAACTTTCAACTTTGTTTGCAATAATGAGTACGATTACGAGGATCTCTAGTCTTAAGAAAAAGAGTTTAATTGGTTTGTATTAAGAGTGTAAAATAATTTTATATTATTAATTAATAAAAATTTTAGAAAGTGAAAAGTTATGATGAAATTTTATTATAATTGGTAATTATTTATATAAATTAATATTTTTTCTATTTCTATTGATTGATATTATAAAATTATTTTATATTATCAATGTATTTAAATTAAATTCTAAAAAAATCATTTAAAATTTAATTTTTAAAAAAAAACTTTTTTATACCATCTTTACAAAAAATAATTATTATATAAAAATACATTATAAAGTCATAAAACGGCAAACTTTCAACTTTGTTTTCTTATTTCTATAATGGATTCCCATTTTAATAATCGTTATTATGTTGATCAAAACATAAAATACATTGCATTATGTTCCGACTTAATCCACGTCTACATAGATTAATAAGAAAAATGTTTTTTTTTAACCCATAAAATATGGGTATGATATTGATATTGTATATTAATATAAGAGTGCATAAATGTTGAGATTCGTAGTATCAAAATCATAACATATATCTCTACTTATTAAATATATAAGTATGCATCCATTGTTATCTATGAAGCAAGATTTGATTAATTAGCCTTTTAAGTTTATGCCTATTAATATCATGCATTTACACAAATACATATTTATGGGCAGCACTAACACGAAGTGCAGGAAAGGAGTGCCTTTCAACTCCTAGTCCCTATAACTCCATTTTATCCTCGTTCCCTTTCATGTTGTTGCTATGAAACTATTTTTTTTTTTTTGTTATAGATCAGTTTTGAGTAAAAAATTTAATTGATCCAAATAATTTAATTTATAATAGTTTAAATTGAATCAAAGCGGTTAACTTTAAATTCTAAATTCAATCCAATCTTATCTAATTTTTATTGATTTGGATTGGATCGTTTGATCAATATTTGACAAAGAAAATTTTAATTTTAGAATATTATATACTAAAAGTAATTTTAGTCAATAAAATGAATAAATAAAAATAAAAGATAAAAATAACTCTTTTACTATATATAAAATGAATAAATGATATTTAAGTGAAAATAATACATAAGTAAAAATTTTGTAATAAATTAAAATTATTATAAATAAAATTAATAATAAAATATTATGTAATATTATTCGATTTAAACTGAGTTAAATCAATTTTAAAAATTAAATCCGAAATTTGATCCAATTAGTTTTTTAAAATGAAGAATCAATTCAATTCAAATTTTTGTGATTTTGATCAATTTTTTTATTTTTCTTAAATTAATTTAATGATTTTGATTGGATTGGATTAAATTATATTTGAATAGCCTACAAACAAAAAAAAAAGTTATAAAACATATTAAAAAAATTTCCATGGCTGCCTCCATCGCAAGCTCTTCAAGGTTGCTTCCCATTCCCAAATGACCACACCCATATTCCCATTTTCCTTCAAACATGCTAAAGTTAGCATCTTTCCTTTCTTCCTCAATTTCAAACCCTCCTCTTCTCTCTCTTGTTCGCTAACCAAAGACCCTGCTTCTATTTTTCCATTGGTGGAACAAAGCAAACTCGCTAATGGGTTGGTGTGTGGACTGCAGTGTGTAACTAGCAGATGGAGGGAGGGAAAGGAAGGCATTGTTTTTCTATAAGAATACCACAAGAAACTTGTCTCGTCTTTTATATTAAAAATTAGAGTAACCTAACTAATGGAAGTTCCGAAAGTGACAAAAATTTACAATTTCTATCGCCAAGCAATAAACACCATTTTTTTTTCGGGGGGTAAAACTAACACTCTTGTAACTGAATTACAGCATTCACACGCAATTCTCAGATTGAGAATCAGCCTTTCTATAATGTCTTAAAACCCATGTATCTTTGGTAACCATTGTAGTACTCTGAGATCTCAGTGCAGTATTACTTTATATCGTAATATATGTCAAATAGCTAGATTAGCAAAGCCGGCGATGACCCTTTTCTTTTGAAAGCGATTCTATTTCTAATCAAAAGGCCAAAGAATTCTACAGCGGCATTTTCAAGCCAGTTGCACCCAATCAATTCGTCCCTTGTTAATCTTTTTCAAAATTAATTGATTTTCCAATCCCCTATTGGTTTACTTTAAAAAATATTTGAAGTCCGAGCTCAATCTTTGAAATTTAAAAAACAAAGTTGATAAATATATGAATATTATATGAATTTCAAACAATTTTCAACCCAAGGAACTTGCGTCGATCTGCCACGTGTCTTGCGGCGGAAAACCGTAGCAGTACTTGGTTTAGGTGAGTGTTATGGTATCTTTGCAAAAATATGTATTTTGTGCATTTTTTGTGATGAACGGTGAGGATCGTGCCATAGATTGTGAGGTATATCAATGCACCAATCACCTATAATGTACTATAAAAATATCTAATTTTAAGAAAATTTAAAAATATAATTAAATATATTTTAAAAATTAATTATCATACACTATAAAGATAAAATTATATTGACAAAGATAAAATAATTTTACACTGTCAGTATAATCAAAAAATTTTATCAGTATAATTTTAATTATCATATATTGACAGTGTAAAATTATACTGACAGTATAAAATAATTTTATACTGTCAGTGTAATCAAAAAATTTTATCAGTATAATTTTAATTATCATACACTGACAGTGTAAAATTATACTGGCAGTACTGTAAAATTATACTGATAAAATTTTTTGATTACACTGACAGGATAAAATTTTACAGTACTGCCAGTATAATTTTACACTGTTAGTGTATGATAATTAAAATTACACTGATAAAATTTTTTTGTTACATTGACAGTGTAAAATTATTTTATATTGCCAGTGTAATTTTATACTGTTAGTGTATGATAATTAAAATTATACTGATAAAATTTTTTCATTATACTGACAGTGTAAAATCATTTTATATTGTCAATATAATTTTATACTGTCATGATAATTAATTTTTAAAATATATTTAATTATATTTTTAAATTTTCTTAAAATTAAATATTATTATAGTGCATCATACGTGATTGGTGCATTGATGCACCTCACAATCTCACCACAAGATATATCACAATCTGACCGTTCATTACATTTTGTGCAATGTACCAGAGCATGCACCCTTGGTTTAACGTAGCGTATAGAAAGGTGAGTTCTATGGTACCTTTGCAAAAATGTGTATTTTGTGCATTTTTTATGATGAACGGTGAGGATCGTGCCATAGATTATGAAGTGCATCAATGCACCAATCACCTATGATGCACTATAAAAATATCTAATTTTAAGAAAATTTAAAAATATAATTAAATATATTTTAAAAATTAATTATCATACACTGATAGTATAAAATTATATTGACAGTATAAAATAATTTTATACTGTCAGTATAATCAAAAAATTTTATCAATATAATTTTAATTATCATACACTGATAGTGTAAAATTATACTGAAGATCTTGTAAAATTATATCTTGATAAAATTTTTGATTACATCAAGATATAAAATTATTTTATATCGCCAAGATAATTTTACACTGTCAATGTATGATAATTAAAATTATACTGATAAAATTTTTTTATTACATTGACAGTGTAAAATTATTTTATATTACCAGTATAATTTTATACTATCAGTGTATGATAATTAAAATTATATTGATAAAATTTTTTTATTATATTGATAGTGTAAAATTATTTTATACTGTCAATATAATTTTATATTGTTATAATAATTAATTTTTAAAATATATTTAATTATATTTTTAAATTTTCTTAAAATTAGATATTATTATAATACATCATAGGTGATTGATACATTAATATACCTCACAATCTCACCATAAGATATATCACAATCTGTTCATCACAAAATGTACAAAATGTACATGCAATGTACCAGAGCATGCACCGTATAGAAATAGAAAAGGTTGGGCAAGATCGAATGAATAGTTGTGGCAGTTGGCAAATTGAGGTGAGAGAACTGGATTGGGTGAGACAATGACGTTAGTTTGGTGTGATGATTGATAATGATGAAAATACTTAAAAGGCTTGTTGTATACAATGTCCGTGACAGTTTCAGGTGACTCCCATACGCTCGTTATTATTGGGATTCAGTTATATATTTTGCGGTTTTCAAACTTCAGCCTGCTTTCAACCATATATAATCCAAAATCCTCGTCAGCATATATGGCACGGTCTCCTTCTGCTGCTGCTTCAGAGTTTCTTCCCTACAGTCAAACGGGTTCCGTTGACTCATCTCGCCAACTTTTTACTCTTATATCGTTGTAATTTAGGTCTGTTTTTTCAGTTATCCGATTAGTGAGTCATATATAAATATATACATCTTTAAATATTTGATGAGCCCATAGACATAATAAAACTCTGAATTAAGATAAATTTTTCCTTTGATTTAAATTTTGAGTTTAATTGGTATGTACTAACAGTGTAAAACTATTTTACACTATCAATCAATATAAATAGGAAAAAGTGAGAAATTATGGTGGATCCCTTATTATAGTGAATAATTATTTGTGTGAGTTAGTATTTTTCACTATTTCTATTGGCTAACAGTATGTTTTATACTGTTAGTGTATTTAAATTAAATTCTTAAACTTTTCCCTCTAAAAAAAAATATTTCTTCCTTACACTTACACACGTTTTTCTCATTTGGGTTTTCATGACCTAATCTACTTGATTTCTTACTTAATAAAAGAAAACGTTTGTGTTCTTATTTTTGCTTACAATATTTTTATGAGAATTATTAATTATACATCCTATTTCATTGACACACAGCTCATAGGCATGTGATGGGAAGAGATACCACAACAAAAAATAAAAAATTAAAAGTAATTGAAAATGTCTTTTAAGGTGTAATAATAGACTTAAATAGAAACAATAGTAACGTGTCAACATTACATTATACCTCAAACTCAACCTTACAAAAATAAATTTTTGATTTCAATCATTTATAAATTTTTTGTTTTTTTTTTCATAAATATCCTCCAATTGTAAGTAATCCGTTTGAAATATGATGAAGCACTGAATGTAACCTCTTTGAGAATTGAAATATCTAATTAAAATTCACACTTGAATCCCCAAAATTAAACACCACAACAATTTTGTGGATTAATTACAGTTTTTTATCTTCACCTATATATATGTGGGTAGCTACTATATTATTTACTAATTGGTTAGAATTAGTTAAGGGAATACAACCCTTTACTAAATTTTTGAAATGAAAGGAGAGAAATTCAATAGGTAAAATCACGGATTAACTATGAAAATTTTCTTAACCTAATTTGTGACATTATCTAATTTTATTTAATTTTTATTTTAAATGTATTTTTTAAAGTGAAAAAATCACTTTACAGACAAGTGATAAAACCATTAATAGTAAAATCAACGGTTTAGATCATAATAAAATATGTATGCTTAATTTTTTTAAAATTAACAGTCATAATTTTTCATTTTTTTTTCAAAGTAAATCTCTCATTTTAAAGAAATATTTGGATCTATTTATATTATAATAGTTGTTTAAACCTTTTTTTTTTTTTGACCAAGCTTGTCACATGTATTGTTATGAGATTAATCCCTCAAACACAAGACCCGCTCAATAACTACTTTGAGTTTGAATTTTGGTTTTATTACTAAGAGTACAATTTATCTAGAGAAGTGTTGTTCAGACATATAAAAGTAGATCTAGATATATTATAGACAAAATCAAGAGAGAAAGGCATATAGTCTAGTCTTTTATCTCTTAACATCGACCATCATCTAATACTTGTATTGTTGTCTCTCTACCATAAATGTTTATAAGATGTCTTCTTTTAAATATATAAAAAATATTATTTATTTATTTATGATTATACCCAACTTTGTTGGTTGTTTGAGACTTTTACTTTTTTCTTTTCAATTTAGATAACCAATATTTAAAGTCCATTAAATTTTAACTAATTTAAATCAAGTTAAGTAAATTCATTATAAAAATAAAATTTTTGTAATACTACCTTTTTTTTTAAATTCATAAAATTAAACTCAAAATATTACTTAAAAGGAATTGAATTATTTGAACCAATTACTTATTTATATAAGACCTAGTTTAATAATAAAAAAATGAGATAAAGTGAAAATAAAATGATTGAATAAAAGTCACGAGCAATTGAATAGGAAAATGACAGAGTGAGTGCGAAAAAAAAAAAAAAAAAGGAAAGTCCCCGAGTTTCATCAGTAAATTATAAATGCCCTGCATTCTAATTTTTCAATCTCTTTCTTGAAGTCACCTAATCGAGCCCACCGCCAAGCTCACAAGATAGACTGTAGTCCTTAAAATAATTTAAATAGTATTTGTTCTTGAGATCAATGATTATAAATTTCAAAAAGAAATTGTATCTTATTCCATATCGTGTTCATCCTCTCCCTCATCAGCATGAGACATTCCAGAGAACTTACATGTAATTAACAGTGCGTTACGGTACAGGACTACTTGATCAAAACATCGAACATTCTAAGTAGGTAATGCCCTTTTTCAAAGTTCAAACACTTGAAATTTCTGATGTGAATAATTATTAACAAAGCTGTCACCCGAAGAAGAACTAATCAAAGTGCGGCACCGACCGACAGAAGGCCCCAACTAGTTTATAGTGGGCGCAAAGGACTATTACCATGCGTGTTAAAATTTTGTTTCAGAACATAAAGTCTTAAGATTTTACGTTTTTGCGGTATAAAAATTTGTTGAATATTAGATAAAATTTAATTTGGGAAAAATCCTTTTAAAAAGTATTTTTAAACGTTAAAATCTTTAAAAAAGTATTTTTAAGAAATTATTTTACGTTTTCATGTATTTGAGTTATTAGACTGGATTTTTGACTTTTTGTTAGTTTAATAGGTTTTGAGTCTCAAAATTGGGTTAAAACATGTGTTAACCTATTCTATTAGAGCAATAAAATGAGTTTTATTATCATTTTTTAATCAGAGAATACACCACATTATTATCATGACTATTGTTGTTTGTGTCACACGGTCACACTATCAGCTTGTTACTTTGCACCCTCCACAATCTACATTGCTCTATACCTTTATTTTCATTAATTTGCATTATATTATAAAAATATGTTAATTTAATACTTAAATTTGAGTTGACTTTTTTATTTAAATATAACAATATATATATATATATATTGTTACGTTTTTAATTTTGCTTTTACTTTACCCTCTAACATTTTTTTAGTGGAAAGTCGCTTTTAACAACCTTAACTATTGTTATTATTATTATTATTATTATTATTTCCCTATTCACATATCTTTTCACGCATTTTATATGAATCATGATATGATACACGCTAATAATAATAATAATAAAATTGTTTTTGTTTAATCTGAACCAATAAATTTGTATGTAAAAATGCTCTTTTTAAAAAATGTACATAATCCGAATTACTAATCTTTTGTATGCCTTAGTGTTTCTAACCATCTACTCATTTTATTTTTTTTAATGAATCCCGCTTATTTAATAAATGTATGATAATTCATCTAAATCATAGTAAAAACTCAATAATATAGTAAGCATCAATTATTTACATATTAATGAATATTGTAAATATTCTATATAAGGTTTAATGTACAAATATTTTATGCTCACTTTTTTAGACCTTGGATAACTTAAATACTATCTTTTTTCACATAAATACGTGTTAATATTTTTAGTTTTGATTCACTTTTAAGTTAAAATTTATTTGACGTTATCATTTAATTGTGTGTTCTAAATTAATAAAAAGGATTAACTGATAACAATAATAATAATAATAATTCATTTAATAATAATGAAATGCACTATAAAATGACGGCATAGATTCAAATGCATACTGAAATATTCATATTTAAGAATCAAAGATAAATCAATTGGTCTTGTGGATAAGAATAAAATCATTTTTTTATTAAAACTCTAAAATAATAAAATTTCCAATAAGTAATATAAAGATAACAACATTCTTTAGAGAATGCATGACATTCTGCCATACGACTATCTAGTAAGTATCCTACTCCGAAACTGTCATTCTCAATCATTTTACGGTATGGGTCACTAATATTCGAAAGCTTACCAAATTCTTATTAATTTGATTTGAGATGGGCTAATCCATTATTGGGGTAAAGTTCTCCTAGCATTAATTTTTTTTTATCCACAAAATTTAAATTCGAGATATTGCTTAAGAGAAACAAGTGCCAAAGCACTTGAATCAATTAAGCATTGGTGCTATTCTCAATCATAATAGAATCCTTATTTCGAATCCATAACCTGTATAATGTCTATTCTTCTACACCAAACTAGCCTTATTTTTTTTATATATAAATTATACTAATCTCTCCCGAGATTAAGTGATATTATATACGATATAACTTTATTTGCATTCAAAAACATATATACATTAACCCCTTTGAGATTTACGTGATATTATATCCAATATGTTTTGATAAAATATGGCATTAAGCACCATTATAGGCATAACATTGAGTATCCTTATATAGGGATATCAATGTAAATGTGACAAATGATGAGGTATCATGTGTATGGTTTGGGTCAAATTGGACACAAACCCAATCTGATTTTTTTAACTGAGTCATTTTTTTGAATCCAAACCCGACTTGATAATGACCTGACTAATGACTAGGTCGAATCAGGTCAACTTGACATTTAGTGAATATATGAAGATTTGGACATTATGTATGGAAAAATCAAAAAATTTGAAAGTAAAAAAGTAAAATTCGAGAGATACTTTACAACACATATATCAAAACAAATTATATCAATACAAAAATAACATTATGTTATATAAAATTTATCAATTAAAGTATAAAAATCTTATAATTCATTACTAGTTTTCTTTTGAAAAATATAACCTATAAAGAAGTACTTGACTTCGGGCCAACTCAAAGATGACATGAACCCTACCCAAATAGTATACCGAAACCTAACCCAAAAAGTTTCAAGCTGGGATAAGTTTTTCGGGTTAGACTAGATCATGAATATCCCTAATCATTTGTAATATCACCTAATCTCAGAGAAGGTTAGTATAATTTTTTTTTTTTTTGGTCTGAGAAATTGCTTTAGAATAGTAATTAAGTAAGTTCTTCACTAAAGTAATGGTTTCCGTAAAGTCTTAGCTAAAGTAAGAGTTTCAAAATTTGAACCCCTGATATCGAAGATAAAGTTTGTCCAGGATCATAATCTATTTTAATTGTGATTAATCACTTTTGGTAAAACCCCAAATTAAATTGGAAAAAAAAGAGTAAAGATTTAGGGTCTATTTGGCACATTGATAGGATAAGATCAAATAGGATAAGGTCTAATAGTATAAGGCTTGATAAAATTTTAATACTATGCAGTATTTGACATGTCATTATATAAGATATTGTATTATATAAAAAATAATAAGAAAAAGGAGATTGTAATAAAATATAATTATTATTAATTATTCAATTAAAATTTAATATAATTGTACAAACATCTATTATTTTAATTATAATTATTTAAATCAATTTTGTTTGTAGTATATATAAATGTAATTTATATTGATAATTATTTATTATTTATTTATATACTTTTAATAATTTTTTATTTTTCATAAATATGAAAAATTAGAGAGAGAGAGAGAGAGAGAGTCTTCATACATCAAAATTCAATTAAGAGTGATCTCACATTCCAATACTTGATTGAGTTACACATCATATATAATTATTTTTATTATATATAATTAAATTTATATTAAATATTATTTATATATTTTAATAATGAATTATTATTTTTAATTTTATATTAGTTTGAATAGTTGTTTTATATTAAATATTATTTTTATTTATATATATATTTTATTTATTTTTATTTTAATAAATATATAAAAAACAAAGAGTGAAAGAATTTTTATTCATCAAAAACTAATTAGGCCTAATATGGTTTGGTTAAGTTATCCATCATTTTGATGTATAAGAAGATTATAATGAATAAACTTATATGATGTATTGTATACATCAAACAATGAATAAGGTTATAACATACAATATTAACTTATCTTATCATATTTAATACGATATGCCAAACGCACTCTTAGAGTAGCAAGAGAGGTAAGGCATCAATCCCTTGCCACTCTACTTCCCCCTTTGAAGTTACTCTCAAAAAAACTTGTAATAAGTTTAGTTATTAATTAAATCCTTTGTCATCCTTTTAAACATAACAAAAAGAATATATACTATTCTCACATACCAAATTTCTTACATCATTTTTTGGTATATCGGTAGTACTAAGATTTAAATATACCAGCTCATGTATACTACTCACATCACACACTAATTTATTCCTAACGACTTAATTTCTTATATCATTTAACTAGAAATAAATTATTATTTGTTACTTAACTTATACATGCATTATTTATGTATAAATAAGTCATCATCAGGTTCAAATATCAATGTTATCGATTTATCATAAAAATGAATTAATTAAAAAAAAAGGACTAAATAAATACATAATTAAAATATACGAAGTAAAAACTTATTTAAATTATATATACATATAGATCGTAAGAAAGTATTTTAAGTAACAACTACATCATCACCAACTAATATAAAAATGATGAAAAATTTTTGGTGTAAAAATAATATTAATATTAGACTAAGTGTACGAATGAAAACAGTGAACAGAGAAAAGGAATGCACTTGTACCCTGTCTCTGCTCCACTCCCTCTAACTGCCGTTCTCCACCCCTTGATTTACAATCAGAAATTAGTCACTCTGGAAAGAATAAATTTATCTTTTAAATCTTCGATATAAAATATTAAAAAAAGAAAAAAAAAAAAAAAAAAAAAACCTTTCCTATGGCTGTGCTGTGACTGATTATCAATCAAAAACCGAGGAGTAGTGGCTGAAATTAAAACCAGACAATTCAAACAAGTATATCAGAACCTTCCTTTGCGGCACACGTTACCAAACACCATTTCTCGACATGTTCTTCTTCCTCTTCTTCCTCCTTCTCCTCCTCTTGTAGTTTTTCTTCAGCAGGGTCAGATGATGTAAGGTCCTTGGCCCTTTGTGCTTGACCTTCCCAATTCGTCCGTGCCAAAACAAACAACATTGTCACCATACAAGACCCTTGTGCCGCCAACAAACCTACCCACAACCCTTTGAAGTCAAACCCCGCGAAGAAACTCAACCAAACCGCAACAGGCATTCCCACAAGGTAAAAACAGCCCAAGTTTATGTTTGCCCCCAACTTAGGCCTTGCGCTTCCCCTCAACACCCCACAAACCGTAGTTTGTGGACAGTTTCCAAGCTCACACAACCCAATAATAGGCAAAATCATTGATGTCAAAGCAATTATCTCTGCATCTTTTGTGAACATTGAAGCCCAAACATTCCTCACCGACGTAGCAAATAACAAAGCCGTGAACCCCAGAAAGAAGCTGAAACAAAGGCCCACAATTGCCGCAAGCTTTGCTTTGTGTGGATTCTCTGCACCTAACTCGTTTCCAACCCTCGTGGAAACCCCAAAGCTTAATGAAGATGGGAAAATGTATATCAAAGCCGTGGTTTGAATGAGAACCCCCATGGATGCAACACTTGCGCGTGGATCAACCAATAACCCGCAGAGTAAAATCATGATTTCGTACCACCACCATTCGAGGCAAACCGAAATGCAGCTTGGAATCGAAAGGCTCAGGAGTTTCCTCCAACCCCTGAAGCACGTCGAGGAGACACGTGTCCATGTCTTCTTGTACGTCCCGGAGACAACAGTGTAGATTATCAACGAACCAACTAGGTTGAAGTTCGTCCAAACGGAGCCTAACGCTATGCCTCTGATTCCAAGCTCGAAAACATTAACGAGGAGGTAGTTAATTGGCACGTGGAGGAGAATGGAGAGCGCGGCACAGCACGTGAGGGGCAGGGTTATTGATTGGCTTCGAAGGTAGATTCTCAAAGGGTGTAGCAACGATTGTGCTATAAGGTCAGGTAAGGAATAGAGTATGTAGAATTTAGCCTCGTTTGCTATGTCCTCTTCTTGGCCACATAGGAGCAAAATTTCCTTCATGTTGAGCCACAAGAATGCAATGAGAATTGAGGTTATGAGAAGGAGCATCACGGTCCTCTGCATCGCGAGGCCAAGGAGCTTGAATTTCTTTGCCCCAAAGGCCTGGCCGCAAATGGGTTCCATCCCCATGGCAAGGCCGGAGAGGACGGAGTAGCCGGTGATGTTGGCGAATCCAATGGCTAGGGAGCCACCCGCTAAGGCAAGCTCACCTAGGTGGCCAAGGAAGAGCATGGAGATCATTGAGCGTGAGTAGAGTAATAGGCCAGTTACCACCATGGGGAGTGATATGTTGGCTATGCACTTTGCTTCATTGAGGGCCAGGGACAAATGAGTGGCGTTGTTATGGGGTTTTTGGTTTTGTTGTTGCTGAAATGTTGGGGATTTGGGGATCAAAGGGGTGGACATGTCGGGGTTCTGTTGTACTTTGGTTGATGTAGATGATAACTGGCACATAGTTTGGTTTGGAGAGTTTTTTCACACACACGCATACAACAGAGAGAGGGTGAGAGGAAATTCCCTAAATTCCTGAGTCATGTGGAACTTTTTG
The DNA here is from genome assembly GCA_031439585.1 of Pterocarpus macrocarpus. Taxonomy (NCBI): domain Eukaryota; kingdom Viridiplantae; phylum Streptophyta; class Magnoliopsida; order Fabales; family Fabaceae; genus Pterocarpus; species Pterocarpus macrocarpus. The sequence continues at coordinate 39,164,443 of CM062513.1, read as the reverse complement.
CACTTTGGTAGAGGGTAGCATGTGGGGTTTAAAAGCGTGAGGCTTTGCAACAGTTTATTTGGAATTGGGGTCGGTTGTGGAATTTTGGAGTATTTGGAATGGCCATTTATGGAATTAGCAAAAAAGAGAAGGATTAAGATGACAAGTCACTAATGCTAGATAGAGCCTTCCATTACTTACCAACTCAAATACTAGGCAAAAGATTTATTCAATTTCAAAGCGTATTTTTATGACCAACCAATCACGTATATGATACATCTCACTGTTGGGGCCTGCAAACAGAGTGGGGGAAAAGGTGGTGGTGGAGGAGGCCGAAGCGCATACTGAACTTGCACGTAATATAAGAAGAATGAACCAATTCAGCCAGGTTAGAGGTCAGTGGCGTAACAATTGGAAAAATGTTTTACTAAGGTGTTTTTAAAATGTGTTCATATTTACGGCTTGATTGGCTCATGCATCGAGAAATATCTAACCTTGATTAACGTTTAAATTAAATTCATGACAACTTGGCAATAGCTTGAAGGACGATGTCCTGTTGGCGTATCGGAAACTTGATACAAATTTAAGTTTGGACTTCTTTTGGGTGACGACTCATTCCGAATAAATGGTATCTTGGCTTAAATTTTAATTAAAGTTTTGGGTTTTTATGGATACAATTCATGTGAAATCAATGCCATATCGGAATTTATTAATAGGAATTAATTAAATCCACGTTGTGTTAAATACCTGCCATATTTTGCAATTTTAGAGTTCAAATATCTGTTTTGTTGGCCCAAAATGACATTACGTGAAATCAATGCCATATCGGAATTTATTAATAGGAGTTAAATCTACGTCTTGTTAAATCCAACTTTTTTGTTTTGGGGTACATTGTTAAATCCACCTCAAGATTGTGTCAAAATATTTTTTCAAGTTGTGTGTCAAAATTCTTGCACTTTTGCCCAAAGGTTGCGCCGCTCCAAATTTAACTTTTAGTAGACAACTTGTAATAATGAAGATTTTAGAATCAGGTACTTAGGCCATATTCTTTTTATGGGATTGAGGTATCTGATTTTTGTTGTATATTTCATTTGTCTTTCTCTTTCGCTTGGACTACGTGCTTCAACATAATCATACAGATCCGGCACAAAAGATAAGCCACGGTCCAAAATGGGAATGGGCATGTATGCACAACATAATTGTATATTTCATTAATAGCTTTTTCTATATATATATATTACCGTGAGATTATTTTTCACCTAGAGATTTTCCATTTCTAGAAAATTCTATTGGCAAGTTTGAACCTCTAACATTGCATATATCCCTCTTGTTGTTACTTGAATCACTTCTTATAGCTATTTAAACAAATATCTCTACAATTTTACCTGATTTGAATTTTTGTACTTATAATTGTTTTTTTAAGATTTTGATTTCCATAATTTCATGAATTTGAAATTTTAGAATCTAGAGACAAATATTTTAATAAAACTAAAATTGATAAAATTTTAAATAAATTTTATAGTTGTAGCTGCTTTGAAACACACCTTAGTTCTCAGATTTTTATTACTTTTTTTTTTTTTTTTATAAAATTTTGTAGTTATAATGGACTCTTCATTAGAATTTATGTTTTTAAATCTTAATTAACAAATAATAAACGCGAATTGAGAAATACTTGGTGCTATTTTAAAATGCCAGTATATAGTCTTGGAAAAATTAATATCAAGGACCGATCACATAAGTCAATTTTGAAAAAAAAAAAGGACCTTTTATAATAAAATTATTAAAAAAGACATACTAAATATTATTTAAGGAGAAAAGTCAAAAACTTTTTACAAGTAGATAATTATGCGCTTAAAAATGTTTCTACTCTTTTATTTTTCTTCATAGCTTCACTCTCTCAACCCTAATTTGTGCAGCCGCTCTTGCATTGCTGCCAAGTTGCTCTCAGTCTAATAAATCTCACTCTTGCGCCATCCACTAGAGGGCTTAGCGAAAGCGCTGCAGGAGTTGTCCTTAATATATACATGAAGAAAGTTATCATTTGAAGCACCCTGCCTGGCTGGAGTATTTGAGCAGTTATTTCATGCATGTAACCATGTCTGCTTGCCTAAGGATGCGTTGCAAGCTCGCCTCCCGATTGCGCTTCGGTTGAGTGAACAGACCAACAATTTTTAAGTGCAAAAAACTTATTATTAATTGGGTGAATTATTGGAAGAACTTGAAAGAGTGCATCTTCAAGAGTTTTGCTCAAGTAATTAGCTTGAAATATAAAAAAAAATAAAAATTTCAAGAAGACAAAGAGAAAGAAGCATAAGAAAGTCAGAGAAAGGAATCGGTAAAGGACCTACAAACTGTGGCAAAGGAAAGAAATGCAGATGAGCATGAGGGTGAGGATTCAAGAATGAAGAGTCGCTTGAGAAGGGGATTGAGATAATGAAATTGCACAAAAATTAAAAAGAATAGAAAAAAAAAAGTTAAAGAAATATTTTTAAGGGTATAATTGTCTACTTAAAAAAAATTTGGTCCTTTTCCTTAAATAATATTTAATAAGTCATTCTTAATAATTTTAATATAATAAATCCTGTTTCTTAATTAACTCATGTTAACGGTTTTTTATATCAATTTTCCCTAGTCTTAGCTGCTAATTACTTGGAGTATCCCTAGAAATCTTTTGATGTAAGTAATTTACCTTTGGACAGAAAAGAGAAATGAATTAGTCAAGGTATGTATAAGCTGACTTAGATACAATCTAACCAAAATATCAAAAGAAATCAGAATAGAGTAAAGGCATAATTTTTTTATCGTGTTCTTTCAAAGTTAATTTTATTAAGAAATTATTAAAAGTTAATTTTTTTAATTTATTAGAATTTACACAAAAGCATATAATTAGACAAAAGCCCCGAAAATTTTGTAAAAAATAACTACTTAAATCTTTGTATCATACAATTGTTTTATATTTAAAATGATGATGTATTAATTATTTAATAGCTTAATTTCACATATTATATAAACTAGATTATACAAAAAATAAATACTTTTAACAATTGTTCGCGGGTCTTATTTCATTCTTAGGTGAACTGAATCTGCTACAAATGAATGAATTTAATGGATTAGATCTTTGATATTTTTTTACAATAAATTTTATGAAGAATTTATAAAATCTCGCTGAAAAGTGGATATGAGTTCTTAAATTCACTTAGCAATTATGTACCTTATAAATACTTAATAATATCACTAGTTTTTTTTTTTTTTTTTGGATAGACATAATATAATACTGAGATTTGAATTTAGAACTTTATGCAAATTATTTAAGTCTTTCATTATTAGTCCACTCCTAGTGACTTAATTGGACACAATCTAATCCTAAATAAACAATTTATTAATAATAAAAGTTTAAATTTAAAGATTAACAATCTAAAAGTAATTTTATTTAACATCCACTTTAATATTAAATAAACTTTTGTATGAATATACCAACACATATAGGTGTAGTGATAAATGATTTACATTCTCAAAGAGTGGATCAACCTTCTAAATTTGGAGAAGATAATTGTTTAAAAAATCTCTTAATCGTAATAATGTTTGAAAGTTGAGATACTTAATTTAAAGATTTTAAAAAAACTTTCGTATAAATATGAGTATATCTTAAGGAACAAAAAATACTTTTATCCCCTGAATTATAGGTCATGCACACTTTACTTCTAGCATTTTGAACATATAAATGGATCCTTTTGTTAACTTTTCCATCTACTATTAAAAAAATAGTATACATTCAAAAAAATTTTGGATATCATATTGGATATTATTTTTTAGTTTTGGGACTATAGTGCACATGACCTAAGGTTAAAACGGTATAGTGTACTTATTTTCTATTAACAATGGATAAAAATTTAATAGAAAAAATAAAGTACATATTCAAGAAAGTTTAAGAATCTATTTGTATATTTTCAGAACATTAGGGGTAAAATGCATATATAGTTTATAATTTTGGGGATAAAGTGTTTTTTTTCCACCAACAGGTGCATAGTCCAGTTAGTTGGAGGATATGTTAGTTTAATCAGAGATCTCAGATTTGAGTCTTAAATATGTAACTGTATTAAAATTTAAAAAAGAGAGTTTTCTTGCCTAAATAGTTCTATCAAACTCGAATAAGATTGTTTCCAACAGGAGAATACATGTATTTTTTTTTTTAAAAGGTGCATTTTTTTTCCCTATCTGTCATGGTCCAGACCAATGTAGATACATTTATGATACGTTTATATTTATAAAATAAAAATCCCTAATATTATCATTCACATAGAAATTAGACTTAAAGAATATGCACCGAAGTATTGTCTTGCTCCTCTTGTCGGCATATGATTCGGACGTTTTACTAACTTTCTTTGCACGTAACAACAGTTCTGGTCAAAGAAAAGTGGGACGGTGTCAATGACTGGCCATAGCGAAGAACAGTTCCTGTTTTTTTTATGTATTTACCTTCGTATACGAGTGTTTTTTTTGTCTCGAACGTTGTCTTCCCCTTCAACACTGTGCCTAGCGTGTCATGCGCACGGACAAAGCAAAAATTCGAAGAGTGTTAATTGTTTAGGAAAACCAAAACGAGGCACAAGTTGCCTTTAAGTTGTGGGAAGTGGGAACTCACTTGTCCTACTTCTAATACACACTTTTTTTACCTAGCAGAGATGAAATATATATATATATATATATATATATATATATATATGGAGCGTATCATATAAGAGGAGTGATTTATTATAAGAGTGAGGGGAGCAAATCTTGATTATTGGATCTCATGTAAATGATCAAGATTAAAACATAAAGTCACATGACTTTTTTAAGTGATCATGTGACATTTAAACAACTTTAAATCTTGACCATCCATGTATGGTTATACAGCCCAGATTTGCTCCTTTCACTCTCATAATAAACCACTCTTCTTATGTGATACGCTCCCTACATATATATATATATATATATATATATATATATATATATATATATATATATATATATATATATATATATATATGTCCTAGGAGTTTTTAGTGAAAATAAAAAAAGGATACATAAATTGAGATCAAATCTTTGATCCAAAGTTAACAAATTCCTTACCATATGGACTGATAAATGTGCCACTTGAGCTATATTTTATTTGGGAAAAAGATATATTCTCTAGAAAAAATATTTGGTGAATTCATTTTGCATGCAATATCATGCAAAATGAGTTCACCTATCATAATTCTATTATCTAGTTCTTTAGTCAATTGCTGTTTCAATCACTTTGTGCTGCCCCTTTCTCTTTATTTAAGGACAAACCAAGGGCATCTGCATGCCATGTAGTTAATGGGTGCGTTTGTTTGTACTTCTCATTCAAAAAGAAATACTTTTTTTTTAATTTTTCAAAAACAAATATTTATAAAATTTTTAATATTATTTGTTTGTCCTTCTAAAAAAAAACAAAAGTAGAAAATAATCAATTTTCTGTATTTTTAAGAAGAAAGCTGCTTCTCCCAGAAGTAAAAATAATAGAAGAGAGAGAATGTTGCTCCTTAAAATTAGCAATTATTTTTTTCTCACTCAATTACGATTCTATCTTTAAAATTTTTAAAAACTGCCACTCTTTTCCCACTCTTATGTTCTCTCTCTTCATATCTTTAATTGCAATTTTATTAAATAAAGTACTTCTATATTTATCATATCTAAACAATTTAATAAATTCTAATTTGGTAAAAAATACTTATATAATTATATCTAAATATAGAATAATTTTCTACTTTTACTTCTACTTCTACTTTTACTTCTTAAAAAATACTTCTCTTAGAATCTTAACCAAACGGACCTAATATATAAGGAATTATACTTGCGAATTTAACATCACATTTTGACTTTAAATATTAGGATTTTAATTAAGTTCATACCTCAAAGGCAATAAATAAATAAATAAATAAAATTTAAGTTCATACGTCATTCCATTTTATATAGTTGCTAATTTGTCTGTTCTTATATAATTATAAGGCTTATCCCATGATGTAAGATTTATCTTGTCGTTTAAATAATATATTTAAGTTGATAATTATATTAAATTAGTTTAAACAAAAATTTTAAAGGAGTTAATTTTTTATTATTTAATTATTAAGAGGTAATTTCTTAATAAAAGACTAAATGCTTCATAGGAGTAATTGTTTAAATGATTATTTTCTTAAAACTAGTGCTAACTATTAAGTTTTAAGAAATAGAAACACATTTTTTTTTCTTCAATGATATTCTATTCAAGAACTCTTCAAGTTATGTACCTTTATTCCACTTAATTATTGCTACACACGGTTTGTGCAAAAATTAAGTATAAATTTTCAAGATTTTATTTTCTATTATTAATTTTTTCTCTCTTATTCTCAACTTTTCTCTCATATTTCAATATTCAACTCGATCTTTTCTGTCTTGTTCCTTGATCGTTCTGCTTATATTCATGAGTAATTTTTTTTTTTGTTAAGAACTGTTTTTTTTTTTTGGTGTACTTGTTAAGAACTGTTTATTATATATAGATACTTCATTCAATATTAAATATATGCAAAGTTTTGTGATCTATAATAAAAATATATTAATTTCCTAAAATCTATTTATACATGTCACTTGTTGAATAAGTGCTTAAGAGATAAAATATTAGACAACATCTACTTAAGAATTTCTCCATAAGTTTTGTTATTTGTACATAGATTTTGCAGTGTCTATCAACATAGGGAATTCATGTGTAAATAATTGAAGATTTCACAATCATTTATGGGGAATCGAGTGACTATGTCACCTGATTCCTCAGTCATATATGTAAATTTTTTACTTATTTGTATATGAATATTCAGCAACTAACAGCATTATCACTTACCACTCATAGTTACTGAATATCCTAGTAATAAATGTGAAAATATCATTTCTCTTTCTCCATTATCGATATCTCCCATGTTTTAATTAGTACCAAGCCCTATGTGGTTTAATTTTACCAAAACTGTGGTAGTAGGTTTCATATGTGTAATCACACTATAATTGAATGTGCCATCAGTTGATTTTTTGGTTTTGATACATATTCTAAATTCTGCTCATGCAATGGCACCGTAACTGATGCATCTTCGGTGTTTGCTTGGGTGTAAACTACAATGAATTCACGGTCTTCGCTTTCCTTCGTGCTAAGAAATTATTTCTTCACCGATAACTTGTTTAATTCACGTGATTAGTCACTTATTCATTTTGAGCAACCAAATTATTTCTTCATGAATTCAATCTTTTAATCGAGTAATATGCAACAATCTCATAGTGTGTACGTTATTTAGCATCAATTTTTGACGCTTATTAGTGGATACAGCTTGACATGAGCGCATGGCCAAGGTTCGATGATTTCTGCTAGCTCTAATTAACGCCAGCATTAATGAGGTTGACTCCGACTACCAATATCACAAAGACCTCCCATTCAGTTTCGTGCATAGAAAAATCTCGAGCGTAAGAAAAGTTAAGTCTTTCAACTTTGACTTTATTAGGCTTCTCGATTTTTACATTGCACTATTTTGTGGAAGTGGACCTATTATGATATATTAGCAGCTTTTACTCAGTCAAAACACCTGCTCCAACCCATATGCTTGCATCTGTTGCTCCTCAAATCTAGCCATTGCCCTTAATAGTATTACTATAGAAATGAAGAACCCTTAATAGTATTACTATAGAAAGGAAGATTAATTGTTATTATTCTATTTCTAGAAACCTTGTAGTGTAGTCTTGACAATTTTTTAAGTTTTAGAGGAAGGTCTCCTTACACTTGAAATAGAATGGGAAGTGAGAATGGGAACCCCAACCGAATAATTTCAATCTAGTGATAAATATCAGGGCAGCTTAATCCTTCACTTGCTTTCATGTGTTACGCAGTCAGCTGAAAAAACGTGAATAACGTACGATGACCGCTGCTATTTGCTGGTTCCTTCATTGATAATGTGTATCCGTAGAACTTTTGTTAAAAGGAAACAACAACGAAAATTTTCTTAATTTTATTTTTGTCTGGGCGAGAAATTCTCTATAATTTGAGAACGAGAAGTTTTTCTTAATTTTATTTTATTTTATTTTATTTTGTTGATTGTGTGACAAATTAATTTTGTGAGTTCTTTTATTTCCTTAATCATTCATTGCCATCTTTTTTAACCACCAAGAATCTAACTTGTTATGCAATTAATAAGACAAAGCATGAAAAATTCTTCTTCTCGAAGCACACAAAATTTTTTCTGTCTGTACACATTAATGACTTTTGGAAATTGTAACGTCAATAGTCATAGTAATGCTGGACGTATCATGTTTCTTTTCATTGCTAATCTATAGATTTTGTACTCTTTAAATGCCGGTTTGAATTCATTCCCGTTTGATTATTTTGTTCTGAGAGAGTATTTGATAGATTAATTTCATAATAGTATATGTAAAAATAATCTAATCAAAGAAAAAAAAATTCCTTGATGAACAAGGAAGATTCCCTTGGTCTGCTCCTCCGCACTCCCAAGACTTGCTACTATTACCTTTTTTCTTTTTTGGTCAATCTAGTATTACTTTATAACATCTCATCTCAAGGAAAGAAAAGAAAAGCAATAGTCTCGTTCGGTCATGAAGTTTGTTTTTGGCATGAGATTTTGTCACATGTATATCCTCTATTAGGAGATAATCCTATTTGAATATTATAATACATTTAAATATGAGTGATTTTTTCAGTTAAGATTTAAATTATAATTTATCACATTATAACGGATTAAACCCTTACAGTTAAACATCAAATCTTGTGTTTTTTGGTCCGAGGTCATGAAGCCACTTGTGGTATTACTTTTCCTTTTTTCTGTTTTTGTCAGTTAGCTAGTTGCGGTCCTTATTGGTGGGCAAGCCAAGTTGGGCTTCGTGCCAGAAAATAGTGGCTTTTTAACTACAAAATTTGACTCTGACCAAAAACAAAAACCTACATTTCACTCGTTCCAAAAAAAAAAAAAAATATCCTACAGCATTCGGCTTGTTTCTTTGGTTAAAAATCAGCTTTTGATTTCAAAACTTTCAGCAGCAATCACTTCATCTTACCGTCGGCTAGGGGTGGCTATGAGTTGGGTTTAGTGGATTTTTTACCTGCTCGTGATAATAGTGAACCGGTCCTGTTCAAAATTAAATACATTGCACTTTGTTAACAAAATGAGTACAGAAGTAGCCATAAAGTAATAAAATAGCCGCAAATTTATATGAAAACCATTGATTCGTACAGTCCATCTTTAGATTATATTAAAAAAAAAAAATCATTTACAATCATAGCTATAACATTAGACTTAACAGGAGCGATTTCAATAAACTAAATACGAGTAACTAACTAACTAGGCTGTTTCGAGTATTGCCCAACTGTTATTCATCATTTAAAATAAGAATATATAGGGATGCGGCAAAAAAATCCTTAAACAATTTCTACTCAAACAAGAATATGTAATTCCCCAACAAGACATAACATAAGGAATAAGAACAGCCTACATCTATTAATTGCGATAGTTGAGCAGGTTACAGAGGGAAATGTTTTGCTTCCAGAGCATGTAAGAATTCCTCTTAAGTTAGAACTTCTCGCAGCACAAACTGCTTTTGAACTCAAAAGATGTCACACGGAAAAAGAGAAATACTTCCAAAAAGGCAAAAAGGGAAAAAAAAGAAAAAGAAAGAAAGGCTAGTACACTCCAGATAAAGAACAAACAGAATTAAGAATCAAATGCAGAACCAAGTATAAGCAATTTAGGCTTGAGTTGCTAGACCTGAATCAAACTCTTTTAAGCAATGTTTTACGTGTGAATGTGATCCTTGAAGACAGAATTAAAGGCAACTAAATGCAACCTGACAACTTATCAATGGCATTATTTGTTAACATTGCAAATTAAGTTGTTACTTAGTCCATAAAATGTGATAGCACTGAAAATAAAAGTCAAAGTATAGCATCAGCACAAGAAATCAGAACAGAAATCGAAGCAATCGCAGAAAAAATCCGGTGATGATTCAGTGCAGAAATTGATCCTTAACAATTACAGTAATAATGGCGCGGCTTCTGCTTCAGTCGCTCTATTTCTGGAGGGACTTTGCTCAGAAACGATGCTCCACGTTCTTTGAGTGACGTAAATCTTATGCAGTAGAAGGACCGATTTTATTTATTTATTTAGCATATCGTGAGTTAATCGGCTCATTAAAAACCTGTAATCATATATAATATGATATCTGTTGTCACAATTTCATCATTCGTAATTGAACACTTATAATGTATATATTATTTGTTGTATTGAAACTTTTACGATAAATTTTCAAAGAGTATAATCAATTTTTTTTATATGGAAATTAAAAAAAAAAACTAACAAAACCCGCAATTTTAGGGCGCAGCATCTTTGAATATTGAAGTCTGAAGTTATCAAATTTACCACAAAAATATGGAAACAGATTCCATAATCACACTTCAAATAAATATAGATTAATGCATCAGAAATGATATATGACACATGATACGAACGCCAAGGGTAAAAATTTTGACGAATTAATAACAGCCATTTGTTATTTTTTCTGTTTTATTTAATTTTTATATATTTAAAAATAAATAATCAACAACACCGCTTGATTCGTCATGCGTTCGTATTTCTCTTCTTCGTACTGAATAGTGGCGCTCTTAATGCATTGTTTATAATTAAGAGTGAGTCGGGAAACCCATCTCCCCTAATTTTCTTGTACATCTTGTGACTCTTAATTTGGCATCTTTATAATATTCACATTTCACATTAAAAAAAAAAGAGTGGATTTGATATCCGAGTAAAAATCGAGATGATATATACCAAAAAAAAAATGGAGATAAATATTTTAGAAATTAGCTTAAGAGTTTAATTTATATATACTGTTACTGTAAAAAAAATTTATATTAACATCTAATCATATATTATCACATAAGTAAAAATAATTTTTTTTTGAGAGAGTGAGTATAAAACTCAATCACTTTTGTCTATAAGACAATATATAATTAAATATAAGTATAAATTTTTTTTATACTGATAGTATATATAAATTAAATTCTTAATTTTACATATAATTTTACTTATAAATCTCATCCATAAATTTTTCTCCCTCATTTTTGTTCCATACTAAACTAACCCTAAACAATGGTAATTACCCTATTTACTATATATTTGTAGTCTTTATCGGTTTAAAGAAATTTGTTTTTGGTCAACTCTTTTTTTGGGGGGGTTCAAAATGTTCAACTGCTTAAAGAAACTTTATCTTCCTTTTTCAGCGCCAAAAAAATAGCCAACTGGAGTTCTGGACTTGGCCTGGCCTGGAAATTTGTATTTGGCCCAAGGAGATTGGGCTCTGTTCCTCTTTTGGGCCACCTAGCCTGGCCTAGTACGACTCATATGTTTCGAAAATGCTTACATAGTGACATATTCTCGGACCAAAAGCATACAGTGACATTTTCTTCTTGAACCCCAGAATTGATCAAAGATTGTTTCTTTAATTTTAACTATCATATCATTCATTTGCTATTCAATTATTTATGGTTTTAACATTCACTTATTATGCAATTGTCAATTATATACATTTTTAATATGGGCAAAAAGTAGTAGGTTTATTCAACCAGACAAGATTTCGTCATAAGAAAATATCGAGTTATATTTGGTGCCAACTTGGCCTAACTTAAACCTTAATATGATAAGGGACCTTGCCGTGAAAATTGGTTCAAACAAAACTGCATGCAAGCATTGGGCCAAGTTCAACCCAGGCCCAGGCCATGTACGCTCTTCAAACATGGGCAAGAAGAAACTATTTTCCCAAACACAAAAACAACAAAAGCAAACAAAAGCAACCCACGCAACTTTCTATGGCTTTTTTACTAAAGTCCACTATTACCAAAATTATTTATTAATGTACCATATTTTTCAAACTATTTATCAAGCTATTCACCTTTCTTTCGTCCACGCTAGTATTTTTTATTTTTTCACATGGTCATGTGGAATTGCCTTTGCAGTTGGCGATTTCCATGTGGAATTGTCGTTGTATTTGGCAAATCCTATGTGGAAATTGCCAACCATAAGACGATTTTATGTAGATCTACTCCCAGCCAAATATCATCTTTGACCACCATTTCAGTATTTGTAACCACCATTTTAACCTCCATTTGTCAGTATTTATAACCACCATTTTAATATTAATATAGCTTAAGATTAAATTGACCCTAAGATTAACTTATGTAATACACACCATGAAAGTAGCTTTGTGTTAAAATGGAAAAAGAAAGCATAGAGTGATAGGAAAAAAAATCCTATATAACACCATAGGAGTGGCTTTTGCGTTGTTTTGATTGGGGAAAAAAGGTTCAAATCCAAATTAATAATAAGATAATCAAATTTAATCTTGTAATAAAATCCAAATATTCATACCAAAGTTCACATTAGATAAATGGTTCACCTAAGATTAATCAAAATACACATGATATTCAAATGTCAATAATGGTAATTTTCACATTAAAAAGGTTTTTACTTCAGATAAATAAAAAATACATATAATATCAAGCATGGTGGTGAGCATCAGGTTGTGGAGGTCAGGCTGGAAGGTCAAATGAAGTGCCTGCCTATGATGGATAGGTGTAAGATGGTGGTGGGGTATGAATGTGGTAATAGGTATGAAGGATATGGTGGCAGGGGGGAACGATATGGTGGTGGTGCATAAAGATATGGATATGGATGTGGTGGATGAGTGGACACTGGCTGTGATGGTGGGGCAGCAATAGTAGTAGCAGTGACCTCAGTTTGAGTAGCTTGCTAGCTTGAAGAAGCAAATGTGTCCATACAAACTCAAGTTTGATTAGCTGCTAGTTCAAACCTCCTTCTACCGCACATTCCTTGGTTTTCATCCTTAGGTGGTGGATCAATGTTAGTTGTAGGAGAAGGTGCTAACTGAAGTTGCTGCATTAAAGCTCGATCATGCTCCTCCAATGCAAATAAGATCTGCCCGGTTGATCTGTGAAGACTGTCCCTGGTAAATCCTGAAGAAGGATCAGTGGACCAAATATGCTGTTGCTCCACATGTTATCCTAACAAATACAAATAACAATTATCATCAATAATACGAAGTACACGTTAAGTGAAAAAAAAAGGAACTATTGGCATATAAACTTACCACACCCCCAGGAGTAGCTGAACTAGGAAAAATCCATTGCTGAGTGATTCTCTTATATCATTGCATGAACTATGAACGTGAGAGAAGCGGTCTATCCAACGGCCTCCTATTAACATACCACTAACTATGATTGTCCCACACGCCAATGTAGTCTTTTATGCACATGTGGCCAATTGCCATCAATTTGTCATGCTAAAGTAATACTGTGCAGATGGTCAGGCTGATGCAGCCTCCTGGGTATAGGCTGATCCAAGCCGAACTAGTGGATGACTCTATCGAGTTGATGCCATTCATCAATATGGAAACAAATCATAGAAACTAATGATCACCATATGTTTACACTAATTGTGCAAAAATTAGAGAGGCCATTCATAATGTTTGTGTATGGCTGCCATTTAATCTAGAAAAATAAGCGAGTACAAAGTAGGCAAAGTATAACAATTATTTAAATATATGTATGTTAAGTTAGTATTTACCCCTCTTTCTTCATACTATAAAAAAAAATGATGATAAAACTGTAGCACATAAGTGGGAGAATCTGACAACACTTTATGTTTGTGCCACTTGTTTAAGTGCAAAATTAATAATTAATAACAAGTAAATCTTAAAACATAAAAGTAATGTGTAATTTAATAAATATTAAAAATAAGAAATATAATAACACTTACTGAAAACCCGATGGGCGAAACTGTGAGCGGTCTTCTTTATAGCCATGCAATAGTATCTCGTCAACATCATCGACCAATGAAGGGCCAAACCGAGTAAATTTATGCCGTACCCAAAACTATAGAAGAATGCAAGCTCCTCCAATATCCCTCACTTTATAGTTCGTGGCCTTACAAAACTCCCTGTATATATAGGCTAAAACCGCAAACCTCCAACTATATTCCCTAGTACTGGCAAAATCTTCTAATAGTAGGAGGAGCATCATATGTACATATCTCCCTGATCGATTTGGAAACAATGTGCCTCCAATGAGTCTCAATATATGCACATGTGTACTACTTCGCATAAGCATCACCATCTTTATTAGTAGGAACGTGATAAAAATGTTGATGTAACCATGGCATGCTAGTACTACCTCCAAAAATCTTCTCAGCTGGTGGTTGCACACCCAACAATCTTTGACATAAAGCCATCCAATCATTATTAGTTAGGCCAATCATAGCCATGCCATCAATAGGAAATCCTGTAATGAACTGACATCTTATAACGTGATATTGCACTTCCCCTATAGCATGTGGAATGTATAGGTCTTGGGTCACCATCTCTCCACCAATGCTGTGATCGAGTGATGATCAATAGAGCAACATCCCATGTGAGTAAGTCTAAGAAAGCTAGCTTGCTCGAAATATAGGAGGATGATATGAGGGGGTCCTTATGTTTGTGTGGTTGATTATGCCTAATACGTAATATCCGATTGGGATCCCTTTTACAAATATGCTATGAGACATGATACTCATGTAACTCAGGAACGGAAGGGTCCTGGGCTCCGAGATTTACACTGTCTACCATATGCTATACTATAACATTATAAATAAAATAATTACACATTAATGATAATAGGAAAAAACTATGCAAATACAGTGAACAAATATTCAAATAAACACTAAAACTTGTTAAATACCATTGCCAAACTAATACAAACCAAACACCAGTCACAACCAAACTTTTAACATAATGCCATGAATTGAAAACACTACATAATATACTTAAATAATAGTCCCAAACACACAAAAGGTCCTCAAATGATAGTAAAGATAGTATAAATAAAATAGTACAGAAGATAGTATAAATAAAATAGTACAAATGATAATATAAAAACACACTTCAATTGGATGACCCTTCCCTATCATTCATTGAAGAACTTGTCCTAGTAGGGCAATCACGACTACTGTGTCTAGTTTACATGGAGTGTGAACATTGTTACCTTGGTCTTGGCTCAATTCAATCTATCTCATTTCTAATTCTAGTTGGTTTAGGTCGACCTTGATGTCTACGCAAACGAGGGTTAAGCACTAATGTCATAGGAAGAGCTAGTGGGTGCCACGGTTCATTCTTAATGGGTTCCCATTCAGCTTTATAGGTTTTGTACACACTTTCCATTTTATAGATCCTATGCACATATTGCTTTGGGTCAAGGGCCATAGCAGCACATGCTACTAATGCATGAAAATAAGAAAAGTGCAATGCTTGGAATAGCCCACAATCACACCAGCCTTCTCGTAAGTTGAGGATATATTTTATTCCACCTTCTTGAGTTACAAGATTAAAGGTCTCTTCAACTAGAAACTTGCTTGAATGCATATCAAACCGATGAACTTGGTGGGAACTTGCCTTTTCAAAGTTAGCATACTAGCATCTATTAAATCATCAGTAAATTCTTGTCCCTTAGCAACAAGCTTCCTATGTGCCTCTACTTTTCGCTTTACAAAATACTCAACCAATTTGTAATGTCATTTGAACTACTACAGTTATTGGTAGATTTCTACCGCCCTTGAAAACTCCATTCATGCACTCTGATGGATTAGTTGTCATATAACAAAAACTGTGGCCACCATCATATGCTAGACTCCACTTTTCTCTTGGTATTGCATGAATATTCTGGCCATGTCTTCATTTTCAGTCAGTTTATTCAATCTAGTATCGAGCTTGTGTTGGCTAGGTTCATGCCCTAAGAGGAATAGTTAATTAAATATTTTTGTCAGCAACTAATTTACATATACTAAACTCAAATGAAAAAAGTATGCATATTCCACACACCTGTGTTAATTAAATATTTCTTCCATGCCACATCACGAAATCTAATGTTAAAATTGCTAGCAATATGACGTATGGAGAAGACATGATGTGCATATGGTGGTTGTCATTCAATATAGGGGTTATTCATTGAATCTATAATGCTCCAGTGTCTGTTAGACATCAAATATAACCCTTGTTGTTGTGTCACATGTACTCGAGTGCAAGATAAAAACCAACACCAAGCTTCCTTAGTTTCTCCGTCTACAATAGCAAATGCAAGTGGCAATGGATTCCTATTCCTATCTTGTATGGTTGCAATTAATAGCTTATGACGATACTTCTCATACAAGTGAGTACCATCTACTTGAACAAGGGGTTTGCAAAATGGAAGTCCAAGCATGCATGGTTTGAATGCCCAAAATAAGTGAAAGAATACTTGTTTTGAGCAATCAACCCAGTTGTGCTCAACAAAGTCATTAGTTTGCAACAACACAATTGTGCCTGACATATACAGTTTCATAGCTTCCAACCATCTAGGTAGTATTTTATAAGATTTATCTCAATCACCAAACACCTTAAAAATAGCTTGTTGGTTGCCTTCCAAGCTTTGTGATAAGACGCATTATATGCAAACTGACTTTGAATCCTCTCAATTATCGAACATATAGGCACATCAGGTTTTTTCTTTAACCATATCCACAATGCAAGAACAAATCATAATGGAATCCAATTTCCTATGATCCTATGACATTGATGGGTTGACATAAGTATGAGGTCCATTATATTTCGTTATTTGCTATTGATTTGACCTCTTTCTTTGAATGACCCTAACTTTCCAATTGCAGCCGCTACCAAATTGTGAATACTTAGCAATTATTCTCTGTGTATCGAAATCTTCAACCTTATAGTTTTGATGCCTCTTGATTGAATAATGCTTTAAGGCTAACTGCATAGCATCTTTTGGTGGAAATTTTAACCCAATAAACAATTCCTTGTCTGCCCTCTAAGTATGACGATGAACTAACTTAAGAAACTCCTCATCATTACTCATTGCATCTCAATTAACTTGTGAAAATTGGGGACATGGAAGCATAAAAACACTTTCAAGAATTGCAATGACAAATGGTGGGATCTGGTAAGGGACTTGAGGAGGGACAATTAAAGAGACTTCCTGCTACTGCATGTTCACTTCTGCATGATAAGTCTTTTCCAAATCTGTATCTAAATCATCGCCATCAAGTAAATCCCCTTCATCTTCACTTATGTCAGTTAATATATCTCTAATTAATGGATTCTCCCTTTCAATCATTGAATCAGAATCAAGATTTATGCTGGAAGGTTGAATAGGAGTAACTGAAACAATATACGAGGTATGAAAAGCATCATGATGTTCAGATATGTTCACATATTGACATTGTGATAAAGGTGCAGAAAAAGCCATTGATAACTAAGTGTTGACAAGCAACGAAGTTTCAGGAAGATTTCGATGCCCACTTTCAAAGTTCACATCACCCTCTCTTGTTTCTATGACAACAAACACATCCATTGAAGCAACATTGGGAAAATATAAGAATGCATCTATCATACAATTGACCCCATCTTCATCCATTTCAATAACTATGCACTTTGTCAAAGACAATGATTGTGGAATCTGATACACAATTCTTGACATAACTTAATTTTCAAAAGCCTTAACTTTAAATTAATTTTTTTCTTCAAACTATCTAATGTCATACTGTGTTTAATCATCATAGACTTAGAGGCAGGACCATCAAACCTAACTTTATTTTCAATAGCTTCCTCATCAACAGCCCTCCCATTATAGTAAACCAGAATAAGCAATGGTTTTCCTATTTCTAACACTATATTAATATCAATTACAACTAATGTCAATTAAGTAATTTTCAAAACACACACATAATATAACTCACAACTAATCTATAAAAACATATACAACTTTCACATATATTAATCTATACTACTCTACCCTAGTTTGCATTTATACTAATGTATAACAAAATATACAACTTTCACATATATGAAAAAGTAAATAATATATTCAAATATAAAGATATATTAAATTAAAATTTACAGTTAAAAAAAATCAACAATTTCTCCTCTTCTACCAGTGCTGTAATTTAGAGAGAAAACCTCTAGAGAGAAGTTAGAGACAGAAGCAAAAATGAGACTTTGGAAGGAAGGAGGACAGATGTCTGGCAAACAAAGACGCATGAGAAATTGCCTTTGCGACTGGTGATTCCAACCTGGAATCGCCTGTGCGAATGGCAAATCCAATGTCATGGCCACGTGAAAAAATAAAAAAATTTCAGCGTGGATGAAATGGAAGCAATTTGGTAAATAGTTTGGAAATTGTAGCATATTGGTAAATAATTTTGGTAGTAGTGACAGTTTGGTAGAAAAGGCCACTTTCTATCTTCTTACCTTTCATGCACAGCTTCCTTCCTCATCCAAACCTACCTCCATCCTTCAACCTTTTTTTTTTTTGGTGAAGAGGCATTCGGCTCCATGGAGATGACTCATCCCCTCCATAGCAGTTTTGGGTGATCCTTTCCTTATAAGTAGCTTTTCATCATTTTTCCCCCTTCACTTTCCACTTCTCTATTGCATAATGGTTTACTCAATATCCTTTTCAACAAGTTTCTATAATAGCGGTGGTGCCTAGATTGTTAGATAAAGCATGAGGCTAGCTCGCACATTTTTTTTATTTTTTTGGTTATTAATATGTTAGATTGAATCATAGGAATGTCATTGGGCCAATGATTTACTAGTGATTGTTAGTTGGTTCTTTATATTTTTTGGTTGTTTGGTGGTTGCACGTATTATGAGGCAAAAGGCCTCTAACTTTGACTTCCAATCATGTGCTAAGGTTGCTAGCATGTTGATGTATGTTAGAGAATAGGCTTTTGTGGTATTGATATGTACCACAAAGTAGGATTGGATGCCACCATGTTTGATAAGCTAGATGCCCCCTTATTCAGTGCTTTACTTATATGGAATATGAGACTCTGATACTTTTTTTTTCAAAATAATTTTTCTAGAGTATCCCCTCACCTGAACAGTTAGAGACTAATCTCTCAGGATATAATCAGACATCTAAGCAAGAACCCTTCCCAACAATATTTTTTTCCATACACATAAATCTTGGGATCGAATCCAAAACTATATACTTAAGGGAGCCAAACCCTTTCCACTCGGATCAACACCTTTTTGGTTGAGACTATGATGCTTTAGTTAGTGTGTTGGACATAATTTCTTCTCTCTATACAACTAATTTAAAAGTTAGTTTGAAAGTTGTTTCGGAACTATTCTTGCCTATGTATCGGACTGATCAAATAGCCGGCAATGGCCATTATGATTTCCTTGAAAACTTGAGCATGGGAGATCTCCTTGAACTCACCAGGGATGAAACCTGCAAAAGAGACTCTAATACTTAAATCAGTAACAACATAATGTGATCTATTGTACTAGTTTTCTCTATTGTAAACAAGTTACTGTCTTTGATCGTTAATCAATTAATAAAAAAGGGGAGAATCTTATATCTTTTCGAACTATTCCTTTTTATTCCGTAACCATTGATATTAGTTAAGAGAATGTATGAATTGTGTTGGGTTGGTCAAGGGTACTTGTGGACTTGACTAGCGCATGATGAGAGTCACTTGGCTTAGGTTGAATTTATGAGTTTAGAAATTCATTTGTTAAAACAAAAGTTAAAATTCATTGCTCATAAATTTGGCCAAATTTCCTACAGAAAATTATTTGAGTTTTTAAGAGTTTCTGCATGCCAGAAATTTAATTCCGTACTGCTAAAGAGATTTAGTACCTCAAATGGAATTAGTCCTTTATGTAGAGAGATATATGTTATGGTTCAAGCACTAATCAATAGGCTAAAAATTATAGTTAATACTTAATACTATGGGTTTAATTTTAAGATTTAATTTTGATATATTGTAAGTATAAAAAATTTTACAATAATTCAAGTATGTATTGTTAAATCACTAAGAGTGTTTGACTCTTGCAATAAACACTTGATCACAAGCCATATATATGATTATGTTTAATTAGTTTGACAGTGTGAAACATTTTACACTAACAACGTAAAACGTTTTAAATTGTTAGCTAATCATATCTTATCTTTTATATGGACTTTGATGTTATTATTGTAAGAGTTAAATACCTTTAATAACATAGTTAAACATAATCGGATGATTATGTAAAATAAAAATTTTATACCAACAGTATATCAAAATTAAATTCTAATTTTATTTTCATAGAATTTTTTTAAAATTGCACCTAGCTAGAATAAGGTGTTTCATCCATTATAAGGGTAATGAGCTAATATGTTAAACATATATCAAATACTACAACTAATGCTGGTGACATAAAGTCAATAATCTCCCCCAAATATATTCGAATGACTTGACCCATGACCTTATTATGATCGTTGGGTCAAGTACTTAAGACAAATATTATAGTTAATGGCAAGGATACATTTTTATTTCTTTAAAATTTCTTAGAATCGCATCTAATGTACGAGGTTGCACTATTACATTTTGTCTTGAGCAAGAATATTATGTCTATCAGATTTTAAGGATAATGTTGATCAAATAAAGCCATAAATATATATATAATTAAATAAGGAAGACACTAGGAGTAGATTAATGGCGAGTGATTTTGGTAGTTTGTATAAAGACATAAGTTCAAACTTGAATGCTACCAATGTTAAAAAAAAGAAAAAAGAAAAAAAAGAGATAAGGATAAAATAAAGTATTATTGGTTCAATCAACAAGATTGAATTGCATATGTGATATTGTAAGCTTAAGTTTAAACTAGTGATATGTTTAAAGTAGCTCAAATTCACACTAAAAACGGTCTTAAATATAGGCAACTTTTGTAGCTAGAATTCAAATTATAATTTGCCACATTATTTTTGGAGGGGGACAGCCCCTTCCGCTAAACCCAATTTTTATTGGTTTATTCTCTAAATTTTATTTACCCATAAAGGATTGCTTTAAGTGCAAGGACATAATGTAAAACCATAAACCTTCTGTCTAGTCAAATAATTCAAGAAAATGATTTTTCGTAAATCATGTTTTTGTAGTTTCTTTTATATCTTCTTTTATACCAATATTTATTCAAGAAAATGTGGATTAAAATATATTTCATTTTAGATTTATTTTTATGCATTGACAATGTTAGCCAATTAAATTGTAAGAAAGTGTCAAATCATATTAGATAATTATCCACCACAGTTTGACATTTTTTTGTAATTCTATTGACTGACAGCGTAAAATTGTTTTACTGTATTAGTGCATAGAAATTAAACTCATTATATTTTTACTTTATCACCTAAAAAATAATAAAAAATTATAATAAACATTATGTGTAAATATTATTCCATAATAACTTATCAATGACAAACTCTTTAAATGTCTGTTTTTCTAGATTTTATGCCAAAGCAATTTAGTAACATTGAGAATACATTATTATATTCATTAGAGTGCACTCTATATAGCAAATCTATTATTTGAACGAAAAATGTTATTAGTACATTCAAATATAGATATCCTATAGATATAACAGAGAGAGAAAGATACAAATTTTTTATTTTTCTCTCTCAACGGCAATCACTATAAAAAATATTGTGTCTCTCTTTTTCTATTATATCGATGAAAGGTTCATTTTCGAATATGCAAATAACATTGCTCTGTTTGAAAATAGTAATTAAGATATTGAAATCAATATCTAATAATCTATTTATAAATAAATTTTAGTTATATAAATAGTAACTCAATATACTGTATATTTCTTATTTATTATTATTTAACATCATATTTAATATTTTATATAATTAAAATTGAGTTTAATTGGCATTTTCTACTATTTTTATTGGTTAATAGTATAAAATTATTTTACACTGTCAGTATATTTAAATTAAATTCATTAAAATTTACATTTATCTGCAGATAGTTTATTGTATTGATTTGGGTGTATGTTACTTCAAAAAATTATTTCTCGAAAAGGCAACGAGCGATGTTGGATCGGGGGCACCAATAAACTATACTAGAACAGCGAGTGATCCATGTGTGAGAGAAGCATACCAGGAGTTACGGCGGCCAGCACGACGAAACAGTGTGCGTAAAAAGGCTACTCGTTGGCCAATTATGGACCAAAGAAATTCAATACATTTAAGCCAGAAGTATAGACTAAATCACTGAAATAAGGTTTGACCACAAAGAACCAATTCTGAAAGCAAGCATGAACCGTGCCCCTCCTGGGGCTGTGAGTCAGGAGAAACGCGGAATGGAGGACAATAATGCTGTAATTTTCTCATCCTTCAGTAGTAGTGGTACTACTACTACTGTTATTACTACTACTATTAATAATATAGTAGAAAATATTCAATAAAAAAGAAATAATATTTATATTAGGATTACAAGAAATATTTAATAGAGTTTAATTCTTATGAACTGTTATTTAATTGATTTCTTGTGTTTATAAGATTTTTAAAATAGTGGGTGGTTGAGTTAAATATTTTTACTGATATATTAATATATAATTAGATATCTTTGTAAATTTTTTTTTATACTGACAGTGTATATAAATCAAATCCTATTTCATAGTCTTTCCATTTCGGAATATCTATCTAAAACCAAAAAATACACAGGTTAAGGAAAAAAATTAACCTTAGTAGTGGCATAAAATTATATAAATAGATGAAATTATCCTTATATAAAGATAGTGGATTGATCTAGCATATTCTTCAATTCTAATTACGATGATAGGGGATGGCAATTAAATTAAGGACATAATTAGAAAAAAAAATTTAATGCTATCTTGATATTAGAAATGGACAGATATTCTGAAACCCTAAAATATCAAAATTCGACAGATATTCTAAAACGGAGGAAGTATTTTATATTATTTAAATAATTAATTATTTAGAAATTGATTGTTTATAAAACGATCACAATTGTATATGACAATAATTCTTGTGCAAAATATATATTTGTTAAGACAATAAATAAGTTATTGATGTAAGGAAGAGCACGAAAGAGAAAAAAGAGAGACAGAAAAATGATAATGACTAAATACTTACGAAGTTTGTGAAATGCTGCAATATACTGCCTTTTGTGTGTAAATATTATTTTAATCAATGTGAATGCATGATGTTTTTGTCTTTAATTGAAATGTTAAATCTTTCAGGGTCTGCATAAACATCGTCTGCATTATAATTATGATTCAGTGGTCAATTATTTATGTTATATCATGTTTAGGAAATTAACTATGTTTTAATAATTTAGCGATTCACTAAATCAATTGATCAAGAAATTCCCCTCCAATAGGGAATTAACAGAGACGTAATAACATGTCACTTCAGATATGACTATTGATTTTCTTGGTGATTTACACAGAAACGGATCCAAATTAATTAGAAAAGCAGCTCTATGCATGTATACAGCTTGTTGATGCGGTCCAGATATTATTAGATAAAAGGAAATGAGGATGAGATTCATGAAAATCAAAAGGATCTATAGGTAGGAGTGGCTATCCAGTGTCTCATGCGTATCATATACAACTAAGAACTGCGTCCTATATAGCGCAGAAAATTCACATTTCCAAATAAAGTAACAATGAACCGTTAGTTTGTCATTATCATTCTCCACAATTAATTTTTGTTTTCCATTCGCTTAGTCTCCAAAGCTTCAGCAATCAGTTGGAACCCAACTAAGCGCCACCGTTTTAAAGTACGAACAAAAAATCACTTACTCAGTTATCCCGCGATATCCCCACGGTTTCTCTTTTATACACATATTATATAAATATTAGTTATCGTCTTTACTCTCTTAATGCAAGCCATTACCTCCTCTCCATGCTTTCTTCCTCCAACAAGAAGAGAAACAAAACAAAACAAAACAAAACAAAACAATTCATCTTAAATCCACAATCCTTTTCTACCCAACAGTCTCACTCATTATACCCTATCCTACTATAAATGTAGTTGACCCTATTATTACTCCCAGAAATTCCCTCAAACTAGACCAACATTATAAAGCTGCTTCAATAAGTACAAATCCAACAACTTGTCCAAAATCTCTTGCTTAATTACCATGGCCTCTTCCTCATCCTCATCCTCATCCTCGTCATCTTCATCTTCATCTTCAAAGAGGCACCCGTTGTACCGAGGAATCCGATGCCGGGGAGGGAAATGGGTGTCCGAGATCCGGGAGCCGCGCAAGACGACCCGGATATGGCTCGGCACATTCCTGACGGCGGAGATGGCTGCCGCGGCCTACGATGTGGCGGCGGTGGCCCTCAAGGGCGCCGAAGCGACCCTCAACTTCCCTGCCTTCGCCGGCAGGTATCCGGTGCCGGCGTCCAACTCCCCCGCTGACATACGCAGCGCCGCCACCGCCGCAGCACAACTCATGATGGCTGAATTTGCATCATCAACCGATAATGCAGTTCAG
This sequence comes from Pterocarpus macrocarpus, assembly GCA_031439585.1. Taxonomy (NCBI): domain Eukaryota; kingdom Viridiplantae; phylum Streptophyta; class Magnoliopsida; order Fabales; family Fabaceae; genus Pterocarpus; species Pterocarpus macrocarpus. The sequence goes on along the minus strand of CM062513.1, from coordinate 39,140,048 downwards.
CCTCGTAGTAATAGCGATAACACTACTGATGCTGCTGCTGCTGCAACTGAGTTTTTGGATGAGGAAGCCATTTTCTCGATGCCGAGTTTGCTGGTCGACATGGCTGAGGGAATGCTGCTGTCTCCGCCCAGAATGAGCCCGCCATCGCACGACTCGCCTGAAGATTATTCTGGTGGAGAAAGCTTGTGGAACTATTAATTTTTAATTCATCAATCTATATATATATATATATATATAGTGCTCTTCCCTTCAGCATTTGATTCCAATTTCCAAAAGGCAATCAAAGTTATTTGAATTAGTATAATGGAATAGGAAAATGTGGCTCGGACCAGACATTGTACTGAGGACTAGGATAGTTTTCTAGTTGATTTATGTACATTGAGGAGTAGGGGTAAAATTAGGATTTAGGGCTACTTGACTCTGGGACTATGTATTTTTGGTTTTTTTTTCCTCCTAGCTATCATTTAGGAGAGGCAATCCTGTTTTCGAACATGTTCCGTGCTAAATTTGAACACCTTTCTTATTTAAGATTCAAACCGTAGTTTACTATATGTCGAGATTGACTCCTTCCGCTAAAGCCGGTCTCTGTTGGATGGAACCATGTATCTTGCTGTTCTACTATATATGTATTTCATTCGATGCTTCTGAGAACTGGTCCTGGCTTAGCTTGTTTGTATTCATAGCAGATTTTTTTTTTTGTTTTTTTTTTTTCCCGCTTCTTCGTTTTTTTATAGTATAAATATGCATGGTTTGTGCTGTGTCAAAGATGCTGTGGGAACTATAAAGTTATTGCCAAAGCAAGCAAAAAGAGAGAGACAGAAAGTAGGAGCTATTGGAGGATTACAAACACCAAGACGGAACCAGTGGACATGCATAATTAAGAAGACTCTCGGTTACGACGCGAAAGTTGAAAAGCGCATACAAATGTGCCGTGTGCTTTCGAGGGGATGATATACATGTCATGAGCGCGCTATGCAGCAGGGAATGCCGACGTCTACCGAATAATGATATTATTCATTTCATATACACCAAAATATCAGCATCTTTTTTCATTTTTTTTTTCCCCTTTTTCTTTATTCCCTTCCCTTTGAAGAAAGAGTCTCATTTTTTTCTCGAAATGTATAGAAGGTGTGTGAGAATATGATTGTTGTTATGCGGAATTTAAGAATATAATTAGGCCAAAACCCCTCAGCGGTCCCATATAACAATAGGAAGAGAGAGAGTTGTGGTTTAGAATTTCAGTATATTACTTGATTAAATGAAATGTTATTCTGACATACAGTTGATATAGACAGACACAGCGACATCTACCAATAAAGAAAGACAAACTATGTAAAAAAAATTAGGTGAGTTCATTTTATTTGAGAAGGAGTATTATTTATACTATTTTTTATTACAGATATTGAGATAAGATTAGAAAAAAAAATTATAAGAAAAAATGAAAAGTGAAAAAGTAAGAGGAGATAGGAGAGAGATAAATATAGGGTATCAAAGTATGTCAATTGATAAAATGTATAAAAAATATTTCTCTTATTTGAGATATCATACTGATTATTATATCATTTATCAATAAAAATAATAAAATTTTTATTTTAAATTTATTTTATTATTTTAAATAATATATAATAAATAAGTCAATATGATATGTCAAAAAGAAATAAATTCACCTTACATTTCTTTTAATAAATAGAGGTGTGTTGTTTGAATATTAAAAAAGAATGTTCCATCCACACACTATGAACTTAGTAGGGAAAAAACACATAAATTTATATTTTGATATTTTTATTTCACCATTCCTTATGCATCCAATAGATGACCTATGAAAATGTCCATAGATTTGTGGTATAAAAACCATTTCACTAAGAAATAACACATATCGTGGGTCCCATAAAATTATCCATCCATTCGTCCTGGATGTGCACAATATGTTGAAAATGCTGTCAAAATAACAGCCCTCCCTGATTAAACCTTTATTTTCCACTGTTTAATTATCTAAGTTGCAATGATAAAAGGTGTCCCTTCTTCCAACGGCTGGCAAAGAGCCACGCCAATTTATGACTTGGCTTGTAAATAGCTCAGTTTGTTAACAATTTAGTGTGCGTTTGATTGGCATTTCCAAATTCAAATTTGAATTAATTTAATTTTATAAATTTGATTTTGGTTAGAATTAAGTTTGTAGTAAAATTATTTTTAGAATTTAATTTAAATATTTAAAATAATTTTATATTGTAAGCCAATAAAAATAATAGAAAAGTGCCAACTTACACAAATAACTACCTATTATAATGAGGGATCCATCATGATTTCTTACTTTCCCCAATTTCTATTGGTTGATAATGTATTACACTATCAATATATACCAATTAAACTCTTATTTTTATTGAAAACTTTATTTAACATAATTGTTATTTAGATAGAATTGTAAACTCACTTTTGAACGTATAACTACTAAAAATGATATAGATTTCATAATAATTTTATTTGTTTTGTTATTTTTTTAGTTACTTTTGAACAAGTACAAAATATTGTTATAACAAACAACTTTTACTTTTAATGATATTATATACACACACACAAATAATGCAATTTATTGTATTTTTTTTTTTTTTTTACTTTTAGAAGACACTTTAAATAGTATTGTTGAATAGAAAATAAAATACACAATAAATACACATGAATAAAAATGTCATTTATAATACAATTATAAAAATTTAAAAACATGCAATAATCTCTTTAGAAAAAGAGTTCTAGCAAGTATACTATATGCCAACAAGTAATATAGAGTCAGTAAGAATTATTCCCATAAGAATTATATCATCAATTACTAAATCGTTTAGAACAGTTGTTATTTGAGTAATGAAAGATTAAAGTTGAGATTGAAAATAAATAAATAATAAGTAAAGCCAAAATTATGCAATAAACAATAGATAAACAATCAATGGAAAGACAAATGTTAGTGTGTATTGATGCACTTGATTTCGCAAGTTATGGGTTACCCAATTGTAATATAAATCCTAATTTATTCAAATTGATGACCAAATTACCTGAAATTAATCACAATTCAATTCTTTAATATAGTGATTCTCATACGAAATATTAGATAAACTAATTCTTTATTTTACCCACTTTAGGCTAAGGCTTTAGCACAATAATTCATATAACCGCATAAATCGAAAAGTTTGTATTCTAGAAATCTATTTATGATAATTATTATAGTGACCATTTCTATCTAAAGGTTTCCTAATCGAGCTACTACATAAGACCAAAAATCAATCAGCGAGTGGACAATCTTAGAAGGTGTTAAGAACAATAACAATTACCCAATTGAACAAAAAAGAAACTCCCCCTGGACCTTTTAGGCCCCCCAATGTGAAATACAAAAAACTTAAAAATTAAGAATGCATAAAGTTTTTCAATCATATTATATTACCTAACACCTAAAGAGAAGTTTAACAAGACATACATAAAAAGAGTAAAGAACTCAAAGAATTGAAAATTCATAACTAACCGAAAATTTTGTGGTACTTCAGAAAACAAATCTGGATTCCACTATATCCAATTTCTGAAGTCACACACAACAATTTCTTAAAATATGATTATCTTTTGCCTCACTCTCGATCTCTATTTTTATTTTTCTTTTTTTTAATGATAAATTATATTGACCTCCTTTAAAGTTAGACGATATTATATACAACACCTTTAATTTGTAAAAATATACACTAACATATAAAATTTAGGTGACATTGCACCAAATGCCCTTATATTATGTGGAATATAACAATGAACATCATATATATATATATATATGATATTGAGTATCCCATAAAGATATTAGTGTAAGTATAACAAATCAAAAAGTGTTATATATAATATCATCTAATCTCAAAGGAGATTAGTATAATTTACCTTTTTTTATGAAGACTAATTACAAGATATTCATAACAATGCTGACAATATCAGCATCCATCAGCACTTAGGCGCTGATTCTTGCACGCTTAGGTGTTGGCCTTATTTCAATAACTTTCCTTTTTTTCTTCATATCTTCTAATTTGAGCGCGATTTTTCACCCATGAGTGAACTGAATTTTGGTGTTTTCTCCAAATTAAAGTTGTCATTCTTTGTCTTAGCTTTTCAATGATACTAAAATCAATTCAATACGACTTCTATAGCCCCAAACAGGCCCTAAATTGATCAAATAGCTGTTAGTTGTATTACTTCTTCCATTTCATAATATTGGTTATTTTAGCAGAAAAATTGATTATTAATTATCTGTTATACGCTTGAGTGTATAACCGTTCTAGCATTGTATCCATTGGATTCAATAACACTCACAATGAAATAGAATATGTCATGAGATTTGACAAAAACAATTAAAAAAAGTACAATTGTAAGTGTTAAGCCCTAGCGCTTATGCGCTGGGGAAGTTTTATGGTAATGCCCTTCATTTTATATGTCATTTTAAAAAATTGAGTAGAAGTCATTTATTTATTTTTATTTACTGAGTAGAAGTTTATATATATATATATATATATATATATATTGAAAATAAGTAATGAATTTCTTGTTCTTGCATAAAACTTCAAAATAACTAATATTATAAAATTAAAGAGTAGCAATATATAGCACACTAGAAAAATAAATAACATGATATGAACATGAAATTAAATGTTCACCCTAATCACTTTTGGCCTTTACTGTTAAATAATGAATTTAATTTTGATACATTATTAATATAAAAAATAAATTATATAATTTTCTAATTATATATTATCACATTAAAAAGTAGTTGACTTTTATAATTATTGTATTAAAAGTTATACATATAATAGAATATGATTGAATAACATTATAAAATTATTTATATTAACATATTAAAATTAATCTCTTAATTAAATAATAACAAGTTAAACTAAAATTTATTTATCATTGATAATTGTTGTTGTTCCTTATACTCCCTCTATTTCAATATAGTTGTCAATTTTTTAATATTTTAAGGTTTTAGAATATCTATTCATTTTTAATATCAAGGTGACATTAATTTTTTTTCAATAATACCCTTAATCTAATTGTGATAATGAAATAACCATTATATATATGCATTTACTTATTTTTATTTTAGACAGGATAATTACATCCACTTATACAATTTTATATCATTATCAAGATCATTTTATTATTTTTTTATTTGTGTGTTTTTTTTTTTATAGTTATTTTGAGATGGGGTAGTATTTTTTAATATTAAAGTATAGATTGAGAGATAAATGTATCTTGTTCAATGTCGAAATATACTTTTTTGTTTTTATTTAAGCACAAGTGTTAAATGTACTTTTAGTTTCATTAATTATCTATAAAAGTATATACAAATAATCCGTCAATAAAAAATTTTTTAAAATCAAATTTAAATCATGAAAAAACACGAGCAGAAATTATTCCTCTTATTTTTACTTCATATATTATATCTTAAGCAGCCTTTTTGCTGAAGATCATCATTTCAATTTCTCTATCTTTCTTTTCTGTTCTACTTAATTACACGCAAAAGGGAATTCGGGCTAGGGCTGGCCGTCTTCCAACACACTATCTCTTAAAATTCCCGAAAGAACTTTTGAGCTTTAAGCAGGTAGGAGTATAACATAAAGGGCCTACATTTAAGTTCTTTATTGAGGGGATAAAAATATCTGTTGTCATGTATTGATTCTAGCAGTTAAGTAGGCAAAGAGATACTCTTGTATAAATTTCTAAGTCTAATAAATTAATAAATATATTCGTAGATATAATATTTATTTAAGAAAAATTAATAATATGCCAATATTTTATTAACTTAATATACAGAATTATCTACACTAAATTTGTATTCGATTCTCTTATAGCAAAACAAATGTTATTATATCTACACGCTTAACTATATGCTACGTACTACCATGTATGCTTTCCACTAAACTTTTTAAGATATATTTGGGAGGGATGATTTTTTTTTATTAAAAAAAAGGGAGAGTAAATTTTTCACTTTAGTTAATATATAATTCAATTAAAAAAATTTTCAAGCTAAAAAAATGTAAAATGATAGGTTATATATCAATATAAATATTTTATTTTTTTATGTTTAACTTTATAAAAATTGTATAATTTTTTAAGTTTAAAAATAATAAATGTTTCTTTTTTCCCTTCCCTCCCATGACCCATCCAAATATACCCGTAAGATAACACAGCCTAATGCCATTTTGTAGACTGACATACTGAGGAAGGCCATCTGCTGGATAATCTACACAAAAACACTACAGAAAGTTTCGTTGCCATTATTGTATGTAGAACAACAGAAATGATAAACAAAATTAATTAAGTGATTCAAGTGCTCAACAATGAAGAATACATTAATTATGCCTGGATGAAGTGAAAGCTTAGGATCCTTTGCTTGGTCTTGGAGCCCCTAAATAGGCAAGTGATAAAGCACCAACATAGTAGCAAAGCAATAACCATTTTAGTACAGCGTGGCAATGATGCTGTTAGCCTGCTGATACTTATATATATGGTTATACCTGGTCATCTTTTCCCATTAATTGTCTTATTCAAATCTTAAGTTAAGACCTTAACTAATCCCGTCTAACCAAAAACAAAATAAAATTATATATATGGCGATGCACCTGATCACGATTGGTGGTTTTCTTAATTAGGCCATCCCACTACATATTTTGTGTTATTGTTATTCTTGCTGCTAAATTTTAGGGGATTGGGAGACATGTTGAATGCCTCAAGTCAAGGTGGAGACCAAGTGATCACGCAGAGGCTTCTGATAGGTTTAGCACACTAAGGGAAATCCCAAAGAAAAAGTCTTAATTATTATTTAACATGTGTTATGAATTTTAAAATGATACACACACTTCTGTTAGAGTACCCATAACTTTCAGCACTATTGCTTACCTAGGCGAAAAATTACTCAATGTCAAGTACGTTTTAATTAATCAGCGCTATTGCAAGTACTTCGAAGTAACTTGTCTGTTTAATCAAATAAATAAGTACAACTATTTAGGCTTAACTTGAGTTTTCCTTTAACATCTAGGTCAAGTGTATATTGATCGATCGAGTATTTCTAAGTCAACAGTCATCGGATTCAGAACGAAAAGAATAATGAAAAGATTCAGTGCGGTTGCAAAGTCGGCCATGAAATATAAAAAGTGGTACGTGATCTTCAATTTGTGCTGTGTGTTGCTCTTAAGTGTGATGTGGTGTGTGTGGGGCAACTTTACTAATCCAAAAAAGAATCAAAAGGGAAGGGGGGGGGCCATATACGCTGGTGAGATTTATGTCCGTGTGAGCAAATCATCTTAGCGATATGAAGAAATGTGTGCTGTAAACTTTGAAAGACACCAAAAAGATTTTGACTAAAATGGCGACACAAATGGCCGACATCTTTCCTCCGGACCCATATCGCTTTCATTCTTCTTCCCTCCTATCCTATCGAGTAGTATCACCCGGTTGGTGAGCTCTCTCTTTCTCCCTTTGCCATCTTTTCTACAAGGTTTTGATTTTGGTGTATGCATATCTTGTATGTATTAATACTTGGGTACCAAACGATCTGGTTCTAGCTGGTTCAATATGTGGACCAAGTTGGTATGTGCTAGAAAACGTTGAATTGATTTTGAAACACGATCCATATGCCATAGTCGAGTCGACCACCTATTTGATTTCAATACTTTTTAGGAAAATATTATTGGACAATAGCTTGTAAATATTTCTTTAGACATTTAGGGACTGACGTAGAAACAATTAGATATTTTATTATATTTTTTATGGATGTAGTAAGATAATTAATAATATCTGAGAAATCTTTTTACTAAATTTTATCGCTTACATAATTGTAAGATAGTAATTATTAACTCATAATTTATTTTTTTTTCAGACAAATTCATAATTACATTCTGAATTTCTCACATAATTTCGCAAATACCAAAAAAGAGTGTTCACCATACAAATAATACTACTTGGATGTGGGTCCTATGAAAAATTATTCACCTTTAAATTATTTAGTAAGACCCACAAATAATAAAAAATATTGATTCAATAGTGTATAACTCTTCACTTTCTCACTAAATGAGGATAGTCACTTTAGGTCATCCTAATCCATGTCCTTTTGATTCCAAACCAGGGAACCACATTTGGATTATTTAAGCAACACTCAGGCATTGTAATTTTATAACGAGGCTCGCGTTTATAAATAAACATAATGTTATAGACGCAAAAAGAGTATTGTAGGAAAAGCAGGTTATTTTATAATGAATTAATAATATAATCAAACATTTTCAATTATATAATCAGATAAGGGTGAAAATAGATTTAATTAGGTTTGGCTTTTCTTGAATTATGTTATTTAGATATACTAATGATATATCTATCTAAAAGGGGAGTGCACGTTTTAATAGGGGAGATTTCATGTTGATTAATGGGAATTCGGAAGAATTATAGTAGTAAATAATAATGATATCATTAGTTAGAATTTATGCACAAATAACTGAAAAATTCACGTACATAATTAAAGAATTTGAAAGATAACAATTTTGCTTACCTTCGCAATCAACAGATTCCCTATTAATTAATATGAAAATATGAAATCCCTATTGTTAACACATATACCCCCTTACAACTATGGATACCAAAAAATATTATGTACAAATATTATTATTCCTTCTTAAAAGTGACCAAACATGTTTTGCAAAATTTTGACTTGAGCCAAACTTGTTATCTTTCGAAGGTTGTCTTTAGGACGCGATATCTGCTTGTGAAATATAAAAATTTGACCTGACTTGAAGATAAAATAAACAAAAGAAGTTTATACATTTTAAATTTAAACTAAGAATAACATGTATGAGATGAATATTTTATTAATATTTAATTAATAAATAATATAAGTATTGTAAATTTTAAATTAATTTTTAAAGACTTAAATCTTAATTTACTTAATTAATTAAATGAGTGTTTTGAAAAAATTAAACCTGATTTCTTCGTTAAATAATTATGCCAAAGTAAATTGTAAATTAAGAAGCTACATACATACTTCATATCCTTCTTGAGCTATTCACACCTTAAATAAGGGAGTGTCTATTGCCACACCCTCTTGTGTAATATCACACCCTTTTTTATTGATATTCCTAAAATATTCTTCATTAAAAATTAGATTAAATATTTGTCTATCATCACATTTTAATTAAATATTGATATTTTTTCTAATGCAATATTCTTAGTATTTATCTTCTTCTCTTGGATATCTCTCTTCCCTAATTAAATGTTCTGTTTCTTTTAAAATCATTATTTGCCTAGGTTCTATTGTTGCTTTAGGTTGATTATATTTTCATGAAAAAATAGAAAACAAAAAACAAAGAAAGCACAAAAAAATGTTTTTTTAGAATTATAAATGAAAATATGTTTAGTTTCAGCTGTAAATACAAACGTTTTCTCTATAGGGTTTCTATTATTATCTATGAAAAAATGCTCTTATTCTGCATTATTTAGTAACTTATATGCTTTGATTATTTTATTTGATATTTTAATTTATATTGATGATAGTCATGATACCTTTGGTTGTATTCATGATTGATTAGGAATGGTGAACTCGTATGTTGTTTTATACTAATGTTTTGGAAATTGACTTTATAGAGATAAACATTTACATGAGATTATCTATTATATTTTCTAATTAAATACGCCTAGCTTTTCATCATAATTCTTTTACTATACTTATTTATTTTGGGTGTTGCAATAGTAAATATAGCTTGAGGACTTCTAGTGAATTATCTTTTTTACATAGTTACAAGATGATACATTTTGGATATATTATTCTCACGCACATATGGTATGAAGAGTGTTATATTTTTGTTTGATCAAACTTCTTATTTATATTTTATTTGACTACATTTTTTGTATGGCTTAATTATTAGATTTAATTAATTTCTTTGTGCTAGCTTAATAGTTTAATTATAGTCTATTTTTATATTTAATATTAATTAGTATGATTACTTAATATAATTTTGGAATATGAGAGTGACAATAGATAAAAATTTAAAATAAGTTTTAATCTCAAAAATTGAAAAACAAAAAAAAACCTAATTTAACATATTAGTTTTATTTTAAAATTATTAAATTAAAAATAGTTAATTTTTGTATTTAATATCAATTAGCATAATTATTAAATATAATTTAGAATATAAAAATAACAAAGACAAATTGTTAACCTAACTTTTGACTAAGAGTATTTTAAAAATTTTAAAATAAAAGTAATTAAAAATATAGAGAGTGTGGTAATAACCACTCCCCCTAAATAAAATTGAATAACGAACTGGTTGAATTATGTTTTGGTGGACACGAACTAGTTGAATTATAGGTGCATGCAAGTTGAATGTTTAGTTTCCAAGAAGGGAAGGCAAGGGAGCAAGCAAGCATCCCGTGAAACACAATCATATTTCTCTTTTCGACCAACTTATAAAAAGATAACTATGTGCTCACTGCTCTTTTTCGCAATAGGCTAAGTGGACCTCGAACTTCAAAATGTGCAATAAGTGGTCCGGCAAAGATATGTCTCCTGAATGAACTCGCTCATTAAGTTCTCGTAGCTTTTAAGTTAAATGATTATTGTTCTTTGCTTTAATTATGTAGGTTGTTATAGTTTCATTGATTCATTTTTTAAATAGATTTTTATGGTTTAAAAGTTAAGATTAATTTTGATATATTATTTAATATGAAAGTGTTCTATATTATTAACTAATCACATTATCTTTTGTATAACTTTTAGAATGATTATAGTAAAAATTAAATGCTTTTAATGATAATATAATTTATGATTGAATTATTATATAAATTTTTTTTATATTAATAGTGTATAAAAAAGCAGTTCTATAAAGTAAGCAGACAAAAAGTGATGAACCAAAAAAAGGGGAAAGAATAACGAATCAAGGAGAGAAGTGATTGTAAATGAGGTAAATGAACAGAAAACAAGAGCCAATGTTACATTAACACGTCAATTTTTGTGCTTTCATAGTAATTCTATTTGCACACCTTACAATTTTGTAATTGAGTTTTTATATTTTTTAATTTTTTAAAATAATTTTTTACTTATTAATATTTTTTAAAAATTCAATAAAATTATAGGAAAAACATATTCATTAAACCTTATCATCATCATCATCTTCATCATCATCTGACTTCTCTAATATTTAAATGTTGTTACGTTCTAATTGTCCAATCACTCCGTACAACTTTTTCATTAGATTTTTTTGAAATGAACATTTTTATAGATTTATGGGTTAAATTTATTTTGAATCCCTATAATATATATCATTTAGGTTTTTAATCCCTATCATTTAGACCTTGTGTTAAATGGTGACAGTAATTCTGCTTATACTCCTTACAATTTTGTAATTGAGTTTTCATATTTTAAAATAATTTTTTTACTTATTAAATTTTTTTTAAATTTAACAAAATTATAAGAAAAACATATTAATTAAATTTTATTATTATTATTATTATTATTGGTTTCTCTTATATTTAAACATTGTTACCTTCTAATCGTCCAACCACTCCTAACAACTTTTTCATTAGTTTTTTTTTAAATGAACCTTTTTTATAAATTTATTATTTAAATATATTTTTAATCCCTATAAATATAGGTCATTTAAATTTTTGGTTCCTATTATTTAAATCTTGTATTAAGTTGTGACACTTAGAAGAATTGAAAGAAAATTCTTAAAATATTTATAAAGACTAAAAATAAAATTCTAATATTTATAGGAACTAAATATATATTATAAAATACTTATAGGAGTCAAAATTTAGAATGATGGGGACCAAAACCCAAAAAAAAAAAAAGGAGAACTAAAATCAAAGCAAATTTTTTAGTTGGACCAAAACAAAAAAACAAAATCTATATTTATAAAAACTAAAAATATATTTAAGCTTAAATTTATTAACAAACCTAGCTATTAATAAGGTAGAAATTGGTCAGGTCAAATTAGACTTTGGCATAAATAGACCTATTTTATTTTTTTAATTTAAAGCCTTTGGCCTATTATTTGACGTAATTTTTTATAAGGCATGTCTTGGCCGTTTTAAAACTTTGGTTTGGACTAACGGTCTATTTTTAGGGGTCCAAAAGCTCGCTGGTCGCGAGCTCCCTTCTCGCTTGAGCTTGCTCATGGAGCTCATTGACTGTGATAGACGGAGGTGGCTTTAAAAGGAGCAACGAGTGAGAGAGGAAGCTTTGGTAGGTTAAGAAAGGGATGAGGGGTGGGAGAAAAGGGAAGGGTGAGGCCGGTTGGCAACAAAAGAAAGGAGCAAGGATAGAATTACTGAATTTGGGTTTGAAAATAGATATAATAGTTTAAAGGATAAAAGGCAATGACCCCCTCCAGGTTTGCCAAAATGGCATTCAGGGCCCATTTCAATGTCAAAATTGCACCCCACCCCATTTTCACATAACTAAGAGGGGAATCACAGTGACCATAGATTTAACTATAGTTAAAACTCATTTAGTTTTGTTAGCTCAGGTATCGAACAACAAGGATATCAAAAAAATAAAAATAAAAAGGGGGTATCGAACTACGAGAAGCTTGCAGCTTCAAGTGTACAGGAACAAACTTATCAATAAATTGGAGAACCGTATAAATGAAGAAGAGAAGAGCAAAAAGATGATGGAAGGCTTAGCTTCTACACTACATGAAGTACTTGCAGAAGCTAGAGATGCCAAAGAAAAGCTTTTAGCCAACCAAGCTGAATATCAAAGCTATGAGACACATATTAAAATTGGTCTTAAAGGCTACTGATGTAAATTAGAGTTCATGCTTGATGATTTATGGCGCCAGATTGATGCTCTTATATTTATTATTGAAAATTCTAAGAAGGACATTGAGAATTCCACCTTCTATCTTTTAGTCAACTTCCTCTTCAGAGGATTCAGGCTCTGGTTTTCTCTCTGGTTACATCTCCTTTTACTCTATCTGGCAGCTCCCCTACATTTTAAATTCAACTTAATCGAATCATCTTTTTCTTTACTCCCATCTTCCTTCACTTTTCCATTCACCCTAAACCTTAATTTGATGCACTTGGTTTACTTGCTTTTATTTGGAAGAAGCACGATTTCGGTTAACGGGAGGAGTTTAGGCTGTTTTAGTTGTGTTTGTGCTCCCCAACTCCAACAGTCAAGTGAAACCAATAGCTCAACTTCAACCATTTTTATTTTATTACATACATGGTTTAAGTGTAGTTAAAATAGAATATTCTGCCAATGTCACTTAACAGTACCGTTAGCTCAAATGTAAAGATGGGGTAGAGTGCAATTTTGACACTAAAATTGGGCTAAGTGCCATTTTGGCAAACTTAGAAGGGGCTATTGTAATTTGCACTAATTTAAATTTAAATTAATTAATTAAAAAATAATAATAATAATATAAACATGTTTGCTTGTCTGGTTCAATAGACATTTTGGGTAGCATAAAGTCTGACTTTTTAATTAAAAAAGCTTTTTTAAAAAATCGAAACTCAGCTTGTTTATTGAACAAGTCAAACCTAATATAAGCTACGTTATAGACTTCTAACAAGCTGTGTTTGACCTATTTCTGCCCGTAACTATCAATACTAATTAGTTTGTTAATAATGAGTTAAATCAAAAATGATTTTTGTACGCAACTTTTCTCACATCTTTTAACTAAAGCAACCTTTTTTAGGTGAAAAATTTAAAAAGATGTGTCTTGGCCAGTATATTTTCATTGTTTTATTATCTAAAACGATGATATAAAAATAGTGGAAAGAAAATGGTGTGGAAATAGCATCACCCGTAATTAGTTAAATAGGTGGTCAAGTAATTATTTAACTAATTAAGCTAAACCCATTTGCATAGGACTAACACGACGAATATTAGGCTGCTTAGCGGCGATTTTTTAGGAAGTTTTTTAGTAGGGGTGTGCACGAGTTGGGTTGGGCTAGGTTTAAGGGTGAAAATATCTGATCTAATCAAATGAGGTCGGGTTGGATTTTTGCAAATTTTGCTACCTACCCGAACCAACCCAATCCGATCTAAATCAGGTTAGATTAAGTCAGGTGTTCGGGTTATTAACGAAGAAAAAATACAATTCATGTTTACCCCATCTTAGATCTCAGATCTGGAAAACTCATTTCAATTTTCAACCAAATATCATCTAGAAATATAAAATCAATCTCATTTCAATCAAATATCATCAACAAAAAATAACCAAACTCATGACAGATCTTATATTTCATTCCAACAAATTGACCCAAAGAAAAAATCAAACAACAACAGCAGCAATAGCAACAACAACAACAACAACAACAACAACAAACAAAAACTAAAACGACAATAGCAGCAACAAGAACACCACCACCACCACCACCTGACCTTACCTCTGTGGCCGACGATGGACAGCATCCCTAGATCTCACAGTGTGGCAGCCTCTTTCTCTCTCTGTCTTTGTGTGGGCGTGTGTGTCTTGTGCGTGGTGGCAGAGGAGCCAAATCAATATTGCGACATGGCTTCTCGTGGCAACTGAAGACACCATCGTCAGGCGGAGGGAAGAAGGTTGAAGCTGGAGGCACGAACTTGCGAACGAAAACTTCCTCGGGTCATTGGTTTGGGTAACGGGTTTAATTTTTAAACCTGTTACCTGAACCTAACTTTGGGCAGATTAATTGGGTTTCACCCGAACAAACCCGATTACCGGACCCAAACCAAATTTTTGGCCATAGGTCGGGTCGGGTTGCTCGGGTTAACCTATACCCGTGTACACCTCTATTTCCAAGAACCGCATCAATTATCTGCTATACCTTTATTCCTTTTTTTATTTTTTGATAAAGGATTTTGGATTTAATTTATATGCATTATCAATGTAAAAAAAAAATTTATACAAATATCTAATTATGTATTGTCATTTTAGTAAAAAATTTTAATTTGATTACCTACTATCTTAAAAATCTTACAAATAAAAATATTTGATTAAATAACAGTGTAAAATTATACATCAAAATTAATCTCAATATTTTTTTTTGCCTTAGTCTTAAACATAAACCGCAGCTCAATAAGAAAATATATTTTTCATTTATTTCTTAAAATTGCAGTAAATTGATAAATTATTTTGTGCCAATTGTCTATGCACTCACCAAAAAATGATCGATATCTTTCCCGTATCGAACATAAATGTGACAGTTTCTAAAAGTTAATAATTTTTATACATTGAGTAAAATAATTTTACACTGATATTCAATAGAAATCAAGAAAATTACTATATCATGTCAACTTTATATTACTACTCAACTTAACATGATCGTTTCCTTGATTTCTATTCAACAGTTGTGTCAAATTATTTTATATTATTATATTATCAGTATATGAAAATTATTTTCTTTTAAAAATTATCGCAAATTAACTTAAAAACTACCACAAAATAATGAATTATAATTCTTATAGCAATAGAATGACTTGTTTTAAAATTGAATGTGTCTAACTCAATCTCCCAAAAATCAACTCATAGAAAAAGAGTTATTTAAGTATTCATAAAAGCTATCTAGACTATACCTTTAATCGATACAGGACTTTAACACACTCTCTCACACTTAGGAATGAAAATTTGGAGTATGAAGTTTGCATTGCTAGACATTTGTGAATAGCCCAACATAGGATATAGAGTACACTTTGATACCATCTTAAAATTAAATAGACCTATATCTCAATCTCAAAAGTTAACTCATTGAAAAAGGATTATTTAAAGTACTTATAAATGTTATCCAAATTATATCTTTAGCCAACATGGGACTCTAATAATTGTTTCCAGCATAAGATCAAGAATTGTATTTGACTACATAAGGACATTCTTTAGATCGGTCATTCTTTTTTTTTTTTCCCCATATAGATTGGTCATTCTTTTTGTTACTACATATAGTTAATTAATTGAATTTGTTAGTTTGTGATTAGTCAGTTGGAAATTACTTGCATAATGGATTTTTTCCTTTGCTCTTGTGTAATTTACATATGATTAGCGTGTAATCAACTTTTTTTTTCTTCCCATTGAGTAAATTTTAGTTTCTTCTCTCATTACTCATTTCTCAATTTTCTTTCATCTCATGTTTTCTAGCACTTTGATCTACTCTGTATCAATCTGTAGTTTTCAATTATAATTATAAATCAGTTATTATGTAATTAAACTATTTTTATTTGATTAATTTCTTAAACTATTTACAACTATTTTGTTTTGTTGATTAATGGCCTCAATAAAATGAGGAAAAGGGCTTTTCTTTTCTTAGCTCTTGTAACCCAAAAAAATATGGAAAAGCTACGCAAACGGTGTTGGAAGAATGAACAAAGCCCAACTAAAAGCCCAATACACAGCGAATGCGAAATACCATTGTAGTTCTTTATTACTATATTTTAGAATAAGTCAACAAGCATTTGAGCGGTATGATAAAAAATAAAAAAACAAGCATTTGAGGGTCAAACAACATAAATAAACAAAAGTTTCGGTGTCAAATTCATTGATACTAGTTAGTTAAAATCACTTTTGCCGCTCTGCTTACTTCAATCAACTGAAATGAAAGAAATCACGACCAAATATAAATGAAAGAAATGTGTTAGGTTCCCAATCTAAGTCTTTATTATAAGGAATTTTTAATATATAAAGGAAAAAAAATGTATTTTAGCTCCTAACTATAGATCATGTACATGTTAATATCTAAATTAGAAAAAAGTGAAATGTAATCTCCAAATTTTGCTAAATATGCACATTAATTTTTTTATTAACTGTTCTATCTATTATTAACCACAAAAAAAACCAATCGCATGCTATGCACGTAACCAATTTTATGGCCAAACTACCCCTCTCTAACTAATTTAACACCATCAATTCATACCCTAACCCAAATCCAATAACCATAATTATTTTTGCCCATCCTAATTCTCTTAATCGCTTATATTCTCAACATAATATATAATTTCTCCAAGCCATAATCAATTCACTAAAACCACTACAAACACTAGAGCCAAAAGTCACCATTTTAAGCCGCAGAAACAAAACTACTCCTTGTAAATCAATGCAAACCAAATCACAAAATAAAGCTTCAACAATGAAACATATAAAACCAGAAACAACTCCAAAATTGAGGCCAAACCACGCCAATACCACCATTGCCCTCCACTACCAAACTACTCGGCCCTTACCTACCACCACTTTGACTAGAGATTTCCATACCACTATAAACTGTGACCACCGTGCCTTCCATCGTCGTTATCCTTAGCCACCTTGCATTGTCGACCCGAACCACCAAAATTTCTTGGATAAAATCATGTTTTACTTTTCACTCCACGACCACCAGTTTACTGCCTTCCATTGTAACCACACCACCCACCAACACCCAGTGACTATTGTTGCTAAACCATTATTGTCAGCTCGCGACTAGTGCTTCATGTCCCAACCATCCTCACCAATCATTGCCCAGCTTCATAGCCTTCCTTGTGCATGTCCAAAGAATGAAGAAAAAAGGTGATTTTTGTTTATTTAGGTTTGGGACAAAAGCACAAATTAAACCTTGAATTCCCAAAATTGGTTAAAATTATGATGGGATTAGGATTTGAATTGGGGGGAATAAAAGAATTAGGATACTTTGGTTTTAAAAGTGGTCATGTGTATAGTACATGACGATTTCTATTAACAATAAAAAAAAAAGTTAATAGAAGGACTAATGTATACCTTAAAAAGGTTTAGAATTGCGTTGAAATATTTTCAATTTAAAACTAATTAAGTGTATATAACCTATAATTCAATAAGTTAAAATGCATTTTTTTCTTAATGTATAATACAAAGTGGTCTCTAAACTAGAATCATTGCAACGAAAAACATCAAGATTATCAGAGAAATAAAAATTGACATGAATAACTACATGTCGAAGTTGTTAAGGCTTCTGTCACATAGAAAATGCAATACTTTTCATCGGCGAAGTAGCCAATAGGAATAAGAGATAGAAAAGACAATGGCATTCCCATCTCCTCTATTAGAGTGAGATTTTGGAAGGGAACGGAGAAAAGGAAATAATTTTAAAAATAATTATAAATTTATTTTATTTTTTAAAACTTTCTTTTCTCCTATAAAATATTCACTCGTAGACACATATTTAGAGGGTATTTGATAGATGGTTTAGAATAGGACTCTAAAAAATCTTATAAAAATGTCTATGTTTAGTATAAGTTTTGAAAAAATATTCTCGGGATTGATTTTAGAATAATATTTTCTCTAAAATAATCTCATCTTATACATAGAATTGTAACATTCTCATGATATGAGAATATTTTTTTATATGAAAAGACCAAATTATCTTTGCTACCATCCACCATTAGTTACCTTCCACCAACCACTGCCGGCTGCCGGCAACCACCATTGGGCAGCCATCGAACTATTGTCGTTTGCCATCGGACCACCACCAGGCATGGCCGGACCAATGCCGACTGTCACCAACCACTGTCGGGCAGCCACCGAACCACCACTGGCTGTCACCAGACCACCATTGGCTACCATCGACCGCCATCAGACCATCACTATTTGTAGTCGGACTACTAAAGGTATTTTTGGGAATAAATAATTTTTTTAAAAAATTTAATCTACCTACTAAATACGTCAAAGTATGCATACCAAAAAAAATTATTTCTAGGATAATATTCCCGAGATTATGACTTCGAGGAATGAAAATTGAAGCGCTATGAAACCCCATCAAAGTCATCCTTGGAGTATTCGTTGTGACTTTGACTTGTGAGCCTATCACGTCGGCATGCAAGAAGAGTACCACTATACTGCCGCGTGTATCACTCTCACTTGTTATTATTGATTTTTATATAAGCTTCGGTTGTTAAATGATTTTTATACGTAGCTTCGGTTAGGCTGATTGTATAGCTGAATGCATGTAAGCTTGTATCTGACGTAGTTCGCATTATTCATTTATTTCGGCACAATTTATGAATCAGCTTCATCTACAGAATATAATTTTGAATCCCAAATTCTCTTTATTTATCATTCTTCATTTTTCTCAAACCTCATCATGACACATGTCGGAAGCTCAGAATCACTCCTTTTAGATATTCTTGATGATCCCACACCAAGTTCATCTTCCAACTCATCTCAGCAATCTGGCTTAATCAAAATTACTTTATCGTCATCAGGCTTGATGAAAAGATTTTTCTTCCCCTGGAACCACTAGGTCTTTTGCAGCAATTTGTTGTCACAAGCTTCAATAATTCATTGATGTAAGTAATGATGTGCCATCAAAATTTTCCAATCCTGGACGTGCTGAAATCAACAAGATCAAAGCACAGTATCACAAATGGGAGCAACAGGACAACTTACTTTTATCTTGGATCCTCTCTTTCATGTTTGACTGGATGCTTACAAGCTGTAAGAATTCAAAAACTCTCCCTCCTAAAGTTTAATGAAAAACATTTTTCACCTTATAAACTCTTTTGAAAATATTTCAGAGTTCCTTTTGTTTTGTTTCCATAATCAACCTTATTAAACACTGCAAATCATCTAAGGTTACATAAATAATACAAAAATATGTTAATCTAAGTATTGGTGAGCTTCTTCATTCTACAATAACTCATTATGCCCTTTTATTTATTTATTTATTTATTTGCAGGGATTTTATGGCCTTTTATATGTTGGGGAGCCGAAAGAGAAGTGTTGTATATAATTGGAAGAAGATATATATATATATATATATATATATATATATATATATATATATATATATATATAGAATTCTCAAACTACAATAAAATTTACTTGATTTGATATTTTTACTTGAAAAGCACAGCTATAAAATTTTTTTTTTATTGTTATACTAGATTTTAGATATCATTAGGACGCTTGAAGAATCACGTACAAATAATTGAAAATTTTAATTGCACTAATGATAAAGATGTCTATGAAAAAATATATAGAATTATATGTTAATAATTAATTAGCAATTTCAGTTATCTTACTAATAAATTCAATGATATATCACATTTATTATACTTAAATGCATCCACTATATTTACCATAAATACAACTGAAATGCTAGATAATTTATACATTAATCTTTAAGTGCCCCACATAGTATCTAAATCATGGGTTAAAAAAACCATTTTGCTAAAATTATGTACAGGTAAAAATAAAAATATACCTTCTGACAACCTTTAAAAGGGTTTTGCAATATTGATCGCGTACATACATGAATAACTTTATTTTGAACTAACAACTGAATGGGGTTGTTTAAATGGTGCCTTGGTCAAGTATAATGCATTATACACCTTTGTTTAATTCCTTTTGAAAAGGGTGGCCAAATGAGAGTTCATTTAGCCACACTTCAAAAGTGTGGTTAAATAAAAGTACATGATACATCTTACTTATCAAAGTACATCATAACATGCTCTGAAAGAGTATAGGGATCCATGAATAATGATTACTAAAGCTCAATGAAATTTTTAAGATAAAATATCTATTTTGGTCCTTGATAAAAATTTTAGGGAATAAATTAGTCTTTCAAAATTTAAAAATTCATAATTAGTATCCACCATTAAAAAAAAAAAGATATATTAGTCCTTTTATATAGAATTTGTACAAATTCGTACTGCTAAAATATCTATATGAATTTTATACGGAGGGACTAATATATTCTCATTTTTAAATGATGAAAGACTATTTATAAACTTTCAAATCTTGAGAGACTAAGTTACTCTCCGAAATTTTCGTCAAAACCAAAATGGGTATTTACTCAATTTCTAAAAAGCCTTGATATAAGTAAACTTGACAAGACAGAAGCGACAGAACACAAGGTGAAACTTTGTTAGATTAGATAATTTTTTTTCTATAATCAGTGATACTAAAAATTAAATTTATAATCTCATACAAATTACTCAAATTTTTACTATTAATCCATTTTTAATAATTTGTTAAATTAGATATTTGGATGAATTAAAATATATATTATGGAGATATATATGGAATATGTCATAATATTGAAGGTTTGAAAATATGTCAAATTATATATCAACTAATTAAATATCTAATATATGTCATAATCAATTCAATAAAAAAAGGTTTGGAAATATGAAAAAGAAAATTATCGCTAAGTATTACATGAATAATATTTAAAAGGAAGTTTAAAATATAACTATCAATAAAATAAATATAATAGTGAACAAATCAAGAGAAAACTTCAATAATAATAAAATTATTTGTATTGATGAAAACATTAAATTTTTTAACTAATATCTTTATCAAACTCCTCAATAAAACTCTCTTATCTGCATAGTAATATGCTAATTGTAACAACTAATAATTAATGAATCCTTATAGTTGTGCATAACATTTTTTCACAAAATATTCTCAAAAGTTTAAATTAATGAATGAATTCGACTGTTATTTCACACACATGACACCTCTCAAACTTTTGGCCACCCATTTTTCCTTTTCGTGAGACTTACGTGCAACGATAGTTGTAAAACTATATCATGTTAGACAATCAAAACATGGCAAAATATTTTCAATTTGGAATAATATAGTAGCGGATCCAAAAAAATATGGAAAATATTAAATGAATTAGTCTAAATCTGGTTAACGAATCTTTCCAATAAACATCTTAATTACTAAATGAAAGAATATATTTAATGATAACTGAACGGCTGTCTAAATTCATAAGAGTACAATCGATATGGATCATGAATGATGTCCGAGGTGAAGATGAAGGTGACAACGAGTCAATGATCGATGCCCATGCCATTCTTAGTACAGAAATGCTTGTATTTTTTTTTATTAACATAAAATGAGAATATTGGGTAAGACACTTAAAGTGAGTTATTTTTTTTTTTTATATATAAATATTATAACTTGGTCTTAGATTATTATATCTCACGTAAGCTTAAAAGGTTAATGTCCCATTTATTGTCTTTATTTTGACTCCAAATAATTAACATGACTTTTCTTAGTAATACTACTTTACTAAGCAGGATGACGTCATCGTCATCAAAATCTAAAAACACGTTTTAGACACCGGGTTCACCTCACTGAAGTTGAGAGCCTGAGCCTGGTCTCATCTACAGCTGTAATGGGTCACAGCCGGGTCAAAGTGTAACAAACAAATCCAAAAAATTTTTAAATGTTCTGAGAGCACTATATAAATTAACAATTAATAATATTATAATATTTTAAATAAGATTTATTATTATATTATATTTTTATTTAAAATATTATAATATTATTGATTAAGATCACAATTACGTTTTACTCCAAAACTATCCCGATATTTCTCAACAAACCCAGGCTATTGCGACAACAAAGGAAGCTGTAGCCATTAGCCAAGGGAAGCTGACTGTCAAATCCCCCAAATAAAATAGAAAGTTGACCGTTGTCCTTATATTTTCTGTGGTCAATCTTTGAAGTTGCCCTGTGAAGTTTGAAGTAGCTAGGCAAAGCAAGTGTTAACCGTGGGCTGCCACTTCCCCTGGCCCAGTTGCGGCTAACATAGCCAACAGTAGACGCCATCGGTTCCCGTGTTCGTGTCCACATCGTAGCCACGTGATTTATTCAGTTCAGATTGAAGAGCTTCCTTCACAACAGCCCCAAAAAGCTACATATATATACTCTCACTCACTCCCTCAAAATTATCACTCATCAAACACACTTCGATTTTACACATCACAACACTCATTGACTACAACACACCCAACCAAAATCAAGCCAACACACATCACCCTTCTCACTTTCTCACATGGACAACCTCGGACAATCATTTGACGAGTACCAATCGTGTTCATCACCGGAAACAACGAGCTCTTCTAACAACCCTCCAAACAATGATGAGGAAGTGATGATATTGGCGTCTTCGAAGCCGAAGAAGCGTGCGGGGAGAAGAGTATTCAAGGAGACGAGGCACCCAGTGTACCGAGGGGTTCGAAGGAGGAACAACAACAAGTGGGTCTGCGAGTTGCGCGTTCCGAACAGCAAGTCGAAGAGGATATGGCTGGGGACCTACGCCACCCCCGAGATGGCGGCGCGTGCGCACGACGTCGCCGCTCTCGCGCTTCGGGGGAAGTCGGCGTGCCTCAACTTCGCGGACTCGGCGTGGAGGCTGCCCTTGCTGCCAGCGTCTGCCAATGCCAAAGAGATAAGAAGAGTGGCCGGCGAGGCTGCGGAGGCGGTTTCGGTTGAGGACGGTTATAACCGTCCGCAAAGTGCGGCCAATGCGGTTTCTGATCATGAGGTTTTTAGCAGTGAGAGCGTTGTGGTCATGGAAGATGTAAAGCAGCCTTTGATTGGGTTGTGTCTTGATGAAGTCCAACGTGTGTCGGAATTTGAGGACGTGCATGATTGGCTTCGAAGTATGGCGGATGAGCCTTTAAGATCTCCACCTCCTTTTGTGAGATCTTATAGTAGGGATTGGAACGATGTGGAGGTTGATGCTGAGGTGTCCTTGTGGAGCTTTTCCATTTGATGATGCAAAGTGCGAACTCACTGTTATTAGGATGCTGAGATATCAGTTCTCAACGCGTTTGATTTGATTTAGTTTAATTTCTTCTTTTGTAATTTTTCTGGGTTTTGTACTTCTTGTACATAATTAGGAATGAGGGAATTTATGTACAAACGGTACTTAATTAACACTTAGACAGAGACCGTTGAGAGGAATAAGACATCACAACTGTTGCATATCGAGTTGTTTGTAATTCTCATGAGAGGAGAAGAACGATTTGGCAAATTAACGGCTTCCGTTTTAATTTGGGAAAATGTTTTCTTTTATTAAACGTATGAATTATAAACATTATATGGATAATGTAAGACTGTATAATTATCAAGATACGCATCGATAGAATTGAGATAGATGTATATTAATATATTATTATATTTGATGTGTCCATGTATTGTGCAAATAACACTACTCTTTTGCGATGGAGAGGAGCCCACACAATCATTCAGATTGATAAACAAGAATTATTAAGTACCTTGGCTTTGCTAACACTCTAAGCATAGCATCCATTAACTTGAGAGATTTGTAAATGAATATAAATTTAACAGCTTATATTTAAATATATTTATAATAAAATTGGGATAATTTTTATTTACGCAAGAATTCTTATAACTCAATCCAATTTGAGCAGTTACGAGTCTGTTTTATGCTGCATGAAATAAAAGTTGATCGCACGAGACAGGAGTTCTACATAAGAGTAATATTATGAAAAAAAAAATGACAAAAGTTTTGTCAAGATTCAATAATAATTATTGCTAGATAAGTCAAAAGGTAATTTCAACAAAAACTTTAACAATTGACAGAATTATCATTGGCTGTTATTGAATAACCTTTGAGATTCAATTAAAACTTTTAAAATCTGTCCGTCAACAATTTTTTCTTTTTCAAAACTTCTGTAGAAATTTTGTCAATTGTTATTGAATTGTTTACTGAATCTCAGTTGAAACTATCTGGTTATTTTTTAAGCGAATCTGTACGAAACAAAAAGTTTTATTCGTTTTAACATGCGAATCATGTGCACCACATGTCACATTCGGCTAAGTAGAAGTAAAAACTAATGTGATGATTTGTGATAAAAGAAAACGAGAAAAAGTGACAAATATTCAAATAATGAATATAGTAAAGAATAAGGTGGTTTTTGACCGTTTTAAAATATTCTGGTTGTAATTACACATGATTTAAAGGTTAATTTGTAGATTTTTTTTATTTTTTATTTTTTGTTGTCTTTATGGTATCTCTATAGACATTGCTATAGGATTTGCAGAAGAATGTCGCTATTGCTCTGGTTGCGCATTTTCTCAGATATCCAGTGATTGTTTTCAAGCAGATGAGATCCTAGCTTGTATCCTATGAGGCGAACTGCAACTGCTATGGGGCTGTGTTGGTGTTTTTCTCATTCCTAGTCAGGTTTATCGGGTTTGTTCTGGGTGTTTTGCTCTACGATTTTGTTAGTGAATGTATAGGGGACTGGTGTATAGCACCTAGAAGTCTTTGATGTTTCTATGTCCTGTTTGTTTTGACTGTTTCTCTTGGCTGATCCTCATCCTTGTTTTGGTGAGCTGAGCTGGTTAATAAATATTTATCAAAAAACATTGTTGTAAGATTAAACTTTCAACCACTAACTTGATCAAGAGGCTTTTCTAATAATTGTTTTTCCTAGAGTTTGAACCTTCGTACCATTGTACCTGCCGACCCTTGTTGATAGGATTACTGTATGTAATTGAGATTAGAAATTAGTTAAAGTTGATTGAGTTGGTTAGATATTAGCTAATAGTTAACTAACTCAACCAATTCTAACTAATTTCTAATCTCAATTACATACTGTAACAGTTTGTAGAGTTTTTGCAAATTTATGTTACTTAAATGTATGTTTAATGGATAAAATGGTCTTTTGCACATTTAGTATGGAAAAATGTTATTTATATTTATTTTAGAGATTCATTGTAAACACATAATAAAAGAGAAAGATATAAGATGATGAGTGTTAAAAAAATAAAAATGGTTGATCGATTGCCTTGTATTTTTTTTCTATTATTGTGTATCTACAACCAATTCTAAGGATGAGTACAAGTAGCATATCTTTTTAGTAAATAACGTGCCAATAAGTTTGTAAAGTTTTTGTATTCTATTTGTTGTTGAAAATTCAAGTGAGTTTGTATATGGGTAAAGGAAGTCTTTTACTAGAAAAGAGTAAAAAGAAAATGAAAACTGTATAAAAGGATGAAGGTGTAAACTTATTATTGATTAAGAATTTGGGTTAAGATGTAATGTGAAATTATTGTTATTATTGTTTTTCATTTATTCATTATTGCATATCACAACCGTCTTAATCACTACATCATATTGTCTAGTTGAAAGATATGATAATACTCACTTCTATTCAGAATTATCAAGAAGATATCTTAACAGCTATGATAAATTAATGTATAATTAGTGATAAAATTAGCTTAAATCTGTTTTTTTTTTTAGGTAGTGGAAGGCCAATTAATCATACAAACTGAACCTAGCACTTCCGACACAGATAAACAACTCCGACCTGTTCTAAGCCGCCTATGTGACTGGGTGAATATAATAATGTTATTTACACATTACTTTCACACTTTCTTTCATACTTTTCATTTTGTAAAATAAAATAATAAAAGTACACATTTTAACCCATTGTCTCTTTCCCTTCAAAGTTTTGATGTAAATCACAAATAACTTGAACTTAGAGAGACTTTTTCCATGTAAGTTTTTGGAGCTATTATTGTCATGAAAATAATATTGATGATTTGAGTCAAAGCAAAATTAAAAATGTGCAAAATGCTTTTAAACCGGTACATTGATCAGCGGAATCTCAAAAATAAGTAGAGAAAAACAACGAGATTGCAGTAGGAAGTCAACTAGAGGAGATCACACACATGTGGGCACGTGCCTATGCGCGTGGACGAAAAATCAAACAGGGTCAACTACAGGTCTCGTTGTAGTCCGAACAAGGCAGAGCCGTGAACTCATGTAGCAAATGCACAGCAAGGTTCAAATAATACATTAATAATAAATTAATCTCCAATTGCAATTCAAATTTTATCCCGCACTAAGAACATGAATTAAGAAGCATCCAAGCTTCTTCTTTTCTGCTCCCCCCCTCATAGTTTAGAGTTCTCAGATTGATATTGTCATTGCAAGTCTCTCTCACTTCACTCTTAATAATTTGTCCACTTCCTCAATATTTTATCTCACACAACATAGAGATTTGAGATCTTCACACCTCCGAACCTTCCTCTTGTGTTTCCCCGGTGTGCCGATCTTCACCATAATTTGTCTCTTTCTCTCCTCTACACTCTATATATACGTACAAATCACATGAGGACTCTACAATTATCACGTCTCAATGTGTGTGTATATATGTGTGTGGGTTCAGTTGTGTCTGTTTGGTAAGCTAGTACTGTGACTGTCATAGTGTCATGCACCGATCATATATGAAGCTTTTAGCTGGCTAACTTTATTCAGAAAAAAGGCCTCTGCATCATATCATTAATTTCATATAGGGTCACTTTATTTGGAGATCTTGGTATGTATCGTCCTTTTTAGCCCCACACATTTTCCATATATCACTAATAATGAATTGCTTTTCTTCTGTCTCTCTCTGATACCTGCTATCAAAGCCCATAACTACATGCTTCCTGGTCCCTACCTTAAATTTGTTTAATTCACAACCTACATAGCTCGCTCTACCCTTCTCTTCAAACATATCCTTTTTCCTTTCAAAGATACATGGCTTCAAGTGCAGGCAAACCTTTGAGTAAGAATTCTCAAATGCAAACCACCAAAACCAAGCATCTACCAAAACCCTCCCTCTTGCTCAAGGATTACTTGATGAGGGACGACTTGAGCTCGTGTTCATCGAACGGTTTCAAATCGTTCCCGCGCCGACAATGCTGCAGCACCGTCGGATTAATCCTCGTGGAGAAAGATCTCAAACTCCAGCAACGCAAGAGGAGATCGAGGAGGAACACACTCCCTCGACCACCGCAACCCTCTTCTTCTTCTTGTTCTCCTTCCAAGGTGTCGGTTCTGCAGAAAGCTTCGGAAGCTGTAATCAACGCCATCAAATCAATTCCCTTATCGTCCCACAAGAGCGGAAAAACCAAGAAAGCCGTTGCTGGTAGTATTCTTTCTAGAAGCTTCTCGAGGAAGCTGCTGAGCAGAAGCTTCTGGAGGAAAGCTGCGAAGGAGGAGGGAGGCGAAGGAACACAGAGGTGGATGAGGACATCGTTCCGCGAATTACTTTTGCAGGAGCGAGACAAAACGGCGTCGTCGTTGAATGAGGATAGCGTGTTCACTGGTGCCCCGAGCAGCAGCACCACTTCTTCATCAGGTTGTGGCAGTAACAATAGCTGGGGAGAGAGCGAATTCACTTTTTCGTCAAGCGCTGCTTCTTCTTCTGAGAGTTCCGCCGAAAACGACGTCGCTGAGGGCACAAAACAGGCTGCGCCCCATCACAAGATGGAGGAAGTAACAAGGGTAAGTAACTTCAAAATTGAATTGTTCTACTATTATCCATTAATATTTTTCTTTTAAGTTATATTTATTTCATCCATTTATGAGCTTTTAATAACACAAGTTAACAGTTTATGTGGTATGGTTAATCGTAGGTGAAAAATATTATTTTCTTAAACTCTTCGAATGAGATATTTTCATATAAAAAAATTTTAAACATAAATCGAAACATGAAGGAGTGAGAAGGAAAATTTTTAAACTAGCTTGATATTTTAATAAAAAATATTTTATTTAATATTAAAATACGACGTACAAATACCATCTCACGCTCGAACTAAAGTAATGAGATCTTGGTAAGAAAAGAAAATGCTAGGTGAAGCAAGAGTGAGGAGATAGGAGATTGAGGATCCAGGGATGTTGTCGGAGGGGAACAGGTGGAGCCGAGATTGCAGAATTGCACGTGCGGAGTGTGTAATTGGGGTCAGAGATGCAGTGCAATTGATTGGGGTGAGTGCTCCAAGGACTGCGTTGTCTACCAGGCGCCATGCATCGCGCTGAAACTCACTGCAACCGCTGATACGAGATCGCCGCAGAGGACTAGACTAGTTAGTGTATCTATAGGGGTACCTTGGGAAAGCTGCTTTTCAAATATTTCTGTGGGTGGCGGCAATTGACTTTCAATCCTGGTACACTTATAGCACTAATACGTGTCATACTGAAATAGGACTAGTAAGTAACAAGCTTTACTCGTATTTAAATTATTATATTATTCTTATACTAAAAATAATTGCATAAATTATGTTCTCAATAGATGAAATTGTAGACATACCTCAGCACCTCACGTGTTTCATTGAAAGTCTCTATATCACTGTTTTCTGTTCAAAGTTTAAAATCAGTACTGTAAGGAATGGGTATTTTCATAATTATATTTATAATATGTTTGTATATATTACGTAATTGTGTATCATTAGCTACCTTTGCAGAACAATTCCTTGTTTGAGTTAGCTTTAAATTTGAAGCAAAACTACAAAGGACAAGTTATTGTTTAAACCATAATTCGAGATATAGATGGTTTTTCAACCATTTTTAAGAGGGATTTTAGAGATAATTTACAATCATATCATTTTTAGTATTTTCATATGTTATGAAAATTGTACAAATGAATTGATTCATTAACCGGGCTTTGAATATGTCAACGAAAATTTT
This sequence comes from Pterocarpus macrocarpus, assembly GCA_031439585.1. Classification (NCBI taxonomy): domain Eukaryota; kingdom Viridiplantae; phylum Streptophyta; class Magnoliopsida; order Fabales; family Fabaceae; genus Pterocarpus; species Pterocarpus macrocarpus. The sequence goes on along the minus strand of CM062513.1, from coordinate 39,110,834 downwards.
TTGGATCTGGAGATTCGATAAAATATTTTTCTTTTACATATTCTCTCCTACACTTTGTTTAAATATGGAGGAAGCATAAAACCAAAATCTATTTTATTTAAAACAAAAATTGTAGAGGGCCAAGTTGAGAACAAATTTAACCTTTATTTCACCAACATCAATGTCTCTTAAGAAACCATAAGGTAGTTAATAGTACTCTAGCTTATACAATTTTGGATAGCATCATATGTAACAATGTCTGCTCTTTCAGCTCTGGTTGCTCAAACTCACATTGCTTTTAAAAATTTCTAGAATGTGTCTGGAAAAAACAATTTCATTTTTCTTAAACGAAAATTAGAGTGCAATTAATTGGCTCTCATGAAACAGGATTGGCCAAATGAGGAGAAGGAACAGTTAAGTCCTGTATCGGTACTAGAGTGCCCATTTGAAGATGATGAAGGGATTACGTTCCATTTCAATTCCACTACTCATTCCCTCTTGGAAGGTCATTCCCCACTCTCCCAGCCTTTCTCAACAACAAAATGCCATAAAAATTCCATAAAGTTCAAATTATTTATATTGTTTAACCTAACAAGTGGAAGTATGTATATACAATACAACTACAGGAACCGAACACAAGCATATCCAGAAAAGACGACATTTTGAAAGCGCGGCATCAGTGCAGCCAGTGGCCTTAGAGAAAATGATGGCATGGTCAGAATTGGACGATGAACCACACAATCATTCTACAAAGCATTGTTCAGTATCAGTCCCAATTATATGTGCCCAAAATGGCAACAGCAACGTGCTTCATGACAACGAAGAAAAGAATGCACGCGACCTTCTCAACTTAGTTAAAATGTCAATTGCATCCAACTGTTTGACAATTAAGGCAGAGAACCTGCTTTTTGGTTACTTCAAACAAAGCATTGGGGAAAACAATGATATTGACAAAATTTCAAAGAAGCTTAACCTTTGCAAGGTAGCTGAGGATTGGATACGTGGGCAACCCCAAGAAGTGTATTTGGGTTGGGAAGTGCAAGAAGGAAGGCAAGTTTACATTAAGGAGATGGACAAGTGTGTGGAATGGAGAAACTCTGATAAAGAAGTACAACAACTAGGCCTCGAGCTGGAAAACGAGGTCCTCACTAGTTTGGTTAACGAGCTCGTACTTGACCTCACGATCTAGCCACTTAGATTAGATGCTACAACTATCTTCTTCTAGATATTGTTTTTGATTCTCTTCTTTTATTAACGTTTGCATTCGTCTATTCTCCCTTTCTTGGGGACATAGGCAGCTAAATTTTGGAACTATTTTCGGGTTAAATTTTGGTCTTAGGTATGATGTTTTCCTTCCCCCATATTCTCCATGCTTTGAAAAAAATTTAAGGACCAAAGTTTTGAAAAAAAAAAAAATCCAATACCAATGGAACTCAACTGAAAATTTTTTTAGGTACTATTAGAGTAAGTAAGCGAATATGAGCTATTTTTATCTTTTTAATTATTAATATTTATTAATATAATAAATAATATACTTATCAAAATAAGAAATTTTTCTTATTCTAAGAATATATAAGAATTTTTCCGCAATGCACCGCAACACACCGCCTTTAACTAATCGCTATTTAGTATAAGCTCCACAAACTCAAAATAATTCAGTGCTTGTGCAAGTTCTGAGCTACACCCCTTGAGTTCTGAGATTTCTCAGCTTTGCTTCTACTCACCTACCTTTAGCCCATGCTGGCAAACAATTTTTTTAAAAGCAGATCCACGGTCCAAACTAATTACTGGCTACTTAAATGGCATGCAAATTTGTTAAAGGTGAAAATAACATTGTTATCTCTAAGATATTTGTATATTTAGAGTAGAAAGGTTGATGGTGGTGCTGATCTAGCTATTTGACTACGCATTGGGCCTTTTGCGGGTCTTGGCAAAGGTGGCCGCAGGTGATTCAAGGTGTATTGGGGTCTTTGGCTTTGGCCATGAGTTGGGGTTGGGGACCTGTCTAAATTTATCTCACTGGGCTTCAATGACAAGTATGAAACTTTGCGGGTTTAGGTATAAATAATTTATTGATGATGCTAAAATGACCCTTGAATTCTATCTATTAAATTTTTTATATAATATTTTTTATATAATAAAATAATTATTAATAATTTTTTTTATGGACAAAATTTAAGGACCATCTAGATCTATAACTCATCAAAGACCATATTAAAACTTACCTAAGTAAATCTTCTAAAGAACAAAACTCCCTTTAATAAGATGTAATTTTCCACGGAGCATTGTGCACCCTAATTTAATAAGGTGCACCATAAATTTTCTTGTGAAAAAAATAATAATTTACAAATACTTAGATTAAAAAAAAAAAAAAGAGAATGTGAAAGGAAAGAAGACAAGAAGAAAAATCATATTAGTTTTAAGATAGGAATAAATGTTATACCAAAGCGAAATATAGGTAAATAATATGAGTGCTGATAGTTGCCTAAGAGTTTTTAACACAAACTTTAGGGTGCAAATCGATGGTTAAAAAGATTTTATTCACCATTTAACACATAATTGAGAAAAAAAATTTAACTATATATGTTTTTGAGTAATGATAACTACATAAATCATTAAATGGAAAAGCATTTTTTTAATAAAAGTATTTCTAAAATTTGTGTAATCTAAGATGAACTTATAAAAAAAATCAGAAAATAAGTTTTTTTAACTATGCTTCTGCATTTTATCTTAAAAATACTTATTTTTTAGAATTTATCCAAACTAACCCAACTTTTTCGTGGAGCCTGTGAAAGACCATTTTCAATATAAAGGTAAGTATCAATAGATATCAACACTGAAAGCGAAATTGTTATTATGTATTATAATCAACAAGGCCTAGAAAAGGATCAGTAAAATAAGCAAAATTACATTCCAAATGGTGAGCAGCAAACACAAGTGTTGTAGGCTTAGTTTAGTATTGCAGTGGATTTTTCAAAGTTGTGAGCTTTATGCGTTATCTAAAAATCACTTTTAAAAGGTTAAAGTAGTATTTTTTTTTATAAAATAATATAAAAATTACTCTTAATAAGCAGAAGTCACTAGAATAGTATTTAATAAAATTGCTCTTAAAATATAAAATAATTATAATGGACACAAAATCTTAAAATTTACATAGAAGCTATCAAAAGGTTAAAATTAGATACCTACTATATTGACTTATGGTCGCCGTTCGTCACTCAAATAAAAGGTTTCCTACTTGCGCCACCCACTACTTCCTTGTCTCCTACATTGCAAATGACAGAGTATGGGAGTGAGTTATTGCTTGGTGCAACAAAGAGGAAGCATGCATGGTGTTGTCACGCCGCTTCTGCTGTGGTCACTGCCCTTCATGCCATGGTTGTTGCTGGTGGATATTGCAGCAGTCTCCCTGGACGTGTTGCATTCCTGTCATGCGGCCCTGCAAGAAATGAGATGAAAGGGAATATCTAGTGGTTTGCTTGTGTGCTTATTCTGTTCATCTAATTCTTGTTTGGCTTTTGTAAGCTCTAATGCTATGTACCTAGGATATATGATTTTAGCTGTGTTGGATATATTCTCTAACTAGTGCTTTTGACTGTGCAGATAAACTCTTTAGTCTAAGGAATGCAAGGTAAATATCCAATGAAAACAGATCGAGGATCATGGGATACAAATCATTTAAGGGAGACTATGTGGTCTCCAAATCCATGTGTGAGGATTCTTCAACTCTGCCGAAAGAGTTTCTATGTTTTGTGTTGGCCATTGGCCTTCGCTTACATGTGGGAGTGTGTGACAATGGCACCAATGTGACTTGCAACGATAGTGACAATGGTACTCACAAGTGTGATGTTCGATGGCCGGTGAAAGAATTTGGAACGCCACACATGTCAATGATGCACTTGAATGCATGCGGAGTTTCAATGATTGGGGACATTACGAAGAAGATGAAGGCGCGAAGTCCTATGCACTGAATGTTGTGGTTATTCTCATGCAACGTGCAATACAAAGAACATGTGGAAAGGAATTATATACATTGATATGCATGAAAAAGGCACCATTAAGCAAGCAAATTGCATATCGGTGATTGGAAAGAGTATTGGTCTTTATGATGAAAATAATATAGAGGTGATCAATATTTTGACCTATTCCCAATTATGCAAAGATGAAGGCTTAAAGCACATGAGAGTTAGAGGCAAGAAAGTGTTGATGGAAGCAAGCCAGTTTTAATTTTGAAGACTGCTTGGAGTTTTGATGCCCTTGTGTTTTGGCCTTTGGCTAAATTTCGTATGTCCTTGTCTTTGCATTTTCCAATTTATTTTTCCTTTTTGTGTTGTGCTTAAGGTATCTTGTGTAACTGTTCACCAATGTCCAAAGATGAATCTATTGTAATAATTGCTCCACTCTTTCATGAGTGTTGAGCCTCTATTTCAAATTATCGAAAAAAGGTTAAAATTAGACTTTTTTTTTAATTAAAAATTAAGGTTATATTAGTTTTTTAAGATTTAAAGAGCATAAGTTAGCTCTAAAAAGAATTTGATGAAAGCACTACCAAATCAAGTCATAGTGGTTGGGAAAAGCCCAAGAGCCTTAGGGACTATTTGGTCTTTTAATTTCAATTGATATATATATATATATATATATATATATATATATATATATTGTTAAAAATACCATACATTTTCATTTTGTTTCTCTTTTTTTAAAATTTTGTCAATAAAATTGTAAAAATAATAAAATCACATTTTTATCATTTCCAGCACAAAATTTTAAAAACAAGAATAATAAAACATTTTTATAATTAATATTAAAAACATGACAATTGAAAAAGAAATAGAAAACAAACCAAACAATCCCTTATGTAACATTCACTTTTCATAAAATATTTTGTTTGGAGTTACTTTGGTGCAATGATTTTATTTAAATATTTTAGTTGATATGTTTGAAATAATTTTGTATTAGTAATTACTTTAAAATTGGTTCAATAATCAAACCTTAGATATTAACTTTCTAAAGTAAGACATTAAATTAGTAATGGTGTTGAATCCATAAATTGGAAATATGACAAAGAAGAAGTGAACACTCTCTATAGAAAAAAGAGTATAAGCCAGCTTTAAAAAGATGAGAGTTCTCAAGAGAACCCCCTGACTTTAAAAGCCAGGAACAAAAGTAAATAGGAAAAAATTATCTTGTGCTTTACATAAGTAGAAGTATCTCCTCAAAGAACACTACCAAATCAAGTCATAGTAGTTGGAAAAAGCCCAAGAGCCTTAGGGATTGTTTGGTCTTTTAATTTCAATTGATATATATATATATATATATATATATATATATATATATATATATATATATATATATATATATATATATATATATATATATATATATATATTCAACATTTATTATTTTAAAATATTTTGTTTAGAGTTACTTTAATGCAATGATTTTATTTAAATATTTTAATTGATACGTTTGAAATAATTTTGTAACAGTAATTAGTTTAAAATTGGCTCAATAATCGATTCTTAGATATTAACTTTATAAAGTAAGACTATAAATTAGTATTTAGTAATGGTGTTGAATCTAGAACTCGGAAACATGACAAGGAAGAAGTGAACACTATCTTGGAATTGGGAACTCTGAACTCTAACTAAGAAGAAATGAACTCTCTTGGAACTTAGAAAAATAACACAACCTATAATAACAAACAAACAAACAAAAAAAAGAAGTCCACGATAGTGACGTGAAGACTTGGTTAGCCAAGTCTTTGTTAAAAATTGGCAAGAGCAGGCGGTAGATTGTCCAGGTAATAATGTTAGGATGAAAAAACAATAAATTTTCTTTCCTCAAAGCATGTCGTTGTGCTCTATAAATAGAAAGGCACGGGAATGAAGTATGGCACAGAGAAAACAAATGAAAGAGTGAAAATAATATTAGATTGTGAAATTTCAAATTTAAGAAGAATAGCATGAACAAATAAAGAGAAGTTATTGAGGGGGGAAAAAGAGAAAGAAAGGTAGGTATCGACAAGGAGCTTGATGGACACTTCGTTTTAGGGTAGATAATAAAATTATTTAAGAAAAAAAATTATTGCTACATTTACTCATTACAAGTTATGTTATTATTTTTTATTATTATCTATTATCACAGTTTATTTTATGTTCCAAGTTACTTTATTTATTAAAGTTGCTTAATATTATTCCTTTTACAATTTATTTTATTTATCATCCTAAGTTATTTTATTTAATGTTTCTTTTTATTATTGCTCCTTATTATTTATCATTGCAACATATTTTATTTATCATTTCAAGTTATTTGAACTAATATTAATTTATATTATCACTTATTATTATTTCAATTTTATTTTATTTATCCTTTAAGTTAATTTATTTAACATTCCTTTACACTATTACTTATTATTATTATTATTATTGGCGGTTCAGATTGCAAACAAAAGAATTGATTTAAGAATTTGTTTATTAAACTATGATACTTAAAATGTTTGTATATGAAATCTCCAGTTGTGCGCCTTTGCCTCTTTACAAAATTCATTAATTTTATAATTAAGGTTTCATGTTAATCATGATAGACACACAGTAATAAGAAGGAAAAAACATAAAACAATAGATAAATAAGCAACGTCAATAGATATTTTATACATACATGTATTCTTAAATTGTTGACAGAATTATTAGAGCTGGTTCTGCATGGATCATCCATTTATTATGAACAATCAACAATCTAATTGTTGAAAATAGAAGATATTGCTTAAAGAAAGAGGTATGAGATTCGATAAAGAAAATATAATGAGAAATAAGAGATCAGAGTTATGATGAAGTGACTGGTTTGAATATGAAAGGAATGAGAGTAAAGACTGGTATTGATATGAACAGGATAAAGATTACAATATATATTTATTTGTTTTTTGAGTTTTACAGGATTAAACTGAACATAAAAATTTTAAATAGCTCTCCGATTTATAAACTAAAAACCGAGAGATGCATTAATCATAAATATTTTGAATGGGCTAATGCCACTCAAAGTGAGTAACAACAAAATTAAATTTTTTTCATATTTCGAATATTTGTAAAATAATCATATTAGTGATAACTCAGAATTTTTTATTTTTTGAAGTATCTATAAATTATTTAATTAAAGCTTTTCTACATTCTTTAGTTGAAATAAAATTTGAAGATGACATCTTCAGTAAAATTTGAATTTAAGAATATGAACACCATGAGAATATACGTATCTAAACACACGAAATAAATGTAACGAATAATTTATGCTTTTAAAAATTAGATTTACATATTTTTTTGATTGAGTATATGAACATCGTAACCTTAAAGCTTCGAAAAATTATATAACAATTTTTTTATATAGAATTTTGATCAGGACATTATACCACTATTGCAAATACATGGTAAAGTATTAATATGGTCACTCCACTAGGCCACCTTTCTTTTCTATTATATTATAAACCTTTGATTTCTTTAATTTTTTTTATACGTAATTTAAATCACAACTCACCAATAGGAGCCAACTGCAATGACAGGTTGTTTGAGTGGTGTCATCCGCCCTATAAATTTGAATCTTTGTTACGTGATGGCCTGTTGAGATCTTAGCCTTTGTGTGTTTGTTTGTTTTGTTTTTGTTTTTTTTTTTCCTCCTTTGGAAAATAAAAACCAGATTCTATTTTTTTAATTTGAAAAAAAAAAAATTCTTATTTGAAGCTAAAACCACCCTTAATGATACCCGAAATTATTGCTTGCTATTGGCCTTATTCCAAAATTTGCTTAGCCATTCTCTAAATTGCAATTAAAGAATCTCACTGAATTCTTATTTCAATTTTATTTTTAATATAAAAAAATTAATTTAAATTTTAAAAATAACAATACACGGAGATCATTTTATCCCAATCACAACAAACCCATATTGACAAATCAACAAGAGTTCAAGTCCCTATTTTGACTATCTTCAACTTCAGTGTACACCAATGGCACTCTTACTTTTTAATTCATTCGTACTTTTACTATCTAATTGGAATGGAGTATTGCTTTTAATGAGTTATTAGCTTTCATATAGGAAAGGTTAGTTTCTGTAGAGAACCTGCAAACTAATGAAACATCAGATTAAGCTTTCAAGGTATAGAAAAGGGTCAGTGAAGGCCAAAATGAAATAAAGGATTTACTTAAAGCTATAAGTTGCAAGTCGTCCAAGTCCATTGTGTCTAGATATGCAATATTGATGTAATTATATAATAAAATTCATTATTATATTGCACTAATAAAATAGAAATATAAAAATCTCCGCAAATCTAGTGGATTTAGTATTGTCTACAAAATCTCAGCACAACAAAACTAAAGGCAGCTCTCTGACAAAACCATATACCACATCACTTTCGTACTAATACTATAATCATCCCCCCTTCCAAAAATTGCCTCGTAGTTCCATACTATAAAACAATACAATATTAACTGATTTATAGACCAATGGAGTTACAAAAGACATAAGCCATACCCCCACCCATTCATTAAATTAAGATAAAAAATAATATTCTTCAAGGAACTTTTATCCGCAAGGATGGGACATGGCCATTCAAATAATATCATAATGAGCTCAACTCAAGCAGATTATCAACCTCTATATTTGTTATTGTTTAGCCATACTAGAAATACATAACAATTAATAAAAAACTATACAATTTAGTAATATCAATATAAGATTTTTTTTAATATTTTTTGTTTGCTTTTAGCGTATAGCACAACATCTTGGAAAAAAAATCAAAGGAAAGATTAACACTGCATTGGATGTGGACTTTAATAACATTAACCTGTGCAAACAAAGTGAATCATTCATGTTGGTTTTGTCAACCTTGCTAGCCACATTGATATGGTCATTATGCCAACCAAAAAAAGTTTGAAGGGCACTTGCAAATGAAAATCCAATATATCATATGCCCTCCAAGTCTTTCACTGGAAAGCACAAAAGTGAAAAGCAATTAGATTTTGAATTTAATTTAAATACATTAATAGTGTATTATAGTTTTATATTGTCAGCTAATAAAAATAGTGGAAAGTGCTAACTCATAGAAATAACTATCCATTATAATGAGGGATCCACCATGATTTCTAACTTTTTCCTATTTCTATTGGTTAATAGTGTAAAACAATTTTACACTGTCAGTACATACCAATTAAAATCTTAAATTTTATCAAAAAAAAACAAAAAAAATGAAACTATAAGAACATAAAACAAACCCACAAAACAATATTTCTATGCAGGACAGTTATATCTCCAGGGGAGGAAAACTACCAAAACGTCATCATAAGATAGCTCATCACTGGCCACTAAGTCATTAATCATAAGATAGGTCATCATACTTAAAAAATTGCAGAACTGAATCAAATTTAGATAATGCAAAGTTAGTATATTCTGGGGTTCCATGCATTGCATATGGGGTTAACAAAATTCAGTCCTATTTTAATGCTATAAGTCAATTATAAGCCTTTTTACGGTATGGATTCTAGATCTGATATGATGAAACCCCATTATTATCACAAAGACAAAGATAAATGGCTTAACGTTAGAGAAAACCCCATTATCAGCGCACATCATTCCCCTGATATGCAAAATGCAAGATTCCGATTCAGATGTTAAGTGGAACATAATTACAAAAATAAACTTGAACTAAAAAAAAAAAAAAAACCATGAAGACAATATCTGAACAATAAACCAAAATTAAAACAGAAATGCAAAAAAGGGTAAAAACCCGAAAAGAAAATCACCTATCCAGAAGCAGAAGCCCAATAACCAACTGCGATCAATCTCAACAACCGCAACCTCGTTGACAACTGCGACCTCGTCGACAAACGCACAACTTGTGCTGCCTGACCATGAATAGCCTGTGTCAGGCATGGCCTCCTCGACAGCGACAGAGACTTGAAGGAACCTCACATCGCCATCTCTGCGCCACAAATCTGCCACCCATAGGTCACCATATATATATATATATATCTGATAAATTTAAATATAAAAATATCATAAAATATAAGAAAAGTATGTATAAATTTTTATTCACTCCACGTTCTAAAATTTGAAACATATAGGTTATCTGAAGGAGAACAGAGAAAAAATCAGGAGAAAAAAAAACACATATAAACTTAAAATAAACAACACAATTGCAAGCTACATTTTCTGAAGGCCTATTCCAACTTATAAATATTCTAGGACAGGTGGAAAGTACTTTGAATTTCTCATGCCACATGTTTCGAAATTGGAATGAAGTTGGTATGGTTTACTCATTGCCTATATATAAACCTATAAAAACCAGAAAAAAAGATAGTTATGTATAATTACACCTGGAAAACAGCTTACCTTCAAATTTCTTTGCAGAACACAATTGCTTTAAATCCCGTTGCCAATAAAAATCATAATGTGAATATATTAAACTGCAGCGCTTTTGCAGACTAAGTGCAAACCGATTCTGAAAACTGAACGCGAGTGGGATAAACTGAATATGAACGTGTGGAAGTGTGAGATAATTGAAAACAACGGTGAACGTGGAATGGAAATGAAAACTGTTCTTGAATGCGGGATTATTGAAAAAAATGGTTTTAAATTACTGAAACTGATCTGAAACAGTCAATACTTGTAAGACAAAAGAGTTTAGTTATAGAACAATTTTTCTTTTTATTAATATTAATATCTTAAATGGGTGATACCACATATATACATTTTACGGGTGGTACAAAACAAATATGTTAATGATATGGGTAATTATTTATCTATGTCATAATTATTATAAATTTGTATTAAGTTTAGTTAATAACTCCAGCTGGGAGACACATTTTATAAGCCTCTTGCTGATGGGGATAGAGTGTTGATACTTGATAAATAGGCCTCCTTCCATGCATCAACATTCTCTTATTGCACTTTATGTTAGGGTCCTTCCCTTAACCTCTGTAGTATCTATTAACCCGCTATGCTGCTCACCACTTTGTGGGGACTTTGATGGTGATTGCCTTCATGGGTATATTCCACAATCAGTTGATGCAAGAGTGGAGCTTAAGGAGCTGTTTGCATTGGACAAGCAATTGATTAATGGCCAAAGTGGAAGGAATCTACTTTCACTTTCTCATGATAGTCTAACTGCTGCTCATTTGTTGATGGGAGATGGTGTTCTCTTGAATGCTTACCAAATGCAACAGCTTCAAATGTTTTGCGCTCATAGTTTGACACCTCCTGCAATTGTAAAAGCTCCTCCAAGTGATGCCTCATTTTGGACCGGCAAGCAGTTATTCAGCATGCTCTTGCCTTCTGATTTTGACAATTCTTTTCCTTCCAATGGTGTCTTTGTTAGTGACGGGGAGCTTATATCCTCTACTAAGGCTCCCAATTGGCTTCGGGACTTGGATAGTAATGTTGTGCATAGTCTTGTGCAGCAATTTCAGGGATAATCTCTGGACTTCTTGCATGTCACGCAGGAAGTTCTGTGTGAGTGGTTGTCCATGACAGGATTTAGCGTCTAACTCCTTGATTTGTCCCTATCTTCTGATTCTCATGTACGAAAAAATTTGATGGAAAAAATCTCATTTGCCTTGGAATATACAGAAGATGTATGTAATTACAAACAGTTATCCACTGGTTATTGTAAGGATTTTCTAGCAGGAAATTGTGTTGATTAAAGAAATTTGAGAGAACAAAACTGTGATTTTCATTGATATGAGGCTATAATATGTATACAACAGCTCCTACAGAAGTTACTCCTAAAATAGCTCCTATCAGATCCCTAAATCAGCTCAAATCAGCACCAAACATATTTGGACAGATTTGGCCATCTAATCAGCTCCTAATAATGCTGAAATTATGGTTCTGTTATACATATATACAATAATAACACATCGTAATCTTATCATTGATCAAAATGAAATTGATAAGGCTGTTGAACCTGAGCGTCTGAACTATGAAAGGCAAATATCAGCTGCTCTTAGTCAAGCTTCAGTTGATGCTTGTAGACAAGTTTTTCGTGATATTCAAAGTTTAGCCTACGGATATGCACGTCATGATAACACTTTGATTTCTATGTTAAAGGCTGGAAGCAAGGGAAATTTACTGAAAATAACGCAACAAGGCATGTGTATTGGCCTGCAACACTCTTTGGTTCGCTTGTCTTATAGATTTCCTCGTAAGCTCTCTTGTGCTGCATGGAATTAGTCAAAAGGGTGATTCAAGCCGGAACCAGATGCATTCTTATGCTCCTAAATCTGTTCAGTCTTACATTCCATATGCTGTGGTTGAAAGCTCTTTCCTCACGAGGTTGAACCCCCTTGAATATTTTGTTCACTCAGTAACAAGTCGTGATAGTTCCTTCAGTGGCAATGCAGATGTTCCTGGATCTTTAACGCGAAGACTAATGTTCTTCATGCTCGATTTGTACAATGCATATGATGGGACAGTGAGGAATGCATATGGTGATCAAATTGTTCAGTTCTCTCATGATAATGATAAGGCCTCATCTTCTGATGGTTGTTTCCAAGAATGTGGTGGCCAACCAGTTGGAGCACTTTCTGCTTGTGCAATATCTGAAGCTGCATACAGTGCTTTGGATCAACCTGTTAGTCAACTCGAGACATCTCCACTATTGAACTTGAAGAATGTTCTTGAGTGTGGTTCAAGGAAGAAAAGGGGTGACCAGACTGTGTCTTTGTTTTTGTCCAAGCATCTTGGTAGAAAGAGACTTGGTTTTGAATATGCAGCCTTTGATGTTAAGAATTATTTGGAGGGAATCGTATTCTCAGATATTTTTTCTACTGTGAAGTTAAAATACACCCCATGTTATCATGCTCAGCACAACCCTTGGGTGTCCTATTTTCATTTACGCAGGGAAAATTACAAGAATAGAAACTTGAACCTGCATTCTATCATGGAATCTCTTCAGCAGAGATGTTACTCCCTGAGAAAAGAACAAAAATTCATTTTTCATGAATTGAAAATATACTATGAGTAAGTTTCTTCTGCTGCAGTACTTCACATAATAATTGTCATGTTTGAAAATATTCTATTTTTGAAGGTTTAATTTTTTGTTGATTTATATAGAAATAATTGTTGCTCGACATCATTTTGATGCCTAGAGTAGACTACTAGACTCCATATTTGTCCTCAGATTCACACATCACAATAGAAAGACACTTAGTTGAGACTTCTACGACTTTTTCCCTATTCGATTAATAAATTTAGGATGGAAACCAAAATTTTTATGTTCAATATGATGTGCTTGCGGAATAGGATATAGATCCAGATAGAGAATAAATTACACCTAGGCATGTTGTTGTTCCTTTCATTGATTACGTTATGATTCCAGAACCTTTTTTGTTGATCTATACCCGGTAGAAAATTAAGTTAAAAAAATATGTTTGGGTCCAACAATTGTATTTCATTTCCCCACCTACTTTCCATGGAAGCTTTGATAGTTTCTATAATTTTTGTGAAGCCCCTGAGTAGAACTAAGTCCCTTATACAATAATGACCAGAACTATTGTTTTTATTGTAAATGATTGAAGTTTCTGCTGCAAATGGGGGGCAATTCATTCCCAATAAGTGGCATGTTATGTCGCACCTGTATTATGTATATAGTGACAAATCTTTATGTGTGTGTACAGAAAAAAGGACACCATATTGGTCATGGTGATTTACAATATCATGTATGCAACTTGTATTATCTCTCTGAATTTTTCTCCATTATTTGTTATTATTGCTTGAAGCAATGCCATCCATGTTGTCTTGCCCATGAAAGCTACCAAAAAGAAAATAGAAAACGAGAGAGAAGTTTGCATCTACGTCGTATTTATTGAAAACTCTGAGAATCCTATACAACTGGAAGCTGTTTGGGACTTGGTGATACCTTTCCTTCTCGGAACACCTATAAAAGGTTGGTAATGATCCAAACATCCCTTTATTTATATCAACAATGTTTATGTTTCTAGAGATGTTCAGCAGCATTCTTAACACTGTGTATGAGAGTGTACCTGTTGGTTGAACAATATGAGATTACTGCCCGACATCTAATTTCGTATATAGTCGGAATTTGTTTTTCCCTTTAAAAGACTACTAAATTTGATTTTTGTTTTCGTTTTGGTGTAGAACTTTTGAATTTCTAAATTTTATTTAGTATGTCAATATTTCAAAGGTCCATATAAAGCTCAAGTGGAAAGCTTATTAGAAAATAAATGAACTTCTACAGCAGAAACTTTGAATTATTGGTTCATGTTGGTTTCTTTTGCTTTCAAGGTCTATTCTTTTTCTCCAACTTGTCTGAATTCTTGTTCAAGCATTGTGAACACCATATTTTGTCCGAATCATTTTTCAAAAATAAAAAAATATAATAATAAAGGCAAATCTTTTGGTCCAAATCCGAGTTGCATCTTAGTCCAAAAATTAATAAACATAAAAATCAAAAAAATCAAAAAAATAAAAATGGCATCCATTTAGTATCAATTAGTATAAATCAGCATCTTTTAATTGGTTTTAATTTATATCAATCAAATCAAATTTCACAATTAGTATCAATTAGCATTTTCAATTAAATCAAATTTTGCAATTAATCAAATCAATTTATTTCCAATCATAATCAATCAAATTTAATGACAATTGATGCCTCCAACACTTATAAATAGATGAAATATTGAGAGGTGTGAGGGGACTGATTTTTTTTGGGGGATTCTTTTGGGAGCAACAGTAGAAATTAACAGTGAAACCATTTTCCACTGCAAATTACTCAGTCACTCAAGTGTATTGATTGGTATATCTCTTCCTCACTTTGCGTTAGTTTGTGTCGCTTCTTTCAACTCAACCCATTGTTATTCGTTCATTTGGTCACATTACACATTTTCGTTCAACACATACACACACAAATACCATTGCTTATTCTCTTGCATATGTTACCATAACACCATCCCACACTTTCTTCATCATTTTTGCATCAATTTATCCTGTTATTTCAACGCAGACCAAGTCGTGAAGCTATCGGTGTGAAATCTCTAATTCCCTTTCCTCTTTCCTCTTTCCCTAACAGTTTCTATCCTTTTCTGCTCCTTTCATCCTCTTTTATTTTGCTTCTTTCCTTTTTGTTTGTTGTTTTATCAATTTTATCTTTTTTTCTTTCTTAGCCGTCACTGCTTAGCGTCTGCAAGCTGCTTTTGTTAATAGAGTGGACTATGGTGCACCATCATACTTTTGGTGCACATATGTGCCTCCCTCTCCTTTCTTTTTTTTTTTTTTTTTTTGATTTTATTTTTTATGTTTGTCGTTTCTTTTTTTTAAAAATATTGGTTTTTTTTATTTTTAATTTTTAATTCTATTTTTTTGGGCATTACTTTTTGTTATTATTATTCTTTTTTTGTAAATATACACAAGATAATTTTCTTTCTTTTTTTAAGCTCAAATAATGAAAACAATATTTCTAAAATTTTTTAATCCATGCAACAATCTCTAGCCTTGATGTATGGCTTGATCATCCTCAAGGGTTATGAGAATTGTAAGGGTTTATTGTATAGCTTACGCTATCCTAAACCCTGGGCAAGAGTGGATTTGTTTTCTTTCCTTTTTCAAATAAAATCTTTTCATAAATAAAATTAATCCAACCCACAATCATTTTCTACAAGAACTACGTGATTTTGAATTCTTCATTGTACCAGAGGATACGTAGGAGCAGACAATCTCTGTCAAATCAAAATTTAAATTTTCTTAAATTTGGTTCAATTTTGATTCCTTAAATAATTATAACATTAATTTCACTTTTTTTTTGTTTAAATCAATTTCTTTTTTGTAAATAATCATTACATTAATTTTACTTTCCTTTTCTTTTGTGAATAATTATATATTAATCTTACATTTTTGGGAATAATTATCATATCAATTTTGCTTTTCTTTCTTTTTATAACTAATTATCATATTAATTTTGTTTTTCTTTTCTTTTGTAAATAATTGTTGTATTAATCTAACTTTATTTTATTTGTAAATAATTACTATATCAATCTTGCTTTTCTTTTCTTTTATAAATGATTGTCATATTAATTTTATTTTCTTTCCTTTTGTAAATAATTGTTGCACTAATCTAACTTTATTTTATTTGTAAATAATTATTATATCAATTTAGCTTTTCTTTCCTTTTATAAATAGTTATCATATTAATTTTATTTTATCTTCTTTTTTGTAAATAGTTGTGGTACTAATTTTGCTTTATTTTATTTGTGAATAATTATTATGTTCTAAAGGGGAAAAATCAATATTATTAAAGTTATTAATTTGCATGATAAGCTCTAGGGTAACCATTGCAAAATGGATGTATTAGGGGTGCAGTGGGATTAAGTTTCCACCCTTCCCTATACATAAATAGACTCCCGAACCCAATTTCTTTAAAAAATGAGTTTGCAAAATTAAAGGGTTTTCTGATTTTCCATAATAAAAATTGGTGGACTATGATCAATTGAAATTATTTTGAATATTTTGTTCTTACCGTCAATACGCACTAAGGCGCGTTGTGACAAGCATATATGAAGTTAGACTCAGCTCTAGTATTATTGGGGAACAAGTATAAGTTTGAGTACTCTTTGTGAATTGAAAAAGAATATATATTTGCTGTCAACTTTTTCTCTACAAAAAAAAAAATAGACAATGATTATATTGTTAACTATACTGAGAAAGTGTTTATCGATGCTTGCATTTGCCTGTATTTTGATTTTTAGTGTTTTCTGTTTTGTTTAACCACAAATTTATATTTTTTTTGGTGGATTAAAATTCATAAATTTTTTATCACTAGTTTACTCTGGTTTACTGCATCTAGCTTACAACAGACAAGAATATATTTGTTGCTTGTTACGTTAAATGCACTCATTTACAGTTATCATAAATTCCGGGAATGATCTTTAGGATTTATGGAGATTAAGAAGGTTGACATTCTATGGAACGATAGGACAAAAGCATAAAAATCTAATCATGGTTCTTCTGTGAACTGTACTTGAGGGTTACTATGTCTGATGACTCTAGCAGTGGAAGATTCTGGACTGTGCTCAAAAATCATTGTGAAGAGATTTGGCATATGATTGACTGGACACGTAATCATCCAGATAACATTTATCATTTTTGTTCAGCCTTTGGAATTGAGGCAGGGCGACAACATTTTCTTAGTGTGTATGATTTGATAACACTTTCCCACCCATTATTTTACGTTATGAATTGAAATATGTGAAATGTGCATTTAACTCACTCACATATTGTTTAATATACAGAGTTTGGCATCAGCAATATTTGATACTGGCAAGGCAATCCTTCCTAAGCATATGGATCTTATTGCTGATAGTCTATCAGCAAGTGGAGACTTTGTGAGGTTGAATGCTACAGGCTTACAACAGCAAAGGAAGCATTCACCCGTTACATTGCACTTCGTGCAAGCTTGCTTCTCTGTCAGTTCCCCCCCCCCCCCCCCCAATATTTACGATTCCTATCTAAATGGCTTGCATACAGAAATAATTTATGATACAAAATAATTTCGTAGTTTGATCCATACAGTGGACTCTTTCTAGTGAATAAAGGCTTTGTTATTATTGTTGTTATTTATGATTCATGTTAAATGCTTATGATTTAATATCACATAACGAGATTATGATAGCTATATAATTCAAGTTCAAACTCTGGAATCTTATTGCAGAATCCTGGTAGTTGCTTTATTAAAGCTGCTAAGTCTGGAGTCGTGGATGCTCTTCAGGGGAGTATAGATGCATTAGCCTGGGGGAACTGTCCTTGTATGGGGACGAGTGGACGGTTTGATTTGATGTATTCGAAGAAGGTAAAGTTGATGTTTTCTCATATGCTAAATTTCTAGCTTCAAATCAAAATTTAGTGGATCATGAACGTAATTCCCTTCACAAAGAGCCGAAGAAAGTGCAAGGAAGTTGCTGATATTTTCCTTGGGGTTTGGCTGGTGAAGAAAATGCTTATAGAGCTTTAAGGGTTCTGGAACAAAATTCTCTTGTACCTCATTATTGATGTCAAAAACTCATAATCTCTCCAAGATCTTTTCGCTCACACACATAACTCACTAACATAACATAAAGAGGAAGAAAAATGTCCTATATTAACTCAATTCATTTCACTTACACCATTTCACGTTAATGGCTTTGGTATCGATGACGAATCCAAAAAATTTAGATAACAGAGGTAAAAATAATATATAAACATAATAAAAGGTTTTAAATTTAATAAAATAACTTTTATCTTAATAACGGATCAAATTTAATAAATTAATTAAGGCAAAAAATATATATACTTATAAAAAAAATTCTCAAATTCTTGTGGGAATATTTGTCACTGTTTGTTACATGGGTCATTTATTCACAGGCAAACTTATACAATGAAATATTATTAAAGAGAAAAGCTTTAAAGCTAAGTAATTTGAAGAGAATTTCAATCCAAATTCATTTTTTCAAGTTGGCAAATTGACATGTTGTTAGAGAATCCCAATCCAAATTAATTTTTGCATCTTATGTGTAATCAACTTTGACAACTAGTAGATAAGATAGAGAGGAGTTGTAAAATCCAACTAAAAAAGCCTCTTCTTTCATCTTTCACACTTCTTTTGGTCAAAGTTTGCAATTTGCATGATGAGCTATGTCAAGTGCTGATGATAAGCTTGATTTAATTTTCTAACAATTATGAGTTGTACATAATGAGTTTTCATTCAATGTTCTAATATTTATTTTACTAAATTTATAAGGGACTGGAGCTTGCTACATCTGTAGATGTGTATAACCTCTCTAGAAGCCAATTCTAATATGCTGGATGAAGATTGACACCCTTGAAGCTCAAAATGATTTATTTGATGAGTGCTATATGTATAGGTATTAAGATTATGTTTGGATAGTTTATAATTAATAGAATAGAATAGAATGAGATAAAATGATATACACTGAATGTAATGAAATGAAATATGATCTATTTAATATCTTACTTGTCCTGAATTTCTTGGGGTTAGTGGTATGCTTTCTATAGACATCTTGTTTAGTGTAGGAATTGGAATAACACAAAGTGTGGACCTATTATTTCATTTTTAAGGTGAGTTTAGTATAGAGATGAAAATAGGAAAAAAAATTTTATAAATTAGCTTTATGTTTAATTTATATGTAAATCTAATCGATAAAATTTTGTCCTATATTTTTATTCCGTATAAAACTGACCATCCCTATTAGAAAAGAAAAAGTGTCAGACATTTAAAAGTAAATTTGTCCTCATATTATTAAGATTATGAAAGAGTTGAATGTGGCGGTTTTGCTTGTGTTGCCATTGTCATAATTTTCACTAGTCAAATGCATTTAATAAATAAGTTATTCTCATTCTCATTCCCAACTGCGTGCCTCTTCTTTTTACATATCCACAGGCTGGATGGCATCCCAAGCATAATGAAATACTGCTTTCTTATAGTACGGGCGGATGGGACTGTCGGTAGACTTTTCATACCTCAAGTGCATTATTAGTGCTCTTGATGAGATCCTTCACCCCGAAGAAGGCAAGGAGCCCGAAGGACAAATTGATAGAACTTTGTTATATGTAAGCTATGTATCTATGCATGGTCAAGAATGATAAGTGACTGGCATCCAGAATCATAAAAAAAAAAAAAAAAATACCTTTGTTATTCTACCTTTGGTTTAAAATGGTTGTCCAGGTCAATGGCAGAGAACCATTTTTTCTTCGTGGTTCTAGCTTCTAGACTCTAGAGTACTGTGAATAGCATTACACCACCTGAAAGGTGAATAATTTGGCCCATACCATCTCAGGGCAAGCTTGAATAGTAGCTGACCCAACTATGGCTTGATGAATTTAACATGTATAGTCTGCATGTTTTTGGTTGTGAGATGAAAAAACAACATTTATGCAGCATTCCATTCATAGAAATTTTCTTGATTATAGACCCCATCATCCGATTTATATTAGGCAGTGCAGTAGATACTACCAAGCAAATTTGTAACGGTATATATACTCTCAAGTGAATTGCTCATGGCTCAAATCTATAAGGAAGTGTTCATGTGGTACTAGACTTTGTTTATAAAAGAATTTTGCTGATGTTCATCATAGCATCATCGAATCACCGCAAAAAATGATTTGGTAATAATTTTGTGCTCTTAATTCTGGTAACCAGGTAGGTACTCTATACATCTTGAACCGTGTCCATTAAAGAGCATGTATATTGTTTTCTCCTTTTTAACTTTGTTCAGAAGTCATACAAATCAAATTTCCATCATTTAACAACAAATCCTTTATTTGGACATACTCATTTAGACATCTAAATTCATATATGATAAATCATACGTAAATAAGGGTGACCCTAAACCCTAAATTTTAACTATATGAATATTAAATTAACATATTATCTTTTATTATTAATATATATTTATTTTTCATTAACATAATATTCAATACTTATATAACTAAGATTTATAATTATTTACGTAATGTTGATCACATGTCGATTTAATTGTTAAGAAGATATGGCCCCACAAAAAAAAAAAAAAACATTTCTCTTTAACGCGTTATAAATCGAATCTCTTCAAAGTGATGGTCGACCTGTAAGCATAACGTTGTCCTTCAATAATGGCCAACGCTTACCCAACAGGAATGAAAGATAAGGGCCATGTATAGTTCCATCCCACAAATAGAGCGAGTTTCGACGCAGGCAGTGTATACAGGAGCTGTATTCAATTCAATTCAGCTACCTGAATTGTGGAAGGCTTTAATTCGGTCTACTCTAAAAGATAGCGTAACGAACTTTCCACAGCATTAAGTGAATCTGAACTACTTGTAACCTAAGTTGTTGGATCCCATTAAGGATCCTTACTCACAGGCCACAGACATGTAGCTGAAATGATCTATCAATTATTACCGATTGAACATTAGATTAGAAAGCTTTCATGGGTCCCCAAATTAGAGTATCACGCCAATTTGGTGTGACACTTAAACTAACTGGATGTGGTGACGGACAAAATCTTAAACTGAGTTCTTTTTCTCCCTCCGATTAAATTTATTTGAGTTCTTTCGTTTCACTTTCTTTCACAATAATGGATTTTTATATTGTTTTTAGGGGTTTTATTTTTAGTTAGATATAAATTTTTTATATTAAGTATATGAGTCTGAATTTGACACTAATCCTTTGCTTGCGTATAAAGATAAAATGAGATGAAAGAAAATAGAAAGAAAAAAATAAAAAAAATATTTTCTCTCCTATTAATTGGATAAAAAGAAAATAAAAAGAAAGAAAATGAAAAATATAAAAAATAATATATTCACTCTTATTATATAATAAAGTACAAATATTATCTTTATTTAATTTTTATAAATTATGTAACTAAACAATATAATAATATAAATTATTTAATCATGTAAGCTGTAAATATAAATTTTTATATTAATAATCTATTAAAATCAAAATTATAATTGTTAATTATAAAATATCATTTAATTATTGCTTTCTCATTTTTTCATAAGAGTCATTTTGATAGTGTGCGTGTTACTATTCATTTTTCTCCGTATAATAGGCAAGAAAATTTTTATCATGGGGCCCACCAATATTTTCTTTCTTTGTTCACTGTTAATGAGTATCCAAGCAAGGAGAAAGTTACATAATTTACTTATTTTCTTTCTGTGTGATCTCTTTCATCCCGTTTTCATTGAAAATAAGTGGAGCATAAGAGATGGAATTCTCTGATATTTTTTTGAAAAAAGTTAAATAGATACTAAGTTTAAAAGTATTTTCTTTTATAGATATAATTTGATTAATGTCAACTATTATATCAAGAATTATATTTTAGGATGTGTTTAGTGTGAAGATTAAAATAAAAGATAAAATTTTATGGATGAGTTATATATATAAACCCTAAATCCTAAATCCTAAAAGTTAAATTGCTTTAATTCGAAGGTTTTCTAATGTTGATCTATTGTAGTTATATATTTTTTTCACATTATTTAATCTTTTACTATTATATCATTAAAATTGTTTGACTTAAAAAATTAAACCTTTTTAATTATATAATATTACACAAGCAAATGATAATGTGTATATTGATAATAAATTTAAAAATTTTCGTTAACAAGTGATTTCAAAATATTTGTTAAAAATTATAACAAATATTTTGTATGAAATTCCTAATAAAATCTAAATTTAAATTACATTTATGAAATTTGTACTCTATTTGCATATATTTCCTTTTCCTCTCCCTCTCATCCAAAATTAAGAGGGTGATGTTTTGTCGTCACATGATGCGTCTCATACATCCCAATAAAGGCCATGGGCAGTTATTAGGTGCAATTAACAAAATCCAGCTGTCTTCTCAGTTCTACCTACTTCTTCCATTTCTTTTCTAAACGAACAAATTTAAGATTCTAATTAAGAAAATTGAAAAAGAATAAGTACACAAACAATAATATTGAAAAATACGAGTATTTATTAAGTATATATACTTACTTTTTTTTTATTAAAAACGTTAATTCCTTGCCAAATTCTTATTTTTTTAATCCATTTTAAGAATATTTTATACGTCTGAAAAAAATATTTATTAGTATTGTAATAAGTAAAAATAATTTTATTTCATGAATTTTTTTTCACTTATTAACCTTAAGGATAAATAAAAATATTCCATATTTCATTAATTTTATAATGTGACAAATAAAATTGAATGAATTTGAAAAAAAATTTAACTAGTATCTAGATTCGAATTTTAGAATTGTCACTTTTGTTAGAATTTTATCTAAATACCACTCTAGTCCAAATTGTGTAAGCAATTATTAAGATAAAAAAAAAAAGGCATAACCTTAAAAGTCATTTTGACAAGTGTCCTTAAAGCAAATTATTAAGAAATCAAAAATTAAAAACAGTACATGAAAAGCTACTTTTAGAGCAATAGAGCATTACATATTAAGAACTTAAATTTTTTATTTTTATATTATTTGATCATATATAAATTTTTATTATGTATTATATTTTTTGTAAATTTTAAATTTGATCCTATATTCTTAATTAGTAATAAAAATTTATATATAATCAAATCATATAAAATTTTCATATGAAGTAATGAACTGTCTATTATGATAATTTGTAATTTTAATTTCTTGAAGGGGACATGCATCAGCCAAACCCTTTTACTAATTTTTCTTGACCTTACACGATCTCCACCCTCCTATAGCATATTTAGCTCTTACTCTCTTTGCTCACTCCGATGCATTGGAGCTCTAATTAAATTAGCGGGGCATTGACTTCGGGATGTGCACATGTCACAATGTCTGCATTTTCTTGAATCTTTGACGCCATGGTCCACGCAACATTAACCATGCTATGGTTTTAGTTTTCGGCGACAAACAACAGTAAGTACTCTTTACATTACCCGAACTTATAGCCGCCAATATCGTTGGGATTTCCAATTTATATAATTAGGAAGAAGGGTTGTTTCAGGTCACTGGAAAACATAAACCAAACTTGATTCATCACTAAGACCTCATATCACTTGAAGTTTAGCTCTACTTCTGTCCCTGAAGAGTGAACTATATCATTGCAATGGATATTTGGTGGTGGAGGCTGATTCTTGCTGCTCTTGCTGTGGTTTTCCTTTCTCCTCAACACTGTGCTTCACAAAAAGGTAACAGTAATAAGTCTTTGATGCTCTTAATTCTGGTCAGTAACTGATTGCAGTATTTGATTAATTAGACTGCAGGGTAGCATAGTGTGTCTGATGGGATTTGGTGAGTAGTTGGTAAACAGTAATGGTAATGCTATAGTCTGTTCTGTTGAGTGTGGAGTCCTTGAGTGTTAATGGTCGAATCACGGATTGCTTGATCAGAGGAAACCCTTTTTCTGTCACTAGGTACAGCTCAGATGTATTATACGTGAAAAGGGTATTTTTGAAGGCTACAAAGTACAATTTCAAGTCATTACTGCTGTATGCGGATTTGATTGCAGCAATGACTCAGTAAACGTAATTAATTTCGCTCAACTAACTAGCACATGCCATTGTTTTGCAAGCTCAGGGGTAAAGAAAGTTCATATGTAGTTTCTTTAATTTCACGTAATTGCATAAAAACTGACTTGGATAAGTTTTATGAAAAATGATGGAGAGTAAGAAATATTTGACATAATTTAATCACTAATGATGTGACATAATTAAAATAAGAAATCTTTTACATCTTTCAAGAATAATGTGAGATGTTATTGACTATTGAATAAGTGAATAGATTCTACTATTTCATTTTATTTAATAATTTTTTATAATTTTTCTCATGATTTTATATATATATATATACACCAGAATTGTTTTGCTCAAATTTTATTGGTTTGTAAGCAGTGAGTAGCTAAGTATATTGAGATTGCCAATGAAATTTGTCCAACTCGCCATTACATGAGATATGTTAAAGAAACCCATGCATGAGGCTATCATTATTATCCTATATAAATGCACCTTTGAAGGTTGCGCTTGTTGATGGATGCACTGAGGCGCTGAGCTTGCTGGATCTTGATTTTGACTTGACACCTTTGTATTTTGCTAACCGGCGTGGTAAGGGCACTAGTTAAGAATTCAAAACAAGAAAAGTTTTCAAATTTTTATTGTATTTGATATATTGGAAATTTATAATTTTTGCTTTTTCAATACAAAATTTCCTTTTTTAAATATGTGATCAGTGCCCTAGTTCAATAAATCCTTTTTTTATTTTTTGGCCTTTTAAACCGAAGATGGAAAAGGGGCAAATTAATGGTAAAATATGGGAAACATTCACACCTTGTAGCTTACCGAGAAGTGAGAAGGGAGAGACGGAAAAGAAAACTTCATAGCCAATCCAAAATGTTAACATTTCAGGTGATTGAGGCTGCTATCTACCCCTTTAATTCCGCAAGGACTGAAATAAAATTTAGTTCGTTGTGTTATCAAATGAAATTGTGTGTCCTATATATAAGTCAATTTATAAATTAAAGCGAAATCTTGAACCTTTTCACATTCAAAATGAATTTGCCTACGAGTCTACCACCAATGTTCGTCGTCTTCCAAACCTACGTATTAGACTAGCATAAAATTCTTAGCTAATAGCATTGAATATCTACTACCTTATTTAATGTGTTCACCACTATCTACTAGTTTAACTACGTTTTTGTGCGAACCATAAAGACTTTTACGAAGCCATAGTACCATCTAATAAGAAGGCTTCTGTACTTTTTTTTTTTCGTTCCTTTTGTACCGATAGAAAGGTTGCAAACAACATAGCTAATAAATCATCGTAGAACTTGTAAAATTAAATCAAGGGACATTTTTTTTAATGATATATATAGACATTATATAAAATATAATATAAGATATAGTATATTTCCTTATCCAAAAAACAAAAAAAGTATATTTATATAAGTGTAAGGGAATATGAAAGTAAGCACGCACCAAAATAAGATAATGTTTTGTATAATTATACAAGGGAGTGTTATATTTTGGTATCCAAATATGACATCCATGCCGTGAAACTCTAAAATTAAGGTTCTTGGGAAAATTCAACGATGGCTTCTGACTGTGCTTTAATTGTTTATGGGGTTTACATATATACAGTTCCGAACTATACATTTATGCACAATGCAACATCAGCACCAAATATCTCGTACTACGACTACATCATAATTGGCGGGGGCACTGCGGGGTGCCCTTTAGCTGCGACACTGTCCCAAAATTACAGCGTGTTGCTGCTTGAAAGGGGTGGATCACCCTATGGCAACCCCAACATCACCAACTTAGCTGCCTTCGGTGCTGCCCTCTCCGACACGTCCCCTACCTCTCCCTCTCAGCGCTTCATCTCCGAAGATGGCGTTATCAACTCAAGAGCTCGCGTGCTTGGTGGCGGAAGCTGTATAAACGCTGGCTTCTATACTCGTGCTAGCCCTCGCTATGTAAGGTACGCAATATTCAAAACGCAAATAAGCATGTCCATTATATTATGCGCAGATTAATTAACTTGATCAGATTAGTTAGTTATGGTAATTATACATGCATGATTGGTCTATCAACTAAACCAATGCGCTAGAAAAAGTTGTCTGAATTTTTAATAGAAAATAATTGTACCCATTAAATAAAATAAAGTACTATCATCTATTTATTCATCTAAAAATCAATAAATACGTCTCGTCTCGTCTCGTCAGGTCATTCTGGTAATATATGTGTATGTCCTTTTTTGTGGGCATTGGTTGTTATTGTTAGGGAAGTGGGTTGGGATGGAAAAGCAGTGAATGAGTCGTACCAATGGGTGGAGAAAGTGGTGGCGTTTGAGCCAAAGGTGGAGCAGTGGCAGTCAGCTGTGCGGGATGGACTATTGGAAGTAGGGGTGGTGCCTAACAATGGCTTCACTTACGATCATATTTATGGGACTAAGGTTGGGGGCACCATCTTTGACCAACGTGGCTTCAGGCACACCGCCGCCGATCTTTTGGAATATGCTAACCCCGCTGGAATTACTGTGCTTTTGCATGCCACCGTGCATAGGATCTTGTTTCGTATGAAAGGTGCGTTTCATCCATCTAGTATGATGAAATTGTGATTACTGATGTGAAGTGAGCAAAGTGCTAATTTTGTATTTGTGTTTTAAGATTCTACATCATACATAGAATATGAGATTTAAAAACTAATGCAATGGACATTTTTATTTTCTTTTGGTCAACAAATTTTCATTGAGTAATAATTAAAGGCAATAGTTTACTTACAACAGAGACATTGATACAGCAAAACCTCATCAACATTAGCTAAACTTAAAATTATAACTAATCAATATTATACAGTATTAGATAACCAACAACAAAATACAGACGATTTTACAACACATTATATTATAAATATGCATAAAAGTAAAGGTGAGTTCATCGGATTTAAGGGTTTAGAGTCTTTAATCCTAAACTGGTTGGATCTTTGATCTTGGTTTTTCTTTTTTTTTTTTGGGTCGTGGATCTTGGTTCCTTTTTGCCTTATCGGTCATGGTGGATCTTGGTTCTTTTCGATTCTGTATATTGAAAGTAAACAGGTGGATCAAAGCCAAGGGCCCATGGAGTAGTGTTCAGGGATGAATTCGGGCGCAAACACAAGGCATATCTGAAGCGCGGGTCCAGGAACGAGATCATTGTATCAGCCGGTGCACTTGGAAGCCCACAGCTTCTGATGTTGAGTGGAGTTGGGCCAGCACAGCACCTTCGGGCCCATAACATCAGCGTAACATTGGACCAGCCATTGGTAGGACAGGGAATGTCTGATAACCCCATGAACGCCATCTTTATCCCATCTCCTATACCCGTAGAGGTATCCGTCATTGAGGTCGTTGGCATCACCAACTTTGGCAGCTACATTGAATCAGCCAGTGGTGAAAACTTTGCTGGTGGCTCCCCAAGAGACTACGGACTGTTCTCCCCCAAGGTAAACCCTGTTATTGCATGCAACTCCTTACATATACGATGGAATCAATAATGAGCTGCTTGTATAATACAATGTTAACATTAGTATTACGAGGAGCTATATCTCTAATTCTGGATTAAACAACTTTTGATTGTGGTTCCTTCGTCTCTATCTATAATTAATATGCTAAAAGGCTACTTGAATGAACTAACTTTCTAAAACTTGCTTAAATACACAACCAGCAAACACATTCAAATTTTTTTATCAAAGATAAGGGAAATATACTATATTAATGGAGAGGAGATCCTCTTATGTGTAAAATGTCTGCCATCTCATCATATGCACGATTTTACCATTGATTTCTCACCCTCTTAATTGGGATATTTTTAGATGCTTTGAGAGTAAAAATTTTGTTTTGCATATTCAATATTTGATATTTAAGTAATTATATTAAAAATATAGCTATAGTGGAATACAATGATGGCAGAAAAATATAAGATATTAAATATCAAATGAAATAGAGCAAAGGCTTTTTCCTTCTAGTGTGACAGCATGATCATAGATGAAGATGTGCACATAATACCAGAGAATAATCTCCCACTAACAACAAAATATTTGCAGACATTTTAGTTCTCTAACATTTTTTAATCAAAAGTATGACAATCCACAAAATGCAGATTGGTCAACTCTCCACGGTGCCTCCAAAGCAAAGGACCCCAGAGGCCCTTGCAAAAGCAGTAGAAATGATGGACACACTTGGGCCAGCAGCGTTCCAAGGTGGATTCATCCTAGAGAAAATCATGGGTCCAATTTCGACGGGCCATATGGAGCTCCGAAACCGCGACCCAAATGAGAACCCGTCAGTGACCTTCAACTACTTCCAGGATCCACGAGACCTAGAGAGGTGCGTCCAGGGCATCAGCACCATCGAGAAGGTTATCAACTCCAAGGCCTTCGCTCCATTCAGATATGTGAGCATGCCGGTGCCGGTGCTACTGAACATGACCGCACACTCGCCGGTGAACCTGCTGCCTAAGCACATGAATGCGTCCACGTCCCTGGAGCAGTTCTGCAGAGACACTGTTATGACCATTTGGCATTACCATGGGGGATGCCAAGTTGGAAGAGTTGTTGATAGGGACTACAAGGTTCTTGGTGTGGACGCATTGCGTGTTATTGATGGTTCAACCTTTAACTATTCTCCCGGAACTAATCCTCAAGCCACTGTTATGATGCTCGGCAGGTATAATGATATAGAAATATTATTTGGACATACTTATCTGGAGTGTCGATCCACAATAAAGTTTTATGTGTAAATGAGTGAGAAATTTATGTATAGGCTTGGGTGACTTAGTCATCACTTGTGATCGCAATTACCTGAGTCATATACCTAAATTTTTCACTTATTTATTCATAAACCTCCCATGCTCAGCACGCCCCCCAAAAAATTGTCCATCATGACTTTTTGTATAGCTATTATATGTTAACAACATAACGATGGTCCGGTTTTTCTTTTATTTTCCTTTCAATTTGGTGCAGGTATATGGGTGTCAAAATACTAAGAGAGAGGCTTGCTGCTGATGGTCGTGGATCAGAGTAATAAGTTGCATAGTAATAGTATGGTTTTTCCCCCCCTTTTTGAGGTTCATCAAAAGGTGTCACCTTTCACCTCAACAAAACAAGTGTGAAAACAATTCTTGTGAGAATCTAATTATAAAGTTTGTCAAGTGACATGATTAAAATAAGAAATGGCATATCATCCCCGCATTCAATTAATCGAACCCCAAAACAATTCTTCTTTTTATTGAGTTTCATAAACTTGATTTTGATTAAAAATAAATTTATAATAACATGATTTATGTTTAATAGTATATATAAAAATCAATTTAATAAATATTATCTGAATAATATTGATCAAAATAATTTTTAAAATATTATAATTACTTAAATAATATGAGCTCTATAGTGCTATAAACTAACATTTATTTTTCAAAGAAAAATCAAAACCATATTAGGAAAATTTCTACCATAAAAATTATAAATTTTTGCTTCCATTCAAACTCTCGTATAAGGACTAAAAGCTCGTTTGAGATCACTAAATATCTAGTATGCACTTGTCAAACGCTAATCCAAACTCATCATTATTAATTTGGAGAAATATTATATAATGGAGTATAAGTAATAAGTGATGATGGTTAAATAATAATTATGGCATCCAAGTGCAAGGAACTGCAACAAGATTTTTAGAAATTAATCAACAATCATTTAACTACTAAATGATTTCGTTAGAATAACTGATCATATATACTCTCGAGAATCGAAGGTTTAAAGACTGCATATTCTATGGTATAAACCTATGGAATGAGCTTTAAACTAGCCAATTTTTTTAAAATTATTCTTGGTGATAACATCTGGCAAGCAATCCATGAAAATATATACTATATGCTGCTTCCGGTTCGTTGTTATTTAATGATAATAAGTGATTAAAATATGGTTTTTTAAGATGTTTTATTATAAAATATTTTTTAAAGACTTAAATTTCTCTACAGTTTTAAAAGAGAATATATATATTCTCTTTTAAAACTGTAGAGAAATTTAAGTCTTTAATATATATATATATATATATCCAAAATTCTAAGATTTTTATTTTTGGATAGCAAATAAAAGTGTTTTTTTTTTTTGGGTCATCGAAAACGATATAAAACATTGCAATATTGGTTTCACGCAGCCTTAGGGGCCATAATATCCATATGGCCAGTCACCAAAAGAAATATATCCATGGTCAAGACATGGCGCAACTTGGCCTATATAGATTGACTCGTCCGGTGAGTTTTTTTTTTTTTTTTTTGACAGCAAGATGCCTGGACCGTGAACACACTGTGGGATTCTTGCGGTTGTAGTTACATTTTTAATTGGAGGATTAGGCTTGTGTCTAATGATAGATTGGTAGCCTCCGGAAGTGGATGATGGTTGTATTCCAAGGCTTTAGCGATATGATATATACCACAAAATTAGTTGCTAGTGTGCTAATATGCATCATGAAAAAGGTCTGGAAACCATACCTCCATGTTCAGTAATCAAAATGTCACTGTGTTCACCTTTAATTTCTTAGAATATGTAGTATGTTAGTTTCTACCTATACAAGATATTTAATGTCATTTTAAAAGTTTCTTCAAAATTAGATTAGAGATCTACGAGCTCACCTTTGCTATTATGCACGTTATGGTGTGATGTGAAATTGTCTTTAGGTTGTGATGTGATATCTAAAGTTACATAGTTTTAATTTATTATAGTCTTAGGCTTAGTTTATGTTGATTAGGTTCTATTATACTAGTTAATTTATGTTGATCAGGTTCTATTATACTAGTTTCTCTGTTATAAATAGATTTTACCTTTAATTATTAATCAATAAAAGTTTATTGACTGAAAAAAAAATCAGTGCACTAAAATTAATCTTAAGAGTAATATTATTTGAATATGATTTTGAGATATAAATGGGCCAGCATCTATTAAAATAGATGTAAAATTTAATAGTATATTACCTGATTAAAATAGTTAATATTTAGAAAGTCTTTGATCATATTTGATATTTGATATTGTCTTTTGACCGGGAAAAAAAAAACCTCTAAACATAATCTTTATACACTTCACTATAAATGAGAAAAGCCAGAAAAAATTACTATTGTTCAACTCTCAAGCAAATGGACCAGTCAGATGGAACATATAATCTTTTCTCTATTAATCGCCAGGAGTTTGCCGTAAACATTTTTCATGGCGAAATGTCAAAAACGTCCAATTTCTAGGTTTGTTTACATTGCATTTTTGTGGAATTAGGGTTATTGTTGTATTTTTGCCACCTATGATATACAATAATGAACAAGTGTCAAGATATATACTCTTCTAACTTAAGTTTTGGTTTCCCAATTTTATCTCTAACCTTATTCTCAACTTTCACCAGAGTGGTTTATCGAAAGATATATTTATCTTTATAACATATGTTTTATATTGGATTTATCTTTTTTAACTTACCAAACTATCTTTATTTTTAAATTAAATTCTTTAAATTAAAGAAACAATATTAACCATTAGATAAGGGATACTTTAGCAACTCTAAAATATCACTCACACACATTTTCTCTCTCTTCAGTATCTATCTTTTCTCTTCATCCAATTCAAATTTCAATCTCTCTCTAGGTGACCGATTCGTTGGTCCTTTCAAGTATTAGACTAATGTTAGTCCTGTCACGCCTAAGATGGTTACAACCGTTGGATTTATCTTTTTTAAATTCAAACGGTAGTGGTTTGACCCGTGCCTTTAAGTATAAAAAAATAATATTAAATATGTCAAGTGTTGATATTTGCATATTAGTCCCTCTCTTTCTCGATAGAGAAGGACGGGGTTTGTCCACCGCGGAGGCTTTCATGCGGGGCTTTTGGGCGTCGAAGCTTGCGCAAGCATAGGTGCTCTTTAGCTGATGGCCTAGATGTAATCGATGGAGGATGGTGATGAGCAATATTGGAAGACATGAAAACCCCATTTTTGAAGTATGCCATCATCAAAAACACTTTTTCGGGAAGAAGAACTCCAACATCGAAGAGCGAAGGTAAAAAGTTATGGTTTTCGACAATATGTGTCGTTCCCCTAGCCTTTTTCCCGCACTTTTCGCTGACGCACACGTTGGGCGGAGTTTCATGTGCCGTTTAATGTTGATTATGATGTGTTTTGTTCGATAATTTGTTGCAAGAAGAACAAATGATTGTAGAGCAAATGACTGAAATTTTAATAGCTGGAGAGATAATCAATGATACGGTTGATATTAGGATGTTTGTATTGAAACAAACAAAGTTTGGATGGGCCATTTGGGGAATGATCGAACTATATGTGATTAATTGATGTTATGTCTTCATTATCGTTCGTTAAATTGATTGGTGTATGGACATCATTCTTTGCTAAGCGAGTTAGCGTAGTTATATATTTAACTTCATTTGCATATTAGTTTGCTATGTGGAAATTGTTTGCACGATATTATTATCCCTATATATGTGGAAGATTTTAGGAATCAGGAGGATTCCTAGATTTTCAAATTGAATAATAGTTGAAGGTGGAAGCATAAAATAGAAAACGGCACTTAAAAATTTCAAAAATTCTAGTTTTAAGGGGTGATCCTAACATGAATAAGGATAAATGCTAGCTAAGCAGGATGATTGTTTATTTCTAATGATATTCATTCACTAATGCTTAAATTTACTTCATTTGCCTAATTTCAATGTGGTCTGAGATCAGATGAAACATGTTTAAATATCTAGCTCTGTACGTGGATATTGTCGCTAAATAGCTTATAAAACTTGTTCTGTTTAATTCAGCAAATTTTTCTTCGTTCAAGAACTTGTGTCACCACTCAAGAGTATCTGTTGAACAAGAACAGGAACCCTCAGTTGAGTAAGATTGCATTACACGATAAACTTAGGCATATCTTGGAGTCAGGAAGGTTATATGGTTGCATCGTGGATTGTATGGTACATAAAAATTTTTACCTACTTTTGGACGAAGAATGTTTGTATTTATTGATAGTATATTAAGGAGGATATTGAATTTGGGGTAGTTAAAGATTTTATACAAACCATTTATCATGAGCGTCCTAGTGCAGATATGATATGTGTTTGTTTTGTGTGGAATTTAACTTGTGTTCTTTTGACTGTGATTTCGGATGTAGATACATGGCTCCAGACCTTCACTATTAGTATATTTTGACTATCTAATCTATATATTTTCATGCTTTGTAAAATGAAACTGAAAATGAAATGTCGTTGCTTATTAGGTTGATGTTTAGAGGAACTCAAACTAAATTTGTAATGATTCAGTTAATTTAAGCATGCCAAACGTAACTGCAGGTGGGCACTAGGTTGGTATTCGTGGAAAGGTAAGAGAGGCAAACTCTCTGTGCAAAAGCATAACTTTAGGAGCCTTTTTGCAATTTTGAAACAACACGTGAGGGTCCATTTTGTGATTATTTTGGCTGGATCAACGTTAGTCCAATAGTTGGGTTGGACTAACGAATCCTGACCCCTCTCTCTATATCTCTCTCTCTCTCTCTCTTTCCTTCTCTCTCCCCACTACTCTCGCTCTCATGTTGCACAAACCTTTGATGGAAGAAGGAGAGGTTGAGATCAAGCTAGAGGGTTTGGGTTCTTTGTTCTTTGTCTTTCACTTCCACTCTCGCTTTCTCACTCGATTGGCTTCATTGTTCGCTTTCTCCCATCTTGCTGCTGCCATCGGCGAGCTTATCGTCACCACCGCTACGCACCACCCAGCCATAACCGCATGGCACTATTCCAGCCATAACCACTGCGCTCCATTTCTTGAGTTGGTGTCTGTATTGTTATTCCCGTGCTCTTTTCTTGAGTTTTGAATTTGATCTATTGACTGTGACAGTTCCAATTGGGGTTTTGAGAAGAAGGTTCTCGATGGAAGGGTTTTGAGAAGAAGGTTTTCTATGGAGGTTCTTTAGTATTGAGTTCTTCAATTTTTTTTAATAGTTTGGATTTTGTTTGGCTCTTTTTGTTGTGCTTGGGGGCGAGATGGAGGATGCGGAGCTGAATTTGTATAACAAAGAGATTGATAACTACGGTGTTGGAAGATAGAGTAAGAGTGGTGGTGCGCAGCTTCATTGATAGAAGAGGTTTTCACTCTTCTATTGCGATGCTCTTATCAAGGTTTGGATTACCAATTCCTTTCTTTTTATTTGATTTCTCTTTTAAATTTTTCTACATTACTTTTCTCTTTTTTTTTTTTTGGTGGCTTTTTAGTGAATTTTATTTATGTTTTCTGATTGAAACGAGAAATAACTAGCTCTGATATGTATGTTGGGAACAAGATGAAAGGATAATTTAAAGTTGTTAGTTTAGATGCAAACTTAAATTTCATCATCCCAAATTGTTGTCTTCTTATTGTTATTGAGCTACTTCTATGGTTTTGAGTAAGTATCATTCATCTTGAAACTAATCATTTTTTTCTTTTTCCACAATTGAGGCCTATTTGTTCAGTATGAACCTCTAAGATGTGAAATTGTTGGAACCTCAAGATACTTGGATACTCTGGTGGCATTTATTTGAATGTGATATGCTGGTTTGATGCTCCTTATTATGCTATGTTTGTGTGAACAGTCACAATCTAATATAGGTCTCTTCCTATTCACTGTTGCCATTAGGGCTGTGCACGTGTTGGGTTTAAGGAGAAAAAATACCCAAACCAATTAAACAGGCTTCTTGGCGGAGGAGGCTTAGCAATGGCAGAGGGATTTGTGGCGGAGGAGACTTAGCAGCAGTGGAGGCTTCGCGAGGGGAGCTTCTTTGCAGCTAAGTGAGGGCTTCTTCATGGAGGGCTTCTTTGCTACCGCGGCAGATTGGACGTGGCTTCTTTCTCGGCTATCGCTGTCGCGGCAGTCCTTCTTTCTCGGCTATCGCTGTCGCGGCAGTGGAGGACTCGAATTGGGCTGATAGAGGTCACGACTCAAGGACTAACAACGGCTTCTTTTTTGCATTCGTGTAGACCATAGCCTCGTTTGATGATGTACGACGGGCTAGCAGCAACATGGGAGGCAGTGAAAGGAGTGGGAAGAGTCGAAAGGGGAGGGAAGGATGAAGGGGAGGAACGGCGTTATGAGAGGGGATTGGGGACAAAATGAAATTAGGGCTCCGTGTATTGTAAAATGACTAAGTCATTAACCATAAAAAAGAGAAAAAAAAAAAAAAAGAGAGAAGAGGGGGTTTGGGTAGTCAGGTCAAGTAACAGGTTTAATTTTTTAAACCCATTACCCGACGTGAATATTGGACAGGTCAGGTCGGGTTGTTTGGGTTCGCCGGTAGATCCGTACTTGTGAACACCCCTAGTTGCCATTGCAGAACTGATCAACAAAACTGCTGTGAAATCTCTTGAGGTGAGTTCATTCTCAAATTGATGCTATCTATTTGTGTTTGTTGTTTGCTTCTAACTTTGTTATTTCAGTTGAGCCATCTGAATAAAATTATCGAAAAAATTCATATTTCTTTTTTATTAATTAATTTGATTAATTATCACTATTATTTACTTAGGTGCCATTTTCTGGGATAACCCATAAGTTTTAAGAGGGAGTATGTGAATGTGATGGCAAGGTAATATATGTGCTCTGCATAGATTGGTTCTTTGTAGTTCCTTTCTTCTCATTAATTTATGTTATTGGATTTTTATAATTAAAAGAAAAGTCCACCTTTTCCTTCCTTTCTTTAGTATTTTTGGATTATTAATTTTTAATTTTAATTTAATATTCTGTTTTTCTCTTTCCTAGGTGTAAGTTGACTCGATAATATTGAAACTTTGGAATATACTTCATTACTATAAATTATAGTCTTTTTGCAGTGTACTATTTGAATCATTGCTTGAGAACTCATTTTGCATGAAAAATATGTTAAGACAAAGAGAAACTTAAAATTGAAAAATCAAACTGTTGTGGCTAATAATACTATAGACTATATAGTTTGTTAGCTCATTTCATTGTTATTTATACAATTATCAACTGTTGTTTTTCCATTGAGTTTAGTAGTCTTAAATTTTTGCACACTATTTATTCTAACCCTATTTCTTGGCATTGGCTTTGAGTTCCTGTAGCTGAGATTTAGGTTGGTTGGTGGATGGTTTAGGCTTACATTCTGAGCATTTAGGATAAGCAAATTCATTTACATGAATATTGAAGGAATCACCTACCTCTCTCACTAGTCCTATGGACAGTAATTGATTTTTGTCACTGATATTTTGCTCTCAATTTTCTATAGTTTTGGATGATCTTTGTGAATTAAATTATCTATTGTGAATTCTCTTGAAAATGTTATTCATGATTTTTAGCGTGTAGTACGGTTGTATTACCAAGTTCATATAATTATAAAAATTCAAGTGAAGCTCTTTTCAGAAGCTTAATTAAAAAGTGAATTCAGCTAATGGTCTTGATTAAATTAGGCCTTAGTTAATATAGTAATTGATCTGTTCTAAGTATGTTTAGTTGAGTTTTAGGAGTTTTCATTACTTTGTGTGATTTTGTTATATACGTGATTTAGCTGCTGCTTTCAAATGCTATGTGATAGTTGATATTGAGTTTAGCTCATGAGATCCCTCTTTTGACATATTATATGTTAGAGCTCCCTTTTTTTATATAGAAAAATTATTCTAATTAAGTAATTGATCTGTTTGAGGAGATTCGGTTTGAGATCTGCATTATTGTGAGAAGCTAGTCTTTCAAGTTTTCAGTTTTTGTAATTTTCATGATTTTGTGTAATTTGTAATGCCTTCCATTTAGCTGGTGTTTTCAAATTTTCTATGATAGTTGTATGAAATTTAGCATGAAAAACTTCTAACATGTGAAAGAGCAAATACTAAGAATGTTATGTAGTTTTTAGTGATACCATTTCAATTAAAGTCCCACCAGTGACTATGTGTCCAATTTATTTTTTTCTATTGGATGTTATTATCAAAATTACAAATAATTTGCATTGCATTACTGTTAATTCTTTTAATGGTGTTGTGTGGACACACTAAGTGGATCTACGTGTAGATGTCACCAAAATTATGTGGACCGGACTCTTTCTTCTTTTGATGTTATTTCACCTTCACCTTGGAGAATCTTTGGTTGGTTAAATGGTAAAAAAGTTCATTTTAGTGGCTGCCAATTGAGCTGCTAATTAGCTTTAAATTGCATTAATGGGATACTAAATAATTGCCCTTAATTCTTATTATAATTGAATGATAGTTTTTGCAATATTGCTTAGCAAGTATTCCTGGGAGATAAAACAACTTAGAGTTGGACAACTTGCTGGAAACTGTTAAGGAGGACACATTTATTTGGTCATTTAACCCAAATAAAGGCTTTTTTGTGAAATCTTTTTTTATTGCAGGTACAAAAGTGTCATTAAGTCAATGATCACCTTCACTTGGTAGCAGTACATGTTTGGAGGGGGCTGGTGCCCTCTAGAGCAGAGCTTCTTGCTTGATTTATTCATCTTGACCGACTTAACATGCAAGACAGGTTGTGCAAGATCAAGGTGATCCAACCAATGGAAGTAATATGTTTGTTCTATTTTTCAGAAGTTGAGACCATTAATCATTTATTTTTCTCTTGCTATAAAACATGGTCTCTATGGTGTTTATGTTTGGACTGGTGGAATATAGATTTTTGTTGCCCAAATAATACTGGAAGATTCTTTGAGGCATGGTCTGGAGCTCCTATTTTGATCTTGAGAAGAAATTATGGATGTCTCTATATTTTGTAATTATATGTTCCATTTGGAAATTGCGGAATCGAATCATTTTTTATGAACATAAACGAAATTGGAGTTTTCAAGCAAATCATGTGAAATTAACTTTAGAATATTAGCTCAATTCATGGTGTCCAGAATTCGTACTTCAACTGCAGTGTTTTTGTCAAATACTGTTGCAGTGAGGAGTTGGTTGCAGTCAGAGAAATAGTGTCGTTGTTGTGCTTTTGTCAGCTTACAGTGCTTTAAGGAATGTTGTAATATAAGAATGGAAATTTCAAGATGTTGGGAATGTTCTAGTTCGGCTAGATTTTACAGGACAGGGGTTTGGTTGCACAAAAAAAAATGGTTTATTGCACTTAAAAATTGATTTCTCTATGTGGGGCTTCGACTTATGTTTCTAGTTTCGATTTGAATGTGTTGTATGCATATCTGGTTGTGTCTTCTATCTTATGGTTAGGCAAATGTAATTTATAGCTAGATGTGTTATTAGTTTGCTTTAGCATTTGGTGTATGAGCTGAGAGGAGCTTTTCGGTAAGATGGAGTAGCATATATATCTCATCTTGGAAAAGAATTATCTAATGCATCGTACTATTTTTTGGGTGATTTGTATAGAAATTTGTTATTGTTAAATCTTGGTCGTTTGTGTGTGTTATACTAACAAAAAGTTACTTGGTTGTTATTTTCATATTTCTTAAATTGGTTTATGATATGAGAAGCATTGAACTATTTACTTTTGTCTCTGTTAGTACTAGCTCTAATAGATTCAAAGTTTCTATTATACTTTTCTGTCATTTTTTTTTCACCTATGGTAGAAGCTGGCAGTGATATACTAATCACAATTAGTTTCTTTAATTGTGTTATTTGAATATTACTCTTAAACTTAAAACATGAATATATAATACACAATGTGATGAAGCTGATTTTTGAGATGCATGTGATATTAACAAGTATTTTGGTATAGAAGATAACTATCCTGTCTTACGTTGCAATAAGTTTTACTGTGTTGTATAGGTAATGTCTCCTATTTATTTATGTTATTCAAAATACCAGGCTATTTCAAATTTTATGATATGGAATTTGTTATGCATGAATCTGAATTGAATGGCTTTAGGAAGCATTGAAGCATAATGTCGTGGAATTGTTGACTACTAATGGGAGTAAAACTGAACTTAGACTTGGATTGGTGTGAGGGCATTTTTAACTTTTGATTTTGACATTGTTATGAGTCAACAAATTTTACTGGATTCTATTTTTATTTATATTATCTGCATTTGGTCATAGGATACAAAGTTTATTGGTTATTTCTAAAGTAAATATAATAAATAAATAACTGTTCTATTTGTTTGTATAAGTAGCAACTTTACTAACTTGTTTCTATCATATATTTTTCTGATGGAAACCATGAACTTCGCTTTTGTTTCTTCTTGGCGTATATGTTTGGTTAATAATGGATTCTGGCTTGAGGAGCCACTTTCTTTGAGAGAAGGTCTAGAGGAGCCATTGTTTAAAATATTTAAATATACTTATATTTATGTTTTAAAAAATTTACATAAAATTATATTAATTTCAATATTACTATCAATGCAATGAATATTTTACAAGAAAGAGAAACTATAAAATTCATTTAAACATAACTTATTATTATTTTTGCTATTACAAAAATTAAATTTATAATCTTAGTTGTCTTATAATTATATTTCTCATTTCTATCTTTATTTTCTTTTATATTTATTTTTAATCTAACTTTTGTAATGATAATGTCATCTTAATATGCATTTTATAATCTTTTTTAATTGAACTTTTTAGTCTAATAGTTTTTGAATGGTTTGTCTCATAGCAATATCGATGGAGACCTTGGTCAAATATATATATATAATGAGAGGATGACATGAAATGAATTATAGTTATGATTAATTGTTATACACAATGCATGTGTTGAATTTTTTTTTCTTCAAATTCACATTCAAAAAGGGTAGGGGAGTTGTACGGCATTTAATTTGTTTTTATTTGTTAAATTCTTACTTAAAAATTAAAAGTTCACATATATTTACAAAATAATGTTTATACAATTTTTTTAAATTACTTTACTAAGAGTCTAAAGAGACGAGGAGACATAGATGAGATGATTTTTTTTTTTTTTGGGTATTTTACTGTTTTATGGAATGATATTACTTTTTTCGGGAAACAAACAACTATTTTACTGAAAGTCTTAAGAAAGTGGAGGGACACAACAATAGAATACTAGGTAAGGATTCATTTATTCTAGGTGTAAGTCTAGAGATCTACTCCTAATCTTTATCGATGAATTTATTAAATTCTAATGCCTCAAAAAGATATAATTTAATGAAGAAAGAGAATAATAAATTATAATTTTAAATAAGAGAGAGAAATAAAAAATTCAATAATCAATTAAGAAAGGGAGAGAATTTGTATTTTTTTTAAGAGGAACAATAAATCCAATTTTAGTATATAAGATAAAAATTATAAAATAATGAAAAAATAACAGAAGAATTAGTGAAATAAAAAATAAAAATTTCTATAAAAATATTATAATTTTAATAAATAATTAAAAATAAAAATTTTGACATTGAAATTTTTGAAAAATAATTATTGAAAACGTAAATGACATAAAAATTTAAAATAATAATAAAATAATATTTTTATACTACCAAAAAATTTAGTAGAAAAACATTACGTTTTTAATTATTAATTAACAATAGAAACATATTTTATTAACATTTCAAAATTTTCACCCAAAAATTATGTTATTTTTATTAATATTTTAAATTTTATGTCGTTACATTTTTATAGCTATTTATTAGTTATCTTCATGTGAAGTATTTTTACACAAATATTTATTGATTATTTTAAAAAATATTAGGAAAACCACAAAATTTTATATAATTAGTGAAAATTTTCAACAAAAACTGTTTACGTTTCTGAATTATTTATTGAAAATGTAAATACTTTTAATGAAATTCATATTTTTTATTTCATTTAAAAATTCTGTTATTTTTATGAATATTTTAGTTTTTATTTTATTTGCATTTTTATAAATATCTATTACAATCTTTTATGTGAAAACATTTACGTATTCAATAAAATTGAAAAACATAAACAATTTTTATTGAAAATTTTCATTAATTATATAAATTTTGCAATTTTTATAGTATTTTTTAAATAATCAATTAATATTTACAAAAAAATATTTCACATAAAGATAAATAATAAATAGCTATAAAAACATAAATGACATAAAATTAAAAATATTAATAAAAATAACAGAAATTTTTAGTGGAAAATTTTTGAAATATTAATAAAATATGTTTCTGTTGTTAATTAATAATGAAAAATATTATTTTATAATTATTATTAATTTTTACATCATTTTTATTTTTTATGATTATTTATTAAAAATTTCAATGTCAAGATATTAATTTTTAATTATTTTTGAAAATATAATATTTTTATAGAAATTTTTAATTTTTTATTTCACTAATTTTTCTATTATTCTATAATTTTTACCTTATATAATTTTTATCTTTCTCTTTCTTAATTAATTATTAGATTTATTATTTCTCTCTCTTCATTAAAAAAATAATCTACTATATTCCTTTTTCATTAAATTATTTCATTTTAAGCCATCAGATTTTAGTAAATTGAGCGGTAAGAATCAAGAGTAAGTTTTTAAACTTACACGTGGAATAAATAAATCTCCACCCTATTATAATTAAGATATTTATTTTTTAATTATAAGTATTTAAATACTTAATATTATTTATTATATATGATTAAATTTATACTAAATATTATTTGCTGTTATTTAGATTTTTAATAATATATATATATATATATATATATATATATATTATTGTGAATATTTATTTTTATATTAAATCATATTAATTATGAAACATTTATTTACTTTTAAAATTTTTAATAAAAATAACTATTTTTATTTATTATTATTTAGTATCTCATAATTAAAACTTTTAATAAAATATAAAAAAGTCATAGAATGGAAGAGTTGTCAAAGTTTCTTTCCAATGCACTTAGTTGAAGAAGAATGGCAAATGCCTTAGTCATATTTTGGTGTTAAAATAGGTATTTTGTCTAAACAAAAATTGAGTTGTTAGAGGTTCTTTCTAATGCTCTTAGTCATATTTTGGTATTAAAATAAGTATGAAACTAAAAAACATATATGTTTCTTATATTTTGTTTACATTTGTATCTTGATACTTTGCAAATTTATTTATAAAATTTTGTTAAAATGTTATTGTGTGAAAAAAATATTTGAATTCCCCATTATATAGAACATATTTACCCTTTTTTGTAATTTTTTTTTAGTTATCTTTCTTTATATCAACCATGTTTGTTTCTATTTATTAATTTTGAATGTAATCCAATCAACGTCCTACAACCGTGCGTAACACGAGGAAAATTTTTTAAAACTTGGACATGCACAAATTATATTTGGTAGTAGAGATAATTTATGCCTTTTTTTTTATAAGGATAATTCATCTGGCTAGGCTCCCTCCAGATTCGAATCACTTCTAGCTCTTCATCTGGCTTTGGTCTCCTTCTTTCCCTTCATCTAGCGTCTAGGTCTACCAACATGACCTTTGATAAGCTTGGAGGTTGGACTTTTTCCTTGTCTTCCTTCTTCTTCTTTGTTACTTTTAAACTTGCATTGTAGCATTTACGGGCTGCGGCTTGATTTGCCTTCATGGTAGCTATTTCTCCTTCATTCATGAAAAATTTCATTGTTAGGTAGGCGGTAGATACCATGGCTTCTATCTTATTCAAGGTCAGCCTTTCTAGAATGACATTGTATGCTGAGGAGCAATCAATAACCAAGAAGTCAATCTTGACTGACCAAGTTCAAGTTCAAGGCCGAGTTCCCAAGGTCAAATGAAGGGTGACGAACCCATCTAGGTAAACCTTCTCGCGCGGAGAAACTGATGAGCTCCTCTTTGTAAGTTAGCAAGTCGGAGTTCTTCAATCCGAACTTGTCAAAAGCATCCCGGAAGATGATGTCTACTGAACTTCCTTGGTCCACAAAGACCCATTTCACCGCGTTAACTATCACCGTCGAGATGATCATGGGGTCACTATGTCCTGGGACAACTCCTTCTGGGTCGAAATTGGAGAAGACAATCTCAAGAGCAAGTGATGCCTTCTACGTCTTCTTCATTTTTCGAACGACAAGTTCAAAATCTCCTGGAGGTGCTTTTTGCGAGCAAACTTCATCATGCCATCTCCCACAAAACCTCCAGAAATGACGTTGACGATTCAAGTGATTAGCTCATCTTCTTTGTTGCCTTCTCGGGTTCTCTCTAGTTTTGAGATTCTTTGATGCCTTGGGTTCCACGTTTCCTCATCCCTCATGGGGGATGCTTTTCTCTTTCAAGGGCTCCTTTATGAGGTGATGCACTTCGCTAGTATGCCTTTCCATATAAACTGTTTTATTACATCTCGGAGGTCGTAGCAATCCTTTATCCTATGCCTGAAATCATTATGATACTCGCAGAATAAGAACTTGTTCGTGTTGGCCCTTATCT
Source organism: Pterocarpus macrocarpus (assembly GCA_031439585.1). Taxonomy (NCBI): domain Eukaryota; kingdom Viridiplantae; phylum Streptophyta; class Magnoliopsida; order Fabales; family Fabaceae; genus Pterocarpus; species Pterocarpus macrocarpus. The sequence continues at coordinate 39,067,569 of CM062513.1, read as the reverse complement.
TAAGAGCTTTTGGTTTGGGGAATCTTTATACCTAGACGACTTCTCTGTATAAATCGGCGAGGGACACATTGAGGGAAGTATATCATGGTATATTCCAACCCTCAACATTTGTGCCTCTTTCCTTAGGTGCTCCTCTCGGTGGGCATTCGGCTTCTTCTTGTAACACCCTAATAAACCTATACTACGCTTAAGTCGTATTACGGCATTTTATTAGTTGTTACTTATGCTCATGGAAAACTAAACTTCACTTGAAATTAAGTTACGTGGAAAAATACAGTAAGATTTTTTTTTTTTTAAATACGTCGTCACTTTGCAGCGTTTTGAAAAGTAAAGCCTTGAGCGAGAAGACAGATAGAGAAAGAGCGTGTCGCATACAATACATACTCCAATATCATAAAACAAGAGAAAGGTAAATAAATAGTAATTCACAAATATATTGCATTAAATAACTAACCATTACATTCATATGGGTTCATAATATATATATACATATCAGCATTACATCAAAGGAGGCTCATGGTCGTGCCATGATCCAAATACTAGATACAAACTGAAATCGACATCGTTCGTCACAAAAGAAATGAATGAAGATGCAGAGCTACGATGACTACAAGTCCACATTGGCATTGTCTGCCATCCCACATCATACGCTCACTCACAGTGTCGGGGATCCATGCTCCGCTCCACCGGATGCCCCATCAAGATCTGGTGACGATACGGAAGAATACCTAGGGTAAGAAATGGAATTTCTCAGTAGGACTTGAACCCGACACAAAAGTGTCATCGTCATCGTCCTAGCCACTTCGGTTTTATTAATGAAAATAGTGAGCATTCATAAGGTTCCATTCTTAGGTTTTCGAAAACATGAATATCCGAAGTAGATTCAATTTTAACCTATCCTCTAATCATTTATATCATAATATGCATAAGCATAAGTATAATTACATAAAACATGCATGGCTATGCTATAAGCTTCTCTTAACTTCTTCCCTTCAAGGGTTTGGACCGAAGTCCTTTTTCTTTTCTTAACTTGACTTTATCTTTTCATCCACTAAACATAAGTGGTAATGAGCTCATACCATGGCCGTCGCCATCACAGAATTTCGGTACTTACACTAGCTGGGTCATGCCATGCCTCATGTAAGACCTATCCCCTATACTCACACTAGCTGGATCATACCATGCCTCATGTGAGTCGTGGGCGAGGGGAGCTTAAATTAGGTCATCTTCCCTTTTAAAGGATCACACCCTTAGTTCATCTTCTTCTTATTAAAGCTTATGATGTATAGTTATTCTAATTCTTTTCCACATTTAGGCGTTACGTATCGTCGTCCCCAAATGTGATTCCTTTATCGTATATTATTAAGCATCATATCATCAACATATCATGTTCATATCATCATCATATCATTATCATAATCATCATCATTATATCATTGTCATAATCATCATCATTATGTTCGTTATCATATCATTGGCATAATCATCATGGTCATATCATATCATCATATAGATACATAGAGGCATACCTATCACACAAAGTCTTACGAGATTAGCTTAGTAAATTTAGTGCAAGCTTTTAATTGAGGTTGCCTCTTGTATAAATTCTTTTATTAGACATAAGGCCAATTTCATCCATTATCCTTTTTAAAACCTTTAAGTTGAATTATGAGGGTTTTTCCAATGCTTAGTGTAAAGGTCTTAATGTCTTAAAGCTTATTTCTCATTATTCTTTAACTTTCACCACAACTAGTTTTATTTTTACAGTAAGGCAGTAACTTTAAAAATTCACCATAATTTCATCTTTTACTCTTTTGTTTCGAATTTTGGTATGATTATACGTCTCTGAGTTTATTTTTAAACAAAATAAGCCCCACTCAAAAATTCATTTTGTAGCTTGAGTTATGCACATTTTATTCTGACTGTTCAGACTTGAAAGTTCAACTCGGGTCAATGGCTTGTCAACTCCACTGGGAGTTCCTCACATGGAATCTGACAAAACTGTTTTATGGGGATGTTCCTCTATGTCTTAGATTTCTAACAAACTTAGTCCCATTCAAAAATAATTTTTGTAGCTTCGGTTATAAGGTTTTTAGTAAAGACTGCCCAAATAGAAATCCATCCGGAAACAGCCAACTTTGAAAAATCATATCTCCCTCATTTTAAATCCAAATTTCACGAATTTTATGTGTGTGGAAAGCTCTTTGAGTCTACTTTCAAAAAAAATTAATTTCATTTCATTCTGAGTTTTGTAGAATGAGTTATACAGTACACATTCTAGACTGCCAGAATTCCAGCTTAACTAGTTTTCATGTTTTACATATCAAACTTGTGGAGATGTTGCTATACCACTTCAAATCACCATTTTTATGTTTTATCTCACCATCATATTCAAAGTTTTAGTCACCAAATTAGTATTTTAAAACAAAATAAAGCAAGATATATAAAACCATCATGCCACATATTCTCACTTCAAGACAACATTTTTTAACAAGACAAGAAAAACTCATAGAGCAAGAAATGGTCATGAGACCTTGAAGCAAGTCATAAAATCACCTAGCTATGAAGAGCTTAGGAGTTCTAGAGCTTGAAAAATACATGAAAAAGAAGGGTTATAGTCACTACCAAATGAGTTTCTTGAGGAGTAGAAAGAGTTGATGGGTTGGAGATAATCTTCCTCCTCCTTGAGCTTGATGATGGGGCTAAGTGAGTGTTTGTTTTGCTTCTTCAAGAACCAAAGAGGGTGGTCCTTGAAGGGCTTGTGAGAATGGTGAAAGGGAAGAGGGTTGAATAAGGTGAGAAAAAGAGAAGAAGAACAAGAAAAGTTAAAAGAACAAAAGAGCTAGGATGAAGTTTAGAGAGAGGTGGGAGCTTGGGCTTATAGTGAGAGGATAAAAATCACAAATGAGAGAGTGGGAGGGCTAGTTTGGGGCGCAAAAATTGGGTGAGGGGGCTGATGGCTTTTGCTTCTCCAACAAGCAAGAGTGAGTAAGTGAGTTTTACTTCTTTTTCAAACAAGAAAGCTAGGAACTTTGGGGTAAAAGAGTGGGTTGTGTTTCCCTTGAGTCTTGGTGTTTGGGTAAGGACCATTTTGTGTTTTCTCAAGTGGTTAAAAGCATGACTACTCTTGGGATTGGCTTGGGTGGATGTGATCACTTCAAGTGTTAAAATCTTGATGGAGGAGAGTATATCTTTTGTCTTGACTCAAGGAATCTACTAACATGGACTCTTGATCAAATAGTGTATGATGAGAAGGCAAATGGATGGTTGGATATGGCTTTTGCCTTGACCAAACTTTCAAACAATAATTAAAGGGGAAGTTTCTAAATTTTACCATTGTTACAATTATCTAAATGCTAGTTAATTCAATTGGTTTAATTACACATTAGCACATTTTCAATAAAAAGGATTTTCCTCATTAATTATGTAAAGAAGAGGTGAGGGTTAATCTTCATGTAATTAAGATGTGATACTTATATGCTCTTAGTTAATTAGGTTTGATCACCTTGATTTTATGTTCTAAATCATGAATTAATAAGGATTGGGCAATTAGACTTTTAATTGTAACTTTTAATGCATTATGTTTCAATTGTTGACTTGCCTTTAATTTACTAAGCCCTTACTCTCGGGATTAGCCGATTAGTTCTTAATTAATCGCTAAACCCTCTAATTAGCCGGAGATACCGAGCTAATTAGCTTAGACAAAAATTGGGGATGTTACACTTTTCAACCTAGTTCCTCCCTAAATTGGCAGTGGTTTTTCCTATTTCTCTGATAAAGATATACTTTTTGACCTTCATTTGAATTTCCTTTGTAACCCATTAAGCAGAGTGAGGACTGTTACTCAAGTTTCTAGCTCCTTTACTAACAACATCTTTGCATTGAATTGTTTGAGAAAATCTCAGAGCGACTATCCCTGCTATTGGGATATTCCAAGCAGGTTGGAAATCGATTTCGGCTTGAATCTCTGGGTTGTGAAATAAGGCAGAAACCATGATGAGAAGTCCAAGAATTTGTTGATGGACCTCAAGGGGAAAGAGTTAAACCACTTGAGTGCTACTTTCTTCAGCATGATTAGGAAGGCTTAGCATACAATAGGGTCGGATGCTCTAGCCAAGGTCATTCTTGACTTGAACCTTTTGGGGAGCAAAACCCCCATAATGCAGTCGGGGAATGGCATTTAATCGCTATCCTTGAAAACCTCATGTTGCTTTGAGTAGTGCCATGACTGCCGATCTAACTATTTGCTCGAGAAGTGTAACACCCATTCATAGTAAAGCTAATGACACAACTTTACATAGAAAATTCTAAGTTGGGTATTAATATTTATAGATACAGTACAAAATTCAGGAGTAGGGATAAAGTCCCGCTCGCCATAAATTAAACACTTTTAAGCTAAATAATGAAACTACAATTTAATTAATAACCACTCTATTTGTTCCGGTAGCTGGAAAAATCCATCTTTCTTTAGGATGTTACTTGACTAATCTGAAACCACCATAAATAAAGTGAAAATTTAAAATCCTCAGTAGATAATGAAGAGTTCTAAAGCATTTGAACTATGATGGTTCCAGCCGTGTCTTTGCACTGAAATCTACATAGCAACTATATCGTAATCTCATTATATTATTTATAAGTAATTTCATGTTTCATAACATTATAAGCAGTAAATACTAAAAGAGGTACATGACATGCAATACATAATGCGACAAGTATTAATATGATTATAATCTCTTTAGTTTAAATTCTACTTTCCTTTATTTACTTGTCTCACACATATTCGAAGGCCTTCTCTCAAGGAATTCCCGTTCGTTGGTGTTACTTTTAACATCATAATGACGAAGTAAGACTTTTACACCACACTAACCAAGACAGGTAATATAAAATAATCTTACATTTTATCTCTCTGTCTTTTTGGCGGTTAGCGGCAAATCTTAAATATCTTTCTTACTTGCCATAATGCATAAATTTACAAAAAAATATAGAGATGTATGAACTTAAGCCATAAATATAATTTAAATAAAAGACTCAAGTAATATAAAATAAACAATAACTTGAATAATATAAATTTATCTCATAATAAATTAAAACGTAGAATTAAGCAATGAACATAATAAAGTGTAGAAGTTATAAATTAATTCATAAACTTAAACTAAACGAACTGCATAAGAACTAAAATGATATAAACTTGAGTAAAATAAATAGCATAATATCTCAATAAAATTTCTTAAAATATAGAGTTGTCAAGTCTAAATATTAATTTCTTATAATGGTTCATGAATTTGTCCTTGTCATCATGGTATATTTAGCGCACAAAGGCCATCTCCTTGCAAAGGTCACAGTACTGTTCATAAGTCAAGAGTTATCATATTATCTGTAAGTCAAGGTATAAAATTCCAAGCAAATGTGTAAATAATTTAATAGTTCAAGTCCATATATAATCAATTTTACTCATTTAAAATGTTAGATGCAATAATTTGTTTTTAATATTGGTCTCCTAAAGAAATTACCATAAAAAGTGACAACTCAAATATATCATTATAATATCTTCTTAATAATAATAATAATAATAATAATAATGAGCAAATGTAAGATAAAAGAATAATTAAATAACTTGTTAAGTAATGGACGATAAATTTTAACACTAAATAAAGGAGTAACTTTAATGTACAGGAGCAAAAAATAAAGTAGCTAGAAATAAGTAATAGATAACATAAATATAAAGAAATAATAATTGAGATTAATTGCAATAGAATTAATACTAAGCAATTTTAATAACAATAATTAAAATAGTTTGGAACAATAAATAAACTGCAATAATAATTAATAATAAGTGACTTTAATATAAAAAGACAATAAATTAACTTGGAATAGTAAAATAGATTGTAATAATAACAAGCAATAATATAAAAGAATATTAAATAAAATAACTTGGGAGAATAAAAAGAATAATTTATAATAAGAATAATATGGAACAATTTTAATATATAAAATAACTTAGAACATAAAATAAACGGTAAAAATAAATAATAATGAGTAATAACATAATCTGGCAATAACTAAATATAGTCATAATTTTATTTTATAAATAATTTTATTATCTATCTTTAATTATTATAGACAACCAAAGATAATGAGTGTACACAGAGCTTCTTTTTCTCTTCTGTCTCTTTCTTATTTTCCTTTCTTGCTCTCTTTCGACCTTCACTCTCGTGTTACTCTCTTTTATTTTCTTTCAACATAATGTCAGTTCACTCTTTCGTTGCGCCTCCATCTCCCTTTTTATAGAGTTTTGCTGGCAGTGAAACGTCATTGGTGGCATTTTAGATTATTATTTTACTGTCTTATATATATATATATATATATATATATATATATATATATATATCTTCATGTTGTTGACGTGAATTTCCCTTCTTTTTCCATTTTTTTTTTTGTCCTAAGTCTTCATGCAAGACTCGTTGAGTCTTCCTTTATCTTTTTTTTATATTATTATATTATTATTAGTTTACCTTTTTAATAAAACATTTAATTAATGGTTAGTTTTATTTATCATTTAAAATGGAGTAACATATTTTAAAGTTATCATTATTAATTTATATTCTTGTTTTAGAAAGTTAATATATATAATTTAACTATTTGATCAATCAATTATTGTCAAATTAACTTAAATAAATTAAGTTACTCTATACTAAGTATTTTATAACAAAAAGGGATGTTATAAGAGGGCCGTGACTCGGAGTGCTCGATGTGGTGGTGCCCATGTTCGATCCGACGTTCTTTCCAAGTCGTACTATCAACATTTCGATGGTGATAGTCATCCCAAGGTCGAGGTTCCTCAATACGGCCGCGCTCCCTATATGATGCCAGGGCACATTGTGGTCTCGGCTCCTATGTTGTTGACGATGCCGCTCTTGACTTCGTATCTACTCCTTGGCATCCCACATCCGCTCTAGGTTTCGATCCAACTCTTGAATGCGGGTGGCTTGATCCCACATGATGGACTCCATTTCAGTATGCAAGTCAGGGTTCTCCCAAGGTCGTAGCTCCACCTAGATGCCAGGACATTACCCAGAGCCGGGATCAAGAAATGGTAGGCTATTGGGTTCTGTGCATTATTCTGATCCTCGGCGTCCAATGCCGATTCAAAAGCTGTCCAGCCATCCATCTACTCTAGGTGGTGCAGTTGCTATCACGACTTGTTCTAGCCTATGTTGAGTGGACATAGGGGGTTGAAAACATCGTGGAATGATGAGAAGCAATGTTGGGTCCCCACAAACGGCGCTAATGTTCGAAGGTGAGTCACCAGAATCTAGAAATTGGAGGCTCTGAACATAGTTGGGACACCAAGGCTGCTTTGACTCAATCAATGGAAGGCTGAGGTTGGATCTCCATGGTGAAGGGGGTGTACCTGCAAGGACTTCGACGCTCAAGTTAGGAAGTACAAGAGATACTAGGTTCAGGATTATTATTTGTACTTGATTTTAAAGGCTTTACCTCCTATTTATAGGTGAGAGTGGATTAGGGTGAGTATATCTAAATTCTGCGATATGGGGAAACCACTTTGGAACTTTCAATGGCTCCATGCACGTCAAAGAGTCTAAGATACGCAGCAACGTGGGCTACATGCATAACTGTGTAAACGGTACCCAAGATTTTCCGACCATGCTACGAGTACGCTCTTTTCCCACATGGATTTTGAGTTAGGCCTTGACCCTTCAGTGTATGATTTCCGACTTGGGCCTTCGTTGATCTAAAATGTTAAATGGGCTTCAACATTTGGACCTTGATACGAGCTCCAATATCCTACTCTGAAACAATAAGAAAAGGAATATTTAAAATAATTATACTTGAAAAATAAAAAGCATTTAAATAACAATATTTATTTTTAGTTTATAATTAATAAAAATTACTATCTTTTATTATAGTTTTATTTTTTTATTAGATTTTTGTTTTAGATTAGAATCACTTGTGATAGTGAAAGAATAATATTATCTTATGTAATACATCAATGGTAGTGGAGTTTGAATTTATGATTGCAATCAAACTACCTAAACACCTCACCATTAATAGCTCACTCTTAATGGCTTATTATTATAGCATACAACATCTTATATGATAGCATACAAAATATTGCATAGTATTAAAGTTTTATTGGGCCTTATACAATCAAGCCTTAGAACATCTCCAATGGGTGTCCTATTTTGGATTCTAATTTTGACCCCACTTTTTGTCATATCAATATCACTTAATCAATGTATTATAAAGATTGGGACTCTTTCAAAATTAGGACTATTCTCTCCCATGAAAGGAACCAAATTTGGTCCCAACTTTAGTCCCACATGAAAGCACACAACAAAAAAATGGGTTCGGTCCCTCTAACTTGGGACCAGTTTTAAATTTTACATTCATTGCAACGGACCAAGAAAAAGTGGGTAGTCCCACTTAGTGGGTCTCATTGAAATTTGGGACCAATTTTGCACCCATTAGAAATGTTCCTATATTATTAGATCTTATCCTATCAGGTTTTATTGTGTGACAAACACACCCTTATCTACATTAGTGTACATGTCTACATTTGTACCTTTGGTATTGCCATCGAAGGTTTGAATTTTCAGTCACTTGAAAATGAATGAAAGCATTTATAAAGCATGCAATAAAATCTAGGGGAAAAAGAAAACGAAAAATAATCAAGAAGAATATAACATGGGATATACCATGAGGCCAAGATTTTGTTGCCACTTTTCTATAGGTTAAACAAAGGAAGACGGCATCTCTACCCTTTGACAGATGACAGCCCCCTTCACCACGACTGGAACCCTTTTTCCACAGTGTTCCTCAATCCATCTCCAAAACATAATGACAGGCATACAGAATGGGGGCCAAAAATCTCTGATTAATTGGGGCAAGAATTTGAGCTGTCTTTTTTCGCAGAATAGATAGCGTTGCCCTTGCATGGATGCGTTGAAAAGCAGGCTCCACCGAATGAAAGCATATCCTGCAGCATATGCTGCTTCTTTGGCTCACTATAAATGCTTCTAGGGCCTATGTTGCTCGCATCAAGAAGCCACCACCAGCGATGTTATGGACTAAGCGAACCAGCTGCGGGGCTTCTCTTCTTTGGCAGATCTCGAGTCTCCGAGCAAGAACATGCGTAAATCAGCTATGTTGGGTTTCTGTGTGTGTTTTTGGTTCTCGAATGACCCGCCAAAGGAGAGTTGCCCTGCAATTGATTCTTGCTTAATTAATGTGTTAAGTACGTGACTCCAGATTACTGAACAACGTGATCAGAGGTTTGTATCTCAAACCAAAGTCTTATATATACGTAGTTTCTATTTTAATTTCTTAATTAACTAAATGTATGTGCGTTTGTGTTTAATTTTAATTATGTGTAAATGCATGTCACTGTATTACTGTAACGTCACTCATGTAATGCACGAATCTCAAATTAATTGCATCTGATCTTGTGGATTCTATAAAATAAATAAATGGTATGTTCAGGGGAAAAAGTCAAGTTGGAACAAGACTAGCAGATGGGAGTTCAGAGGCTAGACAAAGAGCGATGCACTCGGAGGATTCTTAAGTGTCCTTAGAGCAAAGAAAATTTTTTTATTGTGAACTATTAATGATCAACACTTTATCAATTGCATTAAAAACATAGTTAAAGTGGGAGATAATAATAGCTCACAAAATTAAAGTGTTGAGCATTAAAATAATTTAGAACAAAAACTTTTTCTTACTCTAAACTGTAAAAGTACCTAAAAATTTTTCATCGTACCCATTGTTTATGAATTATGATATACATAGTTCCCAGCAATCATGGCAATGAGTGCTTGGTGTGCAGATTCGATCTTGTTCATCAAGGTAATACTTAGATCCAACTAAAATGCATGCCAATGTAACATGCTTACTGGCATTTTAATCAGAAATCTAAATCCCATGTAGTTGGAAGAAACTCTAAGATATATACTCATCAGCCTCTTAAGGAAGTATATATAGAACAAATGAGATCTAAGTCATTAGGAGTGGTCTAATGGTAAGAGGTTTAGGTAGTTTGCATGAGGTCCTAGGTTTAAATCTCATGCCACCGATGTACCAAAAAAAAAAGAAAAAATGAGATCCTTTTCAAAGTGCAACTTAAGCATGTCTGACTCATACACTACTTGTATTACCTTGAGAAAGACATTGACGGATTTTCAACCTTGATAACCAATTTCTCGAAGGAGGATGAACTAGGAGGGTGCGCTAAAGCAAGCAACATGAAACAATTATGTAAATCTTCAAGAATAAAAATCACAAGCAATAAAACACAAATTAAAAACAAAATTGACCATCTAAAAGAATAAATCAAAAGGTTCTGGTACATACCTTTGAGGATGATGAAGTGGTTCCATGGCAAGGGGAAGAGGTAACAGATTTGTGGCAAGAATGAACAGTCTTGAACAGACACACATATGAGAGATTCTAGTCAATGTCATAGCTGTGAACTTTTAGAAACTATGTGAAGGCAAACACACACATATGAGAGATTTCATGAAATCGAAGAAGCCACAAGCCATGGATTGAACCCTAGATCAAAGCTAAACTCTAAATCAGAGGTAAAAGGCACAGAATGAGAAATTGGAGAAGCCAAAAATAGAAATATCTGAATCAAAGGTAAATGTTCTCTCAAAATCAAAGGAACACGTGAGAGAGAGAAAGAAAGATAGACGTACGGTGGTGAGGGTGAAGGCAATGATGGTGATGGTGATGATGATGGCGACGATGGCAATGACAATGGTGACGATGGCAACGGCAACGATGATGGTGAGTGTGTTTTCAAGCAAACATGAATGGTTCTTCGAAGTGAGCACTGGAGGAGTTCATGCGAGCAACATTTTGAATGAAACACCAAAATGGGTAGTACACAGGAATTAAATATTCAATATAAAATTTTTAAAATTAAAGAACCGCCGGAATATCACACTATAACTGCCAAAAAGAAAATATTATGTGGTAATTCATTAAACCGCCAAAAAATTCATTATTTACTGGCAATTACTAAAATCGCCAGAAAAGAGCCCCACAAATTAACACTTTTTTTGTAGTGATATATTAACAAGTTGACCTCGTCAGCTGCTGTGCTTCGGTTAATTATCCAGGAATAGCCTTGAATGGACAAATTAAGATGCAAAAATCAATGATACCTTGAGGCTTGAGCTCTACAAATTGAGTTATTCGAATTTTATATACTTATTCATAGCACCAAATAATTGTTAGTCCTTTTCCAATGATACTAATGATAATATTTAAGCTGAAATAGTGATAGAGTTATGGTTGAATCTTGTTACTGATGTTATATAGAATATAGATTTTGCACATACAACTTAATACTATTTTTTTGTGTTGGATTTGATCCAAATTCCTAATTGATTATTGTTGATAGTTTTATATTTTTAAAAGATTTGAATAAAAGATTCTAAGAGTTCAAAGGGGAAAAAAGAAGAAAAGTTTTGAAGAAAATTTGAAAAAAAAATCAAATTTAAAAAAGATTTGAACAAAAAAAAATATTAGAGATTTGTTATCAATTTATCTAAAATAGAAAGTTATCAATGATTAGAACTAAGTGTGAAATTTGTTTATTTCTATGTAAATTGTTATATGCTATAAAAACTATATCATTGGAAATTGTTTATGGCATGAGAGGAGAGTAAAATTGCAGATTAAAGTTCACCAAATAAAATTGATATGTTAAAGATGGAGGGTGGTGAAGATTAGAAAGACCCTGATGATGAGGAGTAAAGTGATGAGGCTATTGCGAGGTTAACTTAATGAGAAGATATGCAATTTCGTGCTAAATAATTGCGTTGATGGAGAGTTTGCAACTTTGTTCTCAAAAGTTATATAGATGGAAAGGTTTGCAACTTTGTCTTTAAAAGTTGCATTGGTGGAGGATTTGCAACTTTATCTATAAAAATTGTCATGGTAGAGGGTTTGCAACTTGTTCCATGCATGAGTTGTTTGACTGAATTTAATAGATTAATTGGTGAAGTTGTTAATATAGGCAGTAAAGGCTGACCACTTTTTTTCGAACACTGTGGAAGATCAATAATTTAAGTTTTTAACATGACAAGCTTAGTAATACAATGTAAAATAATATGATCTCTTGCTTTACATATATGAGATCTAGCCTAGATTCTCAAAGAGCCTGAAATCGTAAAAAGCTCTAAAAATGCTTTAGTAACTACTACTACTAAACAAAAAATAAATAAATAAAAATGATATTTATACTCATTAGATTGCCTACTCGCTCAAAAAAAGAGAATTATTGAACAAAAGTATATGATATACTATTCGCAGATGGATCTCACAATTTTTTTTATGAGAGTATGTTAGGTAATAAGTCCCAATGTTGTGAGTGCAAATATCGGTGCTCACAAACAAATTCACTAGCTCGACTACTACTACTACTACTACTTAACATTCTACTCCATACAAGTTTTGTATTTTCTCTGAGCAAATGATCGTGCTTGTCCAAAAAGTTTTTGTGTTTACGAATAGGCCACTGTTTAGTTGCAAGTTCATTCTGAATTTCCTTGATTAGATTGTAAGTTTTTGGAGCATGGCTAAATAAGATTTTATCTTAATCCATTTCAAAACTAGCTTATTTGGAAGGGGCTTCAAAATCATTGAGATTGGTCTCCCACTATGTAGAGCTATGGAAGCAGTATTTCTATTTCGATGTATTCGATTAACTATTAAATAGAACAGCAGAGGCAACGTGACATCAGATGTTGAGATGACTGAGTTGGTCTAATGCGCCAGATTAAGGTTTTGGTCTGAAAGGGCGTGGGTTCAAATCCCACTCTCAACATTATTAACTTTATCTTATTTTATCTTCTTTTCATTTATTTATTTTAAAGTATTTTACTACCAAAATGGTTTCTCCCCAATTAGTTACCTCCTTGAAAGTGAGCCTAGCAACAACCTTCCCACAAGAAAGAGTGAATTATACTACTAAGGTATGTTTGGTTGGGGGGTAATTTTCACCACATTTTTATCCCAGGCATGCCCTAATATAAACCTCAAGTCAAACCCTTAATTATCAAGAGAGCCCCATAATTTCAGGCTATGTGCTAAAACCAAACAAGCTAATAAGAAGAGTCACTAAATAATAAATATCACTCCCTCTGTTTCAATTTATAATTTATCTGTCAATTTGGACAATTTAGTATATTCTTAAATCAATATATTTAGATATAATTGGATCCAGATGTCTGAATTGATATATAAAATTGAAACAGTGGAAGTAAATAATTAGGGAATTATGCTATATCTAACCCTTGTGCTAAACAAGCCAGCTAATTGTCGTATACTGTGAATTATAGTCAACAAAGCCTTAACCCCACTTCCAAAACTAATTTCTTACCAAACTTGGGGCTGCACAATAAGCAACTCAGCCAAATGAGTATCTGCACTGTAATATTCTCTTCTCTCTATTTGAGTATGAATGACAAAGAATTTTAATTCCACACAATAAAAAAAATTGGTGCCAAATAGTGGGGCATGCAAGTCAAAGCAACCGGTCTAATCATAAACATGTATTTTTTGAATTATAGGCAATCAAAGATCACGTGGTTGACTATTTCTATATAAGAAACTCATAACAAATTGTTCCTGCTTAAGTTTTGAGTTGACAAGATGAATGTCCATGACTGTTTCCATTTCTTTGAATGTTTTATTTGATTTGTTTGAAGGTCAGTGCTGTGGTGCACTGGGTTAACTATAGTGCATCACACACTAAATTGATCTAAGCCATTTAATTAGAGATTAATGACTGAGAAGAGATAGGTGTACCTACACACCAAGTTGCTAATATCACCATAATACCAATCCTATCCTCACATCACCACCGTTCTCTATTTCCTAGGTTGACATCCAAACCTAAGCTCTGTCTCGATTCTGGATTCATTGGCTGATGCTTGATTTTCTCCCTCGCACATGCCCAGACTTCCCGGTGCCGCCACTATGGAGCACAAGGTGAGTTGCAGGTCAGCGATGGAGTGTAGCTTTCGCGGGTGGTAGTGGAGCCTTGTTTGGTAGCATGGAAAAGGTCGGGCGTGGAGTGATGAGAGTGCGTTGCGGGTCCTCATGTCATGGTCGTGGAGCATGAGGATGAGTTGCAGATGGGGGACCTAGAATGCAACCTCTATCATGGCGGTGGCGTCGTCGCCATGGAGTAAGGCTCACTAGAGTGTAGCATCCTTTACGTCATCACCAAAATAGGTGAGTAGGGGAAGGGGGAGAGTCGTTGAAGATAAGGCAGGGGTGGATGAGTGTTAGCATTTATAATAGATCATAGGTTATTAGTGTATTGATATATCGTAACATCCTATATATCCACTGATCAATCTGGTGTATGATGCACTATAGTTAACATAATGCACCATAGCATTGGCCTTGTTTGAATGTTATGATGAGTATAGTTTTTTCAAATACACTAAGGTGATATATGTAAAGATACTTTGATGTGAAAGTCAATCAAGGATGGATTATGAGTGTAGGCTCGTTCTATGGTGCACCAAATTAAATATGGTGTACCACACACCATTTTGAAAAATAAGGGTGCACTGTGTTCCTAATTTAATCCAAACCATTTGTTGGAGGGGTCAATAATATTGGATGGTGTGGATCAAAATTGGTGCACTGTGTTCCCTCTCCTACCGTGTTCCCTCATCGTCACTCCGAGCTCATTTTTCATGTCCTCTGTGCCTACTCCAACTCCCCTATCGAACCCACCACATCAACAGCAACACCCTTTCCTTCTCCCCCATTGCAACCTCTATGGCCATCACCGCACGGCATCCTCTCTTCACGGAGCACCATAATTGACTGTCAACCCAAAGCCACAGCACCTGCAACAATGTCATTGGGGGAAGCTACAATTGTGGTAGTTGGAGGAAGACGATCTCGTCTGTTCATCCCGTCTTGATATAAGACCACCACCCACTTTTGTTCCCAAAACAATCACTGATTTTCTGTGCAAGTTCCTGGGTTTTTTTTAAAAAAAATTGGATGCATGTTTTTCTTTTTCTTTTCTTTTTTAAATAAAAATTTGATTTTGATATTGCCCTTAATGGGTAAGTCCCATGGGGCATCAAGTATATTATGGAGAAATGCAGTGTGGTCTTATTGGATTGTCTCCTTCTGCATTGTTGCTTGACCTAGGGAGATTGAGATAATTTAGTGGAAAGATTGAACATTTACTATTTGGAAGTGAGAAAGTAAAAATTTGTATTTTGTTTCATTAGATCTGAAGTTTCTAATTGAGCTTGTAGGTAATGAGTAGAGGTTACTAAGGTGCAGGTGTCGATGTGGTGGGGGCATGCTCCCGATTATGGAGGAGGCAAGGTTATGTTTAGCTACATTTTCAAAAATATATTTAACCGCATTTTGTAAATGTAGTTAAATGACTCATTAAGTAACTTTTCACTACTCCCTGATTAAATTTAAACTACGTATAGTATATCATATTTAATCTAGTATGCCATAGAACGAGCTATGAATGTAAGATATAAATTAGGGTAAGCATACCAATTTTGACTCGATAGATTTTTATAATGTATTAGAGAAGTTCTTAAATTTTACCAAAACCAAGTATTTTATATTATTTAGTCTTTAATAGTTCATCTTTTACAGTAAACGTATAGTTAAAGTTGAAAACATAAATAAATGAAGTGTTATAACATTGCATAAGTAAAAATTTCTCATCGAACTGGGTTCAAATCGTTATAGAGCACTCATAAATGATAAAGTAAATGGTCATTTGGTTAGTAGTTAGGCTAATAGCCCCCTATTAAAAAGAAGTCATTTGAAGCTACTTGCTCGCTTTTTTTCGGTCAGAAAGCTAATTGCCCTTAAATGTTGATGTAGCAGGTGAACTAATCCTTGAGACTAGGTCAATGGGCCTTTCTGATAAATCCCATCCGTATCCAGTCAACTGTTGGACCGGTCTACAAAGGGTGCAAGTTTCAAGTTTGTACCATTAGTCCATAACTAAAAGATGTTTACCACGACCAAATAAAGACTTTTGCCCAACAAAAAAGTTAAAAGTGTTATGCGGTAGTGATGGTGCTTGAGGCATGAGGCAAATAGTTATTAATATTGTTACCGCAAAGAGCAACATCACTAGAGTCATTTGTTTGAAAATGAGATTCACCCAACCCTTCCCCCGCCCCCAACCCCCTCCCTGACCGAAAAAATAAAAAATGTGGTATGCGGTAAGTGCAGAGATAAGGCGTGACATATATGAAAAAATTAATGTAAAGATATAAATCTAACATTTACATTTCACCAAGGGAAAAAAATCTAACATTTACATTTGTTTATAGCAAAATTGATAAAATTTAAAAGTAACTAATTGTATATTAAACATATTTAATGTCATTTAATTTTATCGTGAATTTATTTAAATTTAAAATATTCAATTTATTTACTAGATATTTACAAGTGATCCAATAATGATTATGGGATAGATTTTGATATTATCTTAAAATTATATACTTAATTTCATTAAAAATTAGTTTATAAAAAATAGTTATCTAAATTCTTATAAAGATTATCTTAATCATATTTTCAAACAAAATCTAACGATAACTTCAAACTTCAAAGCTCAAAGTTGGCAGTATCTTTTTTGTTCATCTCATAAATCACTACCATAACTGGGAATGGATCATCTTATGTTAAATTTTTATATAATTTAATTATGTATGATCTCTTACCATTTATTTAAAAAGGTGGGATCTAGACAAAACATAAAACATAAAATAATTAATGATAAGAGATCACATATAAGAATATTATATAAAAATTCAATCTGAGAGATCCATTCTCACCGCAACGGCTTCTCATCTTAGCTGAGAAGGGCTCTAATGGTAAGTAACATCATGAAATTGCCGCAGATGGACCAGCCAAAAGTCTCTATCTAGAGAGTGATTCTCAACGGTCCAATTTCTAACCCCATTAATGCGATGAAAAAGTCTAATTCAACGTCTTCAGTAATGAATACATCACGAATTTCCCAACTTTATAGGTGAAATGAAATATTTTGCCTCAAGAAATAGTCAACAATAAATTATATACTAGATAGAGTCCTGTCATTTGGACCCAAAATATGGCTATCAAATGAGATTCATACAGGTCAAGCAGGTGCCAGAGAGTAGTGTAAAGCTTAATTATAATATTTTTATGTTCAACAAACATATGATTTGTTGTGGAGGCAAGGAAGGTTAATGGATAATGGAAGAGGAGGGCCATGGGACCACCCCACATGACAACCTGTGTGACTGACATTGACTTAGACATTTCCAATACGTCAATAAGCACTTTCAAGCGAAACTTCCTATCGAATTATGAGGACGCGCTTTCGAAAACGAAAATGAACCCGTCTTGCGCTGAAGCAGCATCACAACCCTGCTTCAGAGGCTGTTTCCCATCTCCATCTCTTGTCTCTGTGGAGTCCCATGACACTTCCAAGCCTAGATTCAGCAACGTAATCGCATCAAACCATGACTTTGCCGCAGCCATATCTTCCACTCTTCACCCTCACACGCAATTCACAAACCATGAGTCCCTCCCACCTTTGCACGAGTCATATGCAAACTTCATCAAGGCATTCCCTCATTTTCCCAAGACTTCTAAAATCGATGAAATTCGAGCCCAAGAGTACCATCATTTGAACCTCTCCAACATCTGTTTTGATTACTCTGGATGTGGCCTTTTCTCCTATGCACAGTATCAAAGACTATCTTCCACAACTTCAATTGCTTCTACTTCTTCATCATCAACGCCTTACCTTACCTTAGAACCATTATTCTTTGATGTATCCTACAAGTCGGTGAATTTGCATTCACAGATACTTTACGGTGGCCACGAATCAGAACTAGAGTTAAGAATGAGAGAAAGGATCATGAAATTCATGAATATCTCCGAAGCCGATTACACCCTTGTTTTCATTGCCAATGAGGTATCAGCTTTTAAGCTTGTAGCCAATTCTTTCCAGTTTCAATCTAATGGAGAGCTTCTCACAGTGTATGACCATAACAGCGAGGGATTGGACATGATGATTGAGAGCTGCAAGAAGCAAGGGGTGCACACTTTATCAGCTGAGTTCTCCTGGCCCAATCTATATATCGAGTTGAGAAAGTTGAAGAAGATGATAGTGAGTAAAAGGGAAAAGAAAAAGAGGGGTCTACTTGTTTTTCCTCTTCGTTCAAGGGTCACTGGAGCTCCATATTCCTATGGTTGGATGTCCATGGCACAAGAAAATGGGTGGCATGTCATGCTTGATGCATGCTCACTGAGACCTAAGGAGACAAACTCGTTGGGTATGTCAATGTTTAAGCCTGATTTCATGGCATGTTCATTTTACAAAGTCTTTGGTGAAAACCCATCAGGCTTTGGGTGCTTATTTGTTAAGAAAACTAGTATCTCTGCTCTAAAAGATTCAGGCAGTGCCACAAGCATAGGAATTGTAAGCCTTGTCCCAGCATTTAGAAAACAGATACCTCAAGAGTCATTTGTTGCTGCTGAAGAAACTGAACCAAAAGCAAAAGCAGTGATTGAAACTTCTCAGCAGCAGTATGGAACTGAAGATGAGTATTCAAGCATACACTATGACTCATCCAACTCTGGAAACAGATTAGGCACTACGATTGAAAACCTGGAGATTGAATGTAGAGGATTGGACCATGCAGATTCAGTGGGGCTAATGTTGATTAATTGCAGAGCCAGGTATCTTATCAATTGGTTAGTTAATGCATTATTGAGTCTTCAACATCCTTTTCCTGAAAATGGGCTTTCACTAATTAGGATCTACGGCCCAAAGGTGAATTCACATCGTGGACCAGCTGTGGCATTTAACATATTTGATTGGAAAGGAGAAAAGATTAATCCTGCACTAGTGCAGAAGCTAGCAGATAGGAACAATATCTCCCTAGGTAGTGCATTTTTGAAGGATATAAAGTTCTCAGACAAGAATGAACAAGAGGGGTACCGGGCCTTGGAAGCTAGGGCATCTGAGGTTGATGGGCTGGGCCTGTCCAAGAAGACACATAGCCAAGAATCTAGGATGTTTGTTGTGACTGCTGCACTTGGTTTCTTGACAAACTTTGAAGATACATACAGGTTATGGGCTTTTGTTTCTAGGTTCCTGGATGCAGACTTTGTGGAGAAAGAGACATGGAGATACATGGCTCTTAATCAAAAGACTATTGATATATGAAAGTCAGAAAGTGTTGCTTGTTTTTTTTCCCTTGTTTTTGTTTTTTCCTCATTTAGTTACATTGTTATGGTTAAACCATTTTGGAATAATGCCAAACATCTTAATATTTGTACTAAAGATTTTTTTGATAAATAATATGGTAATGCAAGCCAGTATTGGCAAATTTTTACATAATTTTTTTTAAAAATTACAATTATGAAAATAGGTTTTGAAAATTTATTTATGATAAAAGCTAGTTAATTTTTACTTGATATTCTTTCCGGTACTAATTATATATTTTAGAAAAATCCCCGCTCTTTAGGAAGGAAGTGTATTGAATTGCACCCTCAAGTCATGAGAACGTTATCTCAATTTGTTCACCGTCAATTTGAATTTAAATTTAATATATTGTTTGTATAAAAGTTTTTTAAATACTTATTCAATCAGATATTACTACATTAATAAAAATTTTTGTCTTTTATAATCATTATATCACAATTCACATAAATAATAAGAAATGATTGGATGATACAATGTATCAAAATTAATCTCTATAAATTTTGGTATTAATTAATTATGCCATGCTTTAACTTTTTTTTTTTTGGGGAAAAATTTAAAGAGATAGGACATTAGCTTTAAGAAACTAAAAATACTAAATAGTCAAAAATTTTCTCCAAATTTATTTTATCTATGTGACATATATATCCAACGTAAGTATTTTTTTTCTCATTGCATTTAGTAAGGATATGTCACAACTTTTTGAAATAACTTACAATAAGAGTGAACTGCAATGGCAGCCTATGCCCAACTTTGGCAAGTTTACCAGCACATCTATTTGCTTCTCTAAAATTATGCTTAATTTCAATGTTCCAGTCATTAGACAAATAATCCTTTTTGGTGTTAATCAGCGCAGCATGGCAATGGGTTTCCCTTGCTTCCTGCTCAATCATCTGGATGACACTGGCTGAGTCAATCTCAAGATATATGTTATGGAAGCTTAAGCTTTGCCCCACTAACAAGCCCCAAAGCATTCCCCATAACTCAGTAGCAGAGATAGACCATTTTCCTATGTTCACACTCTAGGCAGCCTTGAATCTCCCTTCATGATCTCTTGCTATCCCTCCACAAGCCACTGAAGACATGTCATTCAAGAAGGACCCATCCGTGTTGACCTTGACCCAATTCTGTGGAGGCAAATTCCACTTAACCAATTTAATGGCCTTGTTTGGAGCCCTTTTTTTTTTTTTTTTTTTCTTTTTGCTATTGAAACAAGACTCAAATGATATGCATAATCTTTGGCAAGTTTCATCACCCTGCAGAACAAAAATATATGTGCATTATCTTGTTTTTCAAAGATAAATTGGTTTCCAGCATACCAAAGCAAGTTACAAGCTGTGCTAAAAATGGGATGCCATCCAATTCCTTGAAATGTTTTGAGTTTCATTAAGAACATTCTCTTCCAGCCAATCACATAAATTCTGCTGGAAGAAAGAGTTCTTCACAAGACTATTACCAAAGCTCTCCCATAACTCTCGGGCTTTAACAAAGTCCCGGAGAAAGTGGAGCAATGCTTCAGAATAACACCACATATAACACAAGTTTCATTTGATGCTAACCCCTTTCTAAACCTGTTATGATTTGTTAGCAAGCCATCATTGCATACTAGCCATAGAAAGGCCTTTATTCTTTGAGGAAGGAACCATCACTTTCCATATGGTCTTCTAAAGGCGCCTAGAGGGTGAGGCACTAGCATCTGTCCAGACCTTATATGCAGATTTTAAAGTAAATAAACCATCCAAAGTAGGGAACCAAGCAATATTATCCTCTCCAGCCCTCGGGTTAAGGGTTCTCATAGGGTTAAATAACTCTAAACAGTCACTAGACAACACCTAGTTTAGCTTATTCCAATCCCAGCACCGATAAATTGAGACAAAATCAATAACTCTCTAATTCCAACCATTCTCATCCAACTCAACCTTAGCAAAATCACCCATTTGGTTCACCCCAAGAAGCCAATGATCTTTCCAAAAGAGGATCACCTCTCCCTAATCTCCAAATAATATTCTGTTTAAATTGAGGCCAAACTTTCATTATCCCTCTACATGTGTTTGAAGCCTTAGATCTACACTTAATGTCTGGAAGTAAGTCCTCCCTTCACCCATATTTAGTCCTAATAACTTTTACCTAGAGTCTGTCCGGATTTGAGACAAAGTCCCAAGCTAATTTCATCATACAAACTAAGTTTACCTCTCTAGCATTTCTGAAACCTAAACCACCCTTTTCTTTTGGCCTAGATTTTTTTTTTCCAATTTACTAGATGACACTTTTTCCTTGTTTTAGTTGAACCCCATGTAAATTGCCTGCAGACTTTATCAATTTCATTGCACATAACAGGAGAAAGTTTCATAGTTTGCATCACATAATATGGGATCATAGATAAAGTCGATTTTGCAAGATTCACCATTCCCTCAAGTGACAAAAACCTACCATTCCAGTTAGTAAAGTCTTGAGTTTAACTCTTGTAGATGAAAAAAAAAATGGCATTAGGAGAACTTCTCGATAATAGACCAACCCGACTCGAGTTAGATTAATTGGAGTTTAATAGGTTTTAGATACTAGCAATTTAGACCCAAAAAAAAAAGTGTAACTTTGACTACTATTGCATTTGAGGCTTTTTTTTAATAATGACTTTTTATAATTTTAAATTTGATTCTATTTAAATTTTTTCAATTAAATCGTTAAACTACAATAATTTTTAACATTACTCCTCCTATTCGATTTACCTAAACTCGTTGATATAACAAATTCATGTATGTTATGTGTCAAAATCTCTTATTTTATTATCTTATCTAATATTACTAAAAATACATGTTAATATATTAAAAAAAATTAAGCATATTTGGATAAAAATTAAATGAAAAAAAATAAAGGAATACTTTTAAATCATCTCATTATCTTAAACCCTAAACCCTAAACCTTAAACAGTACAATCTTCGATTTCTCTTAGAAAAATAGAAAAAAAAAAGGATCACAATTAGAAATACTCATAATATAGAAACAAATAATTAAACGTTAGAAGTGAAACCTCAGAGTTAGGAGTTTAGCCTTCTTTCATCGTCCTAAGCTACACGTGACTTCAGGACCATGGGACCAATCTCCAACTCATATGGAAACAATGAGTTTTTCTATGCCATATAGGCAGAGGCTATGGTGGTTCGTGAGGAGTTTGGGTCCAACTTGGACCATGGTTAGTATTGAAAGAAAATTTAAGTTTCAGGGTTGAATTATAATTTTAAAAGTAGTTAAAAAATGGTTGAACTACCCATAATTAACACATACTCCAAGGTACAGGTAGACAACACTAACGCCCAAAAATTTCAACAAAGTAAGTTATGCTAATCCAAATTGAATCTATGAATTATCTTCACACATCTCTTCATCTTTACTTCATCTTCTTAACAACCATTACATATATTCTTTCAACTAAAAAATAAAATTGGGATCACCTATTAGCATATTCATCCTCCTTAAGCCAAGAAACAATGCAGCCCATAAATCCATATCTTCCATTATAACTCCACTTCTCAAAAATCAAACACCAAAAAAAGAAAGAGAACAACACCCACCATCACCAAACTACAACCCAAAGAAGTCAACCAAAAACCAATTTCCAAGTTCAAAGTAGCCAAACCAATTATATAGAGTAGAACAAAAAAACAAGGAAGGAAAAGCAAAATTAGAACCCTTCTCCACCATTAGCCATCTCTGAAAAAGCAATTATGACCACCATGCCCCGCCTATTTCACTGACGTCATCGGTCATTGCCATTGCCGCAAAAGACCACCATTATACCTGCCATGCACAGCCCTAAGCCACCCTCACTATTGGAGCTCCACCATGCTCCTTTTTCGTCAAGCTTGAGATGCACCAATAGTGCCACTGCTTCACCTGCACCATCATCTTCTTAGCCACTGCACCTCCATACCTGTTGCGAAGCACCGCCGTAGCCCACCTGAGTATTGTGGGTGGCTTCTGAGCCTGTCCCCATTTGAGTATTGCTTAGAATTAATGGTCATCTTAATCCATTTTAGATTATAAAAAATGAATTGCTTATATCATTGATCCTAGTGTTTAAATTTAAAAAGGGATCACAATAAAATTTAATAATTTTAAATATAAAGCTTTTATAGGTGTGAAATAGGATTTGAACGATCTTCAAAACATAAGAATTTAGCTGCATGATCAAAATACAACAGGTGAGATTTAACACTTGCTATTCACCAATTTGGACCCAAACTCATTGGGGTCCATCATAGACTCCACTTGCCATCTATGCGAGCAAGAACCAAAACGTTGTGTGCTTTGGAGAGAACACAACTCCACAAGCCAATGTAAATCTCATTGTGGTGCCATCGGTATACTAGAACATTGCTTGAGCATTATTACCAACAAGAATCAAAGTAAGATTTGTTGTTATCAAAATATGTGCTTAATTTTTGAATACTTTAATAAGTATTTTTAGTAACACTAATTAAGATCATAAAAAATGCTTTTTAAAAAAGGACAATAGATATTTAAATATGTGGCACTCAAAGATCTCACAATGTCAACGAGCATTGTAAATTTAATACAAGGACTAATTTTGAAAATTGTTGTAATTGAAGATTTTAATGGGAAGATTTAAAAGTTTAGGATGGTTGTTTGTAAGTGGCTAAAAATGTAAGGGGTCTAGATCCAAGAATGGCCATAAAAGCCCAAGCTTTGGTGGAATTTTTGGTGAAAATGGTAGAAGATGGAGAGTCCCCCAAAACCAAGTCTCCGGAATGAAAATTGGCCCGAAGACCCTATGGAGGCAAAAAGGATGGCAAAAAAGCCTCTTACTACACTATCATTGGAGGGTAGCTATGCAGGAGAGGATTATCTTAGCCACTGTTGAAATGTTTGAGCCCAAATCAGATTTCTTTCGTACTCAAAGAAATCCATCTTGTCGCCATCACCTCGGAGGAAAGGCATTGGCCTTGAAGGTCTTACGAGCTAACTATTATTAGCCCTCTATGACTAAAGATTCTATTAATTATGTAAAGAAATATCAGAAGTGCTAGTAGCAAATGCCCTTCTACACTGCCCCAGCCGGGGAACTATCCACAATCATGCTCCTATGGCCATCTAGTAAGTAGGGGATCGACCTCCTAGATCCGTTCCTACTCACCTTGTGGCAATTGATTATTTCACCAAATAAGTAGAAGCAGAACCTCTGTCACAATGGCACAAGCTCAGAAGTTCGTTTGAAGAAATATCTTCACTCATTTTGGAATACTAAATTCCATGGTGACTAATAACGAGACCTAATTCGTTGAGCAGAAGCTCCAAGGTTTCCTTGCTAGCTACAAAGTAAAAGTGCCACTTCACTTCGATTGAGCATCCCTAAGCCAACGGCCAAGTCGAAGTAGCCAACAAGGTCGTGCTCCAAGATTTGAAGAAGAGCCTTGACGACATGGGCTGATGAACTCTGTAGTGTCTTATGGTCATACTCAACAACCCCATAGTTAACTACAGGAAAAACCCTTTCAAGCTCACTTATGGGGTAGACGTCATGATCCTAGTGGAGGTTGAAGAGCCCAATCCAAGGGTTATATTCTGACCTATGAGTTCACAAGCCCTTAAAGAAAAAGCCGACTTCGCAGGAGAAGCCCGAGAGATGGCACACATCCAGGAGAAGGTGGTAAAACAAAATTGCAAAGAGATACAATTTTGTGGTGATTCCTTGCAAATTTGAGGAAGGAGATTTGGTACTTCGACATGCCAACATCAAATCACCAATCTCGGGGCAAAGGAAGCTCGCTATAAATTGGGAAGGCCCTTATCGGGTTGTTAAAATTTTAGGAAAAAGGGGCATACAAGCTCTCTACTCTATCTGGATACGACATTTTGAGGTCATGGAATACCTTGAACCTTAGGAAATTCAATGTATGATGTAAATCATGCGAAGTCGACGTACTCTTTTTCCTACCTTGGGTTTTTTCCCATTGAATTTTTTCAAGAAGGTTTTAACAAGACGAGACTTCCATGGGTCAAGCGGTACTTGCACACTGTCACTTGGTTTTACCTACTCATTATTAATAAAGTTATACCTCCATTTCTATTTATTATTGTTTGATGCTAAGGGACCAATCACCCCTTAGTCGAGATGCACGGAATCTAGGTCCAACGTCTCGAGAATAATTGCAAATTAAGCAGAACACTAATTCGGGTTGACCAAGGAAAATTAACCCAAGCTTATAATTGCCTCAGAAAAATCCAGATTTTTACCTTAGATCTACTTAAACCCTTGAGTTTAACTTCAATGAAATTAAAATTCCTTAGATTTCAACTTAAGTGGAAATAAAATCGGGTTATTAAAGACCATGGAATAACTCATCATCCAATTTAGTTATAACCAATTAAAAAAAGCTAGGTTTCCTACAAACTTAAATTAATTTTATTCCCTAAATTTTTAACTTAAGCGAGTTGATAAGCCAATTGGAATGTCGATAAATTTCCCTTTAAGTCATTTAACTTAGGCGAAAAGAGCAAAGATGCATGCAATTTCATTAATCTCGGAAGCCAAGTCATCTATTCATTACAAAAAGCCCATTACGAGCATATATAAAAACACTCAAATACGAGCTTTAGGAGTCAACTGTAGGGTTGGGAAGATCAGACTCCGAATCTCCTAAATCTTCCTCCTCATTCTTGTCACAGACGATCTCAATACACCCATTGACAACATGCTTATCCAGCCTGATCTCACTGAAGTCAGCATAACTTGGGCTTGAGCCAAAATGTTGTCCTTAATCTCAAAGGCTGACTTGGCCCACTACCGCTCCACATGCTTGATTTCAGCATTTAGTTTGGAGATCATCGTGGAGGAATCAACACGGGATTTTTTGAGCTCCAATAATCGGATCCTCAATTCCTCCAGTTGCTGGTTTCTATACCGCACCTACCCCTTCAGTTCATCAATCTCGGAAGACAGCTCTTGTTTGGCCTTCTCTAGGGCTAGCTTCTCATTTTGGAGGAATGATATCCTCTCTTCCAAATCTTTCTTTTTCACTTAGGATCGGAACCTAAAAACAATTGTAGACTTCAAGTAGCAGCATATTATCGTCGACTTCAGCAGCACCCAACCGGCCCATCGAAGTTTCTCCATTAGATCATCCTTGTCTCCGTGGAATGCTTCTAGAGAAACTGAGACCATCAGCTCCCAGTCCATAAAACTCCCTACAAGGGAAGTCTTTGGCAAGGACGTTCAACTCAGGCTTCTTTATTGAGGTTGGAAACACGCCAGCACTAACATCCAACTGAATCATGTCCCTTTCTTGGGGTGTAGTCTTTTTTTTAGGCATATCACAAGGACTGAGGACTCAAGAGCAAAAGTAAACTTCGAATCCCCAAATTTTGCGGACCTTGGACTGTCGCTACCACTCTCTCCGAGTGGCCTCTTCAGAACCCTACAACAGAGTATGGCTAAAGCACTTTTAGGAGCCATCTTGTCTGTAAGGAGATTGGAAGTCAGTGACATATATATTGAATAAACTGCAAGTGAAATACTAAAGGGAAAAAGGTAAAAACCTAAGTATTTTCTAGTTGCTTTGGTTTCTATGACAACTATGCCTTTTAAATTAAAATGCTTCTTCCCCAAGCTCTGAAGAAGGAACTAAACAACGGCTTGTTCCTCAAGCGTAAGGTTACCCTCATTTATCAGGGGCACTTCGAAGTCTTTGCACCAGTAATAGTTAATTCAAAGCTCTTTGTCTTTGGTCGCCTAGAATTGGAAGTCGCGCCCGAAGCCCCAAAGATCTTGAAGTAGACAGGTTTAAAGTAATGGAAAGACTCTTCATAAAGAATGAATACCTTTCGATTGACATGAGTCTGGAAGGACAACCAACCTATGGTCAAACCACTTCCACTGGGGCAAGTAAAGGTGAAAAGAAAGAGTTGGGAGAAGGTGGGACTCCGAGATACTCGCAGATGATCTTGAAGCCTCGTTTCATGGGCAATTGTTTGGATGCAACTGGAAAGGAGCGGCTAGAGTACATTCTAAGATTGTGAATTGGAAATAGGTGAATGGAACTCAAACACCGAATTTAGAAAAGTGAACGTCGTACATCCATATCCAACTTAGGCTGCTCTCGTGATTGATATAACACATTCTGTCGCTCAGACTAAAGGCCTCTAGGATGTAATCCTCCTCATACTCGCCCTCCAGCGTAAGCAAGTTTTCCTCTCTGAAGTGACCCAAAAACTTAAAAGTCAGAGCGAAAGGAGTTCCTAAAACCTCGAGTTCGACCCAACCATAGATCTAGTGAATTGAGGGCAGAAATACAAGGACCTTTTGAGCCTATTTCTTGCCCATATTCAGATCCAAGGTGTAACCTACAAAGGGAAACCACCACTTAGTACCAAAGTGATAAATACAACTCAGGGACAAGATGCATACAACCTAAATAGTAAAGCCTACGGTGATTTCCCTCACTAGGGAGCAAAAATCGCCAGTAAGTGGCGGAGAATAAAAGGAAAAATGAAGGTCAAGGGTGAAAACCACCCCCAACAACGTTGAGTCACTAGAACAAAGTGGTGGATGCTCATGCCAACTACTGTAAGGTCATACTCTCCCTAAGGAAACGAATATACAGAAAAAAGAAGGAAGTAAAAGGGGAAAAAAAACATATCTTTGGTAGTGGCAAAAAATTGAAAGCCTAAAGGAAAATGGAATGCTCCAAGAAATCCCTAGTGAAATCTTCTCCTTTGAACAGCCCTTTCACATACGCAATTTGTACAATAAAATTGTAAGGGATAAAATGAAAAAGAAAGAGAAATTGAGGGTATTTAAAGAAGGCGTCGAGTCACTTGTTGTGAATCCCAAACGATGCGAAGGGTAAAGGTGTCTTTTATTATGAAAGATCAAGGGCATATTTGACAATATGAACGAATTCAAATGATAATGATGCGAAAAATGATGCACTCAACTCACCATGTGCCTGCTCAGGGTCAAATATCCTAATTTGTGATCGGATATCAAGGTCAAAATGGCTGCATTTTCTTGAAGACCGACTTATGCTTGGAGTTTGGATAAGAATCCAACTCTTAAAATCATTGTAATTCGAGGTCTTAACCTTGGAACCATGTTGAGAACTTATCGAGTTATGCTTAGAGTCAATTAACATTCACCAAGACTTGTAATTCGAGGTCTTAACCTTGGAACTGAGTCATGTTTAGAGCCTGGATAAAAATTCGACTCCCAAACATGTAATTCGAGGCCTTAACCCCGAAATCAAGTTATTACCAGAGTTTGGATAATGATCTAACTCCTAACATCATTGGGACTTGTAATTCGAGGTCCTAACTTTGGAACTTGGTCACACTAAATGTTCAAGCAGCAATTTAACTTCTAATATCATCAAAACTCGTAATTTGAGGTCTTAACCTCGTATTCGAGTTGGGGGCACTGTTTCTGACAAAACTTGAAGGCCTAATAATGCGATCAGCTCATTAAGGCCCGAACTTTCTAGGACTTAGAAGCCCAAATCGGAGACAGTTGAAAATAAAGTAATGGACGACGCTTCTATTACACAGACATTTTATCCAAATTCGGTAACGCATAAACTCGGATTCCGTAATGTGCATGAAGCCGTTATGAATCCAAGATCGTTACACTAGAATCTCAAAAGTCTGTCAAAGCAACTGTTATTGCCAAACCTCACCTATAAATAAAAGTAGATACTCTCAAATCAGATACGCAGACACTCCCTCAAACCTTGTACCTCTTACACTCGCTAACTTGAGTATCGGAGTCTTTGCAAGTACCCCCCACCACCATGGAGTTCAGTCAAGCAACCAGTCACAATCATGAACAGTAGCTTTGGAGTCCCATTCTTAGTTCGGAATACCAAATTTCTAAAATTCGATGACCCAGCTCCGAACATTTGCCTTTGCTTAGAGTATCTTAGTTTTGCTAATACAAGCCGCTACATAAGGTAGAATATAAAAATAATTAATTAATTAATTAATAGTGCAAAATTTGCATTAACAATATAAGAATTACTAAATTTTATCGCAAACATCAAAGAGGTCCGGTGTCTGCTCGTGTAGAGCGTGGAAAGTGAGGGAGTAAAAAATAATCATTTATTTTGATCGTCAACAAAAGACCTTACGTGTGACGAAACTCCGGCCATAAAGGGCTAGTACAAAAATTAGATATATGCGTTTTAATATAGGCATGTGAAGCACGAGGCACATGGGAAACTTAATAAGGAACATTTTCGGTATTGTATCAGGAAATAACACAATTATATCCTGCCACTTAATTTATTTTTGTAATAAAATAAAAATTTAATTTAAATGCATTGACAGTATAAAACAGTTTTATATTATCAGCCAATAAAAATAATGAAAAGTGCCAACTCATACAAATAACTGCCGATTATAATGAGGGACCGATCATAATTTCTCATTTTTTCCTATTTCTATTAATTGACAGTGTAAAACTATTTTATACTGCCAGTGCATACCAATTAAACTTATAAAATAATGATAAAGAATACTTAAATTCAATTATAAAAGTTGAAACATATTTAAAATTAATAATAACTGAAGATTAAGACATGTTTACAATTTTATAATTTATTTTTAAATCTTTAAACAAGTAAGTAATAATCATTATTTTGAAAAATAAAAATTGACTGCTTAAGAAGAAAATCCCTTTGTTATGGACTGTAAATAATAAGATTGTGCACTATTGTCGTATCTGACATTTATTTATTTATTTATTTATTTATTTATTTATTTTGGATGTAGTTAATTTATTTATTTTAGGTGAATAGATAATGGGATTTAGAATACTGTAGTGCATGGTTGATTTAGCGTTTGCCGCATCAAATGCTAGTTCGCTGGCCTTAATTGATGTGCTATAATATTTGGGTGCTTTCTGGATGATTAAATTCCAATGTGATTACCTCCTCCAACTCGAGTTCAAATAGAAGCGAGGGTTTTCGTTCAATGTTTCTAAATGTATAATATTACTATTATATTCTTAAAATATTAAATAGATTGTTTTTTTATATTTTATATGTCTTTTATATTTATAACCTTTTTAATAATTACTAATACTATCTAAATAATATTAATTCAATTGAAATCATTTTTTAAGTAAAGATATTCAAACATAAATTACTATTTTTTAAATTTAATTTTGAACAAAATCAATTTTATTCAAACTCAATTTTATAAACTTTAATCTAAACATACGCTAAAAGACAGGGACCTTAACTGCTTTGTCACTCACTGCTAACCAGAATTAGGTGTGAATTCAATGCAATCATCCATTAGACATTAGTGCGTCACCCTAAACTAGCTTAGGCCCCCAAGTAAAGGAAACTTAAAATCTGCAACTGCAAACTGCCTAATGTCAATGTTGCAATCAAAATCAATAATGTATGTACCATTTGGTCCGTTTCGAAAGCATTCATCCAAGACTTTAGGAAGCCAAAGGAAAAAAACAAAATACCAATCAAACAAAGTCATACATCGGGACGCTTGAACTTCTCATCGTTACATTATGTTTTACTGACCTTTTCAAAAAGATGCACTTATTCTTATTTTAACACAGGTTCCATTCTCGAGAGCATTACAGCATAATCCCCCGATACGATTGCAACACAAAGGCCGAAGCGCAAAGGTAATTTTCGGTTCTTTGCGTTTCGCCAACCATGTTTAAACATTGTTCATGTCGTATATTCAAATGAAAAAAAAATTTTGGGCAAGTTATTAAGCGTTTATTAACCCATTGTTTGGATTGGGAGAAAAGGAGAGGAAAGAAGGGAGAAGAGAAAATGAGAGAATTTTAGAATTTTCTCTTATTTGGTTAAGGAGAGAAAATAAGAGGAGAAAAAAAAATAAATGGGACCTATCATAAATTTGTTCTTCTCAAATATGGGAAGAAAATGGAAGAAAAGAGTAGAAGGAGTGAGACTACCGTAAAACTACTCATAGTTTAATTAATTTTAAATAAACAAAAGGATAAAAAAATTATTTAAATATAATTATATTTTCTTTTCTCTTATTTTCCTATCCAACCAAACAATAAAAGAAAAAATATATATTTTTTTATGTTATCTTCTCTTCATTTTTTTTCATTCCATTTTTTTTTCTTTTATTTTCTTCCTGTAAGAATTTCGCTGCTTTAGCAAGCAATCAATAAATAAATAATATAAAATGGGAAGCATGGAACATGAGCAAGAGGAATTGTCGAGGATGAACAGCGCAAGATGCCCAGATCAAAAATATTTAAATAAACTATCTTTCATGAGGCATTTGTTTTAAAGTTTGAATTTATATTTCTAAAAATGTTATTTCTGGATATTCTATAGAGCTTGTTTATTTAGTATAAAAAATTTCTAAATATATTTTTTGAGATTCTTAATAATAAATTAAAATTTTATTTAATTTATAACACAAATTCTTAAAAATATATGTGATAATTATTAAAATATTTTAAATATATTTAATTATATTATTTATTATTATTAATTGAGAAATATTTTAATGCTTTTATTTAATAATTTTTTTTATGTTATGAGAATATTTCATTCCAACTCCTATTATATAAATAAAATCTTACTTAAACATGACAATATAACTTTCCTTTAAATAATTGTTTTTTAAAAATATTATTATAAAACTTGCAACAAATATAAAATTATACCATTCCAAAATAATTAATTTTGAGAATAAATTAATAGACCTTAAAATGGTTATTACTTTTAATATCGGGGCATTAATTTTTAGTTGTTTAGGTGGGGGCATGAATAAACTTGTTTGTTTTTACATCAAAGTGTGTAGGATACATACTTTTTGTATTATTATTTATGTTTACTTATATTTATTTTTTAAATTATTTTACAAAAATTAAGAATGTATTAGATAGACTTAAATAAAATTTAATATAAAGTGAAAGCAAAGTATAATTTTAAACAAGCTTTATCTGTCATGTTAGGAGTTTCAATTCTAATTCCGTCATTTTGAGAAGGCCTTTATAGAATTATCACTTTATTTGAAAATTATATGAATAATTATTAAGATAAAAATATAATTTAAGCTAATTAAACTATTTTCTATTAACAAATAATTTTTCTAAATTTTTTCATTTCTTACTCTTGAAATAATAAAGACCAAGGAAAAAATTTAAAAAATAATTAATACTTCTTAATATTTTTAATTGAAATAATTTTTAAAAGTAAATATGATAAAACAGAGAAAATACATCTATTTAGATCGTACTTTTAAATTATTGATGTATAAATAAATTTTAAATCAATTATAATTAAATAACAAAAATATATACACCATAATTCTATGTTCATTCTTTAACCAACTAGCGGATCCATCGATCGGCATCAGTTTCATCATCACGTGTTGATCTTTGACCCACCTGTCAGAGCAAGCTTAAAGTTTTTTGTTCTTTTTTTTGTTTTTTTTTTTTTTTGTTTTTTTGTTTTACAATCCTGGCAGGTAGTAGGTGAATCGCTCTGATTATGTGATTATATTATATTATTATATGTTATACCTAAAAGATATTATTCAAGAATTGCATTATAATAAAAATATACTACTTAGCGTGTCAATATAAAACAAGAACATAATTAATTACTTAGCGTGCCTGTGTTTGTGTTTTTGACTGCTAACAGGAAAATGCGATTTTCTCAGGTACTTTTACCAAAAAATTTCTTATTATTTTCATTTGGTCAATGCCCGTTGGCACTAAAAAATATGAACAAATTATATTAATTAGTTTGCAGGTTAGCTAATTAATGCAGATATAAATAATAAAATAATAGGATTAAAAGACCATAATTAAAAATAAACAGAGAATCAAAAGAGTTATTTTTCCTGATTCGAAGTGAGGATTTTATCAAAATAATCTAAAACGAATAGACACATGTTTTTTTTTTTTTTTTCATTTTTGACACGACACAAGTATGTGTTTTAATTTACGTTTAGAATTTTAAAATTATGTTTTGGATAAAAATCATAGGAGAGAGATTTTTTCACAAATTATAATATACAAAATGGATGGGAATCTATTTATTTATACTTACGTGTAAATCGAAAGACTTACACATAATTTTTATCATTCAATTTATTAAAATCTGATAATCCAAAATAATACAATTTGATGAAGGAAGAGAATAATGAATTATAGTATTAATAAATAGAAGGAAAAACAAATTTAATAATTAATTAAAAAAGAGAAAGAATTTTTTTTCAATAAGAGGGACAATAAAAATAACAAAATTTTTTAGTGAAATTTTTTGAAATATTAATAAAATGTTTCTGTTGTTAATCAATAATTAAAAATGTAATATTTTCTACTAAGATTTTTATAATAATAAAAAATTATTATTTTATTATTTTTTTTAATGTTTGTCATTTACATTTTTAATAATTATTTATTATAAATTTTAAAAATTTAATTGGTATGTACTAACAGTTTAAAATATTTTTACTTTATTAACCAATATAAATAGGAAAAAGTGAGAAATTATGGTAGGTCCCTTATTATAATGTGTAGTTATTTATATGAATTAGCATTTTCTACTATTTCTATTGGCTGACAATATAAAATTATTTTATAATGTCAGTGTATTTAAATTAAATTCAAATTTTAATATCAAGCTATTTGTTTTTTAGTTAATTATTAAAAACATAATATTTCTACACAAATTTTGTAATTTTTATGTCACAAATTCTTCTGTTATTTTTTTCATTATTTTATAATTTTTACCTTATATAATCAAATTAGATTTATTGTCTCTCTTACCAAAAAAAAAAAATAATTATCTTTCCTTCTTAATTAAT
Source organism: Pterocarpus macrocarpus (assembly GCA_031439585.1). Taxonomy (NCBI): domain Eukaryota; kingdom Viridiplantae; phylum Streptophyta; class Magnoliopsida; order Fabales; family Fabaceae; genus Pterocarpus; species Pterocarpus macrocarpus. Next base: position 39,033,434 of record CM062513.1, on the reverse strand, counting down.
TATTAGATTTATTATTTCTATTTCTTTATTGAATCTGTAATTTATTATTCTCTTTTTTCATTAAATTTTATCATTTTAAACCATCAGATATTAATAAATTGTATGATTAGAAGTAAGTCTTTAAATTTATACTTAGAGTAAATAGATCCCTATCTATAAAGAATTTTAAACAAAAAAAAAATGTTATTCTTCTTTGACACTGTTCTACCGAGAAAGACTAGTCTCTCAAAAAAGAATACACAAATAAAATTATTTTTTATTGTTTTCTTTGATTAAAATATCGCTACAAATATTATTTGTGTAACTAATTCTTTAAGAATCTTATACCTAATTTTTTTTTTAACTGAGAAAATCTTCGAATACTTTTACAATATCTCACTTTAATTAAACAGTACATTTTATTATTGTTTTCATTGTCATATATAAACACACTTTAATTTGTTCTTATTGAATTTAAATAGTTTGGCCTTTAAATAATTACTATAAATATAAGTTATTATTATAACATACACCTTTTCAATACGTACAGAAAGAAATTAAATAATGTTTTATTAAATATCTTAAAATGACTAATGAATAAAGCTTAATATGTACAAAAATAAACAAACTATAACATATGCATCACAAATATATACATATCAAATTAAGAGAATGTTGATTTGACTTTTTTTAAGATTTTATTTTGTAATTAAAAGATATTTATATAATTTGAGATTAATTTTGATATATTGTTAATATAAGAGAGTTTTACACAATTATCTAATTACATGTTTCTATTTCTAAAATTTTTAAGATAGTGGGTGATTAAATGAAATATTTTTGCTGATGTGTCAATAGATGATTGAATATTTATGTAAAAAAAAATTTCACTAACAGTGTATCAAAATTAAATTCTTAAAATTTTTAATAATTAAATAATACTTTTTGAAAAAAAATAAAGAATTGCATGATAAATTTATTTCTTAAATTTTAAATAAACTCCTCCTAAATGTATTAAGAATAAAAACTATAATACGATGAGGATTATGTCTAGTAGAAGAAATTAATCCTCCATAAAATGATAAATCACTGATCGAATTTCAATGGAAAGATATGCCCACTTTTCTTGTGTGAATAAAATTGTCTATAATAGAAAATTTATGTGGGGAAAAAAATAAAAACTATAATTTAGTGTGAGGTAAATTTCTCGTTAGGGAGAAACTAAGGTGGAGTCTGTGATGGGCCTATTTGAGTTTGGGACTAACTTGATCATTAATAATATTATAATAACAAAAAATAATAAAATAACTATTTTATTCTTGTTATTTTCTTTCTCTTCCAACCCTCTTCCTCCTTACCTTCCCCCATCCTCTTTTCTTTTCCATCTCTCCACTGTATCAAGTTCTTCTTCTCTTCCTTCTTTTCACTTTCTGAGTATCTTTCTTGATTTGTTTTTTAATCATTATAACTCACCTTATTTTTTTAATTAATGAAGAAAAAAAATGTTGGAGATCTAGATTGGAGGCAGTAACAGAATTGAAATTGCAGCACTTTCACCGTTGAAATCAGACAATCCCCCCTGAAATACATTCACCTTGTTCTCCGTTGTTGCCATCTTTGCCTTTTCTGGTGGCGGTCTCCACCACCCTCTTATTCTTCTTCAACAACAACCCCTTCGTGGGCTTCCCGAGCAACAGCACTTAAGTAAAAATGATAAAATGTCTGTCCTGTAATATGATAGAGGCTAGTTTGCTACCATGGCTGTCTAGAGGGAGGTCGAAGCTCCTTCCATGGTTGCCATTAGTTGGGGTGTGAAGCACTTTTTTAAGGTGATATGATAAAACCCAAAATATTGTACGATTTGATAAAATGGCCAGTGGTGGTGCTATGGTTGGCGATGGGGCAGTGATGCTGAGGGGTAAGGGAGGGGACCAATTGTGGTGTTGAAAAAGAGGGTGGTGGTGTGGTGAGTGATACTAAAGAAGTGAGAAAAAAAAGAAGGATAAAATAGATAAATTATATAAATTTATTTTTTAATATATTTTAAAGAATTTAATTTAAATATATTAATAGTATAAAATAGTTTTACACTGTCAACTAATAGAAATAGTAAAAAGTGTCAACTCATACAAATAATTATCTATTATAATGAGGGACCCATCATGATTTCTCATTTTTTTCTATTTCTATTAATTGACAATATAAAACTATTTTATACTATCAGTACATACTAATTAAATTCTATTTTAAAATATAAATATAATTATTTTAAAAAAATTTTATAATATAAATTTCAATCTCAACTATTAGGTATAATTTTAATAATTAAAATTCGGGATCAAATTGATCCCTAACTTACCGAGATCATCACAGAGTCCCCAGAAACCAAATGTGGGGTACAACTATTTGGGTGCAACTCCGTTAATAACGAACGGCGATGCATCGTGGTTCGTGAGAACTGCGAAAGTGTCGGGATGGCAAGAGGCCGTAATTAAAGCGGAAAGCGAAGGCGAAAAAGACGAGGGGGGACAGCTGTTCAATTTTTGGGCAAAGTTCACGAGGTGTGCATTCTTTCGTTTTAGGGACGTAAGAAAGAGGGAGGACCTCGCAGAACCTTTGGTTTGGCGAGAGAGAAAGAGAAAAGAGATCGTGCTACTTACTTCCCTCCTTATATATAACGCACACCAACCCCTGCATGTAAGCCTCTCCACTCACTCAAACCCCGTTTTTATTCTTTCTCTATTTCTTTTTTGAACCTTCTAAAGAGTCTCTTTCTCTCTGGCTATTATTTCTTTTGTTTCTGTGCGTAACACAGCAAGAGAGAGCGCCGCTTGCATTGGATCTTTCGAAAACCGCTTAACCGAGATGGCAAAGAATGTGGGGATCCTCGCTGTTGACATCTACTTCCCTCCCACCTGTGTTCAGCAGGTCACCGCTTCTTTCTCTAACAATCGCTTTTGCTCCTTTTCTTTTTGCTCAATTGTTAATTTGACTTCTTTTTCTGTTCGTGTTTGGAAAATCCGAGGAATCACACGGCACTGACAAGTGACAACAACAACAACAATAACCGAGTTTCTTTTTGCAAATTAATGTTGTTTTTGTTATTTATTTAACATAACAGAATGCTGTCACGGATCCTGAGTTCTTTTGTGTTGTGTGATTGAGCATTCGGGAACTACAGTGCTTAGGCGAGAAGAACCTTAAAAATGTTTGAAGATGCTTTTAGCTGAATACATGAAAGACATTATAAGCCTGGAAGATATATGGTGTGCTTTTCTGTTTTTCTAAAAAAAAAAAAATTCACAATTTAAAAGGACTAGCTTGTGTTCGGTGACTTAAACCAGTTTTGTGTGGGAAAATCATGAGATCCCCTTTTAAACTGTATCCATATCATGGCTTCTACGGTTCCTCCATTTACCAATAGGAGGAGGATAGAGAAAACAAGGGAAATATTCTTGTGAATTGTTCCGTGGTTCATTTCTCTAAGCCGTACTCTTCGATAAATCCTAAGCAATATATTCCATGAATTCATTTTGTCACTGATGTAAATTGAAGTTACTTTAATCTTTTTTATTTTTTAAATAATGTTTTGGATTTGTTCACTTATGCATACATGCAGGAGGCACTTGAGGATCATGATGGTGCCAGTAAAGGGAAATATACTATTGGACTTGGACAAGATTGCATGGCGTTTTGTACAGAGTTAGAAGATGTCATCTCAATGAGGTCTCTACTTTGGATTTGATAGTCTCTGTTATTTTGTTTGGGTAGTAGTAGATACCATCATCTCGGACTTGTCGTTGCTTGTAATTATTATTCCTGCTTCTGAGTTATGTTTATTTTATTATATATTGCTTAGGATATCATAATTCATAAAGCTTTTAAATGCTGAATTAACATTTACAACTTACAAGCTTTACATGATGGTTTGTGGTGGTAGTCCATTATGGAAACGTGTAAATTAGTGTTCTGGTAAATACCACCCATGAAAAAGATTCAGCTCTGCCAAATGCTTTCAGGAAGAATAATAACTGAACTCATCTTGATGTCATCGTAAGCCGATAAATTGTTGTTGCATTGCAATTACTGCTATTGTGGAAAATTGCGGAAAAATGTGGCTGATGCAGCTGCAATGTGGATGCAGAGACTGCTGCAACAGCAATATTCAATTGCAGACCAAAGTTTAAAATCATGATTTTAACCATGTGAAAGAGATGAGTTTGTTGCATCGTACACAACAAATAGGTCAATTTCAGAACATTATTTTTTAATCTTTGGGAGTATTTTATTCTTGCTGTAGCTTTTTGCTTTATATACTGCTTGTATGACACAATAACCAAAGCCGCTTGATATATTTTATTCTCCGTTTGCTTCTTCCAATTTTTACTGTTCAATAGAACTTCGATGCTATCTACAATATTAATGCTGACCATCTTTCCTAGTCTCATCTCTTGAACTCTTGCTTCTTCAGTTTGACAGTAGTTACTTCCCTTCTTGAGAAGTATGAGATTGATCCTAAACAAATTGGTCGTCTGGAAGTAGGCAGTGAGACTGTTATAGACAAAAGCAAATCCATCAAGACATTCCTCATGCAGATCTTTGAGGTATCCTTTTAGTGTTGACCTACATGGAGAGATGTTTCTCTTTGTCAAGGAGATTTAATTTCTTCACCATATTATGGTAGCTTAGAAACTCAACTGATTTAAATACCTAATTGTCTATATGGAATTATTCAACCTTAGTTATTGGAAGCTCTTGAGCAGTCAATCTTGAGTATATGGTATCAAACAGAGAACACAGCTAAAGTGACCCTCAACTTCTAGCCAGAATCTCTTCATCTTAATTGCATACCCTGATCACATACTAGCCTTCTTTGCTGTGATGTCATTAAGTAATATTCCACTGTCCCAGATATCATGCATGTGTCTTGGTTGTTAATAATCAGATAGGTTGGTTCTGTTATACTATGACTTTCGTTCCGTAGCTTTCTAATACAATACTCCTTTTTCCCCCGAAACAAGCAGAAACATGGAAATACTGATATCGAGGGTGTCGATTCAACTAATGCTTGCTATGGAGGAACTGCTGCTTTGTTCAATTGTGTAAACTGGGTGGAGAGCAGCTCATGGGATGGACGCTATGGACTTGTTGTCTGCACTGATAGTGCTGTAAGATGATTTCCATATTCATACCTTTGGACTATAATCAGTAACAGTAAACATTTTCTGCAGTCCCTTTTAAGTGTGCAAGTCTAAGAACAACTGCAGCATATCCTTAATCAGTTTGACAGTTAGTCCCAAAAATGTCCAATTAATGAGTTCCTTTGTCAGGTATATGCTGAAGGACCTGCTCGGCCTACTGGTGGAGCTGCTGCTATTGCCATGCTAATTGGTCCTGATGCTCCTATTGCTTTGGAAAGCAAATTGAGGGCAAGTCATATGTCTCATGCCTATGATTTTTACAAGCCTAATCTTGCCAGTGAATATCCGGTAAGCTATGGAATCATGTTTTAAAAGTTAACTTCCATATTCTTTCCTCATTAATGTTATGCATAAAACAATCCTTTCAACTTGCTTTTGGTCCGAGAGTATGCTTTGAGGGATGGCGATTGACTGAGTCCATTCTTTACTTATGTGTTTTGACTCATAATCCACTGATAGTAGTTTGGGTTGCCAACTACATTAAATCCACATAATTTATGTGTTATAGGTAGTTGATGGGAAGCTTTCTCAAACTTGTTACCTTATGGCTCTTGATTCTTGCTATAATCAGCTCAGTCACAAGTAAGCTTCTACTGTTAATATAGTTCCTATGAAATTTGGTTTGTGAATATTGCTAGGTACCTTACTATATCGTTTTGTTCTGCAGATATGGGAAACTCCATGGAAAACAATTTTCTATTTCTGATGCTGATTACTTTGTATTTCACTCTCCCTATAACAAGGTAATTTGGGCTTTTAGGCTCTCATATTTAATATTTAACTCTGGATGACACTTAAGAATGTTGTATATTAGGTGTTTTATCCTTCTATATCTCATTCATGATTATATTTACCTTAATTGATGTCTATATTTGTATTTCTTTAATATGTCTGTTTATATATTTCTTTAATACTTTTGAGTTACTGCAGCTTGTACAGAAAAGTTTTGCTCGTTTGGTGTTCAACGACTTCTTGAAGAATCCCAGGTTCTCCTCATTTTTCATCACCTGGAAACTTGTTTAATTCCAAGTGTTTCATGTGTTGGTTTTTAAAAGTTTATTATGATTACAGCTTGGTGGATGAGGCTGCTAAAGAAAAGCTGGGACCTTTTGCAACAATCTCTGGTGATGAGAGCTATCAAAGCCGGGATCTAGAAAAGGTCTGAGAGCCAAGCTTTAACTCCTGTTTCTTTTGGGCTGAAGAGCAAAGGTTTGACTTCCCATTTATGTACTTCTATTAAAAATTACAGGCATCCCAGCAAGTTGCGAAGCCTCTATACGATGCAAAGGTGCAACCAGGCACTTTAGTACCAAAACAAGTTGGCAACATGTACACTGCATCTCTCTACGCAGCCTTTATTTCGCTTGTTCACAACAAATATAGCACATTGGTGAATGTTCTAAACACTACCCAATTCAAATATAACCTTCCTTCCAACAAAGGTTCACGGTTTCTGATGAAGATCACATTTTAAAATTTTCAGGCAGGTAATAGGGTGATACTATTCTCCTATGGGAGTGGCTTAACTGCCACAATGTTTTCTTTACAATTACGTGACGGTCAACATCCTTTTAGCTTGTCAAACATTGCTAAAGTAATGAATGTTGCTGAAAAACTGAAGTCAAGGCATGAGGTATTTATTTCGAAAGTCTTTCAAGAATGAAATTCCACATCTGCTGTCAGATATTTGCTTTATATATATATGCATGCGCTAGCAACAGAAGAATGCATCATTATTTGGCCATTAAGAAAGCATTTTAGAAAAAAAAAAAAAAATCAACTGCCAATTTATGCATAGAGATACCTATTCGGTTATGGAAAATTTGTTCCTGAAAAATGGCTTTGTTATTGGTTGTTTGTTCCCTCTATTTTAGTTGTGCCTTCAGGAATCTTAAATGACTTGGAACATTTATATCTCAATAAACGGCTTGAGGATTAATACTTTCAAAATGTTAATGTGTAAATGATTGAAATCTCCTTCTTTTCGGCTCGTTTTAATTTTCGATAAGATGCTGAAAACAGAGTCCTGTTTGTGGGAGGTACAATTGAATAGACTTTTGATGAGTGCAATCTTTTATGCAGATTCCTCCGGAGAAGTTTGTTGAAACCTTGAAGCTAATGGAACATAGGTATGGTGCCAAAGAGTTTGTAACAAGCAAGGACACTAGCCTTCTATCTCCAGGCACATTCTATCTCACTGAAGTAGACTCCATGTATCGGAGATTCTATGAACCGAAACCTAGTAAAACTCCTGCAGAAAACGGTTTGGTTGCCAACGGTCACTGATGGTAACATAATAGTCACATAGACAACGCGTAATGCCTGCAAAGCTGGAAGTCAACTTCGCTTAGCATTTAGAAGGGTGTTCTTGTTCGCATTAGTTTTGTAAGAGAAAACAGATGAATTACGTAGTGGCCAACGTTGCCTGTTCAAGTATCTTACAGTGTAGTTACTCTGGAGTCTAAATAATTCTACAAGAAATGGATCAAATGCAGTTGAAAAACCAGCTGCATAAAGTGCACTTATGCATTTAACGGTCCACATGTGTTTGTTCTTGTAATTTACATTTTCCTATAGAATGAGGTATATTTCATGGTTATACTTTGAAAGCACTTATTGATTTAAATCAAAATTAGTTGTAATCGTTTTTTAGGAATTAATTTTGATATATTTATATTGATAATGTATTAAAATTAATTTTTTATTTTTTTAAAGCTACAATTCCGTGGGTATTTTAGGTTGGTTTGACAAATTGTTACCAAAAATAATAATAATAGCATAAATGTTTAACCTTTTTTAATGGAAGTTTGGATTTTATTAATCATCAATGTCAGAAATGAGGACAGGGACCAGAAAATCCGCGGAGTATAGCACAGCATTCAAAATCTAAGAACTACAGTGCAAAGGTGTAAACATCGGGTTTGTCTATGAAATGAGGTGCATCACGCATCTTATATGATTGATGGTTAGATGTGAGGGTGCACCAATACACCTTATGAAATTAATGGCCGACGTAGTGCCAGACGGCCAAGACCACATCTGACCATCAATCATACAAGATGCATGATGCGCCTCTCATAGCATTCGCCGTAAACATCGAGCAATATAGACCCATTATGTGAATAATCTGGCCTACGATCAATAATTCTATCGATCACTTCTAAAGAATCTCCCTCCGTACAGGTTGCTATGCAGCCGATATCTCTGGCCATGAGGACCCCTTCCCGTATTGCCAGCAGTTCTCTCACGTCAGCATTCATTGCCCCATGTCCGAGTACAGCTTTGCAAGCTACAAAAGCCCCTGTTTTCATCCCTGGCTATAATGCCCCACCAAAATTTGAGAATGTTTGTAAAAGTATATAGATATGGCGAATTCTATTGTGCACCAGAATATTTATGGTGCATAGTATACCGTTTAAAATAATTTGGTGCATTGTGTTCCTTATCATTATCAAAATCATCACTTGGGTCACTGTAACATCGGATGGTATGGATTTGAAATGGGTCATCGGTGGAATCCATTGTCTTGTGTAATTGAATTTTTTTTTTTTTCTTTTCATGAAATTGAAACCCAATTTTTGAATAAAAACAATTGAAAGCCTATTCTTTTGCCCTAGTCCCCATTTCCCATCCACGTCCTATTACACTTCTCCTACTTCCAAAACCTCTTCGACTTCCATCACTAGCCTCTGTTTGCTGATGAAGGTTCAGCTTCAAAAGCCACATAAACATATGCAAGTGGCAAAGAAAATTCCAAATTGCAAAATTCAAAGAGGCAACGTGAAATAAAAAAGAGTAGTGGGCTGTAATGGCTGGTATGAAATTAAATTAGTGATGATTGATATCCTAATGCAAGTGCTCTTAAGGAGATACAAATCAAAAGAGAATTCTGCAATAAGTATAAAGCAGCTATTAGCAAAAGATACAGTCAACTGGTTATAGGACTCGAACCCATATGACTCATTCATTCCTCATTTGGAAGATGCACTGAATTTCTGAACCTACTTTTGTTTCCCATTAATCAAAATGCAGGGGGCGTGCTTTGATGGAATTCTGGAGAACGTCCTCGCGCTTCTTGACATCGAGATTCTTGTCGATCTCGTTCTCGATGGGGATGGCCTGCATTTTGGACCAGGGTTCTGGAACCTTCTGTTGCTGAGTGCTAAGCGAACGAGAAGTCATTCCCTTCACAAATGTCATCCATGGCTACTGCCCATTTGTTGCGTCCATGTATGGGAGGGGTGGATGAAGGTGGCGACAGCGGCGGTGACGGCGATGGCTACGTCATCGCTCAAGGGAGGTGTGATGGTCCCAAACTCACAGGGACCACCATAGAATCCTCTAGAAAGAATATAATATAATAATAATAACCTGCTATTCCCAATTGTTTCTTTTAGATAAATATCTTTTATATCATTTGGTAAATAGACATCTTAAATATTTAAAGATAAAAAAAAAATTATAAAAAAAAAAAAATAAAACAATTGATAAAAAAAAAATAAAAAAAATATTAAAATTTTAAATATATACAAAAAAACATAACCCTTTTTTCTACGTCAAAGTGTACCACGGGGCTCTGCCCTTGCGATTTGAAGTCGCGCCCCTAAAGTCATACACCTACTTTGTTAAGGCCAACTACTTTTGCCAATCCTTCCACGGCCTCGGGTGCCGCTCAGCGGAATGTTAAATATGGCTTGATCACTGGATAGGGTGGACTTTTGCATTGTCCATTCTTGGATCCTTGTTTGTCCTTTTGAATGGTTGCATGAAATTCTCCTTGGATAGGATTCCATGGGTCCTAAGTAATACTAACATGCTCACAATGAATATTGAAATTTCAACGAAACCAACAAAGTAAATTCTTACATGTCTATGATTTTCGGTATAATTGTTGTAATATTTTATAAAATATAAGGACATGCTTAATTTTACAAAACATTTTCTAATTTTTTTATTTTTAAAATTAATTATAAAAATATCACTTTATTTATTTTTTCTTTGTTTTCATGATTTCGCAAAAGAAAATATGATACTTTCATGATTTCTTTATATAATTTTGAAAATAGAAAATATTATGAAAATAAATTGACATTTTTGTAATTAATTTAAATAATATTAAATAAAAACATAAAATAATTTTTACATCTAAATACATTCTAAAGGTTTGTTTAGTTTCGGAAAATATTTTCTGATTTTATTCTGTTTTAAAAAATTAATTAAAAAATATTATCTTATTTTTAATCTATTTCCTATTTTTAGAATTTCGTAAAAGAAATCCTAAAATTTTATTTTGTTATTTTCACCCTTTCTTTCATAAAATTCTAAAAATGAAAATAAGAAACAAATTGAAAATAAGTTAGCATTTTTTTTTATTAATTTTAAAAATAGAAAACATTTTCTGAATCAAAAAGAGCAATTAATTTTCTCAATGGTACTTTAAATATTAATTTCATTTTAAACTACATTATAACTTCGTCATTTGACACTTAGCATGACTCTAGAGCTTTTGGAAGCTATCAAATGGGCGCCGTTTGTGGTGCACCTTGTTACTTAGAGTGCACCACACACCTTCAATTTGAAGCATTCAATTTGCATATAATGGAGATCAAAAATTGAGATTGTCTACCAGCAACCCAAATGGGTGAATATGTAATTGAGCTGCTATTATCAAAAAAAAAAAAAAAAAAATTTAATTCAGCTGCTGACCACAATGGCAATTCCAACAGCATTGACAAAATCATCGTAGTGAAAGCGCCGGCGTTGAGAGCATAAGAAATTATACCTATTGCATAGGCACCTCCGCATCAACCCCTCAAAGTATAGTGATCGACGCTAGCCGGGACATAATTTAGCGAAGGCATCTAAATATACCTCTAAAGCGAGTGAAAAATCACCCCAACCTCCAACACAACCACCACAAAACCCAAAGCAACAGCAACATTGATGACCATAATGGTAAGAAGCTGGTTGGGTTCTTGATGACCCACAACCGCGCACCCTTCGTGGAGGTGTAGAGCTGGAACAAGAAGGGACAAAGAAGAGAAGAAACAGATCAGAAAAAAATAGCAGCAAAAGAATAAACAACGGTGTAATGGGTGGCGAGGTGGAACACAAGGGGTACGAAGAGAAGAGTGAGGGTGTGGACGCAGCTCTTGAGGGTTTCGAACATGAAGTTGTTTTGTGGGACCTCGCTGCAGTGGAACACAACCTTAATGCTATGAAGAGGTAGTTGGAGGCAGTGAGGTAGTAGGCGGTGCTGCGCATCCCGACGATAGTGACGACAACCCAGGGAAGGGATAGAGGAGGCCGCGATGGGGTAGAGGCGAAAAGGATGCGCTACAAGGGGCAACCACCTAAGATAGGGTCAACCTCTAATATCCTGTATTTTCAAAAGGAGCACGGTGCACAACAATATTCGCATATCAAATTAATTTTATGAAGCCAACTACGACTGCTATTTTGCCTTGTTAGAGGGCTATTACCTACAATTTACCCATCATTTCACACAGCTCAACCACATTATACCAGGGAATGCTAACCTCCATATCATGTGGATGTTAGTAAGTTACACATTTTCTTTTGGATTAATAACCCACTCATCTTTTATCTAAATAAACAAATAGTTTAGAGTAATTTTGTAATTATGATCCACTCAACATGAATTACTATTTGGTTTAATCTATTATCTAATTTGTATTCTCTCTCATCTTTATATATTTTCATAATTAAAAGAAAAATATTCTAAAATAAATAAAAAACAAATAGATTTCGGACCATAATTGGAATATTTTTAAAATGTCTTGTTATCAATATATTAAAAAAATTAATATTATATTTATTATTTGAAAATATTTAAATTTTTAAAATATAAAATATAAAATTTTAACACAACAAGTATAATATTTCTCTGGGTAATATAATATTCAGTACATAGTTGTTAAATTTTAGCTAAAATATATCATTAATAATTCGATACCAATACAAGTTACATTGAACCTCGCACATATTAGAATAAGCCATCACTTCAAGTTGTTCAGATAATAACGGGAAAGAAAATGATTTCTGTATTTTGCTGAGGAAAGAACAAATATTGGACAGCAGAATTGTTTTCAATTTATTTATTATTATTTTTTTTTTGGGGGGGAAAAATACCGCCAGTATACAATCGGTAAAGTGGTAATATTTTCTTAAGCCTTTTGAACTCTATATTTTTAAGCCTTTTGGTTTAAAATTTTAAATATCAACTATAATTTTAATTTGAATTTTTTCATATATTCTTCTTAATGTGTTAAGGGGGTGGTTGATTTATTTTTTGTTTTTAATTTAGAATATTTTTCACATTAATTATAAAAATGACATAAAGAAAAGAGAGAATATTATTAGGTGATAGATAAGTCAAAGTAATAATTAATTTGACTGAATCAAAATTATAAAATTATCCTAGACTATATGTTTTTTCGGTATATACTCCCTCCAATTAATAATAATTGTCAATTTGGTCAATTTTACATATATTAAGAAATCTAAAATCAATACATAATTATTATAAAAATTTATGAAACTATTTATGAAACTATCTTTATTAAATTTTATTATGTGGTAAAAAATATAACTTCTTAATATTTTACTCAAGATGTATCATTATGGGGTGGAAAAGTAGCCACATCTTTTTATCAATGAAGGTGAAGGGTAAAATTAAAAAATTATTAATAAATATTATATTAATATATGAAAATGATAATGATTGTGAACTAAAAATTTTTAATCAAATTAACAACTATTGAGAACCAAAAGGAGTATGTATAAAGGCAGATAAAGCGACACATGTTGGGTACTTGAGGTCGATTTAGCTTGAATTAAATGTATGATGAGAAGCAAAGTCAAAGAACCATTTTTTTCATAATGTTTATCTAAAAGTAATTTTGTGAAATTAGACATTCTAGAATTAATTCTTAATTATTAATAATAAAATAATTCAATTTTGATGTACTGAAAAAAAAAATTACACAATCATCTAATTATATATTGTTATATAGTTAAAACTATTTAACTCTTATCATAGCCACCTCAAAAATTACATATATAACTATATATGATTGATTGATAGTATAAAATAATTTATACTAATAGTATATCAAAATTAATTTTATAATATAATATTATTTTAGCTTCTTATAATTGTTTAAAAGATGTCTTTAAAACTCAATTTGTAGAAATAATGTTTTCAATATTAAGGAGAGAAAGCAAACAACCGGAAAAAGGAAGTAAATTAAAGTACATAATTTTTACCGAATTTAGATTCTTAAGCAAGGTATAGTGAACTAAAAGTTCAAAATGTCATACATTTGCAAAGAATAACGAACGAGTTGCTAGATGCATTTCTTGATTTAAAAAGGATAATTAGATTCCATATGCTAGCTGGAAATTCTCCAGTCCAATTAATATCTTTGTTGGACAATCATACGTCAGAAGCGTGGTAGACCAATCGGTTTTAAATATAAAAATCCTTGAAAAAGAAGAGGGGCCAATGATTTTATGAAGATAAATGATTCTAATAGTGATACTGTTCCTAATAAAGAGAACAAAGATGTAGTAGATATTCCTATTGTAGTCCAAAAATTTTGACATAATTGAAACGCCAAAAGACGTACAAATATGTGAAAATACTCAAGACGTCAAAAATGATGAGATCTTAATAAATTATATCTCTACAAGAAAAATATGGAATTGATCAAAAATTATTGTTGATAATATATTTGCATATGATGTAGTGCTAAATATTATGCATCAAAATGAGGATCTTAAATCAAGAGCCTTTGAATAGTGTCAATTTAAAAATGATTGGCCAAAATGGAAAGAAGCATTTCAGATTGAATTAGACTCACTTGCATAATGTGAAATTTTTGGACCTGTAGTCCAAACACGGTGTAAATCTTATAGGATATAAATCAGCATTTGTAAGAAAGTGAAATAAGAAAAATGAAGTAGTGAGTTGATAATTTATCTATGACATATTTTAAGTTTCTATATTCTTGAATGTACATTATACATGTTTCTATTTAGTTAAATGTCAAATATTTTGATCCATCATGTTATAGAATATATCACATTTTTATTTTGATCAATTATGTTATTTTACATTGTGAAATTTACAAATGAATTTATTATAATTGCTGTATATATTGAAAGAAAAAAATTTTCCTTACCCTGTAGATCAAGCACTTAATAAATGAAATATTTGTTCGTCAATCAACTTATACAGAGAAAATATTTAAGAGATTTTATATGGATAAATCACATCCATTAAATACTCTTATAATTGTAAGATCATTGAATGTAAACATGGCTCATTTCTTACTTGGGAAGGTAATGAAAAGTTCTTAATCCTGAAGTACTATATCTTAGTATCATATCATAGGAGTATTTATGTATCTTGGTAATAATATATGACTTAATACAATATTCACTGTATGTGTATTAGCATGTATAGTTCTTCTTCAAACTAGCTAGAAAGACATTGGAATTGAATTAAACATACATGTCAATGGAATGATTGATATGTGGTTATTCATATGAATCCAAGTCACAATTAGTTGGCTATGCAGATGTAGGATATTTGTCAAATCCTTATTAATACAAATTTCAAACAAGTTATTTACATGTGGAAGGTAATGGATCAACATGTTTAAGTGTTATGTAGATTATTTTATAAAGAAGAAACTCCCACAATTTTATACAAAGATAATGCAATATGCTTAATTCAGCTAAAAGGAGAATCTATTTCTTCAGAAGTTTTTCTTCACGCCTAAAATCTTCAAAACAAGGAGATTGATGTCTAACAAATTTGTTCATGTGAAATCTGGTAGATTCATTTACGAAGTTATTACTCATTTCTTCTTTTGAAAAACTGGTGCATAATATCAAAATATATCGATTCTGAGACATTAAATGATGCTCATAAGAGGAGGAGAAACACTGTACTCTTTTTTTTTTTAATCAAGATTTTTGTCCTATTGAATTTTTCTTAATAAGGTTTTTAACGCGACAATTTCTATTATGAGAATATTGTACTCTTTTTCTTTCATTAAGATTTTTTTCCCAATATTTTTTTCTAAATGAGATTTTAACAAGACATATCCCTAATAAACATCCAAAGAAAATGTTATAAAATATTATTTAAATGTGTATATCCTTATCTTTAGTCTGATTCGATTAAGATTTGATTAGATATATTATATTATTATTTTTAGAGTCTTTTATCTAATCTTATTTTTTATCTTTCATTTTTTTATTAT
Organism: Pterocarpus macrocarpus; assembly: GCA_031439585.1. Lineage (NCBI taxonomy): Eukaryota > Viridiplantae > Streptophyta > Magnoliopsida > Fabales > Fabaceae > Pterocarpus > Pterocarpus macrocarpus. Next base: position 39,017,959 of record CM062513.1, on the reverse strand, counting down.
AAATAATCTTTTAGATGTCCTAAATATAAAATCTTTAAAAATATCAATAATATAATTCTTTTTTTATCTCTTTCTCTATTATCTCTGATATTATTTTATAATACAATGAATATTTTAAAATTCTTTTAGCGTTGACGGGTGCTCCTTCGGCTCGGCCCTGCCTGCCATGAGCTTCATTCTACCGAAATACAGAGAGTGAGAAATTCAAAACTCCTTTGATCAGCTTCAAAGTCCAATCTCCATTTTTGTAACTTCCACGAATTTAAATTATCTAAACTAAAACTTATCAGACTTTCTGCTTAGGAGTAGTAAAGGGCATAGGAAAACGCACTGAAGCCAAGAACCGAACAACTTTCATTGAAAAATGAAGTTGCTAATTAGTCATAACATAACCCATAATAGAAGCATATTTGGATTTTTTTTTTAAACTTTTCGGAAAATTCTTTTTAATATTTTAAAATAGACTTTAATTATAATTTATTTAAAATATAAATAACTAAATTTTAAGTATACATCGCTATGCAACTTAATTAATTTATCCAACGATTAAATAAACTTATAATTAAGTTTTTTTTTTTTTTGAAAAAGATTAAATATGCTATTCTCCAGCCTATCATGCCTACGTAGTAGAAGAAACAAAAACTTATAGAACATCTTTTTATTTTTATTTTTAACTTTTCTTATGGTGTATGGACCACCATAAATTGGTGGTGCCTACCAATGGAAACCATTTATTAAGCCTGGAAGACGCAACTTTTTCAGGTCCCTCTGACATCATCCCACGGCCTCATTGGTCGAGAATTGAGACCACCTGTCTCCGGTGGTCCACGGAAAAAGATGGATGACAAATTGGGGGAGCCCACCCAGCAGGTTCCAACACGTGGCACTAATCATGTGCCCTAACCTCTTTGATTTAATCATAATCGTCCGATGATAAGGATGGCTCTCCCACTTGTTTATACGTCCGCTCCCCACTTCCACTCCATTTAATTGTTAAAGAATACGATTTAATTTAAATGTATTGATAATGTAAAATAATTTTATATTATTAATTAATAGAAATAATAAAAAATATTAATTTATATAAATAATTATTTATTATAATAAAAAATTTATTATAATTTTTTATTTTTTTTATTTTTATTAATTAATAATATATTAGTATATACTAATTAAATTCTAAAAAATAATAATAAAAGTTAGTAACAATTTTTTTCAAAAAAATAAATACATCAAATTATCAAAATTACACATTGTGATAAATTTTGACCCATTAGCCAAATCAATTCCTTAATTTGATAATATGATTAAAAAGTAGAAATACTTTACATTAGCACACATGTATATATGGATAATATCTATATGCGCTGAAAATTTACTTGTAAAAGCTAAATTGAGGTGGTAAATACTTTTGAATTATTTGTATTTTGTAGTTAAATAAAAACTAATTTTATTGACTGTTTAAATGAATCCAATAGGTGAAGAACGCTCAATGTTCGAAAAAAAAAATGTAAATTCAAACTTTAAAATAGAGAACTATGAAGAAACTTTCAAAAAGAAAAATCATAATAATAACAATAGAAATAGTTAATCAATTATAAAGTAAGATACACACTATATAGTTTTTAATCTATTTTTAATTGAGATTAATTTTTGATATATTAATAATAAATATTATTTTATATTATAAATAAATTATATCATCTTATTTTTATGAACTTTTTAAAATTATTTTTAAAAGTGTCAACTAGTTTTAATAATATAGCTATATATAGTTACACGAATGTATATAATTATTTTACAATCACATTATACCAACTTTTTTTATTTAAGATTATGGATTTAATTTAAATATATTATCAATATAAAATTTTTTTACACAAATATTTAATCATATATTGTTACATCAGCAAAAATCTTTGATATAATCACCCACTATTTGAATGATCATACAAATAAAAAGTTTTAATTGGATGATAATATAAAAAAATTTTATACTATCAATATATCTCAATTAAACTCTAACATTATACCAAAATTTAATCTTCCTTATTTAAAGGATTATTTATATGCAACATTCCCATTCCTTCCCTTTGTTGGATTGCAGTTAGGTGTGCGTACACACCCGGCAGTAGCGCACTTGCAAGTTGCTGTCTTCCGCCCTGAATTTCCCTGAACCCAATCACATTTATTACCTTACAACAAAAAACAGAGGGGGAAAAAACGTTGCAATTCTCTTCGTCGGGTTTAGCTCCTCCATTATCTTCACACCATCGTTGGAATGTCCTCGTATCAAGAGGAAGAAGAAGAAGAAGAGAACGAGATGGACCAAGACGACGACGGAGGAACCACGGACCTCAGCAGCAGCGACGCCGACCCAGACAGAGACCCACCCGCACCCGCACCCACAACAACAACAAAAACAGCCACCACAACCAACACCACCACCTCCAACAACAACAACAACAACATTGGACTCTCCAAACAGACCGTGTTCGAGGACGCCACCACAATAGGCTTCCAAGCCTTGCCGTTGAAAGAGGAACCAACAACAACGGATTCCGACCGGGACCAGAAAGCCCACCCGATTGGCCCACTAGGCGTCGTTCCCGTTATGCAGATGCATCAGGTGCCCGTACCCGTGCCCGTCAAGCCCGCAAGGCGGGCCTCCACGAAGGACCGGCACACAAAAGTGGAGGGCCGAGGACGCAGGATCCGAATACCCGCCACGTGCGCCGCACGGATCTTCCAGCTGACCCGGGAATTGGGCCACAAGTCCGACGGCGAGACCGTACGGTGGCTTCTAGAACACGCTGAGCAGGCCATCATCGAGGCCACCGGAACAGGCACCGTCCCCGCCATCGCCGTCTCCGTCGGCGGCACCCTCAAGATCCCCACGACGCCGTCTCCATCTTCCGGCGCTGACGAAAACGGCGCTAAGAAGCGGAAACGGCCGTCGAACAGCGAGTTTGTGGACTTAAGCGACGCCGTTTCGCAATCGTCCGGTTTGGCGCCGGTTCAGCCCGCGGTTCCGCAGGGTTTGGTTCCTGTCTGGGCCGTGGGGAACACGAGCATGGTTGTCCCCACGAACGCGTTCTGGATGATTTCCCGGCCGCCGGCTGCGGCGGCGGCCCCGGTGGGTGCGTCGTCGAACCAGCAAGCTCGGATATGGGCTTTGGCGCCGTCGATGACGCCGGTGTTCAACGTGGCTGCGGCGGCGAGGCCGTTGTCGTCTTTGGTGGCGGGGACAAGTGTTCCGTCGGTTTGGCCGGTGGCGGCAGCGTCGAACTCCGCGGTGAGTACGAGCACGGTGGTGGGGGCGAAGGTGTCGAAGAGGTCGAGCATGGTGCCGAGTGTTAGTTCCTCTCGCGGCACTGCTTCTGCTAGTGCGAGTGGGAAGGCTCAGATGTTAAGGGATTTTTCGTTGGAGATTTGTGATAAGCAAGAGTTGCAGTTCATGGGGACTACTCACCGCGACTAACCTTCCAATCAATGACAAATGAGAAAAAATTAAGATGCTTCTTTGTGGTGAGAATTGAATAAAAATGAAAATTCTGTAAGTGTTCATGTTATTTTTGCAACTAAAATCCGAGTTTTAACTCTTGGTTATATTTCTCTTCTAATTTAAGTTAAATTAGATTGACTTTTATTGCGTTACATATGTCGTACATGATGTTCTTTAGAAATGGAAATGCAATGATAAGTGTCAGTTCAGAACAGCTGTGGGTGAGTGGTTTTAGTTTATGCGATAATTGGGATTCATTCATTCATTTTCTGTTCGTCTTTATGTATCATACAGTACCGTGATAGGTTATTTTGAAACGGAAGGAAATGGATGCTCAGGGAGGGTTAGAGCGGAGAAAGAGAAGGGTTCTTTCTTTGTGTTATTACGGCAATTGGGTGGCAGGGACAAGAAAAAAGTGAAAGGAAGGAGGAGGAAGAGTTTAGAAGGAGATGAAGAGTACGGACTACGGAGAGGAGGGTTTGACCTTTACGACACGTGAGTGGGAAGTGCGACACGTGTGGTGAGGGGGTGGGGAGAGGAGTGGTGAGTGTGGTCCACCTACATACAACTGTACATGTCAGGTTGGAATATAGCCATGTAGGTGGCTGCATCTGCCCTCCCCAAAAAATTCTCCCTATTCATTATACTTTTTGATTTAACACTCAATACTAAATTAAACAACATAATACCATACAATTACATTAAAAATGCAATTTATCTTTATCATTATTGGACATTAAAATGGAATATGTAATGTGCATTAAACAACATGGAACCAAGAATTTCCTTCTATACTCCAATAGCAACAGTAAGTAATGGTGGGTGGGTCCATGAGGGATCCAAAAATTCAAATCCGCCACTTGTAGGTAGCACAGTGCACACCCTCCTTAGTGAGCAACAAGGCGTGTGTCCATTACGTCCCATCCCATTTGCATTTTCGGGTTTGGGATTTGGTGAGTTAGTGGGTCCGCACGCTACAGTGCACGCAAATGCAATGTGCATGGTAGGATAGTGGGGTTGGGGTAGGGGGTGGGGCTAGCCTTGAAAGTGTTATCTCCTGGATCCGAACTAACACGCCTGTTTCTATGGGGTCCAATTACTCCCCCACTGGCCCAACTCCAACTTCTACTCCCAGCCTTTAGCTTCTTTTTTTTTTTTTTTTTTTTATCAAGAGTTATATTATATAAATATATTTTATTTTTTATGTTAGATATTGTATTGCCTTATATTCTATTTATTATTAGATAAAATGTAAATATAATCTAAATAGGGTTTATATTTCATCTAATAATAAGTAGGATGAAAGTCAATATAATATTCAAAATAAAATATATTCACATAATATTTCTTTTTTTTAATTAATATATCGAATGGTGATTAAATTAAATTACTAATTTAGCATACTAGTGGAATTAGGTAAAGACTAAAAAATAAATAGATTATCGGGTCAGGAGATTCTTACATGCCGAAACTTTTCTTAATCAAATGATTTTACTGTTTTCTTGATTTTATATCTTGCAAGACTCACGAAATGATAAACTTTCTTAATCAAAGAGAAGGCAACTTTTTTTCGCCCGACTGATCTCTGCTTAGATTTGCCTATCAGAATGTTGTTAATTAAATAATATTTTTTGTACATAAATATTATTTTGTTCGAGTATTGTTCTAATAATCAATTAAAGGGTGAATTGGGAAAGCAAGGAAAACGAGGAGAGAGTAGGAGACGAAATAGATAGTTATTGACTTATTTCTCCATCTTTAAATGTTTAAGTAAAAGTTGACGGCCGGTTGCTCTAAAAAAACCACCACCGCGAAAATATTATTCTATCAAATAAGTAGATGATAGATATAGTGAATATATTATGTAATTGATAAAATTTAATATATTATAAATTTTTTTATATATTTTTGTTAATGTGACACTTAATTCAAAATTCGGAATTGGGGTCTATATATATTTTTGTTAATGTGCCACCAAACTTAAAATTTTAAACTTGATATCTATACATTAATATTTATTAGTACAAAACTCAATTTTGAGCTCAAAAATCGGAGGTCGAAATTCGAATGTTTAATGGAGTCTCCAAAAAAATATTTTTGATGAACTATATGAAATTAACTACATCATAAATCATTCACATATTATTTATATAACCACTAACTTCACGGTGATGCCAAAGTTGACAGGTTCTCTTTCTTCAATTCAGAAATGAAAATAATACTATAGAGAATAGCTGTTAATTTTGTGGTATCTTTATTGAGTGTGTACACAATTTATTATATTCATAATCAGTAAATAATCTTTTCCCCATCCTTACGCCAAAATTTAAGGAGGAAAATTTGAGCTCGGGAAGGAAGAGCTCCTCCTTTATTCGCACAAAGATATGGGCCATTTTATTTCTTTCTTTTTCGTATCTTCTCATTTTCTTTGTTTATCAACATACAAAACAATACAGTCATTGATGTTCCTGATTAAAAAATCCTTTCAAAAATTATTATATTTAGAATTTAAACTTGAATTCTTGTCTTCCTAACATGGTTGCTTATACACCCAATTTTCATTAATTAAAATTAGCAATTTTTTGTCATAAAAATTGTTCATACAATTTAACAATAGTTAATGGTTAGGTAAAACTAATCTCAAAGGGAAACAAATTCTCTCATGTAAAAAATTTCATGTGAGACCTGATCATGCATTGATTAAAAAGATGAGATCAAGTATGAAACCTATAATAGAATTTAATTAATAGTAAAAATTAAGATATAATAAAATTATATAAAAAATTTTATATAAAAGGATCCATTTCTATCCCAAAATGATGATATCAAGACTCGAATCCTTGACATTGCAAGTAAAATTTGCACTAGATCATAATCCATTTCCATTGCAATCAACTACTATTAGTTAATTAAAATTAGTAGTGTTGATATAAAAATATTATTTTGTAAAAATATTATTTTTTCTAAAAATGTTTATAGTTTACATTTTACTTGATTAATATCGTAATAAGTATCAATATCTTAGCAAAGTTGGAAGATCAAATGTATGACACGTTCTCCCAGCAGTACAAAGGCGGCGGGCAATGGAACTGGCCGCATCCAGCGGTTATATGCGGCTAAGTGTTGACATTACTTCTAGGAGAGTTATATTTAAGTAACGAAAAGAAATTAATATTTTTAGTGCTCAAGGACTAATGGTCAAATTAAATTTGTCATTGGAGAAAGAGGGTTTATCTATTAGGTTAACAAATTTGATTATTATGTATATAAAAAAAAAGTTTGATTATTGTATTATAAACATTCAGAATAAATATCAAATAAATTTCAATTAAATAATCATGTTTCATTTTAAATATTTCATATTTTTTACGTCCTAAAATACAAATTCTCGTGTATATTATTAGTAGGGGAGCACCTGGCAAGGGAAAGCCTGGAATTTAATTTTAATATGGAGTTAAAAGATTAAATACCGTAGGATAATAATTAAAAGCAGTTGAGTCCACAACTTAATAATTATATTTTGTATATCTCATTGAACCTGAGATATCCCATATTCGACTCTCATTCCCCCTCTCTCTGCCTTTGTCACAAAAAAAAAAGATAATAATTAACAACTACCAAAATACATATAGGCATGCTAATTAGCTCAAAAAAAAAAAAGAAAAAAGAAAAAATATGCACATTATTAAATCAAGATATAAATTACTATAATCTATACTAGATATTTTTTAATATAACTTTCAATTTTTGTTTTTCTAAAATTATTATTGTTAATTATTTATTCAAAAATTTAAAATAAACATAATAGAAGATAAAATTATAAATACATCCGCGATAACAATGGTTTGAAGAGTCTCTACGTTGAAGAAAGATTTTACTTAATTACCGTCTCGGACTTAAAGTTGTGAGAGCAATTTTTAGTATAAAAATTATAAATAAATCTTATCACTTACTTAAACATTTGAAATTAAATATAAAAAGGATAAGATTAAAATTTATTTATTATTATTATAATTATTAAAAAATAAAAAATTCAAATAATCCTTATTACTAATTATTTTTAATCTAAACAAAAAAAATGTAAAATACCATAGTATGACATAATAAAAATATTTTTCTTTGGAGCACATTTGCTTTATCTTGAAATGTCTGAAAGAATTTTTCACATTAATATTTAATGCAGCAATGCTCTTTAATATAAGGTTAATTCTGTGATGCACCAGTTTAAATATAGTGCATCACACACAATTTAAAATTGACTAGGAAGTAGAGAAGGAGTTGGTGAATATATCATTTAGCCACACTTCAAAAATGTGGTTAAACGTATTTTGGAAATGTGGCTAATGCAAAACCAAGAGAATATCATTATGCCTACTACAACACCACCAACCTTTCCCTCTCCCCCAAAGTTGTCTCCTTTGTTTAGCCCACTTGGGAACAAAGCCTCTCACCTGCCACTTTCTGTCTTGCCTACAATGATATCTTAATCTATAGAAAATTTAAAACTTCTAGTAAAATTTTTCAACAAAAACCTCAACTTGAGCCAACATTTCTTTTAGCTACTCATCAACAAAACAGGTGCTTTCTCGTTCAAAAAAAAAAAAAAATTGCTTGAAACTATCCAACACAAATCTACAACTGGGACCAAGGCTTGCATGTGAATTCCAGTTACAGATACTCAATGAATAATAGAAAAAATCCAACTTGGTATTAAGTTCAAAAGAGAAATTGATTTGGGTCAATGGTGGGGATCATGGTGGCTATGCTCCTTATGCTTGATGACGATGTTTCTTGACTCTCGGAAGACTTGCTCCACCTCCTCCACCATTGTCAGAGATGGAAGCTTTTATTAGAGATGGAGGTTGGGCAGCATGATGGCAACAATGTGGTGATAGCATTGCTGGTGATGAAGGTTAGACCCAAGGCCAAAAATGACGGCAATGGTGCAAGTGAATCGACATTAATGCAAGTAGACTAACGGTTGCAACATAGTGGGTGGAGCTCCGACAAAGGTGCAGGGGAAGGAAACAGATAATAAGGACCAATAGTGCACCACAGAATAATTTTTAATCTCTACCATCAGATATTATTAAATTACAATGAATGGTAAGGATTAACTTGTTCTATGGTGCACCATCTTTTTCTCTAAATGGTACACTACAAATCATAATTAAAATGGTACATCACAAAACTTGCCTCAATACAAATAGTATTGGCCGAATTTGTGGCTTATTTTTCTCTTGATGGCATTTGATAGTAGATATTACTAGAATGCATGTCATATTGTACAAAAGTTTGCACAAATACAAGATTTTAAGAGAATCCACCATTGGGGGTGGTTGATTGTCAGGGAGGAAAAAGTTAACGAAATTTGCCACAAATGGTGGCGAATTATAAAAAAATTAAAAAAATGGGTGGTGATAACGTTCACATGTGAAAGAGGAGAGAAGATGCAATTTGCCAAATATGGTGGCAGATTTTACATATAATCCCATATTTTAGCAAATAAGTATAAATTTCGATGTTATAGTAAATATATGATTAAAATCCCCAAATGAGTACCAATTCACATTCCACCAATGAAATTCACTCTTTGGTGGAAAACATTAAGGTAGAGAAAGTTAAAAAAGAAATTAACAACTATTAACATTAATCATGAAAAAAAAATAAGAGATTTTTTAATAGCCTTTATCAGAATTTGGACAATTGTTTCTCCATAAACTAGCTTTTGAGGTTAAGCTAGACCGACTCAGTTTAAGATGAAATCAGAGTCTATCCTATGTTTGATATTGGACTATTTTCACGCTTCAAATGTCTAGTTCTAGGTATAAGAGGGGTATGTTAAGTTCCACATTACTTAAGGATATGACTAATATAATTTTTATAAAAGTTTGGATAACCCTCCCCCTATAAGCTAGGTTTTGGAGTTGAATTAATTCCACTCAATTTTAAGAATAAATAACATTTTTCGAGAAGGAATTATTGAAATTCTCAAACACACAAATAAGCTAATAAGTGAATTTGGAAGAAAACTTAACAAACTAAAAAATTACCAATATATCCGCACAGTTGCCACCATATTATGAATAAATTACTAATAATTTGACCCAAGTTACCAACACATTCAAATATAGTATATTTGTTTTCTTCTTCAAATCTTTCTTACTAGGACGAATTATAAGAGTTCTCAAACTCACAAATCAGCCCACAAGTGTATTATTTGATTAAAAATTAAGCCAACTAAAAAGTTACCAACAATTTGGCCAAAGTTACCAACATGTGTAGGCATAGTAAATTAACATTTTCTTCAAATCTTCATTACTAGAAGGAATTATTAAAGTTCTCAAACACACAAATCCGCCCACAAGTAAATTTGGAAGAAAATTTAACAAATTGAAAAGTTACACACATATCAATTAGTTCCCAATATATTATGAACAAATTACCAATAATTTGACTTAGGTTACCAACACATCTAGATGTAGTAGATTTGTTTTCTTTTTCAGATATTTGTTACAAGGAGGAATTACTAGAATTCTCAAACACACAAATCAACCCACAAATATATTTGGTTAAAAATTAAGCCAATTGAAAAGTCACCAATATATCAGGTTAGTTACCAATATTTTGTAAACCAGTTACTAACAAATTGACTAAGATTACCAATACAAGCAAGTATAGTATCTTAACTTTTTCTTCAAATCTTGGTTGCTAGGAGAAATTAATAGAGTTCTCAAACATATAAATTAGCCCACAAGTGAATTTGGATCAAAATTAAACCAACTGAAAAGTTACTAACATATCCGATTAATTACCAACATGTTGTAAACCAATTACCAACAATTTGGCCCTGGTTACCAATACAACCAAGTATTATAGAGTTGCCTTCATCTTCAAATTCTTGTTATTGAGAGGAATTATTAAAATTTTCAAACATACAGATCAATCCACAAGTGAATTTAGAAGAAAATCTAACAAACTAAAAATTTAACAATATATCTAGTCAGTTACCAACATGTTGTAAACAAGTTACATATAATTTGACCCATGTTACCAACACAGCCAAGAATAATAAATTTGTTTTCTTTTTCAAATCTTTGTTATTGGGAAAAATTATTAGAGTTTTCAATCCCACAAATTAATCCACAAGTGCATTTGCTAAAAAATTAAACTAACTAAAATGTTATCAATATTTTTCGATCATTTACCAACATTTTGTGAACTAATTACCAGCAATTTGACTAAAATTACTAACAGATGCAAGTACAGTAGATTAACTTTTTCTTCAAATCTTAGTTATTAGAAGGAATAACTAAAGTGCTCGAATACAAATCAGCCCACAAGTGAATTTGAAAGAAAATTTTACAAAATGAAAAGTTACTAACATATTTGGTCAGATACCAATATAGTTGTGAACAAATTACCAATAATTTGGCTTAGGTTTCCAACACATCCAAGTATAATAAATTTACTTTCTTCTTAAGATCTTTATTATTAGGAGAAATTATTAAAACTATCAAACCCACAAATTAGCCCACAAGTGTATTTGGTTAAAAATTAGCTAACCGAGAGTTTACTAACATATCTGATTAGTTACCAATAAATTGGCCAAGGCTACCAACATATGTAGGTATTGTACATTAATTTTTTTTTTTCAAATCTTGGTTACTAGGAGGAATTATTGGAGTTCTCAAGCACACAAATCTACCAATAAGTGAATTTGGATAAAAATTAAGTCAATTAAAAAGTTATCAATATATCCGATCAATTATCAACATGTTGTGAACCAGTTACCAAAATTTTGGCTAAAGTTAACAACATAACATATAGTAGATTTGATTTTCACTTCAAATCTTTGTTCTTGTGAGAAATTATTAAAGTTCTCGAAAATATAAATCAACGAACAAGTGAATTTGGAAAAAAATTTAACAAACTAAAGATTGCCAACATATTCAGTCAGTTACCAACATATTTTTCAACAAATTACCAATAATTTGGCCTAAGTTACCAACACATCTAGGTTAGTAGATTTATTTTCTTCTTCAAATCTTTTTTATTGGGAAGAATTATTAAAATTTTCAAATACACATTATCCCACAAGTGAATTTGGAAGAAAAATTAACAAACTAAAAAGTTACCAACATATCCAATCAGTTACCAGCATCCAGGTATAGCACATCTCCTTTCTTCTTTAAAACTTTGTTATTGGGAGAAATTATTAGAATTTTCAAACCTACAAATCAGCCCAATAGTGGGTTTCGTTGAGAATTGAGCCAACTGAAAAGTTACCAATATATCTGGTTTGTTACCAAAAAATTGGCTAAGGTTACTAACACGTGCAGGTGTACTAAACTAACTTCTTCAAATCTTGGTTAATAGGAGAAATTATTAGAGTTCTCAAACAAACAAATCTATCCATAAGTGAATATGGATGAAAATTAAGCCAACTGAAAAGTTACCAATATATCCATTCAGTTACCAACATGTTGGGAATAAGTTACCAACAATTTGGCCTAGGTTACCAAAACATACAAGTATAACATATTTACTTTCTTTTTCAAATCTTTTTTATTAGGAAGAATTATTAAATTTTTCAAACACACAAATCAACCCACATGTGAATCTAGAAGAAAATCTAAAAGCTGAAAAGTTACCAATATATCTAGTCAATTATCAATATGTTACGAACAAGTTATCAATAATTTGGCCTAGATTAGCAACACATTTAGGTACAATAGATTTGTTTTCTTCTTCAAATCTTTGTTATTGGGAAGAATTATTAGAATTCTTAAACCCGCAAATTATCCAACAAGTGTATTTAGTGGAAAATTAAGCCAAGTGAAAAGTTACAAATAGTTATGATCAGTTACCAACATTTTGTAAACTAATTACCAATAATTTGGCTAAGGCTAACAACATGTGTAGTTATAATAAATTAACTTTTTCTTCTAATCTTGGTTATTGGGAGAAATTATCAAAGTTCTCAAATATACATATTAACCCACAAGTGAATTTGGAGGAAAATTTAACAAACTGAAAAGTTACCAACAATTTGGAGGTATTGTAGTTTTGCTTTCTTATTCATTCTTATTCGGAAAAATTATTAGAATTATCAAATACACAAATAAGCCCAAAAATGCATTTAGTTCAAGGTTAAGCTAACTAAAAAGTTATCAATATTTCTGGTCAGTTACCATTGTTTTGTGAATCAGTTACCAATAATATGGCCGAAGTTAGCAACATAACCAAGAATAGTAGATTTGGCTTTTCTGCAAATTTTTGTTATTTGGAAGAATTATTAAAGTTGTTAAACACACAAATCAGCCCATAAGTGAATTTGAAAGAAAATTTAACAAACTGAAAAGTTACCAACACATCAAATCAATTACCAAAATATTATGAATAAGTTACCAACAATTTGGCCCAAGTGAGCAATTCATCCAAGTATAATAAATTTGTTTTCTTCTTCAATTTTTTATTATTGGAAGGCATTGTTAGAATTCTCAAACCCAGCCCACAAGTGTGTTTGGTTAAAAATTAAACCAACATATCCGGTCAATTACCAACATTTTGCAAACCAGTTACCAACAAATTAGCCAAGGTTACCAACATGTCCAGGTATAGTGCATTAACTTTTTCCTCAAATCTTATTTATTAGGAGGAACTATTAGAGTTCTTAAACACACAATTCCATCCACAAGAGAATTTGGATGAAAATTAAACAAACTAAAAAGTTACCAATATGTCTGGTCAATTACCAACATGTTGTGAATCAATTACTTTCTTTAAGTGGCCAAGGACTTTCTTTGTTTATATTTTTTTACTTTAACTATTATTTACTTTAAACCTAATTGTATTTTACGTACCCTATGTGCATGTATTAGTCTCTATGACTCGTTTGACCATAGGTATTAAGGGAATATGTCGAGGGGATGCGATCAAATATAATTGCTCAATGCAAAATTATTTGAAATTAAAAGTAGCAAAATCAGATCAGTTATGCAATTCTACTAGCTGGGGCCAAACTGTCGCTACCCATCGTTAGAACTGCTGAACTATTCAAAGACAAATCCCAGACTTGCTGGGGCAAACACTACATCTAGAACGAGAGTGCATCAATTTTGCCTTCTTGCCACAATGTACTTTCTTTCACATTAGAGACAGTATCTCAAGATGTTAAATATAGGCAAAGGAAGCTAAAAGAAGGGGACAATTAGTTATTTTATCTTTAAGTTTATGCAATTAACCACTAGTAAAACATACTAAAAAGTATGCAACAAAAAAATTTGTACAATGACTGATTAATATTTTGTATTATGATTTGAATGTAGAGGTCCTGAAAAAAAGACCCTACATGCATAGTAATATACCAGAGTTATTCATGACATCTACTTCTCGAAATTTTAATTATAAAAATTTGAAGATATGTTATCTAATCATAATGGCTGACACATGTATACTTTAATCTCATTATATAATCAATTTAAACTCGAAACAAAATCAGTTGTTTTTGATAGAATGTTTGTGTAAGGTCGAGTTGTGATGCATTAAGCAAACTTAAGCTTGGACTCCAATCTTACTCGTTGAAAGTTCCATCATAATTAACCGTGGGATATATGCTTCAAAGTTGAAAATTGATTGGAATCACACAAGTTTCATATTCGGCCAACTTGAGAAACGGTGACTCTTTAGTGATTCATCTTATGTGTAAGAGATTGCTCCCTTTCCTAATGAAGTAAACCTATTGCCACATTTAACTCCAAAGTCTTGGTAATTAACAAGGGTCAGGATTCATTAGTCCACCCCAAGTTTTGAATTAACGTTACTCCACCCTATTCTCACCGTTGGATGAATTTCATTTAAAATCGGACAGCCCGTGTTATCTCCATGCCTTTTTAGAATGAATTTGTTAATAAGTATCTTAAGTGTTTATTTTTTCAGATCAGTCCTATGTGATAGTCGATCGGAGAACGGGTAGTCACACCTCCAATGATTTTCGCTTGCGTGGAGATTTAGCAAAGTAACGTTAACTAAGACAGTTACCAAAGGAATTGATTTGTATAACCATTAGAAGTCGTAAGGAACCATAATGTTGAGCAGTAATTTGAGCGAAAATCCTAATTACCAATAGAATTTAGTGCGGTGGAAAAGTGATGTTAAATGAACAAAGGAGCGAGATTTAAATGAACAAAGGAGCGAGATTCAATCTTGGAAGTGGCCTATGAAACCCACGTTGGAGCTTCCTCATAAATTGTTAAATATTGCATAACTGTTTGTGAAGAGAGGCTTTTGATTTGAGTTTAGGGTTTGGAGGTTTGGGGTAAGGCATTGGATTCAGCAAAGACGGTGGTTGTAAGTTAGGTGAGCTGCTACAAAGGAGAACGGCGCGGTGTGGGCATTGCAAATGCGGTAAGGCACAACGACTGTAGGACAGAGTGGTGACAAGGGCATTGGGTTATTCCTTTTGGGAGGTCTCTTCGATGGGCCAAAGTAGAAGTAGTACTACCAGTCTCTTAGTCTGCATTATTCTTCAACAATTGGCAGTACCATTCATCAAAAATGGATTCTTTTTTGTTTTGGTGCATGTAACTACTTGCTTTAATGGATTGTTAATATGTTAGCTAATTAGTCAAGGATTTTGGGAAATAATGCTTATTAGAAATTTACATGATGTTCTTTCCTATTGTTGCTGCTATTCATGTTTTGCAACTGGGGTTGTTCTTTTACTATTTGGGGAGAATGGATATGCTTGCAATGATGCAAAATAGCAGATTAAATATGCCCACTATATATGCCATTAGTTGTCAAGGCAATATGGAATTGATGTTGATTGTAGGAGAGATTATCATAGATGAGATTTCTAGTATTTTTTGTGATTAACTTATTTGCCCTGTGTTCATGACATCTGGAATGAAACTGTACCAGAGTATCACTATCTATCGTCGCAATATTTTTCTAGTCAGTCTCATTAAAGTGTATATCAACTTTCAAACCAATGCACCGAAAAGCTATCTGGTGTAGCTTATTGGAGCCATTTTTGAACTAGTAGAGAGCATTATTTGAGTTGGATTAATTGTTAGAAAACTCATACTCCTCATGATACTCACGATATTATGGATTAGTAGGAGAAGCACACTCTCATTCGTTACACTCTTGATATATGGCGGACAAATGGCATCATGCAAGACTGAGTGAAGGAATTTGATTTTATTTCCTTAGATTGTCTTAGATTTGGTTTATAACAGAATATATATTACACGCTTCTATTCCCATCGAGTAGTGTTAGTTACGTAATAGGCACAAACCTTGTGTGCTTGATGTGCACTATTGATTATACAGCTGCACCAATGGCATATTGCCTTGACAACTACTGGCACCCTAATATTCCATCGATATGCAAGAACAGAGGTAACGCACCCCCACACTAATTGCTCCGACAAGAAAGGGGAAATTGGACAAGGAGTCTATTTGCAAAAAAAAAAAGCCATAAGACCCATCTTGCAAACATTCGGGGGGTTCATTTTGTAATTTCTGGGGTGGAACTAACGTTAGTCATAACTTAGGGTGGACTAATGAATCCTGGCCCAATTAACAGATGCTTCCTCTACGAATCACACAATTTAATTTTTTAACAACCAAAAAAATCAATAAAATAACATGTCAGAGCTGTACTAAAAATAGAAATTTGTCAGAGTCATTCTTTATTTTTTAGTCTGGGATGGACCAGCTAACAATTTTAAATATATTTAGTTGAGTAGGTGAAAAGATGATACAGTAAAATTGATAACAAAAAAAAAAACTTGAGTAAACATAAACATTAATTAAATTTATACTTTAAAATAAAAATAACTTATTTATGGGGAAGGAGATAAAGAAATAAGGATCGAACCTCTAATTTAAAGCCAACAAACTTCCTTGTCACATAGATCAAGAAAGATGCCAGTTGAGCTACCGCTCATTAGCCTCATGCTTTTATTATTTCGATCATATAAAAACATTTTGATTTTGAATTTTCTATCAAATCAATAAATATGACCTTAGTTATGCCATTATGCAGGAAGAATATATCCTGTGGATATCCAAATTCTAAAGTCAAGCTCACTGGGAAATAATTTTCTCCCTATTTTGGTCTTGCACGGAAGCATTGTGAATGACCCAAAAATCATAGTCAATTACAGTGACTATGATGGGCGTCACAAAATAACTCGTCTGTCTATGTTTTGCGGGGGCGGGAAGATATGCTGCGTTACGAATGGGTCCGAATCTGCATCAAAGTGGTTCCTATTGTTGGGTTGTATTCCGTCCTTTTGCCTTACTATTGGGCTTCTCTGATCAATCAATAACACCAAAACTCTGTACTGGTTTGCCCAAAACTTACATGACACTGGCAAATGTTGCTTCCCAGTTCCCATTTTCGTTAAAAAATATTAAAAAAAAGCAAGAAGTTTACATAACCAAAAAATCATAAAAAAAAAAATTATAGAAATAATTTGGCATCCATAAATTTATGGATACAAACTAAAATTTATAAAACAACCATAAATATTTTTGAGCTTGAAGCACTATTTATGATGTAATCCACATTTTGAGTAATCATCAATATATTCTATTTTCTTTATTTCAAAGCAGTAAAAACTCATCTTGTTAAATAGCATGGAAATGCCAATGATGGACCTGGCACAATAATAGGTCTTTGTTTAAATTTTTAAAGAAGAAATATTTTTAAAATTGAAATACATGAATAAAAATTTTAAAGCAATTAAATAATTTAGAAAAAGCTAAAATAAAAAAAAATGTTTAAACACTTTTTTATAAGTTAAAAATAATAGTTTCTGAAAAAACTTTTAAAGAGTGATGTCATGGAAGCATTTTTGTCAACTTAAACTAACAAATAAGGGAGTAATTTGGTAGCTTAGGCCTTTGGTTTATGTAGCTGGCTTGATTCCTCCTGGAAATTTTGGAGCATCTCCATTAGTAATTTGGTAGGGAAACCAAAATGGAGCGGTTTCACGTATATCTTTTCTAGCTTTGATTCATTTTCATTCACATACATGATACATCATGCATCCAAATATTAGAACAGGTCAATATGCACAAGTGACAAAGAACCGCATTCATATCATAATTAGACGATGTGTGTTAAGTTATACAGATCTTAACAGGAATAGTTTGAAAGTCAGAAGGAATGTGTTACAAGTTCTTCAAAATTTACAGAAATCCTAGTAGCTACTAGCTAGGCTCCAAGCCCACCCAAAATACCGGTGTGACAACCATATCAAAGTGTCGGTGATTACCTGCTTCCTAGTTGCCAAGCTGTCGGGACTATGTTGCACAGATACTCGTGCGATACTTGTATCGGATATATGGTATGTCACATATAATAATAATAATAATAATAATAATAATAGAGATTCATGCTATCAGTCCATCATCAATGTTACGTCATCCTTGAAGAGCTGATGCTTGTGGCCATTTGAATGGGCGAGAATGTAAAATGAAAAATTGTTGTTGGTTATTCGATTGGAGATAGAGAACAAACTCATCTATCATTGCTTGTCATTACCAGTTATTAGTCATCGAAAACTGGCTGGTGTTCAATGGAGAGGCAATTTTGAAGGTGCGGTGGTTCGAATTTTGGGCTATTATTACTCATCTTCTGAAAGTGGTGTCACAAAAAGGGAAAAAAAAAATATATATATATATATATATAGACAAATTTCAAATTAATATTAAAATAACTATAATTTAGGTAGAATCATATTTAAGCCATACTCAACTGTATCCAACTATATACAAGCCATACCTAGCCATATCCAAATATTAAAAATTAAAAACAAAATAATTTCGGTATACATACTCGACACATACATGTACGCGATAAGAGGAGTACCATGCTTCAAGGTGTCGTGTTATGGGGCTGAAGCCTTTCAAATGATCTGCAGAAAATCAGCTTAGTTTCGCTTACATGGCTATTCATTGTTCGACCATTATAAGCCTCATGATGAAACCGTTTCTGTGCATTATCGACTTATCATTTTTCAATTTTGATCAGCAGTGGCATAGTTTCTTGTAGTTATCGCTAGTTACTCGAGTGCTGCATTTTTTATTTAGTGAAACGCGGGTTGCTCTTGATGTCCATTGCGTTTGAACGAACCGAACAATTAGTATCGGTCTATTGGATCATGGTTCGTTCTCAGTCATTACAATCAAAAAGAGCTCCAGGCTCAAATTCAAATGCAGTTAAAAGTAATACATAAGAGAGCATACAAAGAATTCTTGTTTAAAAATAAATCCCAATAATGGGATGATATCAGTACAAATACAACATGCAAATAAAATATATGCACTGAAGCAAATGGACGGAGAGGGACAACTACGCAGCATCCACACAAACTGAGATCTATAGTAATGGGAAAAAAATGGGAACCCTCATTATGCTTAAGCATTCACCTTCTGATTTGGCTTGAAGACATACTTAATGAGGGATTCCTTAATAGACAAGAGTTCAGGGAACTCTTTCTTCAACTTGGTTGTGTCAAGCTCATTGTTGCTTCTAGGGGCAACTATGACCTTGGCCTGTTCCTCTAGGGTGAAGTTCTTCCAGGTGAAGTTGGGGTCAATGTATTCTTTGTACAACTCTAGGACTTCGTTGTGGCTGACCACTCCAGGGTTTGTGAAGTTCCAGATTCCAATGAGGTTTCTCTTTGCCATTTCTATGGAGATGGGAAGGAGTTCATCCAGTATGGTCATCGAATTCGGAATGTTCACTACCTTCTCATACCGAGCGATTTTTGTGATGAAGTTGCGAGGGTTGGATAAATCAGAGGAGATAGGCATCCTGACTCGCAAGGTACATACATTATCGTAGTTCCTGAGCAGATCTTCTACCTGTGACACAAAAGGTGAAACAGGGTAAATAAGTATATTCAAGTCTAAACCAATTTTTTCCACATACATGTCGCTGATTCAGATACATGTAGCCAAGTTTGCAAGGCTAAGCCTCGGCATGCAACCGTAAGGTTGCTATCTTGTGATCTGGATGCTATAGACTCAAATCCTGAAAATAGCCTCTCTCTGCTTGTGAGAGTAAGGCTGCATTCATCTACCCTCCCTACACCCCAACAAGGGCGAGAGCCTCATGCACTGAGTCACATGCAGCTAGGTAGGCGCACAATAGAATGGTCTGTGATGCCTTAGAAGATCCTTCCAACTAGGATCACATAGCTAAATAAGCAAGCACTTAACTTGTAAGCTAAACTCGATAAATTCGAGAGCCTTGAATGTGTGACACTTTGTTGCAATCCTATGCAGGACTGAAGTTTGAACACAACACAACTTGCTTCAGAAGCAGGGGCAGGTGTATGTAAATAAATAATCCACTAGTTATTTATCACAGGGGAGGACCAGGCCCACGAATGTACAAGGACATATACACAAAAAGTATATCCATGCATCACAACTTTAAAACATAACACGTGATTAGGTATAATTGTTCAGAAGAGCATACTATGAACATGTGACCTGTGAATTTTAACCTCAATAAGATATTTATTAATTATTATTGTATAAAACAGATCCGACTCCAAAAGTTAAAATGATCTATCCCAGGAAACAATTCCCCAAATCTGCATTCTCATTACTTCAAAAAAACCGATAATTAAGCATGAAATCCAACAAAACCACAACATTTAATAATCTAATAATAATCAAGCAAAAAGAAGAGAGAGAGAGAGATACATACCATGGCCTTGGTCTTGGAGTAGAAGGACCCTGTGAAATTGGGAGTGTCCTCTTCCTTGAACCCGATGCCGGATCCGAGAGGGTGATCCTTATCGTACTCGAAGATGCATCCGGTGGCGTAGTTGACGAGCAAAACTCCATTCTCGCGGCACACGTCGGCGAGCGTGAGGGTCCCGACCACGTTGGCCCGTATGGTCTCGGCCTTGTGCGACTCGCACCAGTCCACGTTGGGCCGGCCCGTCACGCCGGCCGCGTTGAACACGTGGGTGGGCTCTGCCTCCGCTATGTCCGCCTCCAGCGAGGCCCGGTTCTCCAGGCGGCCCGACCCGTACGCGAAGTCGATCCCCTGGGACCGGCACAGGTTGCCCAGCAGGCCCCCAATCCATCCGGTTCGACCGTAAATTAGGAACTTCAGGGGCTTGTCAGATGCTTCGCCGTTGCTTGGGAGACCCATGTTTGTCTGCGTGTAAAAGAGAGAGAGAGAGAGAGAAACGGGGAATTGGTAGATCTTCGGCTTTTATGTCTCTCTGGTTCTCTCTCCTGAAACAAGCTAGAAAGGGGCTTTTTTGGTTACGCAAATGAATGAATGAATGAATGTCTTCTTGTGGGTGCGCGCTAGGTTCCTCTGTGTATATATACCACACATATGTATGTGCGTGTTCATCGAATGAGGACACGCGATACAGCCATAGTTCCGACAGTGACTCCTAGGAAGACGCTAGATCGGTGGTTAATTTCGGCCATGGTTAAATTGTTTTCCAACATTTCAATTACCATATTATTTTTGCATATATACATCACAATTAGTGGAAACTTATAATGTCTCTAATAAATGTTCATTGGTAGCAATTAAACTCAACCTTGATCATCCTTAATCACTATTATTATTGTTATTAAATTTGTTAAAGAATGTTTAAATAGTAACTACTAATAATAATTAATATAGATTTTTCAAAGACATTTAAAGAAATACAAATTGTGATAAAAAAATTAATCTTTTTATTTATAGTAACTATATGTTACAAATTGCATCTCAGATAAAAACATCACTTTTCGCTTCTTGTCTTTTTTATATTTTAATAATAAATTAATAGTAAATATAATTTGTTTTAAAGGAGAATGACCAGTAAAAATCGAAAACTTAGTCAAAGGATACATTTGAATTCTGCATGTGCAGAAAGTAAAATTCTAAGCGAATTCTTTTAACCAGTTAAGTCAATATAAAACGTCAACATCTCATGTGAATCTCGTATTAAATTCTTTTTCTTTATAAGAACCTATTTTCTTTCTCCATTAAAAAAAAAAACTATTTTCTCATGGTTTTAGTTTTGTGATAGTTTATATAATTTTAAAAAATAGTTTTAAGTTATTTTTTCAGACGCAAAAAATTAAAATTGACACGCATCAAAGAAAAAGGAAGAAAAAAAAGAGACAAGCACTTAATTGTTAATATTTCGTACATAAAAAGATATATAAATAAGGATTTAATTTATACTGTAAAATTTTTTTATATAAATATTTAATTATATATTTTAATATTTATAAAAATATTTGATTTAATTATTTTTTATCTTTAAAATTTTATAAATAAAAATATTTGATTACAAAATAATATAAAATCATTTGACACATGACATCGATCAACAGCTTTATTATATGAAGTGCAAATCTTTTTTGGGAGGCTAAGAAGATTTTGATAATATCTCATGACATGAGCATGTTTGATTTGTGGATGATAAAAATATTATGGGGGTCTCAAAATTCTGATAATATTTCATGACACTTTACTTTGTGCAGAACAAATTATTTTTTGGTCATAAATATAGAATAGATTATTGTATGAGTCGATGGACATATTTATATGAATAAACTTAATAAAAAAAACCCATACCAACTAAATTAGATCTAAAATTTACAACGATAAAAATTCAAAAAGGTAAAATAATTGACATTTTATTTAGATATGGAATGTTTTAAAATATAATTAATCCCATATATAAGTTTCTATCGAATTCACATTTAATTCAATTGATGTAATAGTTTTTATTCAATACACAGTAATACAATCAATTAAGTAGAAACAATTAAACATTAACCGAAAAAAAAAGACACTATTAAACAAATCAAAATGTTTAATTTGTTGTTTCATATTTTCTATTAGTGCTTCAAAAGTCATTGATCAACTTTGGCGTTGGTCAGAAAAGCAAAAGAAAGCCCAGTTGTGCAACTTGTACTCAAATGGAAAGGTAAATAAATTGCTGGTGGCATGTTCGGATAAATTGACATTTCTTATATTAATAAATTGCCATGATGCAATCTCCTTTTCCAGATGTTGGGATTTCTTATGTGTAAAACTCACCGCAAGTTGGGATGTCTTTCCAAGAGTTGACCCACGTTCGAAAAATGTAAAACAGAAGGTCTAAAAGACACGTTGCAACCAAACACAAGATAGACACGAATAAGCCAAACAGGCGAGCGAAAAAAAAGTGATATTTTTGCTTTAACAATATCATTATAAAATTCTATAGCTTTTTACAGCAACATTGTGCAGGAAGCACTTTTCTCTACACTTAAAAATGGTGCACAAGCATAAAGTTGGACGCAGCTTCTATAAGGAAGCATTTACGTTGCTCCAGGTAAAAATTTGGATCATTAATGATCCGAATTTTTACAGCCATTTAGATATTAAAGAAAATAATGTAATGGTTTAGATTTTATGAGGCAAATCTTATATAATCATATTACTGTTAGACTATCGATAGACTACCAGTTGTCAAGTAAATTATTTCAAAAATAAAAACTGTTATATTGTGAAATGACGCCAGTGGACATCCTGTAGATTGAGTCATGCAGACATGATTACAGTTGCACACTCCATGCTCCGGCGTCTGGCACAGCAACATACTGCTGCTATTATATATATAGATATATTTTTAAGTGAATAGAAATTATTAATTAATATATACTGTTAATAATTAATAATTATTAATAATTAAATAAGAAATAGTAATTGTTGTTAGGATATTTTGAACTATTAATGACCAAAGTAATCAATTAACGATTAATTTTAATATAATAATAGCAATAGTATAACAATAATGACGCTAACAGTAACGATGATAGTAATAGTAATTAGTATAGCAATAGTAATAGATAAATAATAATAATACGATTAGTGTATAGTTAATTATGAATAGTTAACATTTTTCAAACAGCTTTGAAAATAAAAGTTAGAACAAAATATGATATAGCATACATGCAATTGAAGGCTAAAAAACTTCGATATTATAATATTAGTTATAATTATTATGCCTTTTATTATATATAATTAAGTTTATATTGAATATTACTTATTACTAAACATTATTTATTATTAATTTATATATTTAAAGAATCATTCATTGCTTATGTTAGAAATTATTATTCAAGAAATAAGTTTTATGAAACAAAATTTGTATAAATATATTTATTTTAAATGAAAATTTAATTTAAGAGAATATATTTGGTAAATTTTAAAGTGAGAGTTAAACAATAGTTGAAGGCTACGATGCACCTTATTTTATAAGATGTATCTTACACCTTGTAGTTTAAAGGCTAAGATATATTGATGTATCTATATTTTGTATACTTCTGATATACTCTAAAACTTACGTTGAACTTGAAACTTAGAAACTTTAAGCCAGAACTCTGAAAACCTTAACTCGGAACTCGAAAAATAATGTATCCTATCTATGATATACCATAAATTCTCTCTGTCCCGAGTTCTGAGTTCAACCGAGTTCCAAGTTCAAGTTTACAAGTTCCGGGTTAAAGTTTATGCGTTCCGAGTTCATAGATAATTTTATGGTATACCATAAATGAGATACACTATCATATTTTAATCGTTGAATAACAAAATATGTTGTGCACTTTATGAAATTTGGTGCATTGGAGCTATTTTCTAAATAATAGCAAAAAAAAAATTGAATCATTGGTTATTTCTTTCCTTTGAATCATTGGTCCTATTTTTCTTTTTAAAGCTAACATGTACTTTTTATATAAAATTTAAAATATTAATATAACTTTAAATTTTAATAAAATCCAATTTTATCCCTGTTTAATGATCGAAAAAGTGAAATTATTTTGTCAATTGTGAACTATTTTAGATTTTAAGATTATGTTTATTATTGTCATTATAGTCACTATGAAAAATCAAATTTTATCCCTTTCTTTAATATTTATATCTATTATAGTTATTTTAAATTTTAAGAGTAATTTTATTAATATTTATATAATTTCCATTTATTGAGAATAACTTTTACATTATGTTATTAAATAATACTACTATAACTTTTTAAGAGCAATTTTTAAATAGTTCAAAGAGTTAAACAACTCTAAAAAAGTCACAACATTACCAAATCAAGTCTTGCACATCATCCAATCGTATATTTCTATTTGTAATACTTTTAAAATAGTGGGTAATTGAGTTAAATATTTTTATTTATATGATAATATGATTACATATCTATATAAAAAAATTTATATTAAGCATATATCAAAATTAAATTATTATTAATATTATTATAATTGTAATTGTTAAAAACGTCACTATTAATATTGTCATTATAAATGATAAATAATATTATAATTATAATTATCATACATAAATGATAAATAATACTATAATTACAATTATCATTATTAATATTATATCTTCATTCATTTAGAAATTAACTGCATAAAAGGAATAGGATAAATATACAATAATTTTAAAATTATTTTTTGATTTAATAACACCACAATAACTTCCAATATATATATTAAAAAAAAACAAAGAAACACCGTAGTAACTAATACTGCCGTATGTGAAATAGCCATAGAAATGTATATGTCACGATTGTGAAATAATTTTTAGAGAGTGCGTTATTGTGTCTTTTCATATTGTCAAAAAAGATTAACCGATAACTCACCGAAAATAATCCTAGTAAACCAGTGTACATGGAGCATTGTAAACGTTTCCTATAAAGCAAAGGAGAAGGTGTTCTGATAGTTGGTGTCATCGGTTCAAACGACCTAGCACTTGGTGCACTACATACACTACAGAGGAACCTAATATATCACAGCTACAGTGACGTCTCATATGCACTTTTAGCATATAAGATGCACCACACACCTTGTCATTTACCAGTTAGGATATTATAGATATAGAGTATCAATATTTCTCTAACCTGAGGTGTATTGTAGTGTTCTCTCGCTCTACTCCCCCCCCCTCCAACCGTGCCATCTCTAATTCTTCGATCTCCACTGCTCGTCCCTACCCTCCATCTTGTCGCCGACAGCCCCACCCCCTGATGCATCAAATACCATAGTCACAACAATCTCAATTTCAACCACGAGGAGGAACATGATGAACACAAACATTAACATTAATAATACGGCCGCACACTTTTTGCTTTTGCTGCGCTTGGTAGTAGTGAAGAAGAAGAGGGATAGGTATCAGAATCCACCAAAATCGACAAAGAGATGAGGTTCGTCATCATGAAACTTCGCCCAACTCATTCTAAATCACCTTCGTCAAGTCACTCCTCTGGTTCTTCTTTTTGGTGCTGTTGTTGTTGTTGCTATTGTTGATGAGTTGTGGCAAAGGTAAAAATATCACTTGATGTTTTAATACACTTCCTAACAAAGTCTAATATCATGTTTCTTTTACTTGGAATGGGAAAATGGAAATCCCCAATCATCCAACAACTCTGCAATTCATATGCCTCCGCAAGTTTATGGATCCGTCTTTGCGGTCCCTAAAGGCTAAAGCATGTTTACAATTTCGAGTAAAATTGAGTAACTTATAGTTTGTATTGAAATTGCCAAGTGGATGTGACAATTGTATGGTTGATCGAACCATTTTCTTAAGTTGGAGGGAAATTTACGAAAATGTTATTGACATGATGTTTAAATAGTTCTAACATCATAATGTTAATAAGAAGAGAAATGGAATCCAAGTTTGGTTTTATCGTGCTGTAATTAATAACAAACATACCCAAGCCAAAAAAATGGCAATATATTCTTCATACTGACAGTGTGAAGGCTGCTGGTGACGAAATGGAGACCGGGGCATGCAGTGGAGGTTATAGAATCTGAGATGACGGGGAGAGTTTGAGAGAATTCTGTGGTATACCACATGTTAGAGAAATATTGATACACTATAATATCCTAATCACTAACTAGATAACAAGATATGCAGTGCACCTTATACACTAATGTGCATAGGAGACGTTGCCACAGCTACACATGACGAAAAAGGTTAACGTAATTGGATACAACCCAACCAAGGCACGCATATTGGAAGTGTAAGCTTCCAAAACTTCTGATTGTGAAATTCACATCACTATGCATCTTTCTTTGGATTTTGCTTCAGGCGTGGAAAATGGAGATGAATACCTCCCAGAGTTTCTTGCAACCTGCACATAGCATTTAGTAGAAAGCTCTTAAAGTTCAAACTATCAATTCTAACAGAATTAGTAGAGTAGTGAAACCAATGCATTTTTACCTGGGAACCTGTGACCAATCTGGAGCTGCCAATGCCACTAGCCGTCGATTCCTCTGAATTATGGCCTGACTGCTGTTGCTCAAACTCCTGTTGTTGCAAGGCTATTGCTAATTGCAGATCAGAACTGCAACAATATTAGACTCAGGCTTTGCAAAAGAGCCATCTTTACCAAAGCATTTTGGATAAAAAAAGTATAAGTGACCATATTATTGACATAGAAATCAGCAAGTCAATGATGTCGAAATTACTAATTAACCAGGTCCTAAATATTATTAGTACAAAGACACCGAGTTTAAAACAGGAATAGTCCACAAGTTTTCCACGTCGTATTTTAGAGTATGAATTTCAGGTATTAATCTACCGGATTTTTTTTCTTTTGGAGGGGAGGTGGTGTTATTTAGAGCCACTATTAACATAATCACAAAGATTCGACAAAGTTTTTAACATTGGCGACAAAACTATTATTAACATGCCAAGTTGAAAATATTACTTGATATGTAAGCCTGTCTCTGATGCACTGCCAATGCTGGCAAGATAGTCCTGAAACATAACAAGTTGTCCTTATCTCAAAAAAAAATTCATTTTCAAGATTTGATGTTACACTTTTAAAAGATATGCATACAGCAGTGCTCTTAATTGCATGGTCTTCATCCCAGGTGTTATTTTCTTGGCTTTCTACCTTGAATTCCTTGAAGTCCCCAGTCATAAACAATGTATCACCATTGACCTGAAAGATAAGTACCCAATAAAATTAATTTCGGCTATTTAATGAAATACAATATTGGGATTTTGTTTATTTTATCCACTGAGGTATTCACTAGGAGAAACAAGTAGAGGATGCCCATGTTTGTGTACTTCAGACACCAATCGGTCACTTGCTTACAACAGTGAAGGAAAATAAAGAAACACCACAAGCACTATAATCACAATGAAAACATATACGCAAAAGACACTGTACAAAGATTCATACACAGAATCCTATCATGAGGCAATCCAAGAAAGCTCAAATCATCGAGCATGCAACTTCATCAGTTTTCAGGATGTTTAAGTATAAAATAGCAACTATTATATGAACAATTACTCCAACAAGTATCATCATTGAGAAAAAAAGAAACAACTAGCTATTATAAGATTACGGGATTAAAAAGATCATAGAAAAACAATGTTTACCTCATTCAGTTTTTCCCACACCAGATCTAACTGATTTAAGTAGCCTTGGTCCGTAGCTAGGAGATAAAGCTCACCCTCAAACTGGTAAACAAAAGATAACATATTTTTAGCATTGAAAAGTAAAGATAAGCTAAACAAACAAAAGAAATTTTCTCAAATGATAAAAGGGGTGCTACTGGCATATCTGATTAACCAAACAAAAGAACCTTCAAGCCTTTTACTGACCTTAAACACGGTGCTGAAATGATTGTTACGGAAAAAAACGCTGAGCTCACGCTCTTTGAGACCATCTTGTAAACAGAAAAGGCTGAAAAAGCATTAATAATTTATCATCGTTAGAAAACTCCTCATAGCCAAAGAGGAGAAATATATGGATCAAAGAACTAATTCAAGACATTTAGACCAACAGGAGGCCTACATACCCGTAAAATGTCAACTGACTGGCGTTCTTCCTCAAGAAACACTTGATCAATTCCCCTAGGACCATAAAAAGGACAGATGCTTTCTATTAAAGTATATATATATGTATAAGAAAAAAATATACATATTATGATGACAATCGAACCTCTAATTATCTAATAAGTAGCACTACTGACCTTGTTGTGGATTAATTTCATCCTTTCCTCTTAGATCAGAGGCAGCAAAGCTAATTTTGTCAGCCTGTTCTGCTAGCACCACTTCTGCTTCATAGGCGGGTTCACTATCCTCAAAATTTGCAGTCGTATTCAGTACACATTCCTGTTCTTCATATATGGGCTCATTCCCATCAACGGTGGAAGCCAGGGCTACTGAGGCATCGGTTTGTTGGAATATTACACTAGATAAATCTGAATTTGCATGGCTTGTCGATAAGCTTGATAATCCTGTTGCATCATATCCTCGAGGCTCAACTGCAGCTTCATGATTACTAGTTGTAAGAGTGGATTGATTGTGAACTTGTCCAACCCTTACTGAGACATCATTCTTGACTATAGATTCATCAGATCCTATGTAATTTAATTGGCAAAGACCATTTATCTTGTTGGTTTTTATGGATGAATTAGCTGCCTCCCCCAGCGTATATGCAGACGATACCAGTTCATTACTGTCTTTTCCAGATGGACTGCAATCATCTGCTAAGGATGGTTCTGGCTCGTGAAGGTCATTGTTTCCAACATCCAAGTTTTTCTCCAACTTCATGCCAGAATCTACAGCGATAACTTGCCCAGTACACATATTTCCATCTATACAGACAGATATTGCCCCTCCATTTGCATGACCTACAACAGAATCACTTACTGAAGCATTAGGATCAGCCTCAGACAGCTTCAAAACTCTCACCAACTCTGCATTTTCTTCAAGATCCCCTTTTCTTGGTATTTGTTGATCAGAAAGAGATTGTGGAGAACCATGAAAGGAGCTGGCGTTCGAAAGACTTGGAGAAGGAACTCCAAGAGCTGCAGTTGTTGCGGCAGCAAGAACAACACGATCTTCTTCTTCCATACTATTGTTGTGTTGACTTTTCGAGTTTTGTGTTTCAAGAGTAACAAGCTCTTCCATAAGTTCATTGTAAGACTTTGATCCTATTGCATTAGCACTATCATAATCCTGGTTCACAATCACATGAAGATTTGATTTTCAAATTAACACATTATAAAATAAGAAAAAGTTGGATTTCACTATAAAATGGGTCAGCACATCTTTATAGAGAAATATTCTAATCAGAGATTAAGAGAGAAGGTAATAACTGGGTCCGGGAACTTAACAAAATGGCCACCTATATATATAGCTTCCATAAAAAAGGGCATCCTCCCGACATCACATAAGTGAACTACAAAAGTACATCCATAGGTTTTTCACATGAGTATGTACAAATATACCAGCGAGCAGAAGAGAAAAATAAAATTCAAATTATTTGCTCATCAATAAATAAATAAAAGATTATAGTTGGCCTCCACCCCCTTTGCCCTGCAGGTGAGTAGCCAATTGATGGCATGAAAAAAATGCAGAGATTTTAATAGAATGTATTTAGAACCATAGAGTACAAGAATCATATCATTGATATAGTTTAAGGACATGAATAACTGATCAAATACGGATTGAGTCTAAACAAAATACCTGAGGATCAACTATCCAGCCATGATACAGAGGGATGTCCAGCAGATCAAATATGGCACACTCTGGAGTGAACTCAAAATCATCTATTCTGAAATTACTATGAAATTTTTTTTAATCAGAACTTCACAATTGACTACGGATGCGCATAACTGCCAAAGAAACAAGCAGAACTGACCTCCTGAACTTTACATTTACATCAATTCCAGTAGCAAGCTTAGGGAGCAAGTCCATTGCATCAGAAATATTCTGTCTTTGATTTTCAACAATGTCTGCTTCTTTGTTCTACAAGACATCAAGAAAAAAAATTGCGAAAGCAACTTAGAGTTGGACAGATTGACCATTGCCAACAATCGTAATTTTTTTTTTTTGAAAAAAAGATTGCAACATATCACTCCTTACATTCACATTACTATTAGAATCAATTAATCGTTCCGCAATCAGCGAAAGCAATTTCTGCTGCGAAACTTCAGCGATATCAGGATTCAGATGTAGCATGTTTCTCAGCAGAAGAACGTTACCTGCAGCAATGCAATGCAATGCATAAACAACTAGCAACAAGTTTGATTCTTAATTAAAAGCGAGAAAAAAAAATCAAATGAATCTTGAAAGTATAAGTGAAAAGCATTGAGCAAGCTCGTAGATTAAAATTCCATGTGTTGGATTATCGTCCAAGAAAACACGAGGTCGTACGTCGTAGCTCATCACACACTTTCCGATGGCAGAAGATAACAAATACAGACAAAGAAAACAGAAACTGAGAGGAAAAAGAAAAAAAAAAGGATTGAAAAAAGGAGAAAACAATCCAAAAGGTAACTCATATAATTTCATATGACTAGAATTTATTTCCAATAAGTTTGATTTTAATGTTAATGATTAAAGGCGTGGATGAAGATCCTAGCATTCAACGAATTGTATTGCTTTGAAAATAAGCACGCATCATCAGTGTGGAGATTTTAAGATATACGTATTGTCGTTCTGGAGAAGAAAGGAGAGGCGAAACGCACGTACAGATAGCGAGGAGGGGGCAGGGGCCGTTGTCGTTTTGCAGAACGATGGGGGTACTGCGTCCGAGAAAGTAAATCGTTTTGGTTTTGTGCATGTAGTCGTTTTGGTTCAGGGGTTGTTGTTGTTGTTGTTGTTGATTCCTTGGAGAAGAAGAAGAAGAAGAAGAAGAAGAAGAAGAAGACCATCCCATTACTGAGGAGCGAATTATTCTGACCTCAATGACAGTTATGTTCTGAGCCGGAGAAGTAGGAAAAAACCAAAATGGAACATTTCTTTACTCGCCGGACGGCAATATCAACGCGCTTGTAAGTTTGTAACGTCGCGTTCTCATTTTAATTCATTTCTTTTTTTGCCCGGGCATTTTAATTCATTTCAGTTTATTATCTTGTGGGAAGAATTATATTTATATAAGCCATTTCAACCAACAAATTTATCTTTTTATTTGATTTATGTTATTTTAAAAAAATTTATATAGATATTTAATCATATATAATATTAATAAAAATATTTAATTTAATTATTTAATTTTTTTAAAAAATTTTAAATAAAAATATATAATTAAATAATATTTTAAAATTTTTTTATATTTATAATATATCAAAATTAATCTAATTTAAAATTATCATACGAGAGCCTTTTGGAATGTTTTATTTGAGGGTATGCTAAAGAGCCAAGTTTCTCCTAACATACAAACAGTTTGGATGACTAATAATGTTCTTGTGTAACTATCCACCGGCTAACTATGTTCTTGCGCGGTGGAAGTCAAGATCCAACTGTAAATAATATTTGATTACTTTTATGAATTTAATTTAAATGTATATATAAAACTATTTTATATTATCAGTTAATAGAAACAGTAAAAAATACAAATTCATACAAATAATCACTTATTATAATAAAAAATTCATCATAATTTTTCACTTTTTCCTATTTCTATTAATTAATAATATAAAATTATTTTATATTATCAATATATACCCATTAAACTCTACTTTTATAAGTTCAAAGTTTTTTCTTTTTTGGGCAAAAGTTCAGTTAATTTGAACCGCATTGATTACGTGAGATAAATAATATTTTTGAAACCAGTTGCAATAAAAATTCCATACTATTTATCATTTTTTATTTGAATATGTATGCAACAGTTTTAAAATAAGCTTTTAAAAAGTTTGGATTGATTTTATGAGAAAATGAAGGAAAGAACAAGAAAGGAAAGAGGGAATCAAATGCGGTGGAATAGAGCTGGAGGTAAGTATTATGTGAGCTCTGATATATCGTGTTTGAAATACAAAATAAGAATTGTTCAGCATTGAAGTAAAATGACAAGTGGAATATAAAATTTTTTAAATAACAACGCTAGATGTATACTATTTTATTAGATCACTCTTACATTACTTTTTTTAAAACTATAAAAAAAAAAACCTTTCAATATACATTTTTTTCTTTTCTTTCTCAAACATGTGTTGAGGTAAGGAAATAGTGTCCAAAAATATTTTCACTTTACAAAATAGAAATAGAAAAAGAAAAAGTTGTACTACAAAACAAAAGAAACAAACTATTAAAATACTGCTTACCTAGCAAATTAACTCAATTAATCTTTAATTAATGTTAATTATTCTATATCGTACGCTAATTATTTTCCTTGCTGAAGTTTATATTGTTCTGGGCTGAAGTTCTAAATTTTAAATCTAAGAAAATTTGTGATTGACATAATACAACCCTTCGTATCGATTCTGCCTTCATCATTAATCAACAATTCCCTTCATGATTTTCACTGTTTTTTCTTGTTTGTTCTGTTATAATTTATAATAATTAGGTCTTGCTTGATAAAAATGTAATTCTGGATGAAGCTTAGGCCGAATGGCAAGATGTGTCGTCTCGACTCGTAACCACTGCATGATACATGATGGGCTTTTTTACTCTTTTAAAATAAAAAAAAATATTATTTACGTATGTACAACGTTTCAACATTATTTTCGAAAATACCCTTTTTCTTTGGATTGTACATGAATCATTTTATGTTATATCGATTTATCAATGGTTACCAATACAATAAAATCGATGTAAGCTAAATCAATTTATACACTATTCGAATGAATACTATATAAATTGATTTCACTCAAATCAATTTATACACTGTTTATGAACAATGTATAAATCGATTTATATATTGTTCATATAAACAGTGTATAAATTTGATTTATTATGATAAAATAAAATTTATAAATTATTTATTTTATTAAATTAGAATTAAAATAAGATAATTACTAATTTTGGTTAATAAATTTTTATAATGATAATTAATTAAAAAATTATAAATACTTTTTTTAATTTAATTATTATTAATTTTAATATTTTAATCTTAATATTATTTTTTAGTGAAAAACTTAGATATTTGAATTATCATTAAATTAGCTTAGGATATAGTTGCATGATATGAGCTTTTGGCATACATTACAAAACTACATACTATCTTTAAAAAAAAATCATCAATAACTTATTTGATATGATATGATTTAAAAGTGTATAATTTATAAAAATGATAATATATATATATAGTATTCTTTTTAATTAATGTAATGCAATATTATTATAAATAAAGTATATAAATTTTATTTTATTATAAATAAATTAAATCAAAACAGTGTATAAATAGATTGAATTCAAATCGATTTATACACTGTGTATAAATTTAATTTATTTATAATAAAATAAAATTTATAAATTATTTATTTTATTAATTTAAAATTAGAATAAAATAATTAATAATTTAAGTTAATAAATTTTTATAATGATAGTTAAGTAAAAAATTGTAAATAATTTTTTTAATTTAATTATTATTAATTTTAATATTTAGTCTCAATATTACTTTTTAGTGAAAAAATTTAGATATTTGAATTACCATTAAATTAGCTTAGGATATAGTTGCGTGATATAAGCTTTTGGCATGCATTACAGAACTACATATTATCTTAGGAAAAAAAATTATCAATAACTTACTTGATATAATATGATTTAAAAGTATATAATTTATAAAAATAATAAAATATATATAGTATTCTTTTTAATTAATATTATGCAATATTATTATAAACAAAATATATAAATTTTATTTTTTTATAAATAAATTTAATCAAAACACAGTGTATAAATCGATTTATACACTGTGTATAAATTTAATTTATTTATAATAAAATAAAATTTATAAATTATTTATTTTATTAAATTAAAATTAGAATAAAATAATTAATAATTTAAGTTAATAAATTTTTAATAATGATAATTCATTAAAAAATTGTAAATAATTTTTTAATTTAATTATTATTAATTTTAATATTTTAGTCTCAATATTATTTTTTAGTGAAAAAATTTAGATATTTGTGTTACCATTAAATTAGCTTAGGACATATTTGTGTGATGTGGATTTTTGATATGCATCACAGCACTGTATAATTTGAGTAATGCACTTTAGAATGTTATTTTATAGCAGGGGTTGCATATTGATAAGGAGCCAATTAGCTGGAATATTTTAAAGGCAATGATATACTTAACTTATGTTGAACTTAAATCCAATTAAGCTCTTATTGGAATGTGGACAATATTATAGTCAAATAAGGAAACCTAGACTATAATAAAAGCACATAAAAATTAATACAAGTTATATAAAAAATTCATACAAAAATAAAAAGAAGGCCAAAACACCTTTAAGTAGCATTTTTTGATACTAGAAATGGTATCAATCAGCTAATTTATGCAGTTTAATGAACAGTACATTACTCGAATTATGCAGTGCTATGATGCATACCAAAAATCTACATCACACAAATATATCCTAAACTAATTTAATGGTAACACAAATATCTAAATTTTTTCACTAAAAAATAACATTGAGACTAAAATATTAAAATTAATAATAATTAAATTAAAAATTATTTATAATTTTTTAATTAATTATCATTATAAAAAATTTATTAACTTAAATTATTAATTATTTTATTCTAATTTTAAATTAATAAAATAAATTAAATTTATATACAATATATAAATCGATTTGAATTCAATCGATTTATACACTGTGTTTTGATTTAATTTATTTATAATAAAATAAAATTTATATACTTTGTTTATAATAATATTGTATAACATTAATTAAAAAGAATACTATATATATATATATATATATATATATATATATATATATTATCATTTTTATAAATTATACACTTTTAAATCATATTAAATCATATTATATCAAGTAAGTCATTGATGATTTTTTTTTTCTAAGATAGCATGTAGTTCTGTAATACATGCTAAAAGCCTATATCACGCAAATATATCCGAAGCTAATTTAATGGTAACTCAAATATCTAAATTTTTTTACTAAAAAATAATATTGAGACTAAAATATTAAAATTAACAATAATTAAATTTAAAAAAATATTTACAATTTTTAAATTAATTATCATTATAAAAATTTATTAACCAAAATTATTAATTATCTTATTCTAATTCTAAATTAATAAAATAAATAATTTATAAATTTTATTTTATTATAAATACATCAAATTTATACACTGTTCATATGAAGAGTGTATAAATCGATTCAGCTTACATCGATTTTATTGTATTGGTAACTATTGATAAATCGATTTATGTTACATCGATTTATCCACAATCCAAAAAAAGAGAATATTTTCGAAAATAATGTTGAAACAGTGTATATAAGTAAATAATTTTTTTTATTTTAAAAGAGTAAAAAAGTCATACATGATGCATTTTGCAATTTAACGATATAAATCTAATGGTATATGGATATATTAATTATATGTGATATATTATAGTAATTACTGAATTTTAACTAGACTAGAAAATACAATTAAATATATTTTAAAATTAATCAAATTTTATCTATATGATCTTAAAATTATCAAGAATAGACTAGAATATTTTTTATTTAATTTTAGGATAATTTTATTTAATTTCAGTGTTATAAAAATAAATTGTAAAATTAGTTTATGATAATTTGAAATTGTTGAGAATATTTTTAAAAAATTCTATTTAATTTTATAATTATATAGATAAATTTTAATTACTTTTAAAATATATTTAATTATATTTTTTAAGCTGACAAAAATTAAAAAAATTACTACAATATATTATAAATAATTAATTCATCAATAAATCTTATAATCTTTATTATCAAATTACGAAATACATAGTGCACCTTTAAGCATGAGGTGCAAGAAAAGTAGCACTCGCTACAAAAGCTATCTACAGGTCATCAATTGATAATAAATATTACTTTAAAAAAATAAATATTAAACTACTTAAATTAATCAAATATCATGTGTGTGTGTGTACGGTGTTTGATTAATTTAAGTAGTTTAATATTTATTTTTTTAAAGTAATGTTTAATGTTTGAATCTTATAAATAAAAAAAAGTTAATATTACATGTGAGCTTGGTATTAGAGTAAAATTAAAATGGGATAGAAAATTTTATAGATTAATTTTATGTAGAATTATATATATTAAATTAATTCATAAAATTTTCTTCTACATTCTTATTTTTATATTAAACTTATTTTAAAAAAACTATATCCTCACAGTAAGTGAACTTGACTTAATCTACATTAGTTAGGATTTAATAAACTTTAAATATTAACTATTTAGATTAAAAAAATGCACTTACTATTGAATATATATATATATATATATATATATAACAGTAATTTAAGTATTAAAAAATATGGTAAATTTTAAAAATTTCTCTTGATGGGCTTTGTGTAACACCTATTCATAATAAAATTAATAACACAATTTTACATAAAAAAGTTCTAAGTTGGACAATAATAAACATAGATATAGAATAGAGTTTAGGAGCAGGGATAGAGTCCTACTCACCAATTGAACATTAATTTACATAAATACTCTGCAAGCTTAAGGGGTAGAAGTAAGGTTCTACCTGCTATAAGCTAAACATTTTAAAGCCAAATGATGAAACTATAATTTATTTAATTACAACTCTATTTGTCGCGGCAGCTAGAAGAGTCTACCTTCCTATAGGGCGTTACTTGGCTAATTTGAAACCACCAAAAATAGAGTGAGAATTGAAAATTGTCAGTAGATAATGATTAGTTCTAGTGTATTTGAACTATGATGGTTTTAGCCATGTCTTAGCATAAAAATTCACACGGTTACAGTATCATAATTTTATCACATTATTTATAACCAAATCATACTTCATAACATTATGAGTAGTAAATGCTAAAAACATATATGCTATGCAACCCATAATGTGGCAAGCATCAATAAGGTCATAATATTTTTACTTTAATTTCCACTTTTCTTTGTCTGCTTATCTCACACGTAAACGAAGGCCTTCTCTTAAGGAATTCTCATTCTCTGGTATTATTTATAACACTGTGATGACAAAATGAGACTTTTACGCCACGCTAACCAAGGTAGGTAACATAAAAATGATATTACATTTTATCCATCTGCCTTATTGACAGTTAGCAGCAAATTTTAAGTATCTTCTTTCAAAATAATAACTTGCCATAATACATAAATTTACAATAACTATACAAATGCATAAACTTAAGCCATATATATAACTTAAATAAAAGACTCAAGTAATATAAGATAAACAACAATTTGAATAATAAATTTATCTCATAATAAATTAAATAATAAACCATAGAATCAATAAGTGGAATAAAATGTAGAAACTATAAATTAATTCATAAGTTTAAAATAATCAAAATGTGCAAAGACTTAAATAATATAAATTTGAGTAAAATAAATAACATTATATTTCAATAAAATTTCTCAAAACATTGAGTTGTCAATTCTAAATATTAATTTCTAAAATGACTGAATCTAATATCAATTTTATTTAATTCCTTTTTAACCTTTTTTTTATGATCCATGAGTCTGTCATTATCATCATGACGCATTTAGCACATATTGGTCCCTTAAAGAAATTACCATAAAAATTGATAACTCAAAATAATGTATCAGCATAAAATAATATTATAATAACAAGAATCGTAATAATAATAATAGCAATAGTAAGCAATAGTATAAGGGAATATTAAATAAATTAACTTGAAAAGATAAATAAAATAAAATTGAAATAATATTAAGCAATAATATAAATTAATATTAGATCAAATAACTGAAAATAATAAATAAAATATTATAATGATAATTAATAAAGAGCAATAATATACAAGAATATAAAATAACTTGGGATAATAAATAAAATAAATTTCAATACGAGAAATATTGAACAACTTTAATGTAAGGAAAATAAGAACATAACTTGGAATAATAAAATAGATTGCAACGAATAAATAATAAAGATCAATAATATAAAGAACATTAAATGAAATAATTTAGAATAAATTATAATAAGGAGACATCAAATAAAATAACTTGAAATATAACATAAACTGTGATTATGAATAATAATAAATAAAATAATATTGAAATATAACTCACAATAAATAAATATAACTATAGCTTAATTTTACAAATAATTTCATTATTTACCTCTAATTATTATAGACAACAGTGTGCGCACGCCGAGTTTCTTTTTCCTCTTCTCCTTAGC
This sequence comes from Pterocarpus macrocarpus, assembly GCA_031439585.1. Classification (NCBI taxonomy): domain Eukaryota; kingdom Viridiplantae; phylum Streptophyta; class Magnoliopsida; order Fabales; family Fabaceae; genus Pterocarpus; species Pterocarpus macrocarpus. Next base: position 38,979,303 of record CM062513.1, on the reverse strand, counting down.
CTTCTTCCTTATGCTTTCTCTTATTTGAAGCTCTCCTCTTTTTTATTTTTTAACAGAATGCCAACTCTTTCTTGGATTTCACCCGTAACCCTCTCTTTCATTTATATAGAATGTTTGCAATGCTTAAAACGTCACTCGTGACGTCTTGGATTACTATTTTATTATATATATGTATGTTTTCTTTCATTCATTTACTGCTTTGATTTTTTTTTTTCTCCAACCAGATTCACTCTTCTTTTCTTTGTTTCATACTTATTACCATGTTGCTTTTTTTTCAACAATGGTTTAATGTTAAAGACTTCAAGTAAGACTTCTAACTCGTGAGTCTTCCTTTTCCTTTTTTTTTTTCTTCTTGTTTTTAATTAACATCTCCCCCAAAGTCTTCATGCAAGACTTCTCGTAAGTCTCCTTTCTTTTTTTTTTTTTAATTTTATAATTATGATTATATTGGCATTGTTTTTATTAGTATTACTATTATTGTTCTTCTAATTAATAATATTTGATTTTTTTTCTAATCTTAATAAATAGAATAGTATATTTTAAAGTTATCATTATTAATAGTTTCAAATTAATATCTATGACTTAACTATTTGGTCATTCTAAAGGAATATTTTATGACAAAAAAAAGGATGTTACATTACGGGAGTAATTGACCGGGAACATCAAATTTGATGGTAACCAATGATTTTGATTCCTTGACCGACTTGTTCTTTACTGCCTTTAGTTACATAGAGCTTTATGCTTTAGTCGTAGTGATATTTTTCTGTTTAAAGGTAAAAATAAATAAATGGTTATCATTATTGCAATGGTGTTTATCGCATATATCATTTGATGGGAGATCCTATTTTCTTCAAAGAACTTTATTAGATTGGGTTGGATTAATCTAATTCCTAATAATAGGATTTAGATACCTATAATTTTGTTAAGACAAAAATATAATCCAATAATTGCAAATTAAAATACGAATGAATATGCAACATAATCCTTCTAAATACTTTATCAAAAAAAAAAAAAATCCTTCTAAATATTTTAGAAAGTGGATTCTATGCTAGGTTGATTTTGGTATCTCATCTGATGTGACATAAAATATAATTAATTTAATTGATAAATAGTTAATACTTCTTGTAAATGGTTAATGGTATATTTAAAAATCCATTTGCAGCCTCTAGAATCAATTTTGACCTCAGAGTTGATTCGTTAATCCTTTCAAATTTTGATGATGTTTAATTTTTATTGTTCAAAATCAATTTTTACCTCTAAAATTGATTCTTAAAATTTTTTACTTTTTATTAGAATCATTTTAGAGAAACTACCAAACATAAACCACTTTACCTCAAAATCAATCAAAACCAAATCAATTCCAACAAAATCAATTTTATCTAAAATCAATTCTACAAAAGTATAATTAAACACGCACTAAATAAGTTATATATAAATTATTAATAAGTTGGTGGTGTAGAATGGTTTAATAATGTTATTAGTTAGAACAACACTTGCGCCGGTCTGCGGGGTGAACATTTGTTTTATATGCTAACAATTATTAGATTTTAATCACTGTTATTTTTTATATGATAATTATTTAGTGTGCGTTTGGATAAGATTATTTTATCCAAAAAAATTACTTTTTTATTTAAAAAAATCACTTTTGATAAATTTGAATAAATTATTAAAAATAATCAAAATTTCAAAAAAATCTGTTTTCAATTTTTTTGTAGAAGTTGAATAGAGTAGTTTATGAAAAAAAATTAATTTTCAGCTTTTTCAGTTATATATAAAATTTTAGTTTCAAAATTACTTTTTTCAAAATCTAAAACAAACGCATCCTTATTAATTATCTTATCAAAATTATTTATTGGTTGTTATTTATTAGTTATTAGTATTAAATTAAAAGTATAATTTAATATTTTTCATAAACGAACCATTAACACCTTTAAGCTCCATTACACCTTATTAGAATTCACAGCACATACAAAATCTATTTTTGAAACCATAACTCTAGGATCCAAAAAATAGCATACCCTTGAGCATCTATAATCATAGCACTTAAATAAATTGAATCTCACCACGTACATATTTAATTAAATAAAATACTACATTAAATGAAATACAATTGTCATTGGCTATTGTACACAACAAATAACCCTCGAGAAATCCATGTTTGTATTACACCTACCTATGCCAATAATGAAATGAAATACAAGTACTGTTGACTATTATCACACACATGCCCATGCCAGTAATTGTGATCCATTATCCATTGAGAACACTATCTATTATGCTAGTGCAATTTTTGGCTGTAAAAAAAAAAAATCTCTTCTATGGCTACCAAATGGCAAAGAATCATTGTCATTATTCTGCTATTATATATTAATATAGATACTTTTTATAAATTTTTTCTTTAAGTTACTTTTTTGTTCAATAATAATTTTAAAATTATACATTTCATTTTATAATTATTTTATTATAAATAATTTTTTATCTCTAATTTATTTTATATAATTATATTTTAATTAATATGAATTTTGTAATTCTTTATTAAACTTATAGTAAAATCTCAACAATAAATCAATGCATTAAATTATATTAAATATATTGTACATAATTTACATTTGTGTATCACACAAGTTCTTACACTAATATGTTAATAAATAAATAAATATCATTGTGTTGTTTTGAGTAAAAGAGATTCAAATCCCTTAAATATACTATTAAGAAAGAGAAAGCTCAAATTTTTTATTCGAGTGAATTTTGAGAATGAAAAGTTATGTACAATGTGAGAGCAACTACATCAATAAAAGGAGAGAGAGAGTAACTAACTCACTACCACTCTAACTAAGGAACGGAATTATAAACACTTTAAAAATACTCCAATAGCTCCCTATCAAGTTGGAGAATGAATGTTGATCGATCATTCCTATCTTGGACTGCAAAGTCTGCAACACCTTAAGATCTAACGCTTTGGTATATATGTTAATGTCAGCAAGTTAATTGTGACCGTGACCAAATTGGAAGCAAATGGAGAAGGCCGCTTCGAATCTTCTCCCTAACCACATGACAGCCCAATTCAATATGTTTGGTACGTTTATGGAATATATGATTGGCGACCAAATAGGGGCCAGACCTGTTATCATAGTAAATCAGTGCAGGTGTGCAAAAATGATGGTTGAAGATCTTGTAACAAGTAAGTCATTGCATTCAAAATGTGGCCGCAGCTAAGGCCCTATATTCAGCCTTTGAAGAAGACCTCAAAATAATTGATTGTTTCTTGGAATTCCACGAAGTCAGTGAATTACCAACATATATGCAATAGCTTGTGATTGATCTTCTAGCGTTCAGGCATGAAGCACAAACTGAGTCACTAAATCCCTTAAGTTACAAAACATAATCAAAAAGGGTGTGAAAGAAATGAGCACCGGGACTCCTTTTTAAGTACCTCAGAATCCTTGTGGTTGTTAGAAAGTGAGATTGCATAGGACTGGACATGAATTGAGTAAGATATGTTACAACAAAGCTTATATTTGGTCGAGTTGTCGTCATGTGTAGGAGCTGTTCAATTAATTTTAGATAGCCAACAATGCCAATGCGTAGAATACTGTCCTCCTTTTGCAATTTTATAGAATGATTCATTAGGAAGTGAGCAAGTTTACAAGGTAGCATACCTAGCTATTGCTTCAACAACTCAAGGGTATATTTCTCCACTGAAATAGAGAAACGCCTTTAGTTATTGTAGCTAACTCTAATCCCAAGAAAAATTTTAATTGGCCAAGGGCAATATTTTTGAACAAATTATCAAGTTTCTGTTTGATATAGCAACAATTTTGTGAGGGTCTTTGCTAGTGAGGATCATCTTAACAATGTATATTAGCAGTGTTGTGATGGAATTAGGAGATGACCTTTTTGTAAAGAGGGTGTGGTCTATTTTACGAGAAGTGAGCTTTGGAAGAAGATCCATGTATGTTTCTTCATGCAATTGTACACGGAAAAATGCATTGTTCACATCTATTGGTGAAGAATCCAATTCTGTTTGTAGCCTCCGCTAGATAAAGTTTCACAGGGTTTAACTTAACTAGTAGTGAGAATGTTTCTAAGAAATCAATATCCTTTATTGGCGCCGACTTGCAAGGCAGCTTCACCTTGTGACTGTAGCGCATCGGATGGTGTAGATTTGTGAGGTGTATCGATATACCAATTACCTATGATGCATTATAGTAATATATTAATTTTAAAAAAGTTAAAAAATATAATTAAATATATTTTAAAAATTAATTTTTATACACTAATAATATAAAATTATACTGATAATATAAAATAATTTTATACTATCAATATAATATTATACTGATAGACAGTATAAAATTATATTGACAGAGTAAAATTATACTGATAAAATTTTTATAATTTTTAAAAATTAATTTTTATACATTAGTAGTGTAAAATTACACTGATAGTATAAAATAATTTTACACTGTCAGTATAAAATTATATTGACAGAGTAAAATTATACTGATAAAATTTTTTGATTATAATGACAGTGTAAAATTATTTTATACTGTCAGTATAAAATTACACTGACAGAGTAAAATTATATTGATAAAATTTTTTTATTATAATGATAGTATAAAATTATTTTATACTGCCAGTATAATTTTATATTGTCAATATATAATAATTAATTTTTAAAATATATTTAATTATATTTTTAAATTTTCTTAAAATTAGATATTACTACAGTGCATCATAAATGATTGGTATATCGATACACCTCATAATCTCACCATCAGATTACAAGGTGCACTAAGCACCTTGACTAGCGAAGAGCACCGAAGACGGCGCCTCCTTTATTTATGTAAATCTCTTGGTTACTAAGCTTGCCTTATATCTCTCTATGGATTCCTTAGCCTTGTGTTTGATTTTATACACTCACTTGCAACCCACAATTGTCTTTTTCTCACGGAGATCTATGAACTCCCATACTCCAAAAAGATTGAGAGCACATATTCTAGCATCTATGGCCTCTCTCTAGTATTCAGATTTGACTGCTTAACTATAGGTGAAGGGTTCTTGAGTGGAGGAAATATTTATTGTGAAATGTCTGTTATTATAAAGTGTAAAGTATAAAATTATACAAATATTACATTATTATAAACATATCATTTAAGAATAATATACATATATAAATAATGATAAATATTATTCTAACTCAAAATTGAGTACTAAAATACTAAATTTCAAAATTTTTTGGCAGAAACCATAGATATCATTTTATTTGAGACAATTCTACTTGAGTTAGATTGGATCATTTAGAACTACATTTCAAAATTTTGTGATTAATATAATTACTAATAAATTTTTTTTTTCTAATATTAATAAAGTAGAAGCTTATCTGGCAGCCAGTAAAGCTTATTTGACTTATGTTACGCTCAAACTGACTTGTAACTCAAATTGATTTATATCCACAAATCCATGTTAAATCCTAATAAACATTTGTAATATACAATCCTTTTCTTCTTAAATATTAGAGAATGTTATTTGTGTTTGAGACATTTTTAAAGGAATGTTGTGACGTTTTGCCTAAACATAGTTAAGAGTGAGTTTGAATTTTTCTCTTCACCAATATTTAAGAAATATCATTTAAAAATATTTAAACATTAATACAAATAATATTATTTTAGATATTAATATTAAAGCACAATTTTTAACTTTTTTTTATTAACACTCGTCCTTTCACACTTGATTCGAAGTGTAAAAAATTTCATAAAAAGGGAGAATTATTATTATGATATTTAAAAGATTAATATACTGATAAATTAGTTCTTAAAAGAAATTTCATTATCTTATGATATCTCAATGATTAATATGTTAATAAATTAGTCTCTAAAAAATTAACATGTTGATAAATTAATTTTTAAAAGATCAATATACTAATAAATTAATTTCTAAAATATCTTTTATTAATATTAACAAAACTTATTAATAATAATAAAATTTATTATTGAGGTATCACAAACTAATAAAATATCTTTTAAAAATTAATTTATCAACAAATTAATTTTTTAAAGATTAAAGTGGTAATTCTCCCTATCCATAAAATCCAGATTTGACACAACATTTATGACATTTGAAGATATTGCAGACATAAAAATGTATGCTCACTTCACACTAAATTTTATACCATGATACTCATATATATCTTGGGTGATGTCTTAAGTGGAGATGACAAGTTTGTCACCACAGTAATGATAATAAAATTACTCTTTTACCCTCAATTTATTTTTTCTGCTCTCTTTCTCTCACCAAGCCCTCCCACCTCCCATTGCCTCCATCCCAGTTTAGAATAGATCCATCAACGACAATTTCTCTTTCTTTCCCTCACATTTTCCCTTTACTTATGAAATCCAAAATATACACAACTCAAAAGTAACCTCTAGCAATTTTTTTTTTTTTATTGTTCATCAAATTTTCTATTTCATATTTGATATGTAAACTTTGTGTCTGTGTTCTTTCAAGCAGTGCTTGTGGGAATGGGAACTTGTACAGCCAAGGCTACGGGGTGAACACGGCAGCACCAAGCATAGCACTGTTCAATAAGGGCTTGAGCTGTGGCGCATGCTTTGAGATCAAGTGCAACCAAGATCCCCCATGGCCATGGGCGTTAAGTTCCTAGGCAAAGTGCCATTAACGACATTGGTCGGACATCGATAGGAGAGCAGGGCTGCTGACAAGACGAACAAGTACGAGGAGAAGTGCTGCGTTAACAGTGACGTCTACGCGGATTGGTGGAGGCTCAACCTCAATCTCGTCAGAGTTAGTGGCGTAGTGGGGGAGGGGGGCATTGGCACGGGAGTGTGGTGGAAGTAGGGCGGTGGCATCGGCGCCTGGGGAGTGAGGCGGGGTGGTGGTGGTGGTGGTGGTGGTGGCGGCGATGGGAGCGAGAGTTGCCAATCGGGGTGGGGAGGGAAGAAGGGGAAGTTAGTGGGAAGGGTATAAAAGGAAAATGAAAATTAATATTAAAATTTAATTATTTTATTGTGTTGTTTTGTAATTATTAGATTCAATATTTAATGGTTTAGATTAAGTCATTATACGATGACAAACTCGTTTAATCCCATGCAAAAACTCGCCACATATCTCCGTGCTCCAAGCTACAGGCTTTTGAAAACTCTAAATTAAACCTTTTTGAGGCCTGCTCAGCTAACGATACAAATAATTGGAGCACGCATGCCTCATATAAGTTTCAGGGTGTACCTGTTAGTTTTTGAAAAAAATATTCTGAAATTAAAATAGAATTAAAAAAATTAAAAATAAATTTTTTAAAAGTTATTTTTTTTAACTTCTATTAACAAATTGAAAATATTTTTTTTATATTTTAATTAAATTATTCTTAAAAAATTATTTGAATATATCAAAAATAAATTTTTTTAAATAAAAAGTGAATTTTTTTCCAAAAAATCTTATTTAAATGAGAGAAAAAATTTTCTCATCCCTTTCTCCATAACTAGCCTAAATAAATTCGTGCCTTTCGCCTATACCTTTGCGAGGCCCAGTATTGAAAAATTTATGAGAAAATATTTATTTTGATTATTAACAAAAATTTTAGAGAATAAATTAATTTTTTAGAATTTAAAAATTTATTGGTAATTATTTGTTATAAAAAAAATATATTAATCTCTTCATATAAATTTGTATTATAAAAAAATTCTTAAAATTTATATTTAAAAGAATTTATATATATATTTTTTAAATAATTAAAAATTATCCATAAATTTTCAAATTTTAAAGGACAAATTTATTCTTTAATATTTTCGGCAAGAATCAAATTAAATATTTTATTAAAATCTATATATCTATCTTTTTGTCGACCCTGTTGGTCATAAATCCCATTCGAAGAATTATTTTTTGATAAATCACATTCGAAGAAAGAACTATTTTCTTTTTTCAATTGACAAAGAATAATGGATATTCTTTCTTGATGCATGACAGAAACCGAATTCGGAGGAGGATGAAGCGATGAACAATGCATGGTCCGCACAAGGCACTACTTGTAACACTCAACACCATCAAACTTTACCTACACCTTTTAACGCCAATTCTGCGCCACTGCCGTTGGAAAAGGGGACTTGAAATTTATTAAAATGAGCAAATAGACTAACCGGAGGGCCCCTTTCCCTATGAGCCAGGAAGCTTCGCACTCAACACCCGCGTGCTGGTGACACGTGACATTTTAGCAACCCATCTAATCACACTTCATGTTTTGGCACTACTTTATTGGCCACTCTCTCAATTGCTGATTGTACGAAAATACCGACGTGTCTCAACTCTCGTACGGACCCCAAAAACTCCACTCATTTAATATAAAATATTATATCAATTTATTTAGCATTTATAATTAAAAATGATAAAATAATTTGAAATTAATATAATATTTTAATTAAAGTGAATATAAATAATATTATTCATAATTTTTAGTAAAATAAAAAAAAATTATTTATTCTTAAATTATTTAATAAAAGCTACACATAATACATTTTTTCTCGAATAAATATTTACTTTATTATTTTATAAGAAATGATAAACATCACAGTCCATCTCGTACGGATGAACCCTCTTTTTCAGTCTCGCATTTTCCATCTGTATTTGCATCTTGCACTCACTTGTGACTATTTGTCCGGAAATAACTGGCAACCGACAGGGTTGTTTGCTGTTTACCACTTACAACATCGGGCCTGTCCGAGTTACCATCACCGGAAGCATGGGTTGTCGGTGTCTACACCCACGTGTCATCATCACGCAGCATCCACAATATCACTGAGAATGTGTGCCTTCAACGACTCAATAAGCCTCTCCTTAACAGGAACGGCTGAGTATTGTGGTTTCACGAGCGTGGGAGCATCTATTCCATGTTTTCTTAATTTGGGAAAGGGCCTATTATTTATCTCGGGGTTTACCTAAAAAAGAAAAAAAATGATTCGGTTCTTTTCAGAGTCACTCCGGCCCTTTATCTCTATTTTACAAAGATTGTTTTGGCTTGGATACTCCATTATTAAGCATATTAGGTTAAAACCTAAGAGTAAGGTAGGTCATAGAGGTAGACCTGGCAATCAATCAATCACTCATCCCCTCTTTCTCTTTTTTTCCTTTTATCTTTTCTCGGAAAAATCTTACTAGGGTTTCTAAGATTGAGCCTGCAGTCACTTCCTTGACTCTACAGTCTAGTCTCTCTCAGCTGAGATTATCAAGAGATTCCATTGTTTGGGTTCAAGGGTATTTGTCAGGTTTGATTTCTTTCATTATTCACTTTCTAATTTTGGAAAATATATAACATATCGGCTTTGCCCACTTGTATTTTAGTCCTTGATTAGCTAGATCTCATCAATTTCTGTATTTGTGTTTCAGTTCTCGGATCAATTTTCACACAAGGAATAAGAATCTATATATCGTTTCTGTGCCGATCCTCGGCTAGCAAGGATGGTGAGGGGAAAGACTCAGATGAAGCGCATCGAAAATGAGACGAGCAGGCAAGTAACATTCTCAAAGAGAAGAAACGGGCTGCTTAAGAAGGCCTTTGAGCTGTCAGTGCTGTGTGATGCTGAAGTCGCACTCATCATCTTCTCTACAAGAGGGAAGCTCTATGAGTTCTCCAGCTCTAGGTATGTCTTTCACAAACTAATTAAGCACCCCCCCCCCCAACCAAAAAAAACATCTTTCAGCAGTTTTTAATTTCATCAATAATTAATTCTCTGTGCTTGACCGCTTGCAACTTGATGTTTTGGTTCAATATTCAAATAGTCCTTTTCTTGCGAGATCCTTGATACATATATTAAAGATATCAAGCCAAAAAAGATTTTCACTGGCGCTGACTATGGTACTATGCACATTATGCCTGCAATGAGTGGGTAGGCTTGTACTATAAAGCTCAGCCTTTTTATCTAGTGGTTATTTGATATCCGTAAGGGTTGCTGTCTTATAAATTTCAAGTTTATCTAAAATTGGGTCACTTGGATGGGTAGGCTTATTTCCCTGTTTATTTTTCTCTATTTATTTTTTTCCTTTCATATATATACGTACTTAGTAGTCACTAATTCTTGCTGCTTACTGAACTAAGGAATTCAATGGAGGAATTTATTGTCCTACGGAGAGTGGATAAATTTTGAAGCTTGATAAATAAATGGAAAAGAAAGAACATGGACAAATATGGCATCATGGTCTGCGCCACTGACTAGAGAGAAAGGGGCTTTATAAACATTACACTGTTACAAAATGAGTTCCTACCCTAGCATTAAGACTGAAAGAAGATAAGTTTAATGGATTGCCAAAACTCAAGTGAATTAAGAACAGTAACATAAAAACATTAGTTTGATGATAAACTGGTTTTAAGGTATAAAGACATGTAATTATTACACATGTCATATTTTCCCTTTCAAACGGTTTTTTTTTCCGAACATTTTCCCTAAGATACTGCTTGAAAGGAATTAGTGATCCTCTTGTCTAAACAATGATCACTCTTTTGCGTAGTTGTTGACATAGTTGTTAAATATTTGGGTTAATTTTTAAACTCTTATGGTTCTATAATCATACCACAAACTCTTTTGTCTTTTTTTAATTAAATTCGTAGGAGTTTAAATAAATTTTATCAAAATTGCCTAAACTCTCAATTTTACTAGAGTTTAAAGGAAAGTATGGTATAACAATTGAGTTACATATTAAGTTATAAAATAAGGATATTTCTTTAATTTGTTTTATAATAAAGTTAAAGTTATTTAATATTAATCATAAATATAATTATATTTAGTTACTAAAATATACTGATTTTGTTAGAATTTGAATTGGCTAAGATTTCATGAGTTTATTTACACTCTTGAATTTGACAATTTTACTTAGTGAGTTGTGTTATCATGAATTTGGTTTGTGATGGATTAAAAATGTAATAACATATCTATTTATTTTAGACTATTCAAATTTATAAATCTGTATTTAAGTTATTTTTCCTTTTTTCTTTTTTTTAAACGTGAAATCTGTGTAAGTTTGATCCATAAACATATATCAAGTATCATATTCGTCATGAACCTGAGTTTGTTGTACTAAATTAAACTCTTTATTGCCGCAGCTTGAGCTGAAAGGGTGAGTATGCCTTTAATTAATTTCCCATTTGTCTTAGATACTCTAGAAAGTATAGTTATTAAACATTCAAACAGCTTTGGAATTGCCCAACGATGTAGTTTACTGTTGGTGTGTTTCTTTCAGAATGAAATGCTGTTTGATCATAGGACATGTTTTAATATAATTGACAACTGACTTGGAATCTTAAGATAAACATGAAAATAGGAGCCCGTCCTTGATTTACCAGGCATTATTGTTATAGTATACTATGATTCTCTTCTTTAATTACATCTTAAAAGAATTATGTCTCTTTCTTCAACACGAGCACTATACCTATTGGTAAAAGTTGTATCCTTGTTAGTGGTGTGTTAAATAGATTATTGCTGTTTATATGCTCTTGCTTTTGCTTATCTTAACAAAAATATATCCGAATCTTGGGATTATATATGCATCAAAAGCCTTTCTGCCAATATATTGGGGGCTTTTCTTATATATCATTGGCTGAAGTGTCAACTGTAGTTACAGAAATCCAAGGCATGTTCTTGAGCATCCGATGACTGTACCATCTCTCTGATGTCTGAAATATGGGTCACTTGATCACTTGTATATGCATAAACTAGAAACCCCACCCATAGCAGCAGTTTACTTGTCTATCCGAGAACCTCAAAGAAAGCAAAAGCTTAATTTACTTTTTAAGATGTGAAAAGACTTCTACTCTTTTAAAATATTCCTTTCGGGTATTCACTTTGTTTAATGGACAGGCTTTTTTCAAATATATTTCATGGCTTCATTGCTTCATATATCTTGGTTGTTAAGTTTGATGGTTAAACATCTAACATCCCTATTAAGAAAGTTACATGATTTGTGAATAGAGATTTATACACCTAAATTAAAATATGGTAAGTGTAAATTTTATTTATGTAAGTGTCAATTTGATATATTGCTTTTGTTAATGACATAGATTCATTTTTAGTTTATATTATATTTAATATTTATATAACTAAAATTTTACACTTATTTATACTGCAACCCACCACATATCCATTTAGATATTTGTATACTATGTTGGGAAAAAAAAATTCTCATCAAGAACTTACATATTCCCTGTTAAAATGCTATTGAAGGTTTCATATGTTGATATTACCTAAGATGTTGGGATTTTTAAATGTTGCAACAATTGTGTAATATTTATTAATACTATAAGTTACTTTTAAATGTAAGTTCTTGCGAGACTTTGTATGGATATTATAATATTTATTTATATTGTAATTTTATTTATTAATATTACAAGTTAAGTCTTACAAACTTTTCCAAAAAAAAATGTTATTTCACTATAATTTGTTAGAGAAAAAACTTTTAGCTTTTGTATATAAGGTACTTTTTTAAAAGAACAAGAAGAGTTACATACTTTTTATTAAAAGAAAAATAGTAATCATTGTAAAAACATTCTGTGACTTAGTTGCCAAAGGCTGTAGACGATTTTCCTATACACTATTTCAATAATGTAATGCAGTGGGTCACAATATGTAATGTATTTTATTACAAAAAAAATGTTCTCATATCTTTTATGCATAAATATGCATGATATTTGAATTTAGACCCCCAAGAAATTTAGCATATGCAGTAATGGGATAGTGGTGGCATGTTTCATTCAGTTCAAAAATTAGCAAATAAGAACTGCAAAATAACAACTAAGTAAGTGCGATGGGAAGGAGACGTATCCTGAAACAACAATGAAGCTGCATATAATTTTAGTTTTATCAAACAAAATTTACTTTCTTTGTTGTCGTCAGAACAAGCTGGCTGGAACGCCCGGAGATAATTATTCTTGTGATTGATATTTTTCTCAACATTAACAGTTAATTAATTTCTACAAGGATATTTAGATTATATAAAATAGGGTGTGTTGGAAGATATGTAGAGCTGAGTATGCAGGCATGGAGTTCGTGAGAAAGTGTCCAATTTAAAGTACTCCGCCTAATTTGTAGCTTAAGGCACAAAGAATTTGGCACAGTACGCGAATAAAACAAAATAAAAAACGAGACCCATGAATACTACTTTCTTGTGACAATGTGTTTCACTTCACTATCTTTGTGCGGTGCTTTAACCAGATTAAGTAATAGCCAGTTAATTAAATGGATGCTTTATGATTTAGACGATGCTATATGTGAAAAGGACCTAGTCCGTATAAAATGAGTATTGTCTAAGCCAATTGTATTGCTCTCATCTATTGGAGGTGCTTCAGTATAAACAAAATAGTCGAACGCTATCAAAGGAAGGTGAAGGATCTGGGTCTCAACACCAAAGGGATCCAAGAAAATACACAGGTTAGCCCTTCATAAATATTTGCATAAATTTACTAGCGAGTATATATGTTAGCGATAATGTTAGGATGATGTACTATTATGATTATTGTGCACTGAGTTCCCAAGATTATCAAGAAAACTAAAATTTGGTCCATTGAAGCGTTTATATATGGTGACTGCCAAATGGAGCAACCAGTTAATTTAAATCTCGGCCTGGTTTTGTTTTCTTTTGGCTTCAGCTTTTGATGTTTGTGCAACTATCATGTTGTTGCAGCTGACTGAAAATATTGGTTATTGTAGCAGAAGACAAGGTCTCAATGCGAAAACTGTATAGCTTCCATAGTGAACACAAGTAATCCTAGCTTTAGAACTATCAAGAGATGTGAATTGTGTTTTAAGCAGCTTACCAACATATATGTGTAGGGACATTTTGACCCAATTTGTCGACTAAATGCACAATACTTTAAATCTATACACTTTCACTGTCAAACTCTTTGCATATATACATTCTCAAGTCAGCTGATGAGTGATGACATTGAGTCCCATTTTTTTTTTTCTCAAAAATGTCTAAACTTTACATATACCTCAAATTATGCACGGGGCCATGTTTTCCTTTCGGCTTATTGTAATCCTTATCCAGTTCTACTCTTCTGTGCTGCTGCTGCTGCATGATCATAGTTATTTTTTGTAAAATAAGAAAATTGAAAAAGAAGTATTTCATTATTTGACATTTTTCAAATCTTGAAATCTTTAATATCACTTGATTAGAAGAAAAGAATATATATAAGAAATATTTTGTTTTTCTTTACTATTTTTTTTTAAATCACTAATATTTAAAATATCCTGTATCTCAATTAGTTTGGCTTGAGTCGGAATAACCCACTATGAAGGTAACTTTCAGTATTAATGCACTCAAACTCAAGACTTTGCTTGAGAAAAATAAGTATGAAACTACTAATTGAATTAACCAAACATTGATTGTTTTTATTTACTCCTAACTAAACTCCAAAATATGCAGAATATTGATATAAAATTTAAGAAAGTTTAAGAAACATTACATATACCTTGCTACTTGACTAAGGTAATTTTCCGTAATTTATAAAATAATTCACCTAAATTCATATAACTCCAATATTCTTCGTAAATCTCCATAACCTTTATAACTCTTAATGGCCACCACGCCAAAGGTCACATGGACCTAGAAACCGAAATTCTATTTCTTTAAATTAATTTTTTCATTCAACACTGTAGGATCACGTTTGGTTCATCTGAACAAATAATTAGATGGCTTATTGTTGAGTGATTGAGGGGGAAATCATATTTATGCACTTTTTTTCCTGTTTACATGCAGCATGTAAAGGAAGGTGATATCAGCATTGCAAAGAAGCTAGAGAGCCTAGAAGTTTCTAAAAGGTTTTAAGAACTGGCTATATTGATTGCTACTGAGAGAAACTCAAACCACTAAACTCAACCTTGGAGATTAACATGTATTGCAGGAAGCTTTTGGGAGATGGTTTGGATACATGCCCAATTGACGAGTTACAACAGCTAGAGAATCAGCTGGAACGAAGCTTAAACAAAGTTAGGGCAAGAAAGGTACGATTGAATCACGTGTAATTTTCTGAACAGTTTTTATTGGACATGAAATATAGCATTTTTTTTGTTTATGAAGGTTGAAAAATACTCGATTAAAGAAGTATATATATATATATATTAGGCTAAAAGCTTATATAATGAACACAGTATATGACACTATAGAACAACCTATAATTGCATACATTATGATATTTGCTAAAATACTAATCAAAATAACTAAGACAACTAACGTTGAAGAACTTGGTCTTCCTGTAACCAGAATCAACTGTTCAGGGAGAAAATTGAGAAGCTAAAGGAAAAGGTAATGTAATTTTACTTACATGATTGGATGGATATATTTCGTTTTAATTGTTCTAGATTGCTTATTAGAATTGCCATGCTCTTTGGTCTCACTTCAGGAAAAATGCCTACTTGAAGAAAATAGACGATTGCAGGAGCAGGTAATTACCTTTCTTCGTATACTCCACATTCCCAATCCAGATTATGCTTCAACTTTATTTCTATCTTCTCATTAGTCGGCAATTTCGTATTTCTTTCTGAAGTCTCATCTGAATTATCAAAAACAAACTATTTCGTTATTATATCCCACAAATCTAATTAATTAAAATGTTAGCTTCCCCTTTATTGTCAGCTTAATTAAAAGCTAATTTCAGACACGATTTCATTGTTGTAGTGGATTCAACAACAACGGTCTTTAAGTAAACCAGATGTGGTGTTCGTCAGAGAAAGGCGCGGCGAGGACGAGGAAGAGGTGGAGGTGGAGACGGAGTTGTTCATAGGGCGACCTGAGAGACGAATGCCTTGAAATTAAAGTTGAAACCTGCAACACATAATGCTCTTTTACACACATAAGTAAGGTGGCACAATCTACATATATTCAAAGTTAATAATGTTCATATAATCGCTCACAATCGCTCACCGTTATCCTTTTATATTCATGTCTGATTAACATACGTGGTACCTTAATCACGATGGTGGTTGTGAACTGTCTGATCAAATACTTTGTGTCAAATAATCATACTTCAGGACTCTGTCATCAATCTATATCAGTTTTAATTTTGATTTCGTTAAAAGGTTTGTGTTAGCCTCAGGTGTGTTTGGTTTGAGGTAAAAATGGGAGGTAAAATCTTGAACAAACTCTATAATTTTAAGCATGAAATTTATCTATGAAGTTTTATTTTTTATTTTTATCTTATACCAAATACATCTGAGGTAAAAATGAATCTATTAGAAATGATTTACATAGTATTTATAGAGTACAAAAGTGAGAGGATCTAGTGGTTATCCATAACTAATTGCTAATGGCTAGATGAGTTAGTTATTAATAGAATGACTATTCAATATTTTTTCTGTTTCAATTTATCTATTTATTTGGACAATTAGATTTATTTTTAAATTAATATATCTGGATTAAAGTAATTTACACTCCAGCTTGAGTTTTGTGAGGAATGGAATTTAGGCCTGAATCCAATGAGCCCATTCCGGGTAATACTCCCTAACTGTAGGGACATGTGTGCTGAATTGTGCTTCCACCACTGATCATTCATGCTGCGCTTTGTTTTTAATGCTGGGAAATTCGACCATGTTTGGATAGGCGCTTTGATTCAAATGGCTTTAGGAGTTTAAATGTGATTTTACAAATATTTTATCATGGTTAGTTTTGTGCTTCAATTCATTCCTCGTTAAACTTGATTTTGCCATAAAATCATCAAAAGCTCCTTGCTTTCACGTCAGGTATTATTTCAACCAATCGTGCTGTATGGCACGAAATAATTAGTACGAGATGAGTACGAAATGGTGAGCGTCAACTTTTATCGGCAGATCACCCACAATTTGCGCAATTCACCATGGTATTATTTCCACTCCATGTCATTTGTTATGTGTTCGTGTAGTTTCTACTCTTAGGGCGTGTGTGGATAAGGGGTAAAAATGAGGTAAATTTCATAGATTTAAATTTGGAATGGTGAAAATTTATCTCCATTTTTACTCTTCTAGCAAATACATTCTTACTAATAATATTTTCCTATTTCAACATTAATTTTGTCAAAATTCTTTTTCATATAAAAATATCAAATATAAATTATTTTATTTTAAAATTATTTTTAACTAAAATCAATTTTGACAGAATTAAGATCGCCAATAATTAAGTTTGTAAATGCAAAACTAAACACATTACAACTCTACAAATAGTTGCTTCGCCAATTTCATAGACTTGATCCCAAGTTAGTTTAAGACGGTCACTGGGCTACCTAAAGCTAGAACCTTAGCAAAAGATCTCCTACTCAAAAATATTTGTTGTTTCTTTTAGGTTGACATAGCTGATGATAAAGTGGGAGTCTTGCTTATCTTTGTTAAAAGATAAATGAATGAAGTTTTCCAACTTTTCCAGTATCTTAGGACTTGGTTACACGGTAACTTTGAAGGGTTATCAAAACAAGAAGAAAAAGGATATACTTTCATGAATCATGACTACTAAAATGAACATTTAATTGAATGTCGTAAATTATTAACCATGTCTTATCCTTCAGTAATTTCTTCTTCTTCTTCTTTTTTTAAAAAAAAAAATCAATTTCATGTCTATCCAAATGCCATCATTTGCCTCCCCAGAATTTCCAGTCATGCTGCACTGCTGCAAATAGGAAGCAAAGGAAATTTCAGAATTTCATATCCTCTTACTCTGTGCTAAACTAAAAGTTGATGAGTCTTGAGTACAGCTCATGACTTTATGTCACCACGGAAAATTATTAGATAATCTGAGAGTAAAAAGACGAAAAGCTAGTGACCTGAACTATTCAATGAGTAATGAAAATCTCAGCATAGTCTTTATTAAGAATTAAGAATATGAATTATATTAGTCTTTTTTTAATACTTAATTAAGGAATATGTATAGGTTTTCATTATTTTAAATTAATGTGCGACAAATTTGGAAGTTTATTTTTCGGTCTGACAAGGCGAGGTTCTCTCAAATGAAGTGATGTGGAAACTTCGATTTTTTGCTTTCGGTGCTGAGCTAACGTGGAAACCCTAATTGGGTTTGAGTGAGACGCTTATAAGAGGGCCTTTTCCATTCAGTAAAGAGACTAAGATGAGGCCCAAATCTTTCGAATTCCTTTTTGGTGCCAACAACTCTTGGAACATGTAAGGAGGATTTGGTGTGGGGTAATCTATTTGGATTATCATAAATTAACTTTAACTTATTTGCGTCCAACATATTGCTTTAACATATTGCTTTGTTTGGTTCAGTTATATTTTTGATAATCCAAATTTTCAAAGCAATCTACATTATCTTTAAAGTGGTAATATGGATTGCTCCATAGGAGGTGTCTATATGAATTATCATCCATGTGGTAATCTTTCCATTATTATTAGTATTATTAATATGAATATTATGATTATTAATAAAAATAAAAATAATAATTAATAATTATTATCAATTAATATATATAATAATAGTGATTATTATTATTATTATTATTAGAAATAATAATTATTATTAATTATTAAAAAAATAAATTATCTAGTAATTTTTTATATACCAACTACTGTATTATAATATTACTAGTAATTTAAAAAATGATAATTTTTTTGAATAATAATCTGAATTATCAGTAATCATGTTAGGTAATGTGCCAATTGCCAAACACCACCGAAAAGGCAAATTTGCTTACTTCATCTAATGGACTTCTCACAAGCTTAAAAAATAATCTAATGGACTTCTTTTTCTGACCAAAAAAATGTAATGGACTTCTTTCAGCTAAAAATGAATCTAGCGGACTTCTAGGTGACGAAATGTTATAGAATTCCTGGAATAAAGCCCGAATTGCATGGTGATGTGCTAAAGCATACCCTTGCACCTGTTTTTTTTTTTTTTTTAATGACTAATGTTAAATATATTGAATTATTTCTCAAGATTTAAGAAGATCGTATAATCGGATAACACAAAGGAGAAGTAAAATCTACTCATTTATTCAAAGGTTAAAAATAATGTCAAGTAATTTTGACCAAGTATGCATGGGCATGACCCACCAAGTCACAATTTAAGAATTTGCAATATACTAACTACTTCCTCCATTTCATAATAGTTGTTAATTAGGGTAAAATTTTATGGTTTATAATAGTTGTCATTTTTACATATCAATACAATATTTATTGTTGATTTTTCAAGTTTACTCTTCATCTTTATTGACTGAAAGATATGGCTATTTTTCACCGCATAATAATACACCTTCATCTTTATTAAAAAGTCATGCTTTTAACCACAATGAAATTTAATATGGTTAGTTTAGTAAACCTATATCATAATTATACATTGATTTTAAATTTTTTAATCTGCGTGAAAATGGTCAAATTGACAACTATTTTGATCCAGAGAGAGTAATAACTAACCATAGTACACATGCCAGTGTGCAATACATGGCTAGGAATAGTTCCTCTTTGCTTCGATGGAATTATCTGGAAGAGTTCCATTATGCAAATATTGAATAATCGAAGTTATCTAACTCAGATTCTCCAATGGTCTGTGTTGAGATCACTTTTGCTATGGAGGAGGTCCTTAAAGCTTCCTGGATCAGACTTTTATTATTTCCTCCGAGGTTAGAGCTGGCTAACTTGGAGAGGATGTCAACTCGGATATTTTCTTCTCTTGGTACATGACAGACTTCGTAAGAATCAAACTTCTTTATTAGGTCCTTTACCTTAGCCAAATACTTCTGCAATAACTTTTCCTTGGGTTGATACACTTCAGTCACTTACGACGTCATGACCTGGGAATCACTGCAGATGAGTCAAGTAACACTAACGTCAGCGAGCTGAAGCCTTGCTATCAATGCCTCATATTCAGCTTAGTTATTGGAGACAAGGAAATCGAACTTGATTGAGAATTCAACCATAATGTCGTCTTCTTTCTCTAATATAATGCCAACTCTGCACCTTTTGGCACTTAGAGCTTTGCCTGCATGCAACGTCTAGCTTGGATCTTGGGCTTCTCCCTCATATACCATTTCCACAAGGAAATCCACCGAGGCTTAGGCTTTACTGGCGATTCTAGGCTTATATCGGATGTCAAATTCGAAAATCTCCATCAACCAAGCCTCCATTCTTCTAGCGAGCTCCAATTTCTAAAAAACTTGTCGGATGTATTGGTCGGTTCTTGCACTATGGTATGAGCTTAGAAATACTGGTGAAGACATCGAGCAATAATCACCAGCGTGAAAGCAGATTTCCCCAATTTCTGATATTGGAGCTCTGGCCCCTATAATTTTTGCTGACAAAATAAATGGGATATTATTGCCTTATATCCTCCTGAACCAAAGTGCTGACTACAACCGCGTCGCTCGTCGAGAGATATAAATACAATGGATGGCCAATCTCGGGCTTGCATAAGATCGAAGGGTTAGACAGGTACTTCTTGAATTCGATGAATGCCTTCACATTTCAGTGTCCATTCAAAATTGCTTTTCTTTCTTAATATCGCAAAGAAAGGCAACACCTTCTAGGTTGATGCAGCTAAAAACTTGAAGAGGGACGCTATCCTCCTTGTCAATCTCTAAACCTCTTTTACGGAGGTCAGACTTTTAATCTCCAAGATTGCTTGATACTTATTAGAGTTCACCTTGATTCCCCTATGTGTAAGCATAAAACCTAAAAACTTTCTAGCTTCGACTACAAAAGTGCACTTCTGAGAATTTTACCTCATCCTGTGCTTGTGGAGACAGTCAAAGATGATTTCAAGCTTAGGTAGGAGCTTCTCATCCCTCGTCATTTGGACCAACATATTATCTGTATAAACCTCCATTAGGTTTCCAATATGATTGGCAAATATCCTACTCATCAACCTCTAATATATGGCCCCCACATTCTTCAACCCAAATGATATAATTTTATAGCAATAGTTAACCATTGGGGTAATGAATGCAGTCTTCTCCTCATCACACAAGTGCATTAGAATTTGATTATATCCTGAGTATGCATCCATGGATGAGAGAAAATAGAATCCAAATGCAGTGTCAACCAATCCATCTATACTTAGCAAGGGGTAAGAATCCTTTCGGCAAACTTTATTGAGGTTAATGTAATCAACGCATATTTTCCATTTTCCATTAGACTTCTTAACCATGACGATGTTAAACAACCAAGTTGGATACATGACTTCATGAATAATACCAATGTCTAACAGGGCTTAGACTTATTTTTGAACTTCATGGGCCCTATCTAGGCTCATCTTCCTCCTCTTCTTGGCTATTGGTCGGACCTTGAGAAAGGTTCCTAAGCGATGGCACATGAATTCCGGGCATATCGACAGCAGTTCATACATACAGATCCACATTTCTCCTTAGAAAATTCAAGAGCTCTTTCTTTAATAAGGTTGGGAGGTTCTTATTGATTTCTGTTGTTTGGTCACTTGTCAACCCAATTTGCATGACCTTGAGCTTTCCAATAGGCTTGGGTTTTTTCACTTCCTGCTGTCCTCAAGCGACAAGATCGACCATCATTACCTTTGATGAACATAAAGGATGTGAACAATTTCCAAATTCTTTTTTCTTTCCATTCCCAATTTTTAAACTCACGTTATAACAATGGTGGGCCACTGCCTAGTCCGCTCTTATTGTTGCGATTTCACCCTTATCAATGAAAAACTTCATGATAAGGTATGCAGTAGAAATGATGGCTTCGATCTTGTTTAAGGTCGGTCTTCCCAAGATTATATTGTATGTGGAGGGGCAATCAACCACTAGAAAATCGACCTTAACTATTCAAGTCTTAGGTTGGGGTCCTAGAGTTAAATAGAGGGTAACATATCCATCCAGATGTACTTTCTTGCCGAAGAAACTGATGAGCTATTCTTTATAAGTTTGGAGATCAGAATTCTTTAATCCAAGTTTGTCGAATATATCTTAGAATATGATATTGGCTGAGCTCCCCTAATCTACAAATAGCCTTTTTACCTTGACATTTACCATCACGACCGAGATAATTATTAGGTCATCATGTCCTGGGACAATTCCTTTTAGGTCGAAACTGGAAAAGACAATCTCGAGGGTAGTTGATGGCTTGTTCGTCTTCTTTATCTTGTGACTTGACAAACTCAAAATCTCTTGGAGATGCTTTTTGCGAGCTGACTTAGTGATGCCACCTCCTGCAAAGCCTCTGGCTATGACGTTGATTGTCCTCGTAATCATTTCTACATCTTCTTGATCTTTTCCAGTTCTCTCAAGCTCTGAGGTTCCCTGAGCCTTAGGATTCCTTCTTTCTTCGTCCCTTATAAGGGAGGCTTTTCTTTTCCTCTGACTCCTTTAGGAGGCGATATACTTCACCAACCTTCCTTCTCTAATCAACTATTTGACGGCATCTCGAAGTTTATAACAATCCTCCGTCTTGTGTCCAAAGCCATCGTGGTACTCACAGAATAAGAATCTATTAATATTAGCCCTTACTCTGAGCGCCTTTGACTTTGGAAACCTCTCCACTTGTCCGATTTCTTTGTATAAATCGGCTAGTGATACGGTGAGGGCAGCATAATCGTGATACATTCCGACACTCGGTACCCATGCTTCTTTTTACGGATGCTCTTCTTGCTATCGGCTTGACTCCTTGCTAAGTTCGTCATGGCCTTCCTCATTTTTTCAAGGTATATATACCTTTTTGGCCTTAGTTAGATTTCATCCATGGTGCTTGCTGGATGCTTGGATAGTGAATCCTTGAAGGCACCAGGTTGGAGCTCGTTTAATAGGGTTAACACCGCTACCTGGATTTCCAACTTCTCCACCATTAGTGTCTCCGTATTGAATCAATCGAGAAAATCTCGGAGCAGTTCTCCTTGTCGTTAGGATAATCCCAACAAACTAGTGACCAGCTTTCGCTTAAATCTCCGTGTCATTAAATGAGCCAAAAATCAAGACTAGAGATTTGAGAACTTGTTGAAGGACCTTGGTGGCAAGGAATTGAATCACTTAAGAGCTGTCTTTTTTAGCATAATTGGGAAAGCATTGCATCTAAGAGGGTCAAAGGCCAAGCCATTCTGGATTTGAATGTGTCCATGTACTCCTGAGGATCTGTGCTTCTATCATAGGGTTCCATGTCGGTTGGAGGTTTGAAACCCTTCGGGAGCTTGACACTCACGATGTAGTTAGAGAACGACATTTCATCCAAGTCATCATATTACTTTAGATGGTGCCTCGATTGCTAATCCAGGCTCTTTATTCGGGAAGGTCATGACTTGGCATGGTCGTAATAATGTGAATGTTTTCTTCGAGGCTCTCTACGATGCGCGCGCTCTTGCTCCCAACATCCATTGTTGCTCCGAAAGCTTGACTCTTCACTATAGTGTCATGGTCGATGATGACAAGTTTCATCATGGTTACGCTCCCTATGACCTCGGCGGTGTCGATCCTAAAGACACCACTTATCCTTGGCTTCCTTCATGCATTCCAAGTTCCACTCTAGCTCTTGGATACGGATAGCTTGGTTTCGCATGATCGATACTATCTTGGCGTATGGAATAGGATTTTCTAAGGCTTGCTCAACTTGAGATGCCAGAACATCAATTGGAGTTAGGGCCAAGGAGCGAGAAGCCATGATGTTCTGTGTGTTTTGCTAATCTTCGGAGTTCGATGTTTGATTCAGAGGCCATTCGCCCATCTGCCTGCTATCGCCAAGGCAGCGGTTTGTAGTTCACGGGGCCATGTGCTGCCGTCGGGTCCTGTCTGTGATGTATGGACATGATGGTTGACAATGTCGAAACAGCAAAAGGCAACTTCAGTATTCCCACAGACATCGCCAATGTTTAGAGGTGGGTAGTTGGATTTTGAAAAATAGGAGAGCTTTGAACGAAATTGAGATCCTGAAGTTGCCAGCACAAGGTTGGTGATGGCAGAAACTTGCTCTTCATGACAACAGGGGTATCTTTACAAGGACTTCGACACTCAAGTCAGGGAGTGTAAGTGATACGAGGTTAGAGGTGTGAATGCGTACCTGATCTTCAAGATGTTACCTCTTATTTATAAACAAGGTTGGATAAGGGTTGATTCAGCTGGGTTCTGTAATTCCAGTGAAACCATCTCAGGACTCCTAACGGTTTCATGCATGTTAAAAATCCGAGTTGAATGTCGACGCAGATTGTGCGCATGTCATTACATTATTCATAACAGGTTCCGAATTGGGCCTTTTAACCTTATTTCAGAATTGGCCTTAATGGACTGAGCAGGATGTCGGCCTTCTGTTTCTAGTCCAAAACAGTTCCAACGCATGCCATATGCCTTTTTTTTTTCAAATGATAGCATGCCATATGCTCTCTTGTGAGTAAATAGAGTAAGAGTGTGTTTGTTTCAATTTTTTTATAAAAATTGATCTTTCAACCTTTAAAAAAAATTACTTTTCACAAACTTGCTCATTTTAGCTTTTGAATAGAAAATGAAATGAATAGCTTTTATAAAAAGTGATTTTTTAATTAAAAAAATCACTTTTTTAGTTTGAAAAAAAAAAAACTTAACCAAACGCACTCTAAATATTATATCAATGATCAAGTGGATATACGCTAGTGAGACCATACCAGAATATATTATAATCAAGATAAGGGAGCCAAAAGATATGTACTAAAGAAAGAGAAAGAGAGCCAAAAGATTTTTTTTTTAGGAAAAAAATATAATACTTTACTTCCCTGATTTATAGGTCGTATATATTTTAATCTTTATATTTTAAAAAAATACAAATCAACCCCTTAAATTTTTTTAAATATATATTTTAGCTAAAATAAATGTATTATTTGTCCCTGAACTTTTGTCATTTGCAAATTGATCTCTTGAATTTTTCAAAATATATAATTTAATATCCTAAATTTTTTAAATGTAGGTTATTTTCATTAACAATTAATGAAAAAATTAACAGAATGATCAATTTGCACATTCATTCAGAGAATCAATTTATATTTTTTTTAAAATATAAAGGTTAAAGTATACACAATTTATAGTTTAGAGGGATAAAATTTTTTTCCCTAGTTTTTGTGACAAAGTTTATGGTTCACCTTATACAATATAAAGAAATTATTTAGTATTATTCAATTATTTATCTATTATTTCATTTTTAAATATCAATTGAAATACTATGAGTTAAAAAGTAATAATTTTATTTATAAATAGTTTAAAATAAATTATATACTTGTATTTAGATGTGCACATGCAGTATATGCACCACAAATATTTCATAACGATATTTTTTGGTGAATTGAAACTGACGTGTATATATATATATATATATATGATTTATGATGACATGTGGACTATCATTTTATTGGCACATATTTTAATGTTAAAATCAAATAGTACATGCAATGCCTCATAAAAGAGTCATGCTATTTCCTTCCAAAATATTATTTTAATAAACATATTTATTTTTAGTAAAAATATTAAATAAAAATAAATATATTAAACATTTTTATTACATAGAAAATATTTATATTTTTATATTAATAATTTAAAAAAAGGAAAATTAATTGAATTTAATTTATATGTATTGATAGGATAAAAAATTTTTATATTATCATCCAATTGCCATACCAAAAAATATACATGATGCTCACTTCTACTACTGCAAAAATCATGATTGGCTGATCAATATTTATAAACTAAAGCCAAATTATTTAGAAATAATTCTATATATCCCCACGATTATAGAATCTCGGCGGCAACTTCGTCAAAGTTTTCAACCTTCAGCCGATTCATGTTGAATACGACGGAAAGCGTAGTTAAGTCTTAAACGGATATGTTTCTCTACCTACTTTTGGACAAGATTGATAACAATATTGATTTCAAGACAAAATGAAAATCCTGACTATCTGAAAATGATGATTCCCATAAGAAATCAGGAACATACGTCTTTCCCACAAGCACTCATTAATTTGGGACAATTCCCATAATGACATAACAAACGTTTGAAATAGAAAAAGAAATTTCCAAACCAAAAAACACTTACTTAAGGATTTGCAAAAGTTCAGAAACACCAAATATATTGATATCTTGTTTTCCCGCATGACCGGCAAGTAAGCAGAAAATCAAACATATGCTTTGCGAGTCAAAATAATCCATCTCTACATTTCCATTGGTGGAGCATGCGAGCAAGGGTACCACGTGTGTTAATTGGGCCGCTTATACGTGTTTAATACTATCCAAGACACCTATCCACGTTAAAACGAGAACAATTTTTTTATTATTATTATAAATAAAGCACAAAAAAAGTATATAGAATTCGAGATACCTAACGTACCATAAAAGGCAACCGCAATCGCTGGAGCAGAAGTCACACACAACTACACGCATCTAAAACGCTCGAAACACTATCGTCGCCCACTTTTCCTATTTCCATGCTATAGCTGACAAGCAAAAGCTAAAGCAGGTTCAAGCAAAAACCGAAATAAAGCCAGCACCAGCAGTTAAAAGCAAGGACAAAATTACAAAAAGCCTCTTAATTCACTCTTTCATCTTTGGACGAGCACACCCTTTCAAGGGTTGTTGGAGCTACGAGATACAGGATCAAACATGGGAACTCTTACTGCTTTGCTTCCTTCTAACCTTAAGCCTTTGCTTTCTGAGCAGCAAGACTCTCTTTTTCAGCATAGAAGACCGCTCAGGAAGAAGAACCAAGCACTTGTTCCTGTATGTATATATCTTTTTTTTCTTTTTTTCAGTTTTAAAATAAAAGTTGTAGGGTGGGTTGGTTGAGGTTTGGGTTCTGAATGAAGAGTTAATGTTTTGTTTTTGTGCACGTTGGTTTTGGTTGGATCAGGTTGCTAGGTTGTTTGGGCCAGCCGTATTTGAAGCATCAAAGCTGAAGGTTTTGTACTTAGGCGTGGACGACAATAAACACCCGGGAAACCTTCCGAGGACTTACACGCTAACCCATAGTGATATAACCTCTAAAATCACCCTCGCCATCTCGCACACCATAAACAACTCTCAGGTATTTCTTTTTTTTTTTTTTGTTAATATAAATAAATGGGGTTTGATTCTTGCACCTGTGCTTTCCTTATTCCGTTGGAACCATTATTATCTTTGAAGAAAAGAAAAGGGTTGCTACAGATGGGTGATTAAACAAGTCACCAAGCAAAAAACAGAGCAAAACAGGGTATTTTACATTCTTAACGTGAAAGTGAACAATTTTTTTGAGTTGGAAACAGCACAACACTAACACATGTGAATCACACTGCTGGTGACATATTGACATAGACTTTAATTAAAAGATTAATTAATTATTAAAGTTGATTGCAGTTGGAGGGTTGGTACAATAAATTGCAAAGGGATGAAGTGGTGGCACATTGGAAGAAGATTAAGGGAAAGATGTCTCTCCATGTTCACTGCCACATAAGTGGAGGTCATTTTCTGCTTGATATATGTGCTAGGCTTAGATACTACATCTTCTGCAAGGAGCTTCCAGTGGTAAGCAAATTTTCTAATCATGAATTTGAGTAGAGAAATTTTATTTGGACATAAAAAAAAACGAACATCTTATAGTCATAAAAAAGAAAGACAAAAAAATCTAGATAGTGGTAAATCTTAAAAGACAAACGTTAAGATTTTGGTTCTGTATGTTAATCTCTATGAAGTCCATTTTTTATGTTTTATTAACCTTTCTCATCTAGGTAATCTCTCTCTCACTCTCAATGATCGAACGCCAAATTAAAATAAAATAAAAAAAGATTGAAACTATATGATTTTATGTTATAGGTATTGAAGGCCTTCGCTCACGGGGATGGGAACCTGTTGAACCACTACCCAGAATTGCAGGAAGCATTGGTTTGGGTTTACTTTCACTCAAACATTCCAGAGTACAACAAGGTGGAATGTTGGGGTCCACTGAAGGATGCGTATGCGCCATCAAGTGGGTCCCACGAAGAGGGTAGGCAAGCTGATCCTCCAAGTGACGAGGGCACGCCACAACCATGCCAAGATAACTGTGACTGTTGCTTTCCACCCAAGAGTTCAACAAACTCTTGGTCTCAAGGGCATCGCAGTCACGACCATAAACATTATGATGAGATTATTGGAACCCAGCAGGACTTGTAAACCTTACATGTTCGCAGTTAGAACTTAGTAGTCTTAGGTGGCAAGCCAATTGTCTTGCCTTTCATGTATTCGTTACTAGAAGGGGAAAAAAAAAATGGAATCCTTTAATATATATATATATATATATATATGTATTTCGTATTCTTTACATGTGAATTAAACCTGTACATAATGAATCATTAATATGAAGATTTTTTTTTATACCGCAAAATGTGTTCTTGCATGGTAGGTAATCAAATCTTCTCATATGCGTTACTTTAAAAATAGCGGGTGTAAGTATTAATAAGTTTGCTAATATGATAATATATAATTAGATAATAGGGTAAAATAGTATGCTAGAATTAAATTCATTAGAAATATTTCTTATATTTAAAATAAAAGATTAATTTTGATGTATTATTAATATAAAAATATATTATTAATATATAAAAATTTTATATTATTATTTAATTATAAACATATTTTAATCAGAACCTCTCAAAGATTGGTCCATCGTGGACCTATGATAAGACAAAAAGTTAAAATTACTAAAATGCTCTATTCTCTCAAACCAGTCACATACCTCTATTTTCCCTTCTTACCACATCGTTGCCCCCACCCCCTCACTTCACCCTTCACCAACACCCCATCCGTTAGCACCACCATCTTATCCACGATCATCTACACCGTCAATTGAATGCAACCACGGTCATGAGCATCAAGCTACCACTAGCAAACTACAGAATCAGTCCCACTATAGCTTTTCAAGAATCCCCTAATTACTTCCCATGGTTTCCATATCACCACCTCTCAAATTTGTTCTTCACCCTCCACCCATGACCCTTAGCCTCCATTACAGGACCATGAGACTGGGGTTTTCTGAGTGTTATATACATAATGATGGTGGTACAATCGCCCACGTCCCTTCTCTTTTATTTCCCATGGTGTTGGTGCTGCCATGTAAAGCACCAATACCTCACCTGTGCTAGACATTCTCTCTCATGGCCTCCATAGCACTCGCCACCTTCTCCACCATACCCCTAACATGCCCATGTCAAAACTCACCTAATTGTAGTGTATGTCTATCTCATGGTGGTTGTCCCTATTATTGTTCTGCCTACATTTTTTGCCCATGTCACCATAAGCTAGTCTTTAGCAAAGCAAATAGAGTGGATATGAATTGCTGGAGCAAGGGGGCATATGGTGCTGAATAAGCCAATTTTTTTTAATTATTGTTTATCTTTCTGGATTATGGTAAAATCAAAAAATAAAATTGGTGGCTGACATAAGAAATTGCAGTGCTTTTAATTTAAACAATAGTTTTAATTTAAATTAACTTATTTGTTAAATGAGAAATTGGTGGCAGCTATCTATATTTGGCCTTGTGATTATGCTCTATGACAATTGGAGATAGTATTAACAATAATGATGGATTTACAAGTAGTGGCAGAGCAGGATGGTAGAAGTGATGGTGAGGTAGTGGCAAAGCCGGATGGCAGAAGTGATGGTGAACTGGGCAACAGGAGATGAAGGGAAGGTAGAGTGAAGCAAAGAACATGGAGACAAGAAATAAGAAAAGAAATGTAAGGGACAAATGTACAAAAGCAATTTGATCTTTTAAGATGTATTTGTTTTAACTTTTAAAAAAATGTAATTTTCAAGCTTAAATTTTATATATAATTAAAAAAGTTGAAAACTGATTTTTTTTAAAAGCTACTCTTTTCAGTTTTTACAAAAAAAGTTAAAAATAGATTTTTTTTATATACTATTTTTAAAATAAATTATCCAAATATATGAAAATTGATTTTTTTAGTGAAAAAAATAATTTTTGGCCAAGATAATCCCAAACAAATACATCCCTAATATATTAATTAAAAATCAATTACCATTTAACCACATTTGTTTATCAATTAACCACACTCAATAAATGCTGTTAAATGTTTGGTCCATGATGGATCAAACTTTGATGTCCCCACCCTAAATGCCACCCTAATTATATGCAACTATATGCAAAACTTTTGAGGTACGGGATAATTAGTGTGAGAATTAAATATTTTTATTAATATAGTAATATATAATTAGATGATAATATAACAAAAAATTTATACTGATAATACATCAAAATTAAATTATTTAAATAATGCAATAACTTATATATTAGGTTCTATCATATTATTTAATCTAATAATGCAATAACTTACATACTAGGTTGTTTCATATTATTTAAGATGAAATAAATACTCTTAATATGAAAATTTTTTATATTAGAATTATAATTTTTTATCACATAATATAACTTTTAAAAGTGTAGGACGATAATCCTTTTCAAAAAAGGAAAATACTAAACTAGACCCTTTACTTTTGGCTCGAATTGAAATAGTAATTATGGCCTTGAAGCAAACCTCATACTTACATAGATTTTTGTGTGTGTTTAGATTGGCATTAAACAATCCAAACTCCAATTTATTTCATGCCTAACATGAATTCAGATATAAAGAATTATTTGGCTATTTTTGTGAAAAAATCAATCGTGATTCCAAACTCAGTTGAAGTGGACTTTTATGTTTGAATTTTCATGTTTTACGTTTATGAATATTTTATTAGAATAAAGTTTCCAACTCTATCCCCAAAATAATTACCACTAGTCCTATTTTATTTTTTTAAAATTATTTTTAAATAAATTCTATTATATATTAGCAAATCAATGTGGTTCTACTTGAGGGCATCGTTTTATAATTATAACATGTTACATATTTTAAAAGTTTAATTTTCATTACAGATACTATATTTGTTCATATAAGTACTATTCTATATTTTATATTCTTTTCAACCATGTAATTTAAAATAGTTTTTAAAAAATAATGGTTAAATAAGGAATAATATTAACATTACGGTATATAATTTTTTTAGTAATTACATAAGTAAAAATAATTTTAATCAATATTATCTCTATAACATTTACTTTATCAAATTACAGATAAAAAATATTCATTTTGTCAAATTCAATTATAAAATAGAAGTTCCCAACATAAATTACATTATACCAAACTTTAAATCAAATTAAACTTAAATTTAAAAAATTAAGTTCATTCAAAATTAAGTTTACAAACTCTAATTATATTAAGATATGTTATTGGGCATGGTTAGAGGGCAGTTTGCTCACACTTGCAATAAAAGAAAAAGAAGCAAAGGATTGAATAATTTTGGGAGATGATGGCGGCTTATGCTCAGGGAAAAATACTAAAAAGAAAAAGAAATGAGAGACGGGAAGGAGACATGTATGCTTAGAGAAAGAGAAAGGACAAAGGAGTGTTAGTGAAATTGTGTCGTTCCATAATTGATAAATCAATTGGTAAAAGTTAATAATCAATAAAAGTTAGGTATATAATGGTAATCGAGTTACATTGCAAAGAGAACATCAAGGTACAAACTTATAAAAAATAAAAGCTTAAATATATTTTTAGTTCTTACAAATATCAATTATTTTGATTTTACTTTCTCTAAAAAATTTTTTTGGCTTTTGTTCCTTTTTTTCAGTATTATATATTTAGTCCTTACTATTAGCTAACATTGTTAAGTGGTAATGTTTATAAGGAGTAAAGAAGATTATTAAAATATTTATAAAAATCAAAACAAAATCTTTAATATTTGTAAGGACTAAATGTATATTTTAAAATAATTATTGGGACCAAAATTTAGAACGACTGGAACAAAAAATATAATATAAAAAAAAGAGGGACTAAAAACTCAAAAAAAAAAATAAAGGGATTAAAATTAAAATAACTTATATTTATAGAGACTAAAAATATATTTAAGTCAAAAATAATTATTAAGAGAGCGTTTTAATTGCAATAGTATGTGAAAATTTAATCTTATAATAATACTTGTAGAGATATCTAAAGATAAAAAAAAAATTGATAAAAGTTAATAATGTACAAGAAATTTTGGTTATTGATAAAAAAATATTTTATTCAGTTAACATATAAGAAGAAAGACATACTTAATAGAGAATATTAACAGTTAAGATATACAGTTCAAAGTATTTTATTCAAATTAAAGTAAATAAAATTCACAAAAATAAAAAGGTTCATTTTGTCAAAAATGCCGTGATAGAGTGTCAAATTTTTCTTCTTTTTCCTTAAACTTATCAACCCAGGCTCTGTTCCTGGACACGTTCATAAAAAGCAGTAGGTGGACAACAACTTGTTTTTTATTTAACTCTTGTCAACTCTTCCACATCTGCAAATAAATTAATCCTCCTCGAAGCTGGGATATTGTGAATAATAAGAAGAATAAGTTGCCCAGTTTTTTCCCTTATAGTTTTTAAGGTGAAGGATATTTGGACCATTGCACGATTCACCATTTAAGGTTATCAAATGCTTCTTGAATGGTTCAAATTTAAAATTATAATAATTATATAAATTATAAAATAAATAATAAAATTTAAAATTAAAATAATAAAGTTTCAAAATTATAAAATTAATCTTAATTCAATTCTTAATTTTCCATTCAACCTTTCACCTTTTTTTTTTTCCCCTTTAATCTCACCTTACCATCACCAAATCCCACCACCAGCCGCCCTTGTCGCTGCCAGCAACAACCTCCTCAAAGTGGCATCCCAGCCACCTCTCACAACACCCACAACTTATTGAAGCAACTCAACTTGTATAGTATAACTTGCTTGGTTCTTGGATTCTTAAGAGGGTTCTCCTGTCTTATACTCAAATTGGCGCCTAAACCAATCCAATAGCATAATATGGGTTCTACTTTCTTGGAATCAACCACCTAGACAGGATTCAATACTTATTGGCACCATTGTTCCTCTTGTTTTTTTGTTTTATGTCAAATGCTAACAAGAGAACAACAAGAAAAGAACGACACTACATGATAAGATCTAAAGCAAACATTTCCTGCAAGATAACTAACAGCTTCGACTGGCTAGTGAGTTATATTGCCAAAGAACTTCGTAGAAATGATTTTGACAACCAGTGTGGGTGCTCAATGCAGAGTCTAGCACCATTGTTCCTCATAATATAGCAAAATCATTTTTAAAAAAAAATATTTACTTTTATTATTAATCATGATTTTGAAAAAATAAAGATGAAGTATTATCAAGGGACAAGGGGCATGACTGCTGGTGGTCATTGGGATAACAGAAATGGGTGAAAGTAGAAAATAGTGGGGGTTGAAAGAAAGAAAAAAAGAAAGAAAGATAATGGTTGAAACTGAAGATTTGAAGATAAAAGAGGGATAAATTGGTAAAATTTGGGGTTAAAAAGGTAGAGCATGTCATGGTCCAATAAATATGTCGGACCTTGTTAATACCCACCTAGTTTTAAGGCGAAGGATTCGTTGGTCCTGTCAAGTATTGGACTAACGTTAGTCCTGCCAGCAAAAATTGCAAAACAACCGCCGAGCATGTTTGCAAAAGAGGGCCGCTAGTATTTTTATTGCAAATGGAGTCTTATTTTTTATTTCCCTATTCTCTGCCAGAGCAATCCTATCTGTATCGGAGCAGTGAATTAAGGGTTGTACATTTTTGTGCTTAGAGCTTTGTTGAGCTGCATAGGGTCGGTGTTACTGCCCATGAAAGGACGTTGGCTAGTGGACTGCCGCTTCAGCTTGGGGATCCGCAATGAGTATTATTGAAGAGTTTTATTGTTACAGTAGATATTGGTCATTTCTAAGCAATAACCCATTATTCATTTCTTGATCTCTCCCAACAGAAAATTTGGTGACCGCAACAGCACAAAGAAGTAGTTTTTGAATAGAAAACTTGAACTTTCTTATTTTGAAAAGTCTAATGGTTGATGAGCTTGTATAAGATGAAGTTAATTTTCTTACAATTGCTTACAACATTGAACATATTCAGTGACTAATTCATTTTGTTTTTTTTTTTTTCAATATTTTGATTGAATGTAACAGCTATTGAGCTCTGATGATCTATGGATATATGCTCCCACTGCTTACAATGGAATAAACATTGGGCTAGACCTTAGCATTACTCCTCTAACTAAAGGAAGATGATAGCATAACATTGAAAGATGATATAGCGATTCATAGCCTAGATTGCCATTTTATGATGTTCTTGTTCTATTCATTTGTATAAATGGTGCTGAATCCAGCGACCTAAGGTTGGCATTAATTAATCAAACAGGCCCTTTTTTTTTTATGTTGAGCAATGATGCATCAATTTGAGTCTCAGCTTCTTCCGCAATATAATTTGCTTGTCAAAGTGACAATCCCAGCTTCATTTTTCTACAATTTGAGTTAAGTGGGTATTAATGATGACAATAATCTAGGTGCATATTCCATGGTCAAACTAAAAGTCAATTGTTATGTTGTTTTCATTTAGATGTGGCAAATCATATGTGCTTTATTTAATAATGGGACTCGTGACAATTTTGTTGGTATACGATTTTTTTTTTTTCGCCTCTAACCATGATGTGCATATTTAAACAGTTCTCCACATATAAACATGTTACTATCAACACCTGCAATCCCTTAAACATCTACATACAATGCTTAATTTGTATTATCATATTCAACTATCACCAGTTCTTATCTCTCATGTCTTGCTAAACAATCTAATGTAAAAATCCAACTCTCTAATACTAAAGAAAGTAATCTGAGATATGCATTGATTGAGTAATAATGTCAAACAAGTATAAGGGTATATGACAAATTCAAGGTTCCGTGTAAGTGATGTAAGTATGAGATATCAATGAAATCACACAAGGCCTCATTAACAGCAATCAAAGGCAACAACAAGAATAATGAGTAGCTTCCCCTCTTAAGGTAAGAGCAAGAAGAATAAGTAGGTTCCCCTTCAAAAGGTAACAGCAAGAACAATGAGTAGTTGCCCTCCTATAGCTCCATGGAGATCACATAATACTCTGCTCTTCCCAGTAGCTGATTAATGGGTATAACTATCCAACGATTTGGGATCTCTGCAATTCTTGTACCCTCTCCTCAGGTTTCCTGCTTCCACATTGTTAGTTACCACATTCTTAGGATCATTTGCCATGGGGATACCTTGCTTGGCATCCTTCTCAGCCCTAATTCGTTTATTTGTAGTTTTATCACTCCCATTCAAAAAATAATATAAACATCACCTGTAAGTATCGTTTACATAATGTCAACTATCAACAAATTAAATGGTATCTTGTCCAAAGTCATTCTTGCGTATCAGTGAGGACAAGACAATCTAAGAATCATTCAAATTATTTACTCATGCATGGTATAATATAAATACAGCACTTACTTCAATGGGTAGCTCTCTCTCCAACTGCATCGCTTTCGCAAACTCAATAGAGTGTATTGAATTGCAACCTAATCCACATATCCGTTTCTATTTCTATTAGTCCTCATGCTCCTTCTCACTAAAATCTTTATATTTCTTTGAGCGAGTTTGCTGATACTCCTTTAAACTATTAGTAATATTCTCTATGATCTAGATATTTTAGAAGAATCAAATGTAATTTATTTGCCTGATCAACCAAACTATAATCCACAAAAATTTTCTTTCTTAATCCTCGTAAGATCTTTATATTGATACTATTGACTTCTGTGACAAACATTGATGATGCTTGTTTGAAAATATTAGTCTCTGATCTACATATATTATAAGAATCACATGTGCAATTGACTTGCCTAACCATTCAAGCTATGTACAAAAAAATTGCAATTGGATCAATGCAAGACCAAGAATTGTCAAAACTGGCAAACTTGATACAATTTATTAAAATTAGATAGCTCTGTATCCAACTGCATCACTTTCGCAAAATCGATAGATTGTATTATTGTAACCCAATCCACATATCTGCGTGTGTTTCACAAAGTTTAGAACAATTAAAATAGAGATTCCCAACAAAAATTAAAAAATCGAAGATTATACATTTACACAATTTGCCTACTCCAGTATTTTCCAAGCATTTATCAAAATTTCAACCCTTCTCCAACGTATACTTAGAAGCACCTACATAAGCACCGAAACTACACCAACCTACACCGCTACCAGAATAAACTCAAACTCAAATTTTTCCAATCAATTCAACCACTAGTAACTCATATCACCACATTATAGATATAACAAGCATACTATGGTGGATAAGGGAGAAGATGATGGAGGGAGAGGGGCTACGACAGAATACCTGAACTAAGATACTTCACAGGACGATAATTTAGGTTTACCAAGCTTAGATCTTTAGTCGTATCATCCTCGTTTCTTGGATAGGGTTTCACAATCTGCAGCTCCTCCAATACATAGTTGTCCATGACTTCCTCTCAAATCCTTCCTAGATTGGTTGTGTCGACGCCCTTGCTGGAATACCGCCTCTGCTCAATTTTCTTTGCTCGCCCAAAACACCCCATCAAACATCTGCCACCCATCCACCAGAGAAAGGGAATGATTCATCTGCAAATATTAACACCAGAGACACTGAAAAGTAATCGCATTACTTAAAAACACGGGTCGAATACTGGCCGTCCGATTTTAAAATACTTGATCTAACGGTTTAAAATAATAGGACTAACGTTAGTCCAAAACACAACCGGACCAATGAATCCTTGGCCTAGTTTTAAATGTCCAAACACATCATGACAACAAAAGCCAGACACCGTTCAATATTAGGCATATATGTTGAAAAACTAGCAGTTAACAAATACCTCAATGGGTCATGCTAAGGTGAAGATGGGTTTTTCCATCTTCACGTGAAGATGTGACGTGGGTGTTACAAATAAGTGACATGTGGTAGAGGTGTATTGATACACTAATCATTTATGATGTATTATAGTAATATCTAATTTTAAGAAAATTTAAAAATATAATTAAATATATTTTAAAAATTAATTATCATATACTAATAGTATAAAATTACACTGGTAGTATAAAATAATTTTACACTGTCAATGTAATCAAAAAATTTTATCAGTGTAATTTTAATTATCATACACTAATAGTGTAAAATTACACTGGCAGTATAAAGTAATTTTACACTGTCAGTGTAATCAAAAAATTTTATCAGTGTAATTTTAATTATCATACACTGATAGTGTAAAATTACATTGATAATGTAAAATTATTTTATATTATCAGTATAATTTTATACTGTCAGTGTATGATAATTAATTTTTAAAATATATTTAATTATATTTTTAAATTTTCTTAAAATTAGATATTATTACAATACATCATAGATGATTGGTATATCAATACACCTGTGTCACATATCACTTATTTGTGACACCCACGTCACATCTTCACGTGAAGATGGAAAAACCCATCTTCACCGTAGCATGACCCTACCTGAATTTGTTTGTATCTGTGTCTAGCCTTTTGTTGGCCTTAATTTGTCTGTTTTGTTTTATGTCTATGATGACTCTTGTACTGCTCCTCGCAGTGTTTTGTGGGTTGAGCTTCTCTTGATCAATTTATGGAAAAAAATAATTCACTCATTCCCGGGGTCTATCGGACTATGGCCATCCAGCCGTGGAACCAAAGGAGGTTAGGCTCTCCATGTACGATATAGGGAGAACAAGAGCCCTTTGAACTGCTAGCTAGAAATGAAAAACATGGAAGAAGAGAAGGAAATCTTGCAGTCCAAATAATCATGCAAGCTTATGTAAGCAAATTATACAAGTTTATCCTGTCCATTATATGCGCAAGCTATTTTATTGTTATAATTCTGTCATGGGTCCCAAAATATAATTATAATATCGAAATCCCTTTGACCTAGATAAAGTAAATTATACATTAACAGAGTGTTTAAAATTTTAAATTACTTTTTCTATCATACAATAATTATACTAAATAACCAACGTCACAAACGGTAAAAATATGTCAATTACTTGCATAATACAAATTATTTTATACCATATATATATATAATTTAAATAATATTTGTAATCTATTTATTTTTTATGGGAATATTTGCAATCTATTTCAATTAATTGAGAAATAATAAGTTTCATTTGACATAATAATTTATTATAATTAGCTCCGCAATAGGCAAATTAAAAATAGTGAAAATTACATGTGTATAAAATAACCTTAGATCTTATTTGTCGAGTTTCATAACATCATGCACATATTGAATTACACCTATAATCGTGAGCAGATACATCTATCAATTTAGTCAAAAACACTTGATAATGAACAACTAAATTAAGCAAGAGGCGCCGACACGAGTTGTAAGTTGGAACCTTGCTCGTTGCCTTATGCAATTTGGATAATTGGCATAGGTCAAGGCCTTCTCATCATTGCCAGTTCTACCCTCGTCGGTTAACCGCGGCCTCACTCATCATTGTTCGACCTCCTTGTAGATGAATTTATTTGTGCTGTAATTTTCTGGAAAATGAGACAGAAAGCAGTCCTATTTTTTAGTGTATTTTTTTTCTTAAATGTTTATTAGAAATATACTATGATGATATATATGGATGCATCTCAACTATTAATCTTTTAAAATATTAAAATTTACTTGTTTTACCATCTAAGATGAGGAGCTCAAGTGAGAATAATTATCGATTTGAGGGGGGCTGGGTACAAGTAACATAGGCCTTTTGGGGTGGGAAACAATAACATGGGTGAGAAGCATAAAACAAAAATAATTAATGCCCGCTGATGCATCCTGTGCTGTTCGTGGGCCTCGTGTGGATATGTGCGTGCAATGCCTGCAATCTACCACAAGAACCGAACTTGCATTTGAAATTTGGTTTCATTTTTTTTTTTTTTTAATCTTGGTGTTAATTAGTTGCCCATGTAATTTTGGGTCAAAGAATATATATCATTTAATTAGATAAAGTTTTGTCTAAAGTAATAATGTTAATATTAAATCTCTCTCTCAAATACCTATCGCGTAGAATCAAGTTTGATAGAGAGAACTGGGATCTAGATCATGTCCTCATTGAAGCAGACAATTTGGAAGTAATCGAAGCCTGTAGGGGAATTAATAAGAGATAAAAATTGCTGCGGTTATTGGGGATGTGCGTGAAATGATAAATAGTTTCTTAAAGATTGAGTTTCTTATGGACAA
Source organism: Pterocarpus macrocarpus (assembly GCA_031439585.1). NCBI lineage: Eukaryota > Viridiplantae > Streptophyta > Magnoliopsida > Fabales > Fabaceae > Pterocarpus > Pterocarpus macrocarpus. The sequence goes on along the minus strand of CM062513.1, from coordinate 38,940,240 downwards.
AGAGAGAAGGGTACAAGGTTGCTCTCATCAGATTGCTCACGGGGAGTTTTGATGCCAATTTGGACTGCCCATTGCCTCTGCAGTAGCAATATTGGGTAGGCCAAAAATGGCAACCATGCCAGCCAGTAGCTTATGACTATTGTTGTACGAGAACTACTATTTGTTCGAAAACAAAGTTATAAAGCCGGTACGAATTTGATGTATACCAATCAAAATAATAGAAAGATGAAAATGATGTTCAACAAAGGGAAATCACCCCCGATTAAACGATAAAAAGCAACACAATCCAGTTACTTCTACAAAAGTGCGAAGTTCAAATTCTTTCCTACTAATCATTATTACTCTTGTTGTACTTGCTCATGTATTATGCCTGTTTCTACCAAAGAGTGTTGCTATAAAGAGTGTTTGGTTGAAAAGCAATAGGCTTACTTCTTAGAGTTACAATGGGTGAATTCATTTTGTACGAGGCACCATACTAACTTACATCATATCCACCATCGAATGACGTATAGGCCTAATTCAAGCGAAGTCTACACCCCATCCAATAATAAATGGGGTGTGAATCGGCAAAATATCCCATATAATATGAGTTTACCAAATATTTCTCTACTTCTTATTAACATCTACTAAAGTTTTGATTTATTTTCTAAATTACACTTCTCAAATAGTAAATAAATTTGAGTTAGGCAGTTAAAATTCTTGTAATGCTTGAACTAAATTCCTCGAAAACACACTATTGAGAAAAAATAACCTTACTACTAAATATAATCATGCATGCTCAATGTAGTCAAAGAATATGGGGATTCCTAATAAGGGAAAACGAAGAAAAACAAAAGACTAAAATTATTTGCATAAATTGCATTTACCCCTCTAAAGATTTCATGATAATACAGATATCTCCAAATTTTTATAAATATTACACTCCGCCCCACTCCCCATGAACTTTTGAGTTTTGACTTCAAGATTCTAACTTCCGATTTCATTATAGTATGATTGTTTTTCATTCGGCAGTGTAAAGAATGAAATCGGAAGTCCAAAATATTTAAGTCCGAACTCAAAAAGCATGCACCTTTTCCATAAGCCCACCAAACACCCCCACGTGTCACCTCTTCCTTGTCCCATGCTTTCCAAGTTTCGAGTTAGTGTTTGTGGAGAGTGGGGCGGAGTGCAATGTTTGCAGAAATTTGGGGATATATGCAATATCATAAAATCTTAACGAGAGTAAGTGCAATTTACCCAAATTATTTTTATAGAGAAAAGCAAAAAAATAATTTTTCCTTGGATTTATATAAAAAGTTAATACTCATTGAAACATCCCTAAAATTTCTACCTATATGGGAAGTTGTTAGCGACCTGCCATGATAATCTGCAGCATAATAGTATGTTTTGAGAGTCGGTAAGAGATGCTAGGCATATATACATATTGTTTAACCTAACCTTTTCTGCTCAGAAAATATTATTTAAATATATTATGTATAAACATAATATATGAATATGAATATAAACTTGGGCGAGTATTGAGGTATATACATATATTTATGTAAAACTAACATAACTCTTTCTACCCTTGACTCTTGAGTAATGTTTATGCAACTAAATTCACTCTTCGGTTATCAGATATTTGCTTTGCGCTGGGTAGCAAGATGCAGCACTGATTGAGTGACACTATTTTCATTTTTTTTGTCGCGGGGTGACACTGTTTATAAAGTGCCCTCTGCATCGGGTTCAATCACGCGCCCTCTTCTCTTTGTTCGGTTCCTACCTTGCAGGTGATTCTCTGTGGATCATGTTCCCGTTTTTGTTATATTATAGCATAAGATCTGTTATTTATATATAACCTATCTTATATTTTGAGTCCACATACTATCTATTTATTATTGAATAAGTATGGGACTCAGTCTAGGTGTGGGTCACCCACCCATCTAACGATAAATGAGTGATATATCGACTCAAAGTGTAAGATGGGCTATATCAAAATATGATTTCTCTTATATTATTTTGGCGGGGATCATGGGTTGTGTTTCTTTCGGGAAATACTATCTTGGGGGCCATCAGCTGATGGACACAGACAGCATGTCGAGATTTATATTTTAGGGGGTTAGGATTAATTTTTTATATTATTTAAATTTTAGAAATTAAAATTAATTTTTGTATTTAGAATTAATTTTAAGAAAAATGAAAATTTTTTTTGTCAGAATTATTTTTAAGAAAATTATCAAATATAAATTACTTTAATTTAAAATTAATTTTAATTAAATTAATTTTAACAAAATTAATTTTGTTTTAAATCAATTCACAAAAAAAAACCAAATATACTAAAGTCTAGTTTGGTAATATTTTTTGAAGGGATATTGTGGCTTATAAAAAGTATAAGTTAATTTTTTTTGTTTGATAAATCGAAAAATTAAGATGTTTTTGCTCCCGCTTTTGAGAGCTAAGGGTACTCTCAGGAGTCCTGATGGGATATTTTTTGGAACTAATTTGTGCTCTCCAAAATTTAAAATATTAATATAATCTTACTCTATTTAATGATATTAAAAATAAAAATTATTCTATTTAATATTTATAATCATTATAATTATATTAGATATTAAAAATAATTTTATCAAATACTACTTTTATGATTTTTACTTATTAAGAATAATTTTTATATTATTTTATTAAATAAATATTACTATAATTTTTTAAAAAAATCTTTTAAAAAGTCACAAAAGATCAATAACTTTTAAAAAATTACAGCAATACTAAACCAAATCTATCGTAAACCAAGCCTAAGAGTGAATGGGATTTTAAGCAGTCAAAATCAAACAGAAGGACTAGCCTCTGTTCTTGTACATAATCGTCATGCCAGCGCATGAGCCAGCTGAACCACAAATGAATGTAATACATTTTTAACACGTTTTAGTTTTGGAAGCGGCAATTCGACGTACCTTTTTAACTAGTTTGATTTTATTATTTTAAAATACCTTTAACTGAGTAGATATCTTTAATTTATAATTTAGTGGCATTCCTTTATTATAAGGGTGTGTTTAGTACGGTAAATTTGTTCATAAAATTTTACCTTTTATTTTTATCTTTTTATCAAATATACCCTCAGTTTTATAATTATAATAATTAATATTAAATATAAAAATAACTATAATTTATTCGATAAATTTTAAATAAAATTAGGCTATTAAACCAAGTTCATATATTACTTGTGAACTCAATTTTTTTTCCTCTAAAATCAAGTATCATTATGGTAAAATTCTATCAAGTATATTTCTCTCCTTTCAAGCATTATAAAACAAACGATATACATAAAACAAACGATATACTATTTATTTGGGGTATTACCAATATTACTTTTTTATTTTTTTATATTAAAATTTAGATATGTTGTTTTTGCTCAAGTATTTTGTGAAAAGGTGGGGGATTATAGTTTTGTTTGATAGAATCTAATTATTTCAGTTTTTTAGATTTATTTTACAACAATTGTTATATTTAAGTTAATAATTAAATTTAAGTTGGGAATTTAATTATAGTTAATTCTTATATTTAATATTAATATAATTATTGAATAAAATTATACAATATAATAATGACAATAGATTACAAATTTAAGACAACTTTTTTAATCAGTAGGATATTTTAGAAAAATAAAAATAGAAGTAGTTGAAAAGGAATGGCAATAGTTAGATACCAAGATTCTTGCTTCCGTAATTGTAGCAATCAGAACCACTATATTCACCTAATGGATATTTTTCACGCAATTTTCATCCCACATTTTGAAAATGTATTATTTTAAAATAATGTACTAATATATAATCTTTGTCAAATTTAGATTCTCTAAAGTGAATATGTTTGTAAAGTGAAAAAGTTAACAATTAACCACCTTTGTATTATTTAGTAGGATCTACACATAATAAAAGTTATTAATCAAAAGGTGATTTATCCTTTTCTTATTTTACAAATATGTTGACTTTAGAAGATCCAAATTCATTTTTATCACATGACCTTGCTTCAAACATTTTTGGCTACCGGACAAAAAAAAATAATTTTTTGGCTACGTGAAACGTATCACAGGAACTGGTGCCGCCCAAACGTATACACTAGAGCAGACTGGGGAGGGAGATTAGAGAGGTGATTGTTGAAAAGTGGGATATAACACGCATGACAAAGAAAAGAGAACAGATAGAGTGTTATCCTTTATTTGGATTAAAAGAGAAAATAAGTAGAAATAAAATGAAAAGAAACAAAATAAAGAGAAAAAAAAATAAAAAGAAAAATATATTTTCTTTCTTGTTGATTAGTTAAGAAAAAAAGTAGGAAAAAAGAAAATATAATTATACGTAAAAAATAATTTTACCAATTTATTTTATATAACTAAAAAAAAATTAAAGAGGTAAAATGAACAATTCAAGTCATGAATCTCCTTTCTCTTCTTTTCTTACCAATACAGGAGAGAAAACTTTTTTATGTGAAACCTATATTTTTCTTATTTTTTTATTTTTTATTTTTCTATTCAAACAAAAAAAAACTCTTATTTTCCTTCTCTCCTACTTCTTTCCTTCTATTTTGATGCTACCCAAGCAAGGGGTAGTGAAGTCACTTTAATGAGTTTATGTACAACAATATACAGTATAGATGAGGACTTCATAAAAGGAAAAATTAGACATTTGTTCTCATTACACAGGATACTATTTTGACTTCAAAAATTTTACTCAATACCTTATAATACGGCTAATTATTATTCCCGCCCCGACAAACATGACAGATCGTTAATGTCACTTACAGATTAGCAGTCCAATGGTCAGCACGTCATTAATAATGACAAGTTCGTAATTTGAGTTTATGAAACATGACGATATTACGCCCCCACACAACATGTATAGAACATTGACCTTACAGAAAAGCAAATTTTTTACTTTAGTTTCAACCTCTACATGCCCTTGCATTGGATAGTAAATCATAAGTTGTGAGTAGATAATCCACTCCATTTCAAAATAACTTCTGAACAATCAGAACTAATATCCTTAGGAGGAAAAAATGGTTATAATACCACTCCTAAGAAAGAATAATTATTTACAGAGGCTGTTACAAGCATGCTAAGGATGTTTCTCTATGGACTCATCAAATATGCAATGCACGAGAGCGTTATTCAAAAGAATCAAAAGAGAAAGACATGAAAAAAACGCAAAACCTTGGCTGCAACTCCCTTTGACATACTTATAAATCTAAGACAAGAAATGACCCCTTTTGTTCTCTTCTTTTCAATATGAAATGAGAGACTCCGCATGAATTGCATAGATATCTATGATTGGCAGCCATATTATATATAACTTTTATAGCTCCCTGCAAGGCTCTCCAATAAGTATACTGCTGAGGTGGTGTTTTTCCACAATGCTGTTCTCGGTTCTGAAATTTGTTTCTGCACAGCAACCCAAACCTTGAAATATGTCACATGATTAGGCCAAAAAGGCAGGAGTAATCACCTAATAACTGTTCTTCCAAGAGATGATGCTCCAATTTCACTGTCAGTATTCTGCATCAATGGCCACATCCATATATCAATAACTAATATAGAGACAACGAAATAAAGAAGATGATCATACTCATCTCTATACATGCTATATTTTAAAATATCAACAATTTTTTCTTATCGGTTTATCATATAAAGTTATGTTATTTGCTCATACATTCATGAGATTAACCAACTATCAAACTAAGTTGACCACTTAAGCACTTTTAGGTAACCACCTTACCGAGGCCAGTAGGGATAGTGTTTAACCATCTCTCAAACATATTTAACCAATAATATATCCAAAGACAACCAATGAAGTTAAAAGGATTCGTGATTTAAATTTGTGTGACATTTAGTTAATCTCACGTATGTGAGATATGTGAGGGTAAATATCATGTGTAAAATTCTTTTCTTACATACTCGGTCTGTTTCATGGCAGTACCAGTCATTTTCATGGAGAATGCAGAGCAACTGAAAATTTTAAGTCATTCTCAAAGAACAAAGACAACAGAAAATAAAAGGAAATGATATTGCAGACCTTTCGTAAAACTATAATAAAGTGAGTTTCATGTATCTCCAGTCATATTTAAGGCAATAGAGACAATTCCAAGTATAATTAACAGTTAACACTAATGTCTTCACAAATTTAAATAGGCAGAGCAGGACAGTGGATAGCACAAATTTTTTTTTTATCTATCTTTAGTGAACAATTTACCTGCGATTTAGGGGAAGGGAATACATTCCAAAATCTAAGTGTTTCATCTCCAGCTCCAGTTACAATAGTCTGAAACAGTCAAAATCATCACAACCAGAAAATCATAGTTACTCAGTCACATACAAGGAGGAACAGGTGAAACGACAAGTAAAATACCTGTCCATCTGGAGAGATGGCAAGATAAAGAACTCTATAAGTATGCCCTGTAAGAGTGGCCAACTGCATCAAAAGACAAAAAGAATGGTAAAATGTGTTTAAATTAAGAAAAAAATATATGACATACATTTTGCACAACAGAAATTGTATACCTTTGACATGGTGGGGTATCTCCAAACTATTATCTGGTTCTGGGAGTAGCCATGTGTGCTTACCAATTCATTGACATTTTTAGACCAGACAAGATTGCAAACCTGACATATATAAAGGTTGAACATCATTTTATTTGTGTTAGAAAAGAGGAAAAGCAGAGTGAGAAGGCCCCTTTATCCTTCTCTCAATATGTGAAGGCAAGTGCCAAAAAATCTGGAAACAATTTATAAACCGAAAATGAAACTTCAAGAATCCAACTTTTGCAGTTATGAATGATCAACTAACTAGAATTCAGTTAGTTTTATTTAGGCATTTATTGGCAACTTTATAATAGTGTAAGAAACACTAGATTGAAGCTATTTTCCTTGTAATGTCTCCCTTTGCACAAAAATGATAAAGCATATAATGATATTCATAGCACCCCATGGATTAGATGTCTAAGTGGATGGTGAACTGCTTCCATGTGAGAGGGGAAGCACAGTTCCATCATATTCCACTAGTTAGGATCCCAGAGTTATGGTATAAGAGATGTAATAAAGTCATGAATAAGCCTTCACCAAACAGGTTAAGCAAACTTTTAGGAGTTGGTCCTTGACATGGTATCTAAGCTTAAGTGATCCAGAGTTTGATCATTCCCACCTCAATTATTTTTAATTAAAGTTTTCAGTACATGGTAAAAAAGGGCCTAGTAAATGTTGACCTGGCTATAAGCTACACACAGAAAATGGTATATCTTAGTAAAATCTAGTTTAATGAACTGCCCTAGCTTAATAAATAACTGACACCCTCTCCCACAAAAATAGGAAAGGAAAAAAGTATTTCAAGGTGACATCAACTGTTATCTTTCAACAAAGTCTATGAAGATTGCACTAACAGAGAACCACATCCATCATGGGGTTCATGTTTCTGTACCAAGTCATGGGGCCCTTTTCTAATCCTTTCTTGAACCTCTTTACAACAGTGCATTTGAAATTATCTTCCAAGTGCTGTTTTATTCTTATCACTTTCCATTTCATAGATTTTGGTTTGGCAGTTTGTTCACTTTGTTGTTCTTTCATGCTTTAAATGAGTTACTGAAATTACCATTCAACAAGGAGAACATGCATTTGCTAGCAACAAATCGAAAAAGTGAGTTTGATATAAAAGTACAAACAGGTTAAGGACAAGTACTATTACCTGACTTCCAGTGTCCATACAGCTCAAGTGCGAGTTTGTGGTTGTATTCCAGAAACGAATACATCGGTCTGCAGTTCCTCCTCCAGATGCAAGAAGTCCATGAAGATGAGGAGACCATGCAATAGCTTTAACAGCTGCTGTATGCTCACAATACTTTAGGACAGGCTGGGTTGAGTGTTGATTCCAAACAAACAACTGCAAACTTAAGAAATAATTATTAATACCAGTGCAGAAGGAGTAAAAAAATAACAGTGCGATTGGATATTTCATAACAATGATAAAGTTTGTAATTGCATACTCTGTTGTCATTTCCTCCAGATGCTAACTCACGGTTATCATAAGACCACTTCAGTCCACAAACCTTTGAAGAACCAAAATGGAAAACAAAAAATTCAATATCATGCTGAATGCCATGTACAGTAGACTGCGTAGACCAGATGATGCTGGAGGCAAAAAAAAAAAAAAATCCAATATCTGACCTCTGATTTGTGCCCTGAAAGTTTACTGACAAAATCTTCCTGTGCTCTTATATCTCGTTGATATATATTCTTATCCCGGCCGCCTGAAGACAAAAGAGTAGAACTCCAGGCTAAGGCTCCAACACGTAAACGATGACCATCCATTGATCTTATCTTCTTGCATCGAGATGCATCCCAAATCTACATGGAAAATAGTTAGAACCAGACATGGGTTAACTCATAATTCAGAAACAGAGCACACAAAGGTTCATGAAAGAAAGAATAAAGTGAACTTAGCAAGTTACAGGAATGCAATAATGCCCCAAAACAGTTAAGCCAAAGTCAACTTGGCACCAAATTTTTTGAGAAAGTCCGTCTGAAGAGCAAATGATGCACAGGCTATCTACCTTATATCTGTTCTGCACCAATTTATCTCAGAAATAAGTTCTTGCTGCCTACTTTTACACACTCTTGAGGGCAAAATGGTATCAGTTACAATGTTACAGATCTGATGCTAAAATCAATCAAGGAAGCAAATGAAGTTTTTTGTAAGTATTTTCGAAGTCTACTATATTGCATGCCTATGGACTATATCAATAGATAACTATCAAACTAATTGAAGTTACCAAAGCTGAAGCCAATGTTTCTTAGGTCCAGTGTCATGAAAAGGATATGTTTCCTAGATCTAGTAGAATCCCAAAGGTACCAACTTAAGATGATGGGTTATAGTTATACAATTAGCACACGCTGCCATACTTAATGTTTTCCAGCATAGATAGGATAGAACAACAAAAGTAATTGACCCATTAATTAAATGATATAGTGACACACACACAAGTCCCATATTCTTGCGACACAAACTCTACACACACAGTCTTTCTTCCCTCTTATCAGCCTGGCTTTTAGGAGTCGATTCTAGTCCACATCAAGTAGTACCAAAGCCCGGTTTGCCCACACCTTACTCAGGATGGACTGCTCTTTTTAACTAAACACAGGGGCATGAGTCCCATATAACTCACTTTACAGTGGAGGCTCTCCCCTTTAATCAGAGCCTGATTTTTTTGGAGTGGGTTATCTTCTATGTTATTTACTTTTAATTCCATTAATTGTATTGAACGGCTGGTTCACACAGTTACATGAATAGCAGCATCCAACACTTGCACAAATACATAAATGCCAACTTGCAATGTCAACCAAATGACCTAATATTAGAAAGCACATAGATTGTGTTATGGCATTGCAGTGTTACTTCCGGTTAAAACGAATGCAATGAAAATGAAGTATAAAAAAAAAAAGGGAAATGGACCCGTCTGATCCCTTCTTTGGATGTATTATAGTCAAGGAAGGAAAGAATGATGTGAAGCATGGATACAAACAACAGACACAAGCACAACATGACACAACACAAAACAACATGGACATGGTGACATGACAAGAACTAAAATTCAAGGACAAGACATGGCATAAACATTATATGAAAAGATATATCAGTATACATATCCACACACACACACACACACAAAAGTATGAAAACTTCATTAATATTCACAGAACATGCCCATTATGTTATGCTTCATAAAAAGGAAGAGTGATGTTTCCCCAAGAAAGTACTTCAGCTTAACGTCATTTCCTCTACTTAATGTATTAAAAACATTTCCGTTCCATTTTGCATAATCTAGACAAATATATAGTTAACTGCTTTAAATTTGATACTGGTTTACTTCTTAAAGCTAAGAGTACACCCAGGAAGCTCCCTGCACCGTGGGAAAGCTCAGTTCACCTACAGGATGTCCAGCAATTAATTGACTGCCCTTTTAGATATTCAACGCATCACATTCACTACAGCAAGTTCTTATTAATTTGTTGCTATTTGTTTTTCTCTTCAACCTAAATGAAGGACTGCATTATCATCTTGACATCTTTACACTTTACCCTGATGCTCCCTTCTTTTTGCCAATTTTCTTTCTTCTTTGCAGATGGTAGGCTTACCAAATAAATTTGAGTTTCAGGTTTTTTTTTTTTTTTTTAAATGCTGCTAATCAACCACAAATACAATGGTATATGATTATGGTGCTACTGTGCTAGTTTGGGTGCAGGCTATCAGATGTTATCACCATTCCTATACAGAGTCCTTCCTCCCCGAGGAAGAAATGGAGGACATCTTTGCCTATATGAGAAAATAGAAGAGTAGCACAACAAAGGGGGCAAAGTAAACATCATAATTCATAACTTAAAAGAAAAAGCGAGTGGAAATAAACATCATAATTCATAACTCATAAGAAAAATCAGTGGAAGAAAATTAAAGCAAGTAATCCAAAGAATGATGCCAACCAATAGCTACCAGTACTCATCAAATACACTCCTTTGAATATGAACGGATCATCATCGTGCACGAGATGTGATCAGCACTTAAACTCTCACCTGAACTCTACCATTGCTAGTTCCAACAGCAAGGTGGGTACCCCTTTGAGCCCAGCCAACTGAACAAACACAATCGTCGATTCCCAAGTCACATAATTTAGTTACCTGCACGTAGTACATCAACAATGCAATCAACCCAAATACAACAATCTTTCATTTACCACAATAAAAACTAGCCACAGTAAAATTGAAAAGTTCCGAAATTAAGCACATGCATTGTCCTCAAACCAAATCCAACAATTCACTCACCTTGCTGCTACACGCATTCCACAAATAAACACAGTTACCGAGACCAACCGCCAACACGTTGTGCGAAGACCAATCCACGAGATTCAGATAAAAATCGTCTTGCAGCGCAGGCGCATCCAGAACCTAACACAACACATCACCACAAAATTTCAGTCTCCACAAACCCTTAAAAAAAAACAGAGCATCCAAAAAAAAACGAAATTGACCTTATAAGGCGATCGAGGAACCTTCCTGGGAGCCTTGACGGGGCTGTGATTGACGCCGGGTACCGCATCGTCGCACATGAACGGCGAAAGCGAGTGCAGGGACTGCCGAGTCTCCATCTTGTACCGGAATATGTTCCGGCTGGGGAGCGTCATCGCCGCCGCTGGCGAGCTCCTCTTCTCCGGCGTCACCGGCGCCGCGACTCCGGCTGCATCGGGTCCGAACAACGCGGTCCTCAGCAGCGTGGTGTAGGCGCTCGAACTGTCCTCGCGTCCCTCCGCCGCCGGAGAAGAAGCCGCGGCCGAAGCGGCGATGTCGAAGAGGGCGAATTTGGAGGCAGATCTGCTGGGAATGAACCTGTCGGAGTAGATGGTTCTAGAAGGGGAGCTGTAGTGGGCGGAGTTGATCATTCGGTCCACGTGGCGGGTGTCGAAGGAGAGAGAAGAAGGCGGAGGAGGAGACATGGCTGGAGTGGGAGGAAGGAGACTAAGCTGAGACGAAGATGGTGGCGGATGATCATCCATGTGAAGATTTGAAAAAATTGTGTGTGAATGAATCTGAGAAGAAGAAGAAGATGATGAGGCTGTTAATTTTCCCGGGAAACTGCAGTAAAAGATTGCAGCTTTTTTTCTCTGTTTGTTTGTTTTTTAATTTTTTATTATTATAATTAGAATTATAATAATAATAATATGCGGTTTGGTTTTGGCCTCGGATTCTGAGACGCGGGCGTTCAGCTTCGGCTTCACTCAATCACTCTCTCTATTGTGTTCTCTAACCTGGAGAAGATGGTGGACCCCCCCCCTCTCTCTCTCTCTCTCTCTCTCTCTCTATATGTGTGTGGGGGCCGATGGGTCTTCTTCTTCTGTCGTGTGATCTATGACTCCATTCACCTCGCCATTTATAGACTCTGACCCACTTTTGCTTTTGCTCTTGCCATGAAGGAAGGACATCGAACTCGCTCAACTTGCCGGATTTTCTTTCTATTTTTCTATTTGTTTTTGTTTTTACCTCAATTTGAAGATCTTGATGATTCACTTTTCGTGCTAATTTATGCACAGGAGTTATGACTAATTATTTTGTAGCATGTGAAAATCTAACTTTTTTTTTAATGGTTGACAATGTAGTTTTATTTTGATTCAATAATGAGGCATGTTATTTATATATATTTAAATTTTAAATATTTTTATTTTTTTTATTTTTTATTAATTATTTTATTTATTTTATAATTTTTTTTTCTCTTCTCTCTCTGAGTTTCCAAAAATATTTATCTATTAATTGATATAAAAATTATTTCTCTTCAATATTAGATGTTCCGTGTTTATTAATTTAGTGCACTGTTTCTCTATAAAAGAGTGTTGTCTCTCAAATAATTAATTTGTAATTATTATTATCAGTTAACTTTTTTGCACGATATAATGAATTCATAATTAACAAATAGAATGATCAACACATAAAGACATGATCAGCCTAAATTTGTAAAATCCTCAATTAGTTACTAGTTACATACTACTTCTTTCATTCCACAATAATAATTGTTTAAGGTAATATCATAACGATTAAAAAATTAATTTAATTCCTTTTTTTTTCCTGAAAATTGATTTTAAAAGATTAAATTACCCTTTGATTTGTTATAGAGTCACATTATATGGTACATCAATGGGAAAGTGATGAAATAGAGTGAAACAGTTATAATTAATGAAAATAAGAATAAAATTGATATAAAATAATTAATAGTTTACTAAAGTTCTAAAATAACAAATAATAAGGAACAAAAATTATTTTCTAAAACAATTATTATTTTGAAATAAAAAGAGCATATATAATTATGGATTTATTTTTGATATATTATTAGTATAAAAAAATTATACGATTATCTAATCACATATTATCACATTAACAAGAATATTTGACTCTCACACTCATTACTTCAAAAGTCTCACATATAGTAGTATATAATTACGTGACAATGTAAAACTCTTTTACATTGATAATGTATCAAAATTAATTTCTATAATTATTAACAATTTAATCTTTCATGTAATTATTATTATTATTATTATTTACACAAAAATTTAGTTGAATTTGGCATCAATCATCCCACCATGGCTAAAGCAAAGCCCCAAACTGCTTCTTACCAAGCCCTTATTAGCAATTATTAGTATATTTAATTATATTTAAGGTTATTCACTTGTTACCTTTTAATGAGTGTACTACTACATCTTATTTATGTGTCTTATTTAGTTAACACATAAAAATAATAATGTATTTATACATTATTTTTTGTGTTTCTCATATGTATCATTTATTAGAGGTAATTTCATTCGAAATATGTTTGAGTAATAAATGTGGATATCTTTTCTAACTGAGATTCAAACCGTAATTCGTTATACGCAGGAGACTAATCCCTTTTATTAGACCCAATTCTTGTTAGTATATATTGATAGGGTTTTGCTAATTAATTAGGGCAATTGTTAAGGTTTCAAAACCAGAAAATTTTGCTTAAAAAAATTTAAATTTTTAATAAATTATTTTTAAAACTTTTCACTATTAAAATATTAACCAGTGCCCTAAAATCTAGTTAGCAAAATTCATTTTATATTTATATATTACAAGTGCAACACAAAAGCAAATATTAATTATTAAATATTTTATTTTGATCATTTGTTATGGAGTGTTTAACAATATTGAAAAAATCAGATATATAGGTGGAATAACGTGGGAGCCTCTGGATTTATGGCTGTTGTTGTGGTAGTAGTAAATGAGGGAGTGTGAATGGCGGATATTGGTGTTAGTATTATGAAAGTTACAAGTTATTCTATTTGAAGGGCCAATTGGCTGGGTAGTTGGAGTTTGGAAGGAAATGTGAAGCATTTTGTCTTGGTGCTGCATTGTTTCTAATGTTGTAATTCTGCCTTAGGTGTTTTCGCTGGGGTGGATTCCCAGTTAGGTTGTTAATTGTAAATTGTGCTTTATTGTGCAATCGTGTCTATAATGCGATATTGTTTTGTTTGGCACTATTCTTTCTTGTTTGGGTAGGTCCCCGTTGACTTTGAGCTGTAGTGATCTTTTGTTCTTTTTCCCTTGGCTGCTCTCGAGATTGAGAGTGCTGTAAGCCAAGCAAGGGTTCAAATTATCGAAAAAAAAAAAGGGTATAATTGGGTTAAGTTTTAAATAGATATTATATCATAATTAACAAAATCTCTTAAAACTAGTTTTTATCTAAATTAATTTTAATCTAAAATTAATTCTAAAATTAGTGTAAAAGTTTTTGTATACATTCATTTAATTATCTAAACCAACATTTAGATAAATATTATTTGGTATAACTAACAAAATCTTTTAAAATTAGTTTTTATCTAAATCAATTTTATTTTAAAATTAATTCCAAAATTAGTGTGAATGTTTTGTACACATGTCATTCATCTAATTATATAAAATCAAGTTATTAAAAATGTTTAGAGTTGTTTGTCAACTTGAAAAGATTTAAATATGATATAGCACATAATCAAAAATATTAACCTATATAAATATGAATTAATTTAAACCGTTTATAAAATTAATCCTTGTTTGATTGTGGGGCATAACGGTTATGCAATTTCTCTGCAAGAGATGTCAATTTTGGACTTAAATTCACAATCTTATTTATCACCTCAACTAATTTTTTATGAGTAAAAATACAATTTTGATTCTAAATAAGTATTGAAATGGCTATTACCACACTTTTTTGTTTATTGCCACTCTTATTTAATGAACTTTTGTTTAGTTATCCTAAAATGTCGTTCATTCTCTTTAATCATTAAACTAATATATAATCTATTATTATTTCTAGTTGTATTCAAACTTAATATTATTGATTTTTTTTAAAAAAAATTCAATTCTACAATATTTTATTTTATGAAAATCTTTTCATTTTTGACTCATTTTTCTAATGAAACATATTAAATTTATTTTTTGACATGTAAAGACAAAAAAATAATTATATAACAAAATGATTCTCTCAATCTTAAATATAATTTTAAAATTGAATAAGGGTTTTTACTTCACATAACTTTCTTTACACATAATAGTATTTTTATGTTGTTTTATTTTAATATTCTATCAATTTGATATGAAATAAAATTAATAAAGAAAAGTTTCATTATACATAATAAATTTTGAATTAAATAAAATAATTAATAAGAACAATTTTAAAATTTAATTATTATTCACTATCAATGTAAAAAAGTTGTCCTATGATCCATTAATATTTTGTCATTTTATTTAATGAGTGATGTGAAAATATATTATCAAATATTAGTATAAAATTTTTATCCCAACATTGTATATAATTATGAAGAAAATAACTAGTTTAATGTCTTATGTCACCTTAATTTTTAATAATAAAAATGAAAAATAAAAAATATAATAAAAATTGATAGATCGACATAGGAAATGCTAATATAATATGTTTATTCATAAAATGAAAAATAATTGGATATATATGTTGTATATTACAATTTATATTTTCACTTTTCTTATTTTTTTTTTTAATATCTAACATACTTACTACTATGTTTTGTAGATAATTATTAAATTATAAAAAATTTTAAAAGTAATTTAACATTTTTATCTCAATAATTATATTAAATAAAATAATTATAAATACTTATAATATTTAGTGGTCATATAATATTAAAAATATAATCAACATTAAATATCTTAAAATTAAATTAATTACTATTTAATAAAAATTTATGTAAAATTATTATGAAAACTTTTTCACAAAATAAAAAATACTGAAACACAAATCATGACATATTAAAAGAAGATTTATTGAAAAATATTGAAAATAATTAGTTTGAATAATATTGAAATAACAATATATTATTAGTTGAATTATGAGATTGAAGGAAGGATATTTTAGGACAATTAAATAAAAACTCATTAAATAGGGAGTGGCAATAGACAATAAGGTGTTGCAATAGCCACTCCCAATACATAAATATCCATAATTAAGAGCAAAATTATTTTTACCAATTAAAATTATATTGAATAAAATAAACAAATAAATTTAATTAATTAGTCATTCAAATTGTTGGAAGAGGATAAGATGAAAGGAAAAAAATGAAATTAGCTCAAACTGATTTAAAATTAACTTTTTAAAAGCTAGTTTTAACTTAAAATTTGTTTAAATAAAAAAATAGTTTTAAAGTTCTAGTAGTTACCAAGCATTATTTATCTAAAATCTAGTCCTATTGCACTTAAATATTTGGTTTTTAAATATTGTCAAAACAGACTCTTTTAACTCTTACAATACTACATTTATTTAGGGATGGCAATGGGTACTCACATAGGTGAGGACATGCCCTCATTCCATTCTCGTTTAGAAATTTACCCCCGTTCCCATCGTGGGTCTCTTTTCTCGGTTCCCTGTGGAGATTCAAATTTCCACTAGCATTTGCGAGTTTATGCCCAAAAAAAAAATTAAATTTAAAAGAGAGAAAAATTATATATAAAAAAATCTTAAACTTGAATAAAATATTTATAAATATAAATAATCATTATAATATTAGTAATACAATACAATCCAAATGAAAAATAAAAATACATAATACAAATCTAAACTATTATAAATTTTATTTTGATCAAAATTAGGCAATTATTATAAATTTGATTTTTATTAAAAGTTTAGTCTACTATATATTGACTATATTTTGAATTAACTTGATTTCAGTATGTACTATTGTCAAAATATATACGTAAGTTGGTCTATATATGTACAAAATATATAAATGAAGATTTAGTGGGTGGCGGTTGCTTTGGTGCTGATTTAAAAAAATCAGCACCGTGAAGATATTATTCTATCAAATGAGTGGATGACAGGTGTAGTGGGTATATCATGTAACGGATGAAATATGATATATCATAAACCCCTCTATATGTTTTTGTCAATGTGACACCAAACTCGGAATTTAGAACCGAGTCCATACATTGATATTTTTGTGCAAGACTCAACTTTGAACTCGGAAATTTGAGATCGAAACTCGGGTGCTTGATGTAGGCTTCAAGAGAGTGCCTTTGGTAGACCATGTGAGATTAACTGCATCATAGACTATTTATATGTCATTTATATAGCTACTATTTTTACGGTGCTGATTTTTTTAAATCAACACCAGAGTAACTGCCTTAGCGGGTCTCCATGGGACAGGGACTTTATCCCCTACCCTCGCCTTATTTGAAAAATGGGGACTTTGCCACCATTCCCGTGAGGACTCAACCAGTCCCTGTATTTGTCCTCATCACAAGTAATATCTGTGGATACTCTCTTTGAATGGGTTTTTTGCCATTTCTATATTTATTATAGTTATTATTATTATTATTATTATTATTTTAGCTTCCCAAAGCATCCCTCATCTGATAAATGAAAGACTAATACGGTCAGACACTTAAACAAAGACCCTTCCAATAATATTTTTTTCATACAAATGAATCTTGAGATCAAACCAGGGACTATACATTTAATGGATTTGAGCCCCTTCTATTTGGATCAACATCTTATTGATATATTTATTTTTAATTTGACCCTTATAGGGAAAAAAATTATTTTAACCCTATGTACATAAAGTTTCAATATAGACTATTTATTATCGTCATAAAAATGTATGTTGGATTTATAACACAATTTAGGCACATTTTAATATGCACCACATTAAAAATGGTGCACCATGCATCATGTGATCCAATGAGTTGGATATTCAGGTATATCTATATACCTACTTCTTGTAGTATATCATAAAAATTACTCCCTCAATATCCAAGTTGGAACAGGATTTTTGCGCCCAAGTTTTGATATTATGCCAAGTTTTTTATTTTACTAGCAGACTCAACGTCCAAGTTGAAATAGGATTTTTTTTTCACTCTAGTTCTGATATTATGCTGAATTTTAAATCGGAATTTTTACTCCCGAGGTCCGATCTTATGCCAGATTTTTTTTATTTTACTAGCAGACTCAACGTCCAAGTTGAAACTGGATTTTCACACGAGTTCTGATCTTATGCGAACAACAGCTTACTCCCACATCGGACCCACCCTCCGACATGGAGCAGGATCTTTCGTATGAGTTTCGATCTTACAATCGAAGACTCCTGCAGTGCATTACCTGATTTAAGTATATGATTAATCCAATAGCTTAGATGGAAGATAATTTCAAGATATTTAATGCACCATAATTAATATAGTGCATTAAGGACAGTGCTTACAATTTGATGTGCAGGGACCAAATTAAAAATAAATATTACGTATACCAAAAGTATACATTTTTAATACTTATATATAATATATATTTTCAGTTTAGTTTATTTATATATAACACTTATTTTTAATTTAATCTCTATATTTCATAGTAACTTCATGTCAAGTTCACAATAGTATAAGCACAATTGACGATAAAGAAAAAATAAGTGTGTAATAGAGCTAAATTATTAACTTTTCTCCGGTACAAACTACGAAAAAAAATATAGTTTAACCTATTTAATAGTGACAAAAAGGCATTACGCTACAACATATCTTCTTTTTTTTATTGTTTTGATAATTTTTAAGTTGTCAGACACTTGTTTGCTGCTGATGTAGAGGCTTAATTCTGCATCACATCGCATATCCTCATCGCCGGCGGCATATGGATCTAACGTAAAGAAAGAAATGATATTTTATAATAAACTTATGCTTAAAATTTGTACCCAAAAAAAAAAACATATAATTGAATATGAGATTAATTTCGATGTTATCGGTGTAAATTGTTTACCCTATAAACTAATTATATTTAAATTTAATTTATATGTACTGATAATATAAATAATAAAAATATAAAAAAATAAATTATAATAAATTTTTTATTATAATAAGTAATTATTTAATTTGATTTAACATATTCTTATATTTTTATTAGATGATAATATAAAATTATTTTACATTATTAGTATATATAACTTAATCTTATTATACTTTATCTTTTTCAATCAAAATTATATTTTACTTTTACATAATTTTTTAAATAATTATAAAAAGAGTTATGCTTTTTTTATGGCATAACTATATATAATTAGATGATTATGTAAAAATATTTTATATTAAAAATATATTAAAATTAAATTATTAAATAATAGTATAAGATTTGTTTTTTCAAAATTAAATCCAAAGTTTAATCAGATGAATAACTCTTTTTTTGTACTGTATTTTCCACGATTTAACAGCGGTTGAACAACGTTATTTACATAAACTGGAAAGACATGAATGCATGTCATACAATTTGTCTTCTGTCATAAGTGGAGAAAAACAAATAGTGTTACCAAGTTTTGAATTTTTAATGCATTAACTGGTTCATTCTTCTTTGACATACAGAGAATAACCGGTCCACTCTGCATGAATCTTTGCCTAGAAATTTTAGTTTACTTATCTAATTTGCAGTGATAAAGAGAAAAATCAATCACTAGGAAAAAAAAAACTCTGTTGAAGAAAGTAAAAGATCATATTAATCAGAAAAAAGAAAAAACTGCAAGCAAAAATAGAAATAGAGGATAATATAATGGACTGTTATAAAGATGATATACATCGTTTAAAACTTTTCGTTCTTCACTAACACAGCACGATTTATGTACAGAAATTGTCAGTAATACTCGCACACCAGTATAAACTTAAACACAGAATTTTAAAATTGTCAATACATAACATCTTTCTTAAACAGATGCTGGTGGAACTTATGCACATGGGACTTATTAGTCTGCTATAATTTAGTCGAGATATCCAGCTATGTAAAGCGTAATGTATAAGATATTAGAAATTGATTGATATATAGATGATAAGAGATGCACAATAAAATATATAAAATCACTCGTTCTCCAGGACATGAAGCATTTTCATGTGACCATATGAATGGTGCAAATGGTAAGTCCTTTTTCGGTTTTTTGGCTGAGTCGAAGAATGTTAAAGTATTCCTGAATCTTCTAGTGACTATTTCTTTATTATGTTATTAGTAAGAAAGCGATAAGAAAAGGTTGAATAGGGTTCAAAGTGCGGCATGCTATTATATGTATGCCTCTGAATAAATACAATTGATCATTTTTGTATAGAAGGAAAACCATTTATATAAATGGAAGTATGTATAAGTTAAGGCAGAAAACATATAAAATATAGAACAATCAAATCCTGTCTCAGATTGAAGCAGACAGGCATTGTTAAAGTCCAGCCCAATCTGCCTGGCAAGAAACAAAAGGTCCACCCTACGTTACAAGATTCGAAACGGGTAATCCCTATCTTGTATTCATGCACTGCCCTGGAAAAATGAATCAGATTTGGATCTAGATATTTTTGATTAATTTTCTAAACCAAAGGGTATCTTTGTTCCTTTTATTATTTTAAAATTAAATTTAAGAAGAGATTTACTATGCCTCGCAATAATATCTTTCATCGTTAACAATATTGTCTATAATGAGCGGTGAACCTAGATTAAGGTGAAATTAAAAAGTCGATCTTGATTATTAGAAGATATCTCGCCACAAGTTCATTACATATAGTCTTAAACATTGGATATAAACACAAATTATATTGGAGTATCAATCTTCAATCAAACCTTTAAAAAAATTGTCATGTCAATGGTTAGGTAAAGGGACTTCTTCAATAGAGACAACTTGAAAGTAACGATCAAACAAGATTATGAGAGATGAACAAAAGCCATGGGTGGGGTGATTAAACATCTCGACAAATGGGGATGAACAAATGGAAGGGGAGCTGAAATTTCTTCAATAAAACCACCAAAAGACCAACGGATATCACAACTCTCCATTAGAAAAAGATGCCAAGGTTTTTGGTATTAAGTTTGATATTAGCCATTAAAAGGCTATGATATATGAAGACGCTTTGAATGAAAACAACTCAAAACGATGAGTACCAGAGAGTGTATTATATAGATATGAAAAAAGATTTTTGATACGAAATTAGAATTTGTATTGTGTTATGAATAGTTTTAAGGTGAACAAGGTTTTTTGAAAACTCAATTCCTTTCAATTTTTTCTATCTATGATTTCGTTTTTCACTTGTTCAGTTACTTGTCACATAAGATTCGTATATATTTGTGACAAATTTGGTATCATAAATAGCATTTCTCGTTATGCAAGGATATCTTATTAGATAATAATGAAATTAGGGATGATAAAATGAGCTAACTCACCTCGCTTGTCCTGACCTACCAATAATCCACCCAAAATGGGGCAAGGTGGCCATCCTATCTTGGTAATATGGGTTGGCCATATCAACCCATCCTATTTTATGGCAAGTTGGTGGGTTAATCAGCTAGAAAAATAAAATAAAATCAGCATGTTTTAATAAGTTAAATCACCTAAAAAAATTTAAAAATTAATAAAAGTAATTAATAAAATTTTCATCTAAATACAATGAGATGATATCCATATAAACTTATAAAAAAAATCTTAAATTACATAATTTACATCCAAAATTCAAACATAAGAGGTTAATAATATAAATCAATCACAACAAAGTAGTGAATCATTTAACAAATATACATTCCACAAATCATAACTATAATAGACTAATAAGAAGTCTCCACAAATTAGCCATAATAAGTTTATTAAAAAAATCCACAAAAGCATAATCAATGACAATATAGGAGGCGTTTGTTTGCGCTTCTTCGAAGGGAAGCAATACTTTTTCTCAAATTTTTTTAAAAAAAATACTTTTAGTGTTGTTTATTTATGCTTCTCCAAAAAAGTAGATGTAGAAAATAACAAATATTTTTGCTTTTTGAGATACAGATAAAGAGCTGCTTCTCTTAAAAACAGAAGTAACAGAAAAAAGATAAAATAGTCTCAAATTTCAAATTTATTATTTTTTCACACTATTTAACTATTCTATCTTTAATTTTTTTTCTTGAAAATATCACTCATTATCCTTTAAACTGTAATTTTACACTAATTTTTTTTTTTATATTTATTACATCCAAACAATTTAACAACTTCTAATTCTAATAAAAGATACCTTTATAATTATATCCAAATACAAAATAATTTTTTTATTCTATTTTTTAAAAAATATTTTTCTCAAAATTTTAACCAAATGGATCCATTACCCACAACAAAATATAAAGTCCAATGTTACATGATATATTAACATTAACCATATGTGTTATTTCACCTTCAATCAAAAAAAAAAAAAAAATCCAACCTACAAGTCAAACCCACCTCGCCTAACCCTGTTTTAACCCCCAAGTTAAGTAGGGTGGGTTAAAAAAATTTGGCGGGTTGAATATAGTAATCTAACCCACCTTTTTCAGGGGGCTTAAGTGGGGTCAATCCAATAAGTTCAATCTGTTTTGTTATCTATAAAAGAAATAAAATATAAACCCACATATTACAATAAAATAATAATAAACCTATAAATAAAGATAAGATAGAATAAATTAAATATAAATTCAAACGAGCATAAAACCTGTTATCGTTGCTTAATTTATCAAGATTGAGTTGAACACCAAAGTAAAGGCAGAGATCTACTCGTTTTATACAGAAATAGTGTATGCTTATCTTTGTGAGCAAATCTAATCATTCCTAAATCAATGCGAAGTTTCAGAGGAAAATCCCAAGTATGTCATATGTAGATAGATGAACTTCATTGGGTGTACATTTTAGCTTTGTCAAACTAACAAAAAGAGGAAGTTTCTTAGCAAAATGAAAATCTGATTCGCTAGTGGAAAATTCACTACAACAGATAAGAATAACGTCGGAGTTCATATATAAGTAAATGAAAAGGAGTGGCCTGAGAGTGAAAGGTTAACCATGCAGTGGTTCAATGGAAGTTGAGATTGGTGGAATAAGTTTGTCCAACGCCCCAATTGGGAGGAGCTACATTCCATGCTATAATTGTCTCTTTGGTTGTGTAGGAAGCTATCTTGAACGAAAGGGCTTGGCCATCGAGTGTTGCAAATGCTTGGTAGGAAGCACCCCAGTTGTGGCTCATGCTAATCCATCCTGTTCTGCTTCCTTTCACCCATATGTTGGCAATGTCTCCTCCACCTCCCACATTCATCACGTACACCAACAACCAGTATCCATTTCCTTGGAAAGAGAATCGAAGCCCTCCACTCCTTAGGCACGGTACTCTATCAAATTTATCAACGTATCACGTTGTAGGGAAGACCAACTTGATAATTAAGAAGTTGTGTAGTAAACATAAGTGGATATCAATTTTTGTCCTAATGAAGAATTCTTATTTCTGGACACGAGAAAGAGCTTGGTGAATTTTTAAAAGTGACAATCTCCTTTCCATTAAAAAGAACATAAAAAATATGCAAGAAAGAATGTACATTTATGTTTATATATATATATATATATATATATATATATATATATATATATATATATATATGTATGAAGCGTACATATGAGATAAGTGTTTTATTATGAGAGTGAGAGGAGCAAATTTGGGCTGTATAATCATATATGGATAGTCAAGATTTAAAGTTGTTTAATGGTTATATAATTACTTAAAAAAGTCACTCCTCTCATATGATAATCTATATATATATATATATATATACTTCAAAAGCTAGACATAAAAGGAATATCAAGTTGCTATTTTATCTTTATTTTTATTTTTTATTTTTTTACCTTTGGACTAGAGAAAAATAGTTAAAGAACCTCCTAAAGTGTAAGTGTCTCTTTAGTCCCCCAAAATGTGTTCAAAAGAATCTCATCCTAAGCTTTGTTAATTAATTAGCAGGAATGCTGTATATTACGAGAAGAATGGTAAAAAAATAAAAGTGAAATATGAATAAAAATACAAAGAGAAAAAAGCAGGGAAAACACAGGTAGATAAGAGTGAAATATTTGTTGACAAAAAAAAAAGAGTGAAATATTTAAAGTATAAAAATATTTCCCAATTAATAGCTTTGTACAAAATGCAATTTTAGTATCATTAATATTATTTGATAATTAATAAAATTGATTCTTGTGATTGATGTCATTTAAAATATATATTCTTATAGTAATTTAAAATATTTTATTCTTATAACAATTACTATGTAAAATAATATATAGTTATTAGTCAGTATAACAATATTTAGCAATACATCAAAATTAAACTAATTACCTGCGGTACATAACAGGGACAATGCCAGCGTTCCACTGTGCAATTTTCACGAAGGCAGGCTTGGACATGTCAAAATGGGCTCGGGGTGGGTTGCACCAGCCACCGTTATCAGATGGCTCGGCCCAATTAGGAGGGCAGAGATTGGTGGCAGTTACCGTGGTGTATGGCACATTGGCGTAACATGCACTTGATTGGTAGCATTTTATCTGATAACAAGTCCCACATGCATACCCGTTGTTGAACAATGTTGAGCTCAAAGCTGCTGTATCCGTCCCATAACCGTTCACGAACAAATCTCCGTACCCACATGCTCCTCCTTTACGTCCATCATCAATTTTTAATCACAAGAAAATGTCATGTTAATGCAAAGTAGTAACATTGGTTTAATAAGATGTTAGGGTTAAATAAATTAAAAAAAAAAAAGATGTTAGGTAACAAGGATTTAGGCTTTTACATCAATTGTTGAATTGACATGGTTTAATTTAACTAGTGGCAAGGAATTGATATGATATGACATACATACCCATGGTGGCAGAAGCACTTTCATCACCATAAAATGTGGCATGGGCAACAGCCCATTGACTGGGCTCAAATATGCCTGTTGCTACTGCTGGATTTCCAATACTTGTGAACATCCATGTAAGTGTAACCAACAAAAAGCTACAAAAGCTACAAGATTGATGAATTGCAGCCATGCTTAAGTTTTGGATCCTTGCTAACTGGCTGTGTTGCTTTGTTTAATTAGGTGAAGGAATGGGATGCTTATTATCTTGTACATGCATCCTTTTTATATAACTTTCAATTCAGTAGCACTTAGCACGTTGCTAATTGAAAGAAATTGCCTTCGTGATCACCACGAAGGTAACGTATCTAATTGCTCCAATTCAACAATATTATTCTTTTTAATTTTCTGTAGTTGTCTCTAAACACTGTTAGCCAATGAAGAGTTACTAAGAGAAAGACCCCTGAGCAATGATCCAGGAATATTATATTCCCGGATTTTCATATATAAGTGAAAAAAAGCAGAAGAAAAAAACGTGCATCCCTGTTTCCTAGGTCTCGTTCTTCATATCATCCATCGAGCAGCGTTTACAAAGTTCAGTCATTCTCATTAATAATTCCTAAAGGTTGTTAGTTAATAAAATTTTCAATAGCTGAATAGCATAATCAAAGTACCTGTTGTAGGTTATCCATCAAGTCCACACTTTGGACCAGAACCTCAATAAACAAATATTTTGGCGTTGGATCATGGTTATGCAATAACTCCATCGATGTCAGCAGTAATACTTCAACCGCTATGGTGCGAATGCAAATGAGTCACAGCCATTTTTATGGCTTTGGAAACATCAGAAGTAAAGTCACTTTTATGGCTTTTGATGATCCAAAAGTAACCACTATCTAAGTGAAGTATGCAACCTTTGCTCAGAGGCAGTTTTTGGTGACTTAATGCTAGGAAGAAGTTTTCTCTCCTCTTGTTGTTTTGAGGAGGAAGCTTGTCTATAAATACTAAATAATTCTCTTCGCTAGTGGTTTTAGTATCCCAACTCAGAGAAACATATACAGTGTCTTATGAGACTTTCTCCTATTTTATACAAAGAAAATTATATTCTCTTATTTCAAAAGAAAGTTGTAATTTTGTTTTTCACGAAATGAAGACCTTAAATTTTTTTTTTTTTTTGCCTGTAATTTTTCCCTTATTATCAAGGGTTTTTCATGTTAAATATTTGGTATTAGATCCAATTTCTCAACTTTATTTTAGTTCTGTTATACTATTTTGATAACTCTAGTACCTAAGATATGGTTGCCGATCACGTCCATCAGACGATAGTATTTGGGATGAGTATTATATGCCTAATGGTTATAAATTCAAGTGCAGTGTAAAGGCTTCGAGTAATGTTTTTGTTTGTTTGTTCTTTCTTAAAACCGACGGGCTCCCAATCAAGTTCTGATACAATTTTATATGTTTATATATAATATTATAATTGTAAAAAAAAAAAAATTATTCAAGTGGACCATGAATACCAAGAGTTTTTTTTTTTTTGGGGTCTGAACAGTGTATGTCTATCTAGTCTATATATTCTATTTGAAGTATTATGTCCAAACAATTTTCAAATAGTGATCCAGGGTGACCGTACATATATTCCGTCGTTCCTTGCAAATCCATTGCCGACAAAGTAAAAAGCCTAAGAATTTTATTACATCAATTAGACAGCCTCGTTCAACCTATCGAGTCTTTCAATTAACTGAATAGATGAAATAGTACTGTCAACGAACTTTAACTATTTGAATATTGTCACTTTTCCTTCTTGATGTTCCTGGGTGTGTAAAGTTCCTGCCCGGTAGAAAGAAATTCTGCAAAAGTGTGGAAATAAAAATCTTTACACACGTTATTTTTAGGTTAAACTCACCGATGGTGTTAAGCACCGTCACGACTCATCTCTTGCAGCGGACAATCCAGTGTATGCTATACAAAGTCCATATTACTTACTATACAAAGCCCATATACTTACAAGTAGGACAGTGGCACATAATAACAGTTGAGTATCACACAAGTTGTGTGTGACAATGAGAACATGATTTCATGGCCTTTAGCTGATGATCATGATTATTTGCGAATTTGATAAATAAGTCACATTCACGACACTCCCATCAATGATCTCCCATTGCTGGAACAATGAGTTATTTCAGGCATACCTGTATGTAGAGCAATATAATATGTAGATCATGCATCAAGACGTAATTATAGATTGCCATATGGACAATGAATCTTAAAATGAACAGATCCTGTGTTACACCAAACATGAGGAAATTTGGCACTTGGCTCCCACTGGGGATAGAACAGATTTAATACAGAATGTTGCAAATTCAATCCCATCGACAAAGAATTACTCTAGTGATGAACATGCCATCAAATTCAGTTGGGGCACAAACATAGAGGAACATAAATGCTTTTCAGGTAAATGTCGTGAGTCAGAACAGAAGAAATAAAAGAATTGTGTGGAAAATCTATATAAGAGCGATCTGGTAATACAGGCGCTGGGTTTGTCTGAGTATCAGATTCAGACTCACAACAAACTAATCTTTTGGACTTTTCACCACATACACGTTTACTCTTTAGACTATAGAGATGTTCTGATGCCAAAAGTCCAAAGCATTTAAGCTATGCTTGGTAGGACAGTATGAGCTGAAACTTGGAGGCGAAAAACGGAAAAAGTGAAAATTTATAAGGATTGAATAAGGACATAATAAAAGCCTAGATGCATCCCTTGTTTTCAGTCTTCCATTTTTAAACTTCTCATTGCAAACCTAACACACCTCAAGACAAGTTTTAGCTAGATAAGCGTCATTGACAATGCATCATAGGTTGAATTATGGGACAAACGTGAATGTAATGAAAGGAAATGACACGATACCATTACCTTCTTCGGAGTTAGAAATATTAAGTAGCAGATTCATAACTAGATAGAAAACAAAATCAAGTAGTATATTGCTTCATATGCTAAACATATACGCTTCAGTAGACTTAGCAGAGATTCTACAGTGTACTAGAAATGTACCTCCACTTAGGCATTACTTCCTTCCGGCAATGTAATCAATCTTGTAGTTGAATCGTATATCATTTCAGTGCCACAGCTGAGTCAAGATTTTATTTCCGATTGTTAAATTAATGCTCCACCATAAACTAAATCAGTTTCATGATAGTAATATGAATCATATGAAGCAACAATGATCAGTCAATGCAGGAGTAGGGGTATACTTACCTTGAGCATTTGACGGTGTTGCTCGTACCTCCACTTGAAATTGACAGTATAGTCCCAAAGAAGGAGGTGTTTTCAGTACCACAGTTTGGGCAGGGGCCCTTTTAAAATTTAAAAGGTCAGTATATGTAGTGGTTGAATATAACTTACAAGAGACAGTTTTAGCAAATTTATACCTTTAAAATCAAAAAATCTTTTACAATTGCACTTGTTAGTGACTGCGCTAGCCACACAATGAGGGGAACAGCAGCAAACCAAGTGAAAATGAAACTAAAAGGCTCTGGCAGCTGCACAGAACAATTCACAATATCTGTTACAATAGGATTATTTGTAATAATGTTATTGAATATCTAAGAAATTAATTAATTTCTATGTGATATGAAGAACCAATCTCATCATTCTAGCTTTGGTTTTTAGTGGCCCTTCAGCTCTGATTTCTCATATATAAAACGTGTTTCATAGACAATATAAATTCCATTTTGTTATGCTGACTTCTTCAGGGTTTGTGGGCAGGCAAGGCAAGTACTAAGATTGAGGAATATGTTCAATTGGTAATCATTTACAACAACAACATCCAGCCAACACATTACAATGTATTTCAGATCTTGGCTAATCTCTTTGTTTGACTACAAGGGGTTCCCATCCTCTAAAGTGTACTTCTTTAGAAAGTAAAGTGCAAGAGGCGAACATTGACAATAAATTTGAATGAGTTTTTACAAATCCATGGAGTGTTATCACATTGCTTGTATAAAATTACAAGCCACATATTTTTTTCGTCAAATGTTGATCCAGTTTGCACTTTACTCTCTAAAGTTGACTATGCACTTTGGAGGATCTTTTTCCAGCTCAAAGATACAAATAATCCAATAATATCTTGTTTTTTAGGAACCAAAAAGCTAAATTGCTTCCTGACATAAGGCAATAGAACATAAGAAAAGACTATGACAATGCAACTACTGTCATATGCTATGACATTCTAGAATCAAACTCTAAACGACCAGTTTGTGATGCTAGATGCAAGGAAAAATGAGAACATACCTCTAGCAGATATGTGATCTCAAATCCAGTCAGATCATCAAGGAAGAAGAACCTAAAGGGTTACAGGGGGAAAAAATGAAAAAGCAAAAATGTCATGACCTAACACGTGCAAACAGTAACTTTCATGCCAGTTGGACTCACAGTAAAATCAAATCAAGAAATACATACTTTAATACATCCTTTGGGGTGGAACATTTGATTTAAGAAAGATAAATAGTAACAATTAAAAAAAAAAAAGGAAAAAAAGGTACTGGTTTGAAAATTATGAAATATGTGGGAGCTGGTAGAATATGATAGCAGGTAGTGGAATGGATGCGTAAAAGTCAGCACATAATTGGCGTTTATTACATTCCTTTCCATTCCCTACGCATATCGAGAGTGAGAACAAGATTATTTAAGAATAATGTTATTTATATTATTTTTTAAGACATTTTTAATTGTATCTTTAAATATTGGTTGAGAGAAAAATTAAAAATATTTAAGAGGCATCTTATAAATACTTTAAAAAGTGATACAAATAATATTTCTTTTTAATAATTGGAATGCATTATTTATATCAAATCTTCAGAAATTGCGCATATGGGTATTGCAACAATTTCTTAGAACTTTCAGTTTCACCATATGTCCTGTGGGTCAAATAGACCAATCATGACTGGCAGTAGCTGGAATTAAAATTTTCTCCAGAATACATCACGAACCCATGAACTATATATATATATATATAGAGAGAGAGAGAGAGAGAGAGGGGGGGGGTGGGAGTTCTTACAATCCTAATGCAATCACAGTAGCAGGGACGTTCAACAGGAACATCTTTAAATAGTCAACAGATAGGTCACTGTAAACCTGCAAACAGACTTTAGTTAGTAATGAAAAATAAACACAGCAAATCCACATATTCATAAATCACAAATCATATGATAAAATCCTAAAGCTGAATTCTAGTAAACAAAGAAGCATTTGATTTGACATGCAAGGGTCATGCCATATCTCTAGCCAGTACTTGTAATATCATTGATCTTGGTAGCCAATATCCGAATTCAAAAAGATACCTCCTAATGATGAAACAAGAGAAATTACTCCTTTATTTATTATTTAATATTGCAAGAATGATTTAATTGTAGAGCAACTTTATATAATTACAACTGACAAGAAAACCTGAAATCAGAGAACAGATCACAGATTAACACGCACCTTTCTACTACGAAGACTGCACCTTGGACCCTCAACCACAATTTCACTCCCTTCCATCTAGAAAAGAAGTAAAGAACTATGAGATCAGTAATGTCAGTTAAGAAAGCAATTCCAACTGCATTCCCAAATTTCTATGATCCATATAACTTCTAGAAGTAATATTTCATAATCATATCACAAACTGTCCAAAATGAAACCTATAAAATGTTTCCTGAACTGCCGTACCACTAGTTGTCGTTTTATTTTAAAGGATACTGTATCTAACCGAAGTTCTAAACATTTCATCTGGTCTCCATGATACACTTTTACTTTCTTTTTCCCCTTAATTATTAGTGAGACGATCAATTCAAACCAGTTCATAAATACACTGCAACCACTACAAAGCGACTTTCATTGATGAATTGAAAATAGCAAACCTTTAGCTTCATTTTCAATTCATCATACTCCTTGTCACTCATAATTGGCTTTCCCGATACATAAGCCATAGCAGCTTCCAGAAACTTCTGTTCATCAGAACCTGTACAATCAACCAATAAAAACTTAAAAGATGAAGTCACAGGTCAACACAAATTCATTTATTATAACAGCTGCAGCTACTGTCAGCGAAGTTGCTCCATACTTAGCATGACAACGCTGCTTCCTTCCCACATGAGTTCTTCCTTGAGATTATCAAATTCTTCATTTGACATAATAGCCTTCCCCTCATAATAGAATGCCTGATGAATAAAACAACACCCCACAACAAATTTCGTACACAAAGCTAAGATCTCTTTTCTGTAAGATCCTCACACATAACTAAGAAAGCAACAGAATTAAGTGGAAAAAGAAAACTTTTCGGGGTGCCATACTTGCAGTGCTTGAAGAAATTCTTGCTCAAGTTCACCAACTGATTTCTTCTCTTTTTTATCTATGCTACAATATGGGAGGATTTTACTATCAACAACCTCTTCTTCGAATTCTCCAACCTTTCCTGAAAGGGAAAAAAAAAAAAAAGATTACAAAAAAAAGAAAAAAACAAAGGCGTAGCTGCTGTTAATTAGAAGATGTTCAATACAACAACAATAATAACAACAACATCTAAGCCTTCTCTTAGTAGATGGGTCAATTACGTTGATCAGATTACACCATACTATTATATCATAAATCATATTTATGTTAAAAGATGTTCAATAAATGACATATAACATGATGTTTGTTAAAAAGACCTTGTTGATCTGCAGTGGCCTTTGGGGACAGTAGAAACAGTCTGCGCCTGAGGCATAAGTGGCGGCCATTGAACCGAATGAAGTGAAAACCAGAAGGGTAAGACAAGGAAGATATTGGAATCAAAGGTGTTGGGGTAGTAGGGGCAGTAGTGCATGGGCGAGAAGATGTTAATGTGAAGGCTAGTTTACTAGCCATAATGATCACTGCGCTATGTTGTGATGGTGATGATGGTGGTGGCGACAGAAATTATGGAGTTTAACTGAAAAAACTCGGGTGGTTGATTTGTTTGGAGGGAAAGGGAAGAGTTAAAGAACTAAAGACAGCTTTAAGATAAGGCAACTAGCAACGTGTGGAGGGAATTGCAACGGCTCATTCTCCTCTCTTCTCATCATCTTAATCTCATTTGTTCCCTTTCGTTGTGGACAACGCATTCATCAATTTATCATATCACTTACTTTGTTTGGTTTGACATTTGTTTCTTACTTGTCTGTGCAATCTGCTATGTTTTCATAAAAAAATCTGCTGTGCCTTCCAATGTGGACGCGAGGATGTGCTGCGTTAGTTTGATATCAACCATGGGTTTTAAGCCACGTACGCAGAGGTTGGTCCCATGCAGATTTTTTTTTTTAATCTTGATTATTACTTTCTTAAAAAAAATTATGTAATAAGAAAATGTAATAATTATTTTGTATTAGACTAATAAAATAGTGATCATTATTTAATATTTTATTTTATGCATAATTTATATGTCTTATAAAAAATTTACATTGTTTATGCATGGTTTTAATATAATATTATTCACAAATTTCTTTATATAATAATAAAGAACGGCAAGCACAATTTTCATATTTTTATATAAATTTGATTATTATATACTAACAATATAAAAAAATTTTATATTATCTTTTAATTAAATAATTATATTTATAAAATTTTTAAAATAATAAATAATTAAGTTAAATAATTTTATTGATGTAATAATATATAATTAAATATTTATATAAAAAAATTTATATTAAAAATATATACAAATTAAATTATTATTATATTACTTATTTTTTCAAACTAATTTATCACTTTTTCATTAGGAGATTACATTGTGATATATCATATCCAGAATATGTTGTCAAATTGTAATAAATTTTGAAAGTTGATTATTATTATTTTTATTGCGGCCCAGTGCACCAAACATTTTAGTTGGTATAGTCAGGAGAATCATTGCTAGCCAAATAGGGTCTTTTATTGTGACTTGAATTTCCTGTGTTCTTTCCAGTTTTGGGCCTTTAACAGTCCAAGATATAAGGAGAAATTTTGTTTTAGATTTTGCTTTTTGGATGTGGATATAAGGAGCAATTTTAAACTCCGCATTCGCGTTTGAGCTAGCCAGAGGCTGGCAGTGGACCCCAATAAAAAAAAAAAAAAAAAGAAAGGAGCAATGTTAATACAAGCGTAAATTCCTAAATATTATTATTGGACAAATTTGTTTATAAGAAATAAAAACTCCTTGATATAATTCTTAAATGTTTCAAAAATAGTCAAACTAATTCTTTAATTTTGTGAATAAATTAGTCCCTAAAAAATATTTTTTATTAGACATATTATTCCTTAAAAAAGATTAATTTAACTCCTAATTTTAATTTTTAAGAATTATGTTGAGGGTTTTTATTTATTAGAAAATAATTTATTCAATGATATTTTTATCAAGGAGCAACTTGAGACTTTACTCTAATAATAATGCATAATAAGTTCAACTCAGTCAAACTTGATTTGATACAATTACTTGAATTTGTGCCAGTATAGGGCTCCATTATATAATTGAGTTGAGCTCGAACACAGACCACTAGCACGTGTTCGGTTTTAATTGTTTTTAAAAGAAATTATTTTTTGAAAAAGGTCCTTTAACAAAATTTTAATTGTAAATTATTTTGAATTAAAAATTATATTAATTTAAATACGTGTCATGATGGTCTGTGACCGGCACTTAAACCATATCAATTCTAGCATGGTTTGGTTTGCCTAACAAGATAAGTTGTTTCTTAATGACCAACATTTTATATAAAAGCATAATTAATTCCAAACTTGAAACTCATTATTATTATTAGATAATGCTTACATTCTTAATTTTTATTCAAAATATCATATATAATCTACTACATAACCTATAGCCGCAGACTCTGAAATCAAAAGGGACAGCATACCCTCCAAAACATTTTGGAAGCACACCAACAATGTCAGCCAATTGAATAAGTCGCAACCAAACACAATTAGTAACCTGCAAATATGATAATATGTAAAAAATGAGTCACACAGACCTAATAGTGAGGGCATATAAACCAAGTGGACAAAACTGAGAAACCAAACATGCACAAACTTTTTAATTAAAAGAAAATAACTTAACAATAATGCAATCACTACAAGAAATTAGTGGGGATTTAACTTAACAATACTGCGATCAAATCTATACTTTTTCAATATCTTGATAACTAGACACTCATAGTTAGAAAGTCAATAGTCCTAAAGATGCCTTCTCAATATTTTTCATAAATCATTATCCTCAACATAACACAAAATAAAATCTCCATCACTTGAATAAATACTCCATGAGGGTTGCATAGAAAGAACTAAATTATTTGGGAAGTATTCTCAACCTATTTGATCACAAGTTTCATGATATATCAAAGCGGGGGTTTCACCTCACCCGATATAGTCTTATAATTAGGGTCCTCTCACTCTTTTTCTCAATTTATGTACTATGTGCATATAGGCCGTTATATCTTTTCGCTACGATGAGCAGTAATACCATTATATCTTTTCGCTATGGCAAGCGGTAGTGCCGTTATGTCTCTTTGCTACGACGAGTGATGTTTTAACTTAGAACCTATTATGGTTTTCTCAAACAAGTTATATTAAAAACTCAATGTTCAAGTCCATAAGTCAATATCATTATGATTTTGATCTTAAAAATAACAATTCTCATAAATCATTTTAACACAAAAGAACTAACATCAATATTATGATATTATAAAGACAAAGAAAGCTGATAATAGTTTCAAACCAGTTACTAAGGCCAAAGTTTGAATATTCCGATAGATAGGAACAATAGCTATGCAAGCAACTAATCAAGTAAATTAAATAATATGAACTCATTAACTTTAATGAGATAGTTTCTCTTATGAAAATGAAATTAAAATATTGCCACTAAGTAAATATCCACTCACAACTTTGAAGAACCAAACAAACTGCTCCCGTGCAGCTCCAGGAGAAGTAATTAGCACAATATATAGAGAATTTGACCAAAATAAATATTTTGATAAGTTTAGATAATCTATTTAGAGACAAATTAATAATCTGTAAACCTATCTCAAATTAACTATCTCACTACTAACAACACCACAACTCCAGCAACCTATCCTCTTTGGAGCACAGAACTTTAGTAAACATAGTAACTTAGTGTTGTGACTTAACCCAAATTCAAGTAAGGAACTCACTCATAAAAACACTAATACCAAGGTTACTCACCAAGAGTTGTGAATTTAGAGAGACAAATCAAAAGTTCCAGCTGCCATGGTGGAAGAGCCGCGGTGGAGAGCGAAGGAAACTGTGATGAAGATAAAGGCAAACCACAGTGGGGACAGAGTAGAATCGAGAGGGGGGAGTGACCTACGCAAGGCCACAATGGGTGGTGTGTGGTGGAGCTAAATGCGACAGTGGGAGGGAGGAAAGAAGTCGCACAGGTAGTGGTGAGTAAGGGTGAGAGAGAGAGAGTGGTGAGAGAATGAGGGAGACTGATCGTGGGAGGAAGAGAGATGCAAGAGAATAATGGATGCAGAAAGCAAAAAGAACCATTGAAAAGAAGGGAGCAGGAAAATAAAAAGGGGCTTAAAGTGTACCCTGCCACTTAAGATCTAAGGTAATCCTTCCTTCTCTTTTTCTTCTCCTCTCTTTTTTTTGGGCAACGTCACAATATGAACTTAATTTTGTCATAAAGATTCAGGAGTCAGCTTGATCAACTTAATATAATATTTTTGTATTTTTAATAATAAATTGATAGTTATAGTAGATTTAATTAAAAAGTTATTAGTGTAAGTTAGTATTTCAAAATAATAAAATCTATTTATAATTTAAACAATATTAAAGCACCTAAATGAAGCTCGAGCTTGAGAACCAGTTTTCAATCTTGAAAAGACTTATTTTTAATTCAAATTAAACTGAACTTGACATCACCTCAATTTGGCAGCTACTCTTCATATATGAGTACTCCTATAATAATACAATAATATAGGTGCTCTTTGAATTTGCTTACTTAGAATGATTATATAGCATGTTCGATTCTTGTTTGAAAATTTTTAAACCAGGTAAAATTTTCTTTTTTATAACTTTTGACAAAGTCATGTTTTTAAATTTCGAACACAAAATTCACACACATAGAGGCAATAATGTGAAATAATTATAAACTTCTCCAGTTTATCTCCCTTACAGCACCTATTTTTACTTTAAACGCAATTCATATTTTCGACAACGAGGGACCCTGCAAATACCTATATGGTCCCCACAGCTTCTGGATGCCTGAAAACGGTGGGCGCGTGGCTCATAGTTACATGCCTCTTACCTTGAAGCCTGTAGTTTTGGAGCCCCACAACTACCATTCTCCTAGCTCACTCCAGGTTTTGGAGCCCGTAGTTTTCTGCTACATTGAAAGATAGTACACAGTTAACAAATTTCCGCCAGAATTCCGATAGAAATCATGGAGTTATTGAATAAAATAAAATGATAAAATCTACTTATTTATCGAAGAATTAATAATATGTCACGTTGTTTAAGCAAGCAAAATTTTTTAGCTCTCTATCTTTTTTCTTGCACATTATTCTCCGAGAAATTTTTACGTAGACATAGGTTTAACAACTTATATTTAGGTAAATTTATAATAAAAATAGGTTTCACCAATTTTTTTATAACACACTTATTATTTATGGGTCTCATAAATTTTATTGTGTCTCAATATGAGTTATTAAACTTGTGTTTATTCAAAAAAAATTTTTATTGTTATACTACTTCCATTAAGAGATATATAATAAAAATAAAGAAATTAATTATATTATAATCTCAATAAATTTTTTTTTTGAATTGACACAATTCTAATAACTCAAATTTATGTACTGCTGGATAAATATTCTAATCATGTGATGACAAACATTGTGCCACTTTGGTTCTCAATACATACGCTTTATTTTTATTTTATATCAAATAAAAATATGTAAATATCTGGTGTGAAAAAAGTGGCGAACAAACAAATGTTTCTCCCTTTAGTTGTTTAAGAACTGTGACGGTGAGAATGTGTGACTGTTAGGCAAGGCTCCGTGGGACTGAACACTCTGCTCATACGGAGCCTCAACCTTCCGGTCAACGTTCCCATGCATGCGTGCATGTGCTGATATTGGCTTCATGCCTGGAAGAAATTAAAAACCTCATCACGTGCCACGTGACAGGTGGTAGTAAGTAACTTGGATTTTAGTTGCATGCCTACAGAATTTTTTATGCACACTCTCCTATATAAACCTGACGAACTTAGCATTAAACCGCAGTTCAGTGTTTACGTAGTTGAAAGTCGTATAGGTAGTAGAGAAAGTCCTTAGTTGTGTAACTAAACATGGCGGCCACGGAGATTCCAAGAGTTGAAACCTTGGCTAGCAGCGGGATGCAATGCATCCCCAAGGAGTACGTGAGGCCGCAAGAAGAGTTGACCAGCATAGGCAACATCTTCGAAGAAGAAAAGAAACAAGGGCCTCAAGTTCCAACCATTGACTTGAAAGAGATAGACTCAGAAGACGAGGTGGTTCGTGCAAAGTGCAGAGAGAGCGTGAAGAAAGCAGCGGAGGAATGGGGTGTGATGCAGTTCGTTAACCATGGCATCCCGCAGGACCTCATCAACCGCTTGAAGAAAGCTGGTGAGGAATTCTTCGCTCTCCCTATTGAGGAGAAAGAGAAGTACGCGAATGTCCAGGGTTCGGGTAAGATCCAAGGGTATGGGAGCAAGCTTGCGAACAATGCGAGTGGGCAACTTGAGTGGGAAGACTACTTCTTCCACCTTGTTTTCCCTGAGGACAAACGCGACTTGTCCATCTGGCCTGAAACACCCACTGATTATGTGTAAGTGACTTCATTCTTCATTATGATCTATCCCTCTTCTTGTTTTGCACCTCTTCTTATAATTAAGAAAATTGGCTTCTTAACTAAAGAGAAATGCCAAGATCCTAGTTTTTAAAGAAGGAAAAGTAGTTGTTCATTAAACATTTATATAACTCAGTTTTGCGGATTATTATTATGAAAAAAAAAAAAAGGTTGTTCTAAAGTGAATTTGTAATGGAAGTTGTTTTAATGCCTATCCACTCATGGTTGTGATTTGGTGCACACTTTTTTCTTTTTGTCTGATTTTAATTAGTCCACCATAATTCGTAGATGAATTCGTGCTCTTTCGTTCATACCACATAGCAGGTTTGTTTTTAAAATAAAAAGTAAAAGTGTATATATCATTAATTATTTTGGAAATTATAATTATGATACATGTCAAATATTGAGCATAAATCTACTACTATTTCCTACTTTAACTATATTTTTAGTGTCATATGAAAAATCCTTAAATCTTTACATATTACTTTATAATACATAATATTTAACATCTCAACTTCGACATTAAAAATGATTTAAAGTAAGAGATAGTATAACTTACAGAACAACTAAAATGAACATTAGATATAAATTAATAAAATTTTCTTATTATAAAAGTATATAAGAATTTTTCTATTAATTAGAATTTCTCAATAATACGGCTATTATTATGCATGCATGCAGAGATATCACAAGTGAGTACGCAAGGCATCTGAGAAGGCTCGCGAGCAAGGTATTTGGCGCTCTGTCTCTTGGCTTGGGTCTGGAAGAAGGAAGGCTGGAGGAGGAAGTTGGTGGAATGGAAGAGCTTCTGCTTCAGATGAAGATCAACTACTACCCCGTTTGTCCCCAGCCAGAACTTGCTCTCGGTGTTGAAGCCCACACTGACGTGAGTTCCCTCACTTTTCTGCTCCACAACATGGTGCCGGGCCTCCAACTTTTCTATGAAGGCAATTGGGTCACAGCAAAATGCATCCCTGATTCCATTCTCATGCACATAGGTGACACCATTGATATCCTGAGCAACGGCAAGTACAAGAGTATTCTCCACAGGGGTCTGGTAAACAAGGAAAAAGTTAGGATATCTTGGGCTGTGTTCTGTGAGCCTCCTAAGGAGAAGATCATCCTGAAGCCACTCCCTGAGCTTGTGACTGAGGCAGAGCCAGCACGGTTTCCCCCTCGCACCTTTGCTCAGCATATTCAGCACAAGCTCTTCAGGAAGACTCAGGAAGGTTTCCCCAAATAATGAGCATTGATAGTCTGGAAAAATATTATTTGTATCACATTTTGAAATATTTTTGAAGGAAGATTATGAGATATTAAACACTTCAATATCCCTTCAAAAATATCTAAAGAAAATGATACAAATACAATTCTTATAAGTTATATCTCCTAATTAAGCATATTCTGGCATCACCATCGGGATATGACCTTTTATAGGTCGTGGCCTAGGCCACACGTATGTTTTTTTAACTTGTATGTCTGTATCTTGTTTCCCTTTTTTGGTCTCTTGACCATGTCCTTTTGAATAAAGAATATTAATTGCAATGCCTCCGGTTACAGCCTCTCCTTTCACTTAAGACTACTACCATCCCCTCTTCCAGAAGTGGATTCTGAAATAAATTTAGCATATTCAACTTGGTTGGACTAAAATCTTATTAAATAGATATTGCACTCATAGTATATAATGAATTGTTAATGTTAATGACTTACGTGTGTGTGTGTACATATATTTTATATGCATCCCAACAATGTTATTCTACTCCAATCCCTGCTTCTATAAATGCATAAAATTACATTGAGATTGGATAATATTGTATCATGCCAATAAAGACTTAATCCAGCCTACTTCATTTGCTGCCTATCTGGCCTCTGGCCATCTATTCCATAAACCAACTGACAGTCTTGTTCGCTAGGTATCTCTCTATATCTGACCCTTTTAGTCCCGAGCCGGGAATGCTGGATTTATATTTTTATAAAGCACTGCATGAGATTTATAAGTTTCATATCAAGAATAAGTTGTCAACTTGTAATAAAATTTTCAAAGTTAATTATAATAAACTAATATTATTTTATATAATAAATTGAATAATATAAGTTTAAGGCTACAAAATTTATATCGGTATCAGTAAATGGGTTAACTTAACTATTTTAAAAAGGAAAATAAGTTTTTTATTTAATTATTAAACATTTTTATTTTAAGATAAAAATTAATTATAATTTCTTGAAATAAAATAAACTAATCCAAATATTTATTTAGTTATTTTTTCTGCAAGTATAAATTAACTAGGTGATGCTGACTTGTTATGGGTATCGACAGTAGCTAGCTTTTCTAATTATTATTATTATTATTATTATTATTAGGGCGCCCGTTTTCGCGCCAAAACATTTTTTCTGAGAGATCTGTGCACTGAAACGATTTAGAGCCTGTTTGGATTGTAGTTTGCATTATTTAAAAGGCCTTCTATGGAAAGAAAAATAACTTTGTATAGTAAGTTATAGTGTTTGGTTTAACTTCTTACTTTTTAGAAGATCTTTTGAAATTTTAAAAGGCCTTTTAGGAGAAATATCTTTGAAGTTACTTTTCATTATAAAAAAAGATCTTTTGAAAAAGAATCTTATTATTACTCTCATATCAATAACCAAAAGTAATTTTACTTTATTCTATCCAAACAAAGCTCATTCTCCTAAACTTACTTTTGATATATTCAAACCAAACAATACTCATTCTTTTAAAAGTAATTCCTCTAAAAGACCTTCTTTTAAAATACCTTTTTTCAAAAGATTTTCTCCCAAAAATTAAACTAAACAAACCCTTAATTGGGTGTTTATTTTATTTTCATGTGGGTTTTTCGAGTTTTGGGCCTTCAATAGTCCTAGATGAAAGGAGATCTTTTCTTCTTTTTATTTTTTTTTGGGCGCCCGTAAGGTTTTTTTTCACCCTCACTTACTCATTGCTTTTGGTTTAAGGTACAATGTAAAGTGGACACAAAAAATGAAAAGAGCAAAAAAAGATGAACTAAGGAGAGAGAAAATGATAGGAGAGAAAAATAAGAAATTTTAAAATTTTCTCTTAAATGAGGAGATAAAATAGAGAGAAAATAAAAAAAGAGTAAATTATAACAATATCCCATAAGATTGTTACATTTGTCTCCTCTTAGATCTTAAAAGTACACTTACCTCTCTTAATTATTAAAAAGTCATTATAGTAACATCCCTTACCTTTAATGGCACATGAGTTGCACATAATTCAAATATATGAAATGACTTTTATATCCTTAATTATATTTTCAATTTCTATATGAATGTTATCCTCTTAAATATCAAACTACATTCCACCTAAACAACAACCCAATTCCTCAATCCACAAACACAATTTTTTTTTTTTTTGTGTTCCTTCTCCATTTTTATTCTTTGTTAATGTTCTTGTAGATTTTGTTTCATTTATTTGTAAGCTGCAAACTAAAAAAGGTCATTAAAAATTTGAATCTTTAAGCTTTGGGTATTCTTTATGTTTCCTATTAGTTGCTTTTAACTTTTTCCATTGCTCCACTATCACTAAACATGTGTTGGAGCGCAGCTTATTTCAAGTTATTGAAAATCTGACTTTTTATTCTTCTTTGTGTTTCCTATTTTTGTGGTCTTGAGTGGAAATTGAAAGTTTGTCTGTGTGATTTCATTATACTTATTTTAAGATAATGCCATTTTTTTTTAATAAACAAGTTGTGAATTATTTCTTTCCAAAGAGGAAGATGAGATGGATGTTGATAGAAGTAGGGGAAGATAAAGTATTAGGGTTAAAGGGTAATTTTGAAATGTTATAAATTATTTGAAGCTAAAGGAGATAAGTGTACTTTTAAAATTTGGGAGTGGCAAGTGTAATTATTAACTGATCTCAGAGCAAGTTGTTGTAATTTGCCCTAAACAAATAGGTATGGGCCCACAAAAATATTTTCTAGGGACATATCAAATGAAAGAAGTGGTTAATTATGAGAGAGAAAAAAATAAATCTTAATCATTAAACTATACATAAACTATATACATATATACTAAGTGATTATATTCTCTTTAAATAACTTTTAATCTTAATCATCTATGTATAGTTTAATAGTTAAGATTTACTCCTCTCATCCCGATAAATAACCTCTCCTTTCACTTGATATACTCTCAACATTTTCTCCCCACATTTGGAGAGAAAATTAGAGGGAAAGAGTTTTCATTCAAAATATCAATTTTACCCCATTCATTTATCAGTATTATATTACATTAAAGATGGAAAAAAATATATTTTTCATTTTTTTTTCTTCCCACCTTTCTTTCTAGCCAAACAAGAGAAAGAAATATTTCTCATTTTTTTCCTTTATTTTCTCTTAATCCAAGTAATAGAAGAAAAATAATATTCTTTTCTCTTTATTTTTTCTTTTCTCTATTTTCTCTATTCCTTTTTCTTGCCTCATCCAAGCAAAGCATAAATTCCTAAATATCATATAAGTTTTTCAATCTCTAAGTAGACAAAAGGAGAATTTAACTATGAACGAAAAATTGATAAAAGTATAAAACTCTCAATAAACAATAATAAAAAGCCAAGGGACAAATATTAGAGTTTGACAAATTTTATTTTCTTCTGAGTTTCAATTTCACAGCAATGATATCACACTATAAGAAAAATGTTATTTTTAGGAGCTTTTATTGACTGTTTTTTCTAATTGCCATTTGTCAATGAGTATTAACTTGCACCAATTATTTAATTGCCATAAAATTCCTTTTTTCTGGTGGTTATATGTCATGTTGTGGTGATTTTATTATTTTTTTTAAATCTTTTTTTTGTTTTCTCTTTCAAAATCATTCTATGACATCATGATCAAGAACTTTAAGAATCACTCTACAATAACTTTTAAAATCAATCTCATCACATTGTAACTTTATTATCATCTTCATCATCCTCCCCTGCCACCATTTCCCTTTCTGTCACCACTATTGCCACCTACCTTCTTGATGTTGTCCCTCACAATTTTCAAATTGGACAAAAACAATTGATTATTTCCTTAACTTATTTTCTATTTTTAAATTCATCTTTTAAGTAATAAACATTTTAAACTCATCCTCTAAGTAAATAAATATTCAGAATTCACCCTCTAACTTTTAAAAATCATCCTCTTCACAAATATAATGTCATTTGTCATACTAGAAGATAGATTTGAAAATAGGATAAACATAAATGCCAGATAGATCATTCTATCAAAACATAATATTTTTATCAACCTAGATGCTAGATAGATCATTCCATCAAAACAATTAATGACATTTAAAAATAGGATAAACATGTTTAGTTTTTTAAGTTAGCGAACAAATTTGAAATATTTATTACTTAGAAGTCAAATTTAAAACAAAAAATAAATTAAGGGACGATCAATTATTTTTACCTTCAACATTTCTCCTCTCTCTCTCTCTCTCTCTCTCTTTCTCTCTCACACTCATTGATTTATTCTATGTTTTCCTTTCTTTTGTTTGAATTTGTGCACACGACTAGAATTAATCGGAATATGCCAAAATTTTTCAGTCGCTAGTTTGAAGAATTAGTGACTGATTTAAATACCGATTTGAGGAACCAAAGAGTTCATTTATTCTGGAGAAAATCAGTTAGTAAATCGATTACTAAAATATTTAGTGACTGAATATTGAATATGACTTTATGCTAAGAAAAGCAGTTGCTAAATCAGTAACTAAAAATATATTTATGACTGATTTAGCGATCGATCATCTAAACCATGAAAAAGTCCAATTTTTTAAGTTATCAG
The DNA here is from genome assembly GCA_031439585.1 of Pterocarpus macrocarpus. NCBI lineage: Eukaryota > Viridiplantae > Streptophyta > Magnoliopsida > Fabales > Fabaceae > Pterocarpus > Pterocarpus macrocarpus. Next base: position 38,896,918 of record CM062513.1, on the reverse strand, counting down.
TCTCTAATTGTTAAATTAGTGATTGATATTGTTAGAGAGGAGAAAGACAATATTAACCTAAATTGGTCACTAATTTCAAAATCAGTAACTGATTTAGCGAGCAATTTGTTAATGCCCAATTGTCTTTGCATACAACAAAATCAATCACTAAATCAGTCACTATTTTTTATGTTAGTGGCCAATTTCTTAATGCACCATGTTCTAATTATTTTACAAAATCGATCATTAAATTAATCACTAATTTAAATTTAGTGACCAATTTTTTTTTACACAATTGTTTTCTATTCTTACACACACTAAATTGGTCACTTTTTTCAAGTTAGTGACCAATTTTCCGATCAATTTTTGTAATACAACAATGCCTTTGCCAATATAAATTAGTCACTAAATTAGTCATCAATTTAAAAATTAATCGATTTAGGGTTCGATTTTTTTCCACTACAGTCTTCTTCTCTTACACATAATTGGTCACTAAATCAGTCACTAATTTTTCAATTAACGATTGATTTAGTGACTAATGTTCATAATAAAGAGTATTGCATTGCTAAAATAAACCAGTTACTAAATTGATCACTAATTGAAAAATTAATGACCGATTTAGTGACCGCACTATTGTTTTCTTCCTTTACACAAATCGATCACTATTTTTATTTTAGAAACCAATTTAATGGCCGGTTTTATAAGATAAGAACAAGCTACTACGTTAAAAAATCGATCACTAAATCTGTCATTAATTGAAAAATTAGTGACTGATTTAGTGATTTATTTTTGGCCCACTATTGTTTTCTTCCCTTACACAAATTAGTAACTAAATTGGTCGCTATTTTTATTTTAGAGACCAATTTAATTATCGATTCTATAAGATAAAAACAAGCTACTATATTCAAAAATTGGTTACTAATCAATTTTTTCCTATTATTTTTTTTTCCCTTACACACATTGGTCAATAATTTGTTATTTAACGATTGATTTAGTAACCAATTTTTTTAATATAGTAGCTTGTTCTTATCTTATAAAATTGGTCTCTAAAATAAAAATAGTGACCGATTTAGTAACCAATAAATCGATCATTATTTTTTTATCCTTTCATAACAAAATAACCCTAATGTCTTAGCTGCCCTATATTTTTTCTGCTCTTTTTTTTCCTTATTTTTTCCTCTTTTCCCTTCCCTCCTAACTTTCCCCTTCCTTCCTACCCTTCCCTAAGCTGTTCTAGCTACCTAAACTTGTCCCATCGTCGTTTGCCAGTCCTGCTCATCGTGCCGCCTAGCCCCTTAGTTGCTTTGCGCCATCTTTTCTACTATAGCACTGCTGTCTACATTTTCCGGCAACCTAATCGCCGGAGGCTACATCCCCACCCAAGTTTGTGTGAAGCTCCTTCCTCCACACTTAATTGTACTTTTGCTTGCTTTATTTGAATTTGTTTGGAAAATTGTTGAAGCTCCTCCCTCAACAATTTAGAAATTTGTTGCTTTTCTAAATATTGGTTGTGGTATAGAGTTTGAACTACTTTATGATGATAGTTCAAGCTATATGAGTGCTTGGAACTAATGCACTCAATCTTAATGTTAGTAAATAAGGATTTGTTTAGTTACAAGGACAATTTTCATTTTATTTTGAATAGTAATTAAAAACTTATTACATTGATTTCTTTATGTTTCCATTACAAAGTCCTTAAATCATGAAATAGAATGAGGCTCTTTTGTTACTAGCATTCAAAACTACAAATAAAAATAACTCTGTATGCTTGAGTTCCATAATTCAGGATATCTGTATGCTTGAGTAGGACTAGTTGTTATTTAGTTTTCAATTTGTAATTTAATGAATATTACTTGTTTGTATGGTGTTTAAAACTTGTTTAGTACTTTGACCATTTCAAAAGTTTATTTGTTTGGACTTATATTTGAAATTTATGTTTCTTTGGTGGTGAAATCATCTGAATATTAAGTGTTTAAAGTTGGCATTTCAAAAATTCAGAAATATTTATTTTTATATTATTAGACATTAGCGATCAATTTAGATTTTAGTGACTGATTTAGCAAATAGGAAATTGGTCATACCATTAGTGACCGCTTTAGCAACCAATTTTGTGATCCATAATTCATTCGAAAAAAGCAATCGAATTTGTGACAGGAGAAATGTCAGTCACAAATTAGAGATTGATTTAGCGATTTAGTGATCGATTTAGAGACCAAATTAGAGACTGATTTAGTGAGCAAAATATCAATCTCTACTTTAGTGATCGATTTTTCAGTCGTTAACGTTTGACCAGGCCACCAATTGAAATTGGTTATGGATGCTTTTACATAATTTAGCTAGCGATTTTTCGATCATTAATACTGTGATTGGTGCTAATATTTCTCATGGTTTTGCAATTGATGCTAATATTGCATTTGAAGATCTACTACTAAGATGATTAGAATTATTGAAAAGACTTGAAAGTTAAGGTTAGTAATGAGGAATGATATTTGGACATAAAAATAGACATCATAGAGACATATATAGATACAGAGGGTGTTGAAAAAGAAAAGGTGGTGAGCCCACCGCCTTTGTACGTTTCTCTATATATGTCTCCATGCTATTGGCTTCTACTTACTTCCATTTTCTATGTTAGACTAAAAAATACTAGGAAGTAAATCATTCATACTATAAACTTATTTCCACTTAAGAACTTACTTCCATTTATGTAAGATAAATAAAACATAGGCATTAAAAATCAATCAAACAAAAGAAAACTGACACCGCAAAATAACTTAACTCCCCTCAAGCAAACTATTAGATGGTTAATATTATTATTTCATCACAAAACTTTATTTGGTTACTTCCATCTACATAGATGTATGTTTATATACTAATTTTAATATACTTTTTTTTGTCTTGATTGAACCACCGGTATCCGGACCCTATTATTAGGAATCTGACTAATCAGGCCCGACCCAACGGTTGGCCCATTGAAGGGGTAGGGATCTCCCAACGGGAATTTTTTTCATTCCCAAGACTCGAATTCTAGATCACTGGTTAAGGGACAAAATACCAAACCACTTGACTAATCCCGTATTAGTACTAATTTTAATATACTAATTAGTATATAATAATTGTATACATACATACATACATACATACATACATACATATATATATATATATATATATATATATATATATATATATACATACATACATACATACATACATACATATATATATATATATATATAATGTGTGTTAAATTGTTAAGAACTTGAATGATTTCATTATATTTATTTGAATTCAAATATATTTTATATATTTATTTAATTATATTTGATTCAACCAATTTAATCAGGGATCCACTAATTGAATCAGTGACCCAGTACTTTGGTTGAGTTTATCATCAGGTCGAGTTTTATAACTATGCACTCAAACAAGGGAATATATTTTCTTTCCCATCATTCGCTTTCCCTTCCCCCAATTATGCGTCATCCAAATGCAATATTACTGGCAGTTTTATCATCTACAAAAATTAAATTTTTGATGGTTTAAACCGTTGCAAAATAACTGCTCGTATTTAATACATATAACAGTGTTTACACTAGAAAATTGCCAATTAAATGCTGTTTATCATTCCCCTATCACCAATTTAAATTCACCGAAAATTCTATTGGTGGGATCAATACGGACACTAAACACCATAAAATCCGCTGGGGTAACAGCAATATAGTAGAAGATGATTGCACTTAATAATTAATTTAGATAAAATTTGTTAACTCTTCAAACAAAACTTTAATTTTACAAGCTAAAATTTGAAATCAAATCTTCTAGCTAACTTTTGAATGAATAGCACTATGAAAATAAATTTAGTAATATAGTCTATCCAATTCAAAATAATTGTCATTTTGAATAAATTTTTTTTGTCCATATTATTTGTCACTCACATTTTAATAAAATATTTATTACAAATGTTTCTATTTTATTACCCTTCACATAATTCTAAACATAATAAATGATAAAATATTAATACAATAAATTAGTTATAAATAAGGTGTTTTAATAAATATTTTTATAATTAATTATTGATTTGAATTCCTTAATATTCATGCAAATGACTAAAATGATAGTTATTTTGAATTGGAGGGAGTACAATGCTATTTGCAACTAAGGGCGAGCCAACTGAGATGATCTATTTAATATGCATAATAAGTTCATGTCAATCAAACTTGATTTGACACTCAAGATTACTTGCATTCACATAAATATAAGACTCTATTAAATATGAATACAGACATATGTCACGGATACAATGTGACATAGATATGAGGATACAACATATTACTATATATAGTATAATATATAAAATTAGTATATAATATAAAAACATAAATCTTAAATTAAAAAAGAGAAATAATAATTTTATTATTAGCATAAATTCTTGTAAGTATACTAAAATGGATTTATCCTATTGATTGTTGAAGAATTTCCATTTACATATATAGGATAAAAATTCAAAAAAATTAATTAAACTAAAAACTTGTAAAATATAATAAGAACTATCTAAAAGTATTCAACATGATATGTATTAAATATGGATACGGTGACTATTTTGAAGTACCTGTGCTACATAGATAAGACTCCATTATATAATTGAGTTGAGTTCGAACACGAGCATGTGCTTGGTTTTTATTATTTTTTAAAGAAATTATTTTTCAAAAAACCCCTTTAACAAAACTTTAATTGTGATTATGTTGAATTAAAAATGTATTAATTTATGAATATGAACTTAAATTTGTCAAGAAGATTCATGAGTTTGATCAACTTAATATAATATTTTTGTATTTTTAATTATACGCTAATAGTTATAATAGATTTAATTAAAAATTTAATAGTGCATAGTCAATATTTCAAAAGAATAAAAACTATTTTTAAATCAATAAGAGTTAGCACAGTTGATAAAAAACACTTTTGTATATTACTCTATGCTAATGTGAAGATCCTTTTGGTGGATAATTTTGTAACTTTTTTATGAGTACTCTCTAAGCCCCAAAGTGGTGGGATAACTAGTATCAAACCCACTTAAACTTACATATATTTATTAAAAAAAAAAAAGAAGAAAAGACTTACTTTTAATTCAATTAATTGACTCAACTTGACACCACCTCAATTTGGCATCTACTCTTCTTGTGAGTAGTCCTTTAGCAATATAATAATATAGGTGCTTGCTTATTTAGAATGGTTATATAGCATGTTTGATTCTTGTAGGTAAAGATTTCTCTTTTTTTTTTTGGTAACTTTTGAGCAAACCATGTTTTAGGATTTCAAACGGAATAGACACGTATGTTGCAATAATGTGAAATAATTATAAACTTCTCCAATTTATTTACAGTACTTACTTTGTCTTTAAAAGCATTCATATCGTCGAAAACTAGGGACCCTACAAATACCTAGTCCCCAAAGTGGTGGGATAACTAGTATCAAACCCACTTAAACTTACATATATTTATTAAAAAAAAGAAGAAGAAAAGACTTACTTTTAATTCAATTAATTGACTCAACTTGATACCACCTCAATTTAGCATCTACTCTTCTTGTGAGTAGTCCTTTAGTAATATAATAATATAGGTGCTTGCTTATTTAGAATGGTTATATAGCATGTTTGATTCTTGTAGGTAAAGATTCCTTTTTTTTTTGGTAACTTTTGAGCAAATCATGTTTTAGGATTTCAAACGGAACAGACATGTATGTTGCAATAATGTGAAATAATTATAAACTTCTCCAATTTATTAACAGCACTTACTTTGCCTTTAAAAGCATTCATATTGTCGAAAACTAGGGACCCTACAAATACCTAGTCCCCACAGCTTCTCGATGCCTGAAGACGGTGGCCACAGCTCGTAGCTGGATATCATGCATGCCTACCTTAACTACCATTCTCCGTAGTCCAGACTTTGGAGCCCGTTACCCGTAGTTTTCTGCTGCTTTTCTTGGAAATTACCGACTTTTAATTCAGCAATACTCTCTGGTACGAAACCTCGCCATACGAATTGAGAGCGAAAGAGGTTGACTATCTTAGACACTATTACTTTCGTAGATGATTCGTACTAATTGATTGATAACAAATAGCAGCGTTCCGTGTCTTTTCACTCAGCCATGTTTATTTCCATCCCATCCATGATTCTGTTTGTGGAACCTAATTAGTTGTTGCTGTTTTTGCTAATTTTCATGCTATTATTTGTCGAACTCATTAGCGTCGCCGAAAGATGCGGCTTGGGTTCTAAGTAGCATTATTGGTACGGACGAAAATTTTCCGTCCCAGCCTTCTGACCCAATCTCTGTTCCACCAGTAAGAATATGATACGTGGAAAAAATTTACAAATCAATTAAGATTAATTTTATTAAAACTTAACACCGTTGATTACCAATTTTTATTTTTAATACTGTGGATGAATGTGATATATATAAGAATATGAGTTTATAAGTTAAAATACATGAATATGGGATTCAAAAACCGCCATTAGCGGTTTTTACATTTTCAAAAAATGCCAATGACAGTTTTTGCATTTTTTTGGTATAGTACTTGGAGATACATGATTTATTTTTTAGTTTTTCAAACCGCCAATGGTGGTTTTTACTTTTCAAAAAAATTGTTGTATTATGAAAAACCGCTAGTGGCGGTTTTTCTTCAATTCTTATATCTCTGTAATTCATCCCAAAATCTCATATTTTGGTATAAATTATTTTTAAATATCATATAAAAAAAAGACCCATTGATTACCTAATTACGCTCTTTTCCTCCGTCAGTGAATGCTCGCCTTCCACATCCGCCCTTCACATGTTTATAGCCCCAATCTCCAGCCTGTTTCAGCTGTTAGAACCAGATCTGAACACGAAACAGAGTACAACTGTGCAAAATTATAAAAATATTATATGTATGGGCACAAATAATGTATTGGGCAGTTTTTTTTTTTTAATATCACAATGGTGCAATTTGATTAGTTATTAATTAATATAATGTAACTTTTAAAATAATTTTCAAATCAGTGTAAGTTGCTTTAGATAAATATGATTTAATTAGAATTTTTTATTTATTATATATAAAAGTCATCACAATTATATACGACTCATATTATAAATAAATTTTTAAATAGAAGTCACATCTTTAGGTAACAACTTTGATATTTTTTTTTTTCCCTTTCAATGTAAGTTGTACCTATAAATAACAACTTTACTTATATTATTTTTTTTATATGCAAGAAATTGGAAATCGTACACTTCATGTACAGCTTTGGTTTGCATTTTTTTTTTTTTAAACTTAGGACTTGAATCTAAAGGAATTTAGCATTTTCTTATTAATTAACATAACTTAATTTTTTGAGGAACAACATAGAAACTGAAAATAGAGAATTGATAGTACTAATACAAACTGTTAAGTG